>CM024698.1:22750654-23422692 GCA_014182845.1 Corymbia calophylla | reverse complement strand
ATAAAGAAAATATATTATTTAATTTTTATTGAGAATTTTGGTTTTGTTCTTGTTAATTGAATCGAACTAAAAAGTTTACGGTTTTTTTTATTAACCGAACCCAACCGAAAAAATACAAAATTTCGGTTCGATTTTCAATTTTAGTTCGATTTTCGATACACTTGGTTGCAAGTTTTGTGGCCCTCCGGCATACCATGCATACTTAATATTTTATTGTTAAGAATGAATAAGCGTACGCCACGTTGACGTGGCAATTGCAAACCCCTAAATATTTCCTCCCTGGTACACGATCTACTTTCGGAATCCGTCTCTTTTGTGCTTTTACATTTTCAGCAAGCATGCGCACAACGTTAAAACGAACTACGTCATATTCCATGCGTCAAAAGCTCAGCCTGCGTGTTGATCCTGAACATAGGAGTGTTTGATTGCATCTTCTCATTCATTTCCAAGAAGGATCATTCGAGGATACACGCTTCAATGTGGAGGACCACCGGCATGCAATTAGACCAGTTTATGTACCAAAGACTACCGTCGACATCCGGAATAATATATGTGCCCACTAGTCTCATTCAAACAGCGTATTTTATCAGTAACACGAGATACATTTTCTTTCCGGCAATGAAAGTTAAATAACAAGTTGATGAGCGGTTCATGTTTGGAACAGGTATTCCTATCGTCTTTGACTTTATTGGCTCCACATTTGATTGCAATGATGTTCATTATACATAGGTTTATGACTTACTTGCTTCGTTTTGTTGACAACAGTTTTTATTATGCTTGAAGGTCTTATTCCTCGAGGAACACTTTAAACCCCAACCCCCCGCCCCTCCCCGCCCTTCTCTCTCTTTTTAATTACGAAATTAAACCAAATAAAGAAGATAACCATTCCATTTGCTAAAACCAACAAAAAAATGGAGTCGTTGTTGTCCTTTATTTTAAAATATAGCGGAGACTTGGACGACTTCTACGAAATTTCGAACGCAAGGGACGGGCCCATTTTATGGTTTAGTTAGCAGTGAAAGGATACTTTTGTCGGTTGACTAGCAATAGAAGAAATTGACTGAGCTTGTCAGGAGAAAGGCCCACCATTGATAGTGACCTTTGACGCTATTTTCGCCTAATTAAAGGCGATCTAGGACGGCATCCCAGATTGAGTTGAACATCGGATATAATTCCGTTTGATTCATGTAAAAATATTTTTCAGACATCATTCTCAATTTCTTTTTAATATTTGAATCGTTCAAAAAATATGAGTCAATGAAAAATTGAGATAATTTCTTTGCATGCAACAGAATTGGACCCTGCTCGGGCAAAGTGATTGGACAAATGTTTATTAAAAACCGTGACTTTAGAGGTTATGGCAACCCAACGGTCGTTCTGGAGCCCTTCGCGGCGGACCCGTGCCTCAAGACCGGGGCCTAAGTCCATCACCGCCGGCGATTTTGACTAATTGTCGATAGCGTTTAGGCGGGACTATAAGATTCCAGTTTTCCAATAGTCCCGCCGTCCGTAGGTTTTAAAAAGTCATGATATTGGCAGTGACATGACATTCATCGTCATTCATAAATTACCAGGCGTGACAATCACTCCGCGTGATGCTTGTTGGAAGGTTGTTGGAAAAAATTGTTATTTGGTCCCGCATTAGCCTTTACCCGAGCGACACCTGTCCACCCAACATTATTTCAAAGGTTTCCAGTACGACAAGTCATTGGAATCTTCCCAGCACGTTATTTTGTCGGGTTGGTTTAGATAGAGGAAATTACGCATGGGTTGCAGCGACGACTTGACCAATTGAAGTCTTTGTTTAACGTTTTCTCCTTGGGCTAAGTTCCAAACTAACGTTAGGTAGCTTTTAAAGTGAGGCAAATGTCACCAAAAATTATAAATTATATAATTTATGATAATTTTATTTTAAATTTTTTTATATCACTAAAAACTCTATCTATTCCACTTTGTGTAATTTTATTTTGAATTTTTTTGTCTTGTCATCAAATCTCAAAACTACGCCACCAACAAATTTACCTTAAACTTTTTTGTGATAGGCATTTTCATCCTTTTCTATTTTCTTTTCCTTTTTCTTTTTTTTTCTCGCAGCGGAACCTGGCGGCCGCCGCTGCCGCGTCGGAAGTCGGGTGAGGCTCGGCAACCTCACCGATATCAGCCGCCCACGCCTAGGCGATCCTTGCCGACATCGGGCAAAGTGGCCGCCAAGCATGGGCAACCAAATTCGACGAGGGCCACCCTCACCAGCATCGGGCAAGAGCGGCCCCGCCTGCCAAAGGTCGGGCTAGGTGAGGAGGCCCTCACCGGCGTTGAATGAGGGCCTCCCTCGCCTCGCTCGACCTAGCGAGGGTCGCCCTCGCCCGACTTTGACGCCAACGAGGGTAGCCTCGCCGACTTCCTTCCGTCAAGAAAAAAAATAAAAAATGACGAAAATACCTTCACCAAAAAAACTTTGAGATAAATTTGTCCTAAATAAAGATAAGTATAGGGTTTATTGTCACAAAAAAAGTTCAATAAAATTGTCAAGTGATAGTTGAGGTAAAATTATCACAAATGGTATAATTTGGAGTTTTAGGTGACATTTGCCCTAAAGTAAATTAAACCTTTGATCAAGAAAAGAGATGAGGAGACTAGAACTATTGTAATTTTCTCTTCGCTCTAGAGTGCTACGTTTATTAAAAATCATTTACTTAAATATCATCAGCAATTTATTATGTTGGAAAATCTGATATGTCACTAATTTATTATAAATTGACTGACTTGGCTCAATAGAAAAATCTAATCAACATACACATAAGAAATAATGTCATTTAGGCTCTATTGATTAAAAAGAAAAAAGCCCCAACATGTAGAGCAACCACGAAACACCACACTCAAGCTAAGCAGCCATGAAAGCCTCCAAGGTTGGTTGATGTGCACCCGTCGCACCCTTATACGAGCCACGAAAACCACCTCTGTGTTGAATACCACGCTTCCCCATTAGAAGCACTCGGCCTGAAGGGCTTCTCTTTCCTCTCAGAACTTCCACTTTTGAACCCAATCCCTATTCCCAAATTGTAGAAAACCCTAATTCCTTTAATTTTGGGCATATTTACCTCATGAATTGTGACGAAATGAAGATGAAGAAGTGGAAATCAGTTTTGTTCTCTTGCTGAAGGTCCCCCTTTTCTGACCAAAAACCAAAAAAAGTCCAATAAGGATTGAGAGCAGAAGCAAGACAGTTTGACGAGATTTTGACAAGCCTTGCATTTTTAATTTAGGCAAGCAAAAGCATTACCACTCGGCTGCAGGATCACCTTTCGGAGTTAGCCTATGTATATATGCGAATATCATGGAGTCAGTACTGATATTACGAGGATACTCTGGAAATTTCAAGCCATGTTCGGTCGACACTTGCCAACTCTTTCTTTAAGCTTTTCCCGATACCCTCAAATGCTGGTCTTAACCCTGTTACAGCAATAGTTTTCCTTTTAGAATGCAATGAGAGATTATTGTTGAGAAAACTCCTAGTTTTGATGCTAACAAAACATTTTATGAATGATATTTATATATATCTTTTGAAGGAAAAGGTCACGAGAATGACATAGGCTTTAAATCTTTGGTAGTAGAGAAGATAAAGCATGAGATGTCTTAGAGTCTGTCCGTACCGCACTGCAGGACGGAAGACTCGACCGAGGATCGAGATTTTAAGTCCGATCGTACTGCATCGAAATCTAGGCAGACTCGAACTTAAGTCCGTCGGACTTAAGATGAATCTACAAGATAAGATCACCAACGGTAAAGTATTTCACTTACCTTATTTATGTTGATTCTGTTATATTAATCTGATTGGCAGGATCAATTAGTGAACAACTTCCAAAGAAGAATAGAGCACTTATGGAAGCCCAGATTCTAATTGTATGGGCGAACAGAATCTAAGGGGATCTGATCTACCTTCAACGGTCAAAAAGACTTGCCTTATAAAGTCTGTCCAAGAAAGGGAAGACTAAACTCTTAAGGAAAGAGCCAACGGTCGAGTGTGGCTTGGAGAGTATTTAAGGATAGGCTGAGACTTAGAGGGTAGAGTAGATGAATATAATTCCAAAGCTGATTCCGTTCTTCAACTGTTGTTCATAGTGCGTATTTGAGTGATTTCAGTGTATTACAAAAGAGAGTGACTTAGTGAGACATATCATCACCAAGTACAAACACTCGAGAGTGTGTAATCACCGTTGATCATATAGTGAAATACAGCCGATTGGCTGATCGCCCGGTGAGTGGACGTAGGCTTGTGCAAAAAAGCCGAACCACTATAAACGTGTGTTTGTAATCTTCTCTAACTCTCTCTACTTGATTCCAGTTGTAGATTGCAAAAGTTATATATATTTGCGCGAATAATCTCTCTACACCTATTCACCCCCCTCTAGGTGTTTATACTAGTTACATCAATTGGTATCAGAGCTTCGTGCTCGAGATCTTGAAGTGTTTATTACTTCTAAGTTAAAGATCCTCTATGGCTAGTATTCTTGCACCAGGTTTGATTGAGGGGCAGAGCAACACTCGTCCACCCTACTTCGACGGCAAAGATTACAATATATGGAAGAATAAAATGAAGGCCTTTCTCAGATCGAAAGATCCACTCGAATGGGATGTGGTTGAGAGGGGAATTGACCCCACTGATAAAACCGGAAAAACGTCAAAGAGAAATGATGGGAAAGAAACAGAAGCATCAGCCACTATCGCTCCAGAAGAAATGACAAAGAGACAAACTCTCGATGTAAAGGCTATTTACTCTCCATATTGTGCTCTATCACCTAATGAATATAATCGAATATCTTCTTGTGATACAGCAAAGGAAGTATGGGATAGACTACATGTGACATATGAAGGAACTGATCGTGTCAAGGAGACCAAAGTAAATATATTACTTGGTCAATATGAATCTTTCAAGATGAAACAAGGAGAATCCATAGGAGACATGTTCAGTCGTTTTACAGAAATTGTAAACGGATTGGTGTGTCAAAGACAACCTGTTCCTGGACCAATGAAGGTCAACAAACTTCTGAGAGGACTGTCAAAAGAATGGAATAATGTGAAGACATCTATCAAAGAAACTCTGCGAATTTCACCACTGACAGTCGATGAGCTAGTTGGTACTCTGCAGTCTTATGAAGCGGAACAAATGAACGAGGAAGTGGAATCCAGAGGTAAAAAGTCCATTGCTCTTAAGTCTAACACTGATTCTGATGTTACAGATTCTGAGGAAGAGCTGGACGACGAGGCACTTGCACCGCCGATCGAAAAGTGAAGAAGTTAAACAAGAAAAAGGCAGGAAGTTCAACAACGGGAAACAAAACGAGATGGGCCGGACAACGTAGAAGCGATGACGAGGAAGATTATGCCAAAGATGTCATTTGTTTTGAATGTAAGAAAAATGGTCATATTAAACAGAATTGTCCCAAGCTCAAAAAGAACAAAGGAAAATTCGAGAAATACAATAAGGCCCTGAAAGCTGAAACATGGAGTGACACAGAAGTTAAGGATAGTGAAAACGAATATGGCAACATCTGTCTTATGGCACATTCAGACTCAGACTCTGAAACAGATTCAGGATCAGACTCAGATTCAGACAGAGAAATCGAGGTAAATCATTTCGATATCCCAATAGAAATATCAGATTACATAAATGAGCTGTGTTTAAATCTAAAATCTACATTGAAAAAGATCTCCAATTTAAAAGTGGAAAATCGTAAGTTGAGTCATCAGAATCGTTCTTTAAAAGGAAAATTTAATGATCTCAAAAAGGAATTTACAGAAATGGAGGAAAATCGTGATTCTATCGCAAATGAAAATGAGTCCCTTAAAAAGGAACTTTTGGAAATAAAGAAAAATCAAAGTTCTTTACAAAATGAGAATCTATTTCTTAGAAAGGAAATTTCGAATATTAATGTAAAGTTTTCTGAAGGGACGAAAAATCTGCAGCATATTCTTTCTATCCAAATTCCTCACTATGATAAGTCAGGACTTGGGTTTTGCAAGGAAAGCAAATCGTTAATTGATTTTCCTAAAGTCAAGGAAAGAATTAAACAGAGACTTCCTCGACAGGCCTATAATAATCATTTTAAAAAGAATTTTGTTAAATTTGTTGGTCGAGAAAATCTAAAGTGTTCTAACTGTGGAGAAAGAGAACATTTTGAGAATAAATGTCCTAAAGTCTGGAGACCTGTTCAAAAGAAATGGATAGAAAAAGCTTATACTACTAACTTCAATGGACCCAAAAAAATTTGAATACCAAAAAAAAAATGAGTACGTGTGAACATTGCAGGTAAGCTTCAAAAGTAAGAAGAAATGGTATTTGGACAGTGGATGTTCAAGACATATGACAGGAGACTCAAAGATGTTCATTGGATTCGAAAGAATCAAGGGAGGAACAGTTTCGTTTGGAGGAAACACCAAAGGAAACATCATTGGACTGGGAACTGTCAAGATCGGTAGCTTAATCATCAACAATGTTTCCTTAGTCAAAGGATTAAACTACAATCTTCTAAACATCAGCCAGTTGTGTGATGCCGGCTTCAGAATTAACTTCAAAGAGAATCTATGTTCCGGAACAAGCAATGATTCTTCACAGACATTCACTGGACGAAGGCATGGGAACATTTATCTTTTGGACATAAATGAAGATACTGCAAAATGTCTCTTATCAGTTCAAGATGAAGCAGATATGTGGCATCGCAAACTTGGGCATGTCAGTATGAAACAAATTTCCAAGCTTGCCAGCAAAAAGCTTGTTCGTGGCTTGCCCTCACTGAGTTACAAGAAGACAGAGCTTTGCTCTGCATGTACACTAGGAAAACAGATAAGAAGCTCTTTCAAGTCTATAAAACAGATTTCTACTAATCGTGTATTGCAGCTTCTTCACATGGACCTATTTGGACCAACTAGAACTCAGAGCATTGGAGGTAAGAAGTACTGTCTTGTGATAGTAGATGATTATTCTCGATTTACATGGGTATTTTTTCTAGCTAATAAAGGAGAAACCTTCTCACATTTCTCAACATTTGCAAAGAGGGTTCAAAATGAGAAATGTTACTCTATTTCAAGTATCAAAACAGATCATGGGGGAGAATTTGAAAATCAAGACTTTGCAGATTTTTGTGACAAAAATGGTATAAAGCATACATTTTCATCTCCTTACACTCCAGAACAAAATGGAGTGGTGGAAAGAAAAAATAGGTCTTTGCAGGAAATGGCCAGAACTCTGCTAATAGAAAGCAAGGTGGCAACTCGTTTCTGAGCAGAAGCAGTTTTCACTTCTTGTCATATCATTAACAAAGTATTTCTTAGACTAATTCTTGAGAAAACTCCTTATGAGATTTTCAAAGAAAGAAAACCTATTGTTTCCTATTTTCGCATTTTTGGTTGTCAATGTTATATTCTCAAAAATGTTAATCATCAACCTAGTAAGTTTGAAGAAAGGTCAGATGAAGGTATTTTTCTGGGCTATTCAAACTCTAGTAAAGCATATAGAGTGTTCAACAAGAATACTCAAACAGTGGAAGAATCCATGAATGTAAAGCTTCTAGAGCAAGAAGCTTCAAAACAGAGCAGAACGGTTAATGAAGAATCAGAATCAAGTGCTGCTTCTGAAAGATCTGATCTCAACAAAGAAGCAGAATCTTCCTAGGAAACAGTCAAAAAAGCAACTCATGAAGAACGACTAACTCAGCCTGACATTCCTGCATCAATAGAAGATTCTGTTAACAATGAAGTATCAAACAGAAACTGGAAGCATAAGTCCAGTCATCCTAAGAAGCTGGTTATTGGAAATATCAACGAGGGGATTCAAACCAAATCAAAGAATAAAAAGGACACGGGTATTGTTGCACTGATTTCTGAAATTGAACCCAAAGGAATTAATGAAGCTCTGGAAAATGAAAGCTGGATAGAGGCAATGCAAGAAGAACTTCAACAGTTCAAGAGGAATGATGTATGGGAACTGGTGCCCAAACCCAAAGGAAGAACCATCATTGGCACTAAATGGGTTTTCAGAAACAAAGTCAATGAACTTGGAAAAGTCACCAGAAATAAGGCAAGACTCGTGGCAAAGGGTTATTCTCAATTTGAAGGAATAGACTATGATGAAACCTATGCCCCAGTTGCGAGACTAGAAGCAATTAGACTACTACTTGCCTATGCTTGTTATCAAAATTTCAAGCTATATCAAATGGATGTGAAGAGTGCTTTTTTGAATGGGTTTATCAAAGAAGAAGTCTTTGTAGAGCAGCCACCTGGGTTCGAAAAACCAAGAAAGCTAGACTATGTATACAGATTAAAGAAGGCACTTTACGATCTGAAACAGGCACCTCGAGCTTGGTATGAACGATTGAGCAAGTTCCTACTAGACAATAAATTCAAGAAAGGTATGGTAGATACAACCTTGTTCATTAAGAAGGAAGGTAAAGATATACTGCTTGTACAAATTTATGTAGATGACATTATTTTTGGTTCATCTAATGAGCACTTGTGCAAGAACTTCTCAAAGTCTATGTAGGAAGAATTTGAAATGAGCATGATGGGAGAACTTACATTCTTCCTAAGACTTCAAGTCAATCAAACAAAACGTGGAACTTTTATCAATCAAGAAAAGTATGCCAAAGACTTGATTAAAAAATTTGGAATGGAGAACTGCAAGAAGACTGAAACTCCAATGGCAACCTCCATCAAACTAGATCAGGATGAAACGGGAAAGAAAGTTGATCAGAAGACTTATAGAAGCATGATCGGTTCTCTTTTCTATCTTATTGCATCTAGACCAGATATTCTATACAGTGTTTGTCTTTGTGCTAGGTTTCAAGTGGATCCTAGAGAATCACATCTTTATGCTGTTAAACACATAATCAAGTATATAGCCACTTATCCACACTTGGGTCTATGGTATCCAAAAGAAACAGATTTTACTCTTCTTGGCTACTCAGATGCAGATTTAGCAGGTTGCAAAGTAGACAGAAAGAGTACTTCAGGAACATGCCAACTTCTAGGGAAAATGCTAGTTTCATGGTTTTCCAGCGAATACGTGGCTCTATCAACAGCAGAAGCAGAATATGTTGCACTTGGAAACTGCTGTTCACAGATTCTATGGATGAGATAGCAACTAAGAGACTATGGAAAGGAAGAATCCTATATAGAAATAAGATGTGATAATACGAGTGCTATATACCCCACCAAGAATCCGATTCTACACTTCAGGGCAAAGCACATTGAGATCAAACATCACTTTATTAGAGACCATGTGCAAAATGGAGATGTATATGTGGAATTCATTGATTCCAAGAATCAATTAGCAGATATCTTCACAAAGCCGCTGGACAAAGGTACATTCGATTCAATATGTGGGAGATTAAATATTATTAACCATTTTTTATAAATTCTATGAGAACAGGACAAAATCTGATAGAAGCAATCGTCTGGACAGACTAATCTTCTAGGAAGATTAAAAAAAGGAAATAATGGTATTTTAGGTTGGTATGTTATTTCCTTATTTAAATCTGGTAAATCTTTATTAGTAAGTTTTTGATCTGCATGATTGATTTGCATATTTTCTGGCATATGTCTATGATGATTGAATATTCTTGTTAAGTTTGGAATAACTGCTATTTTAATTTGTTTTTTGGTTGCGACTGTTCATTTGTTCTCTCAACGAGGGGTTTAAAAACCTCAAAAAGTCGGGTCTTTTCTTCACAACTCTTCAGAACGCTTTTAAGAAACCCTAACAGAGCAAAACGTTTTTCAAAATCAATCTTCTCCAAAAACCAACTCTCTCTGAACATGGCTTCGAGATTCTCCGTGTCCATATCAAGATCTCCATCTCCTCGAAGAAGGTCAAACAGGATTGCTGGGAGAGGAGGAAGAAAGATCGACGAAGGGCATACGCATTTTGATCTGACACAAACTTCTGAAGATACCCAACGAAAATCTCCAAGAGGTTCCGCTCAAAGAAATGAAGATGATAATGGGGAATCTCCAAGAGCTCTCTGCCCACAATCTGAAGAAAGAAATGTCTCACGTAGAGGTACGTCCAGATTAATTCTACCAACACCCACTGATAATTCTCATGTAGTTATGAGGAGATATGAGAAGTTAGTTCAACGAAATGCTACAGAAGACTTTAAACTCTATTTCTTGCGAGAGAAAGGGTACGCAAATGAACTACGTCTTATCCAAGCAGTTCAGACTACAGAACCACCATCTGCTCGTAGAGAACGAGTTAGTGACACAGGGAGAAGTAGAGAAAATGCGAAGGAAGATGATGAGAAGATTTACAGAAATTTTGAAGTGAGAATGGGAATAGCTGCTGTAGCCCGGAACACAACATGGAAATTATTTCGATCTAGAGAACATAAGACTTTCTTTAATAAACTGATGGATCGAGGAATCATGAACCACATGATTGTGGACTTTGATTATTTAGATGCTGCTGAAGTGAATCTGCGTAGACACTTTGAAATATTGCAGATGGATCAATTTTGCACTGACTCTGTTGCTGTTTATCCTGAATTAACAGCATATTTTTACTCGAACTTGACATTTCTATCTCCAGACAAAATGCAGTTCAATGTCAATGACAGGTTCTATGATATTAGTACAGATACTTTGGCTGACATTATAAAAGTTGAGAGGGGTACATTCAGGCCAATAGACGTTTCTTATGAGACGGTTTGTAAGTTTCTTACAAAGTCTGTGAAGGCTAGTATAACTTATCCTCTTTTAACTTCTGCAAGAACTATCCTGCATAAGATTATAATCAGCTGCATTCGTCCAAAAGCTTCATCTAAGACTGACGTATCCAAGTTTGAGGCCAAATTGATGTGGGCGATTGAAAATGGAGTATTGTTCTCACTACCTCACACAATTATATTGCATATGCATCGGACTGTGTCTAAGGACAAAGGACAGTTACCCTATGGAGCTTTGGTGACAAGAATTTTTGATCATCTCAAGATAGATATACCTAGGAGATTCTGCACTAAAATTCTTCCGACGATGGCCATTGATATGAAAATTATCAATAAGATGAGACTGAAGGATGTCGCAGAAACATGGGGAAGAAAGGAAAAAGAATTGACTAGAGCAGAAATAATAAAAAGAAAAGGTAAAGAATCAGCTGCTGCTGAGCCAAGTTCTAAGAGGAGAAGACAACTCCTACTGGAAGATGAAGAAGATGAGGAGGAAAGCATTTCCGTAATTTTGGCAACTATGCGTCAAACTTCTCACAGAATGTCTGAACTAGAAGCAGAAACACATGCAGAAAACATTCTCAGCACAGAACATGAGAAGAATGATGAATCTGAATCAGAGGAAGATCCAGAAGAAGAAGAAGAAGAAGAAGCAGAAGAAGAAGAAGAAGGAGATGAGGATGGGGATAAAGAGGGGCAACAAGGACAGAATGAAGCATCAACTCAGGGGGAGCATCATTCTGAGAATATTGAAATTCAAGCACTTGCAGCTTCGTCTGGGAATGCTGATTCTTAGAAGATCTTAGCACTTCTAACACAGATCAGAGATCAGCAGGTAGCAATAGAAACCCCGTTCAATAACAGACTGGAGACTCTCGAGAAGACAGTTAATCAGTGTATTAACATGATTGAGAAGTCTGAAACAGATATGGAGGATTTCACCCTTGTTCAGACCCCTAAAAAGAAAACATCCTAAAAACATCTTTTGACTTATTCTGTTTAGAACCTTGTTTTTGAACCTACTGACTCTTTTCTAGTACTTTTTGAAGTTGACAAAAAGGGGGAGAGTATATGGCTGTTTGATGATGCATGATATATGGATGTTTGATGATGCATGACATTTTGTTGATGCATGACATTTTGTTACATTTTGTTGGGCTGTGATATGAAAGTTCTGATTATGTATGGCTGATGATATTTTCTGATATGCTGATAACATAGTACTGATAAAGTCTGAAACATGTTGAGCTGTGATGTGAAATTATCTAGGTCACATTCTGCTTTGTTCTAAAATTATTATCTAAACAGGGTTGATATGAGCTATTTTATGAGTTGAGCAAAATAGTTGGAAGCATACTCTGTTTAACCATATTTTGCAAGGACAATAAGCCATATGCAT
Organism: Corymbia calophylla; assembly: GCA_014182845.1. Lineage (NCBI taxonomy): Eukaryota > Viridiplantae > Streptophyta > Magnoliopsida > Myrtales > Myrtaceae > Corymbia > Corymbia calophylla. Next base: position 23,410,575 of record CM024698.1, on the reverse strand, counting down.
AAAAATTTTTGTCACCATAAAAAGGGGGAGATTGTTGAGAAAACTCCTAGTTTTGATGCTAACAAAACATTTTATGAATGATATTTATATTTATCTTTTGAAGGAAAATGTCACAGAATGACATATGCTTTAAAGTCTGCTGGTAGCAGAAGATAAAGCATGAGATGTCTTAGAGTCTGTCCGTACCAGACAGAAGACTTGACCAGGGACCGAGATTTTAAAGTCGAGATTTTAAGTCTAACCGTACTGCATTAAAAATTTAGCGGACTCGAACTTAAGTCTATCGACTTAAGATGAATCTACAAGATAAGATCACCAACGGTAAAGTATTTCACTTACCTTATTTATGTTGATTCCGTTATATTAATCGATTGGCGGGATCAATTAGTGAACAACTTTCAAAGAAGAATAGAGCATTTATGGAAGCCCGGATTTCGATTGTATGGGCGAAACGTAATCTAAGGGAATCGATCTACCTTCAACGGTCAAAAAGACTTGCCTTATAAAATCTGTCCAAGAAAGGGAAGACTAAACTCTCAAGGAAAGAGCCAACGGTCGAGTGTGGCTTGGAGAGTATTTAAGGATAGGCTGAGACTTAGGGGGTAGAGTAGATGAACATAATTCCAAAGTTGATTCCGTTCTTCAACTATTGTTCATAGTGCGTATTTGAGTGATCTCAGTGTATTACAAAAGAGAGTGACTTAATGAGACATATCATCACCAAGTACAAACACTCGAGAGTGTGTAATCACCATTAATCATATAATGAAATACAGCCGATTGGCTGATCGCCTGGAGAGTGGACGTAGGCTTGTCTAAAGCCGAACCACTATAAACAGTGTTTGAAATCTTCTCTAACTCTCTCTACTTGATTTCAATTCATAGATTGCAAAAGTTATTTATATTTGCGCGAATAATCTCTCTACACCTATTCACCCCCACTCTAGGTGTTTATACTAGTTACATCAATCGTCATGTGTTGTTTTGATGGTCCCTAAGTTTTTAAAAGGCATGATATTGACAACGACATGACATTCATCATCATTCGAAATTATCAGGCGTGACGATTACCACGCGTGATACCCATTGGAAGAATTATCATTTGGTGCCATCTTGGCTTTTTTCCATACGCCATTTAGGGTGGGCATGATAATGTTTCTATGCTCGGAAATAATTTCTGCTCAGAAATGATTCTTTTTTATCGTGCTCTCAAAAACAATTTCTGAACATTTGAAGACGTTTGGTAACTATCCAAAATTTTTATTCTCGGGATAAAAATGCGTTTGGTAAAATCTTAAAATTTCTAGTCCAAAATATTTTAATTTTAATTTTTAATACTTTTTTTTACATTTTTCTTATTTTTCTTATTTTTCTTATTTTTCTTATTTTTCTTATTTTCTTATTTATTTTTCCCTACTTCTCCATTATAGCCAGGTTCCCGCTGGCGATGGTGGCGGCCCGGGCCGAGCGAGGTTTGGCAAGCTCGTCGGAGCCTCGCCGACCATCGACGAGCTCGGTCTCGCGAGCTAGGCGAGGCTCTTCTCACCGGGCGGCGCGAGGTCAACCCTCGCCGGTGGCTCGACGCAGCTCACCCGGCCACCGCCTTGCCCGGATCCGCAAGGCGAGCTTGCCGGTGGCTAGGCGAGCCTTTGGCGAGGTCGTCGGACCTCGCCCGGCCCACTCATTAGCCACCACGGGGCCAACAATGGTGGTCGGTGGGTGGTGGGCGGTGGGCAACGGGGGGTAGCAGTAGGCAGGGGAGGAAGAAGAAAAGGAAAGAGAGAAAAAAAAAAAAAAAAAAGAGAAAAAACCGATTATGAAATTCGGGAATAAGCTAAGTAACTTTTTTATATTTTATATTTTATTTTTAATTCCGTTCCAAATCTATTCTTGAACAAATTTATTCTTAAGAATAAAAATTTTAACAAACGAGTTTTTGTTTTAAATTTACTCGCGAAAATAAAAGAATAGAAATTTTTATTGTTTAGCAAATTACTAGATAGTCCTCACCGACGCAACATTATTTCAAAGGAATCTTGTACAACATGTCATTGGAATTTTCCAGGCACGTGATTTTGCTGATGTACTGGGAAGAGAAATAAATGGACATGTCAGGTTGGTTTAGACTGAGAAAATTATGGATGACTCGCAGCGACGACTTGACCAATTGAAGTCTTTGTTTAGTGTTTTCTTTTTGGGCTAAGTTCCATGCTAACGTTAAGGTGGCTTCTAAAGTAAATTAGGCCTTTGATCAAAAAAGGGATGAGAGCACTAGAATTATTCTAACGTTTCTTTTCGCTTTGGAGTATCACTTTTAATAAAAATCTTTCATTTAAATGTTATCAATAATTTGTCTCGCTAGATAATCTGATGTAGCAATAATTTATAATAAATTGATTGATGGGGCTCAACAAAAAAAATCTAGTCAGCATACACATAAGAAATAAAGTCATTTAGGCTCTATTGATTAAAAAAAAAAAATCCAACATGCAGAGCAACCACAAAACACCACGCTCAAGCTAAGTAACCATGAAAGCCCCCGAGGTTTGTTGACGTGCGCCCGTTGCACCCTAATATGAGCCATGAAAACCTTCTCTGTGTCGAATACTATGCTTCCTCATTAGAAGAACTCGGCCAAAAGGGCTTCTCTTATCCTCTCAGAACTTCCCCTTTTAAACCCAAGCCCTATTCCCAAATCATTGAAAACCCTAATTCCTTTAATTTTGGGCAAATTTACCTCATGAATTGTGACGAAATGAAGATGAAGAAGTGGGAATCAGTTTTGTTCTCTTGCTGACGGTCCCCATTTACCGACCAAAAACAAAATGTCCCCCTTTCCCTATGAATTTGATTCTAGAATCGATCTGGTCAAACAAAGGAAGGGATAATTACCACAAAAAAAATCATAAATAAACCTTTTTTTAACTATTTTAAGTTTAAATCTTTTGAGAATTTGTCACTTTAATCAATTTTGATCGGAAATTACTAACACAGATGCCGGCCGTGTTCGTGGTGTCTTAGGCATTGAAATAAATAATTTTTACAATTTTTTTATCAATTGAATTTTCTAATAATTCTTCCTTTCCTATTTTTTTTCCTTTTTACTTCATCGGTCGTCAGGCCTCCGCAATGACCCATGACCAGCCATAGGCAAGGGCCCACCTCACCACCTTCCGGCGAGGCTCGCCCTCACAGATTTTGAAGCTCCAACTCTTTCTTGGATGCTCTGAGTCTCTCCTCCCCAGATTTTTTCTACTGTCTCCCCATAATCTCGTATATTTTTCTTTTCTGGCACCGATGACAAACTCATCAATATTTTAAAACAAAATTAGAGTATACACTTTTGGTGTAAAAAGAAATTTACGCAAACTTTCTAATCTACTCTTAGTATGAGTGATTTTACCTCTTTTCTCTCCCGATAGCCATTAAATCAATGGTAGGTAAGGTCATCTTGGAGATTTCATTTTATACCAATAATGTATATTATAAATGCCCTATTTTAAACTTTAGATTCAATTTTTATTACACGACACACCATCATCTAGATATTTAATTGTTTTGTAATTTTTTTGGTCTAAAGAAAGGTGCCATTTATACATATCCTAAATAAGCGCAAAACAAAGCAAAAGCATGAAGTAGATAACAAAACACAATTTATAGCTAGAAGCACACTCTTATTCCTAAATAACGAATATGATGTAAACGATGGGCAGCCGATTACAGATTTAATGATGAGCATACACCGAGATGGCTTGCAATGTGCGTCTAAGTAGCGATGTAGGACAAAGACATACATTTAACCTCACCTACTTTTGGGTCACGACGCTCGATGGTGCAGCCTCCCTACAAAGTAGAGAACCTAAACTAGCCCAAGACTCCCCCAAGTCCTCCTTTGTGGGCCGTCGACTAGACAAATGATCAAATTGGTCTCTACGTGTTGAGAAAACTCCTAGTTTTGATGCTAACAAAAACGTTTTATGTATGATATTTATATATATCTTTTGAAGGAAAAGGTCACGAGAATGACATATGCTTTAAAGTCTGGTGGTGGCGAGAAGATAAAGCATAAGGTGTCTTTGAGTCTGTCCGCAGGGCGAGAAACTTAAAGGCGGACTCGGAACTTAAGTCCTGTCGACTTAAGACGAATCTACAGGATAAGATCACCAACAGTAAAGTATTTCACTTACCTTTTTTATATTGATTCTGTTATATTAGTCTGATTGGCAGGATCAATTAATGGACAACTTCCAAAGAAGAATGGAGCACTTATGGAAGCCCAGATTCTGATTTTATGGGCGAACATAATCCAAGGGGATATGATCTACCTTCAACAGTCAAAAAGACTTGCCTTATAAAATCTGTCCAAGAAAGGGAAGACTAAACCATCAAGAAAAGAGCCAACGGTTGAGTACGGCTTGGAAAATATATAAGGATAGGCTGAGACCTAGGAGTTAGAGTAGATGAACAAAATTTCAAAGCTGATTCTGTTCTTCAACTGTTGTTCATAGTGCAAAATTGAGTGATCCTAGTGTATTACAAAAGAGAGTGACTTCGTGAGACATATCATCACCAAGTACTAACACTCGAGAGTGTGTAATCACCGTTGATCACATAGTGAAATCCAGCCTATTGGCGATCGCCCTGGGAGAGTGGACGTAGGCTTGTCTAAAGCCGAACCACTATAAATTGTGTTTGCAATCTTCTCTACTCTCTCGATTTAATTTCTATTTGTAGATTGAAACAGTTTGTTATTACTTGCGCATAGATTTTCACTACACCTATTCACCCCCCCTCTAGGTGTTAATACTAGTTATATCAATTGGTCTCAGAGCCTCGTGCTCAATATCTTGAAGTGTTTATTACTTCTGAGTTAAAGATCCTCTATGGCTAGTATTCTTGCACCAGGTCTGATTGAGGGGCAGAGCAACACTCGTCCACCATACTTCGACGGTAAAGATTACAATATATGGAAGAATAAGATGAAGGCCTTTCTCAGGTCAAAAGATCCACTTGAATGTGATGTAGTTCAAAGGGGAGTTGATCCCACTGATAAAGCTGGAAAAACTCCAAAGAGAGATGATGGGAAAGAAACAGAAGCATCAGCCACCATCTCACGAAAAGAACTGACAAAGAGACAAACTCTCGATGCTAAGGCTATCTACTTTCTTTATTGTGTTTTATCACCTAATGAATATAATCGAATATCTTCTTGTGACATAGCAAAGGAAGTATGGGATAGACTACACATGACATACAAAGGAACTGATCGTGTCAAGGAGACCAAAGTAAATATATTACTCGGTCAATATGAATCCTTCAAGATGAAACGAGAGGAGTCCATAGGAGACATGTTCGGTCGATTTACGAAATTGTAAATGGATTGGCATATCAAGGACAACCTCGTTCTCGGACCAATGAAGGTCAACAAGCTTCGAGAGGATTGTCGAAAGAGTGGAGTAATGTGAAGACCTCTATTAGAGAAACTCTACGAATTTCACCATTGATCGATGAGCTTGTTGGTACTGCAGATCCTACGGCGAACAAATAAACGAGGAAGTGGAATCCAGAGGTAAGAAATCCATTGCTCTTAAGTCTAACAATGATTCTGATGATACAGATTCTGAGGAAGAGTTGGACGACGAAGAACTTGCACTGCTGATTAGAAAAGTAAAGAAGTTAAACAGGAAAGGTAGGAAGTTTAACAACAGGAAACAAAAATGCATACGGACAACGTAGGGCGAGGGCGAGGAAGATTATGCCAAAGACGTCATTTGTTTTGAATATAAGAAAAAGGGTCATATAAAGCAGAATTGTCCCAAGCTCAAAAAGAACAAAGGGAAATTCGAAAAATACAAGAATGCCCTGAAAGCTTAAACATGGAGTGATATAAAGGTTGAGGACAGTGAAAACGAATATGGCAACATTTGTCTTATAGCACATTCAGAATCAGACTCTGAAACAGATTCAGGATCGACTGGATCTGGACGAGAGAAATTGAGGTAAATCATTCTGATATTCCAATAGAAATCTCAGATTACATAAATGAGCTGTGTTTAAATCTAAAAACTACTTTGAAAAAGATCTCTAGTTTAAAAGTGGAAAATCGTAAGTTGAGTCATCAGAATTACTTGTTAAAAGGAAAATTTAATGATCTCAAAAGGAATTTTCAGTAACCGGAGGAAAGTCGAGATTCTGTTTTAAATGAAAATGAGTCTCTTAAAAATGAACTTTTGGAAATAAAGAAAAATCAAAGTTCTTTACAAAATGAGAATTTATTTCTTAGAAAGGAAATTTTGAATATCAATACAAAGTTTTCTGAAGGGTCGAAAACCCTGCAGCATATACTCTCTATCCAAATCCCTCACTATGATAAGTCAGGACTTGGGTTTTACAAGAAAAGTGAGTCGTTAATTAATTTTCCTAAAGTTAAGGAAAGAATTAAACAGAGACTTCCTCGACAGACCTACAATAGTCATTTTAAAAGAATTTTGTTAGATCGTTGGTCGAGAGAATCTAAAGTGTTCTAGCGTGGAGAAAGAGAACATTTTGAGAATAAATGTCCTAAAGTCGGAGACTGTTCAAAAGAAATAGATAGAAAAAGCATATACTACTAACCTCAATGGACCCAAGAAAATCTGGGTACCAAAGAAAAAATGAGTATGTGTGTTCAATGCAGGTAAGCTTCAAAAGTAAGAAGAAATGGTACTTGGACAGTGGATGTTCAAGACATATGACTAGAGATTCAAGGATGTTCATTGGCTTTGAAAGAATCAAGGGAGGAACAGTTTTGTTTGGAGGAAACACCAAAGGAAATATCATTGGATTGGGAACTGTCAAGATTGGTAGTTTAATCATCAACAACGTTTCCCTAGTCAAGGGATTAAACTACAATCTTCTAAGCATCAACCAGTTGTGTGATGCTAGTTTTAGAATTAACTTCAAAGAGAACCTATGTTTTGGAACAAGCAATAACTCTTCTCAAACATTCACTGGACGAAGGCATGGGAACATCTATCTTTTGGACATAAATGAAGATATTGCAAAATGTCTTTTATCAGTCCAAGATGAAGCAAATATCTGGCATCGCAAACTTGGGCATGTCAGTATGAAACAGATTTCTAAGCTTGTCAGCAAAAAGCTTGTTCGTGGTTTGCCCTTACTAAGTTATAAGAAAACAGAGGTTTGTTTTGCATGTATACTGGGAAAACAAATAAGAAGTTCTTTCAAATCTATAAAACAGATTTATACTAATCATATATTGCAGCTTCTTCATATGGACCTATTTGGGCCAACTAGAACTCAGAGCATTGGAGGTAAGAAGTACTATCTTGTGATAGTATATGATTATTCTCGATTTACATGGGTATTCTTTCTCGCTAATAAAGGATAAACCTTCTCATATTTTTCAACATTTGCAAAAAGGATTTAAAATGAGAAATGTTACTCTATTTCAAGTATTAAAATAGATCATAGGGGAGAGTTTGAAAATCAAGACTTTACAGATTTTTGTGATAAAAATGGTATTCAGCATACATTCTCCTCTCCTTACACTCCAGAACAAAATGGAGTTGTGGAAAGGAAGAATAGGTCCTTGCAAGAAATGGCGAACTCGCTATAGAAAGCAATGTGGCAACTCGTTTCGGCGTGCCAGCGGTTTCCACTTCTTGCCATATCATTAACAGAGTCTTTCTTAGATCAATTCTTGAGAAAACTCCCTATGAAATTTTCAAAGAAAGAAAACCTATTGTTTCCTACTTTCACATTTTTGGTTGTCAATGCTATATCCTCAAAAATGTTAACCATCAACCTAGTAAGTTTGAAAAAAGGTCAGATGAAGGTATTTTTCTAGACTATTCAAACTCTAGTAAAGCATATAGAGTGTTCAACAAGAATACTCAGACAGTGGAGGAATCCATGAATGTGAAGTTTCGGAGCAAGATGTTTCAAACGGAGAGCGGAAGCGTAAATGAAGACTCGGAATCAAATGCTGCTCCGAAAGATCCGGTCTCAACAAAGAAGCTGAATCTTCCCAGAAAGCTTGATCAAAAGAAGCAACTCAAGAAGAACGAATAACTCACTGGACATTTCGAATCAACGGAAGATTCGATAACAATGAAGTGCCAAACAGAAACTGGAAGCATAAGTCCAGTCATCCTAGGGAGCTGGTCATTGGAAACATCAATGAAGGAATTCAAACCAGATCAAAGAACAAAAAGGACACAGGCATTGTTGCACTAATCTCTGAGATTGAACCCAAATGAATAAATGAAGCTCTAGAGAATGAAAGTTAGATAGAAGTAATGCAAGAAGAACTTCAACAGTTCAAGAGAAATAATGTGTGGAAATTGGTTCCCAAACCCAAAGGAAGAACTATCATTGGCACTAAATGGGTTTTCAGAAACAAAGTTAATGAACTTGGCAAAGTCACCAGAAACAAGGCAAGACTCGTGACAAAAAGGTTACTCTCAGTTTGAAAGAATAAACTATGATGAAACCTATGCTCCAGTTGCAAGATTAGAAGCAATCAGACTACTGCTTGCCTATGCTTGTTATCAAAATTTCAAGCTATTCCAAATAGATGTGAAGAGTGCTTTTATGAATGGGTTTATCAAAGAAGAAGTTTTTGTAGAGCAGCCTCCTGGGTTCGAGGAACCAAGAAAGCCATACCATGTATATAGATTGAAGAAGACACTTTACGGTCTGAAACAGGCACCTCGAGCTTGGTATAAACGATTGAGCAAGTTCTTACTAGACAATAAATTCAAGAAAGGTATGGTAGATACAACCTTGTTTATCAAGAAGGAAGGTAAAGATATTCTGCTTGTACAAATTTATATAGATGATATTATTTTTGGATCATCTAATGAGCACTTGTGCAAGAATTTCTCAAAGTCTATGCAGGAAGAATTTGAAATGAGCATGATGGAAGAACTTACATTCTTCCTAGGACTTCAGGTTAATCAGACAAAATATGAAACTTTCATCTATCAAGAAAAGTATGCTAAAGACTTGATCAAGAAGTTTGGAATGGAGAACTGCAAGAAGACTGAAACTCCTATGGCAACCTCCATCAAACTAGATCATGATGAAACGGGAAAGAAAGTTGATCAGAAGACTTATAGAAGCATGATCGGTTCTCTTCTCTATCTTACTGCATCTAGACCAGATATTCTATACAGTGTTTGTCTTTGTGCTCGATTTCAAGTGGATCCTAGAGAATCACATCTCTCTGCTGTCAAATGCATAATCAAGTATATAGCCACTTATCCACACTTGGGTTTATGGTATCCAAAGGAAACAGACTTTACTCTTCTTGGTTACTCAAATGCTGATCTAGCAAGTTGCAAAGTGGACAGAAAGAGTACTTCAGGAACATGCCAACTTCTAAGGAAAATGCTGGTTTCATGGTTTTCCAAAAAGCAGAATATTGTGGCTCTATCAACAACAGAAGCAGAATATGTTACTCTTGGAAGCTCGCATTCACATTACGTGGATAAGACAAAGAAGCGAGGGACTATGTAAAAGAAGAATCCTGTACAGAAATAAGATATGACAATACGAGTGCTATAAATCTCACCAAGAATCCGATTCTACATTCCAGAGCAAAGCACATTGAAATCAAACATCATTTTATTAGAGACCATGTGCAAAATGGAGACGTATATGTGGAATTCATTGATTCAAAAAATCAGTTACCAGACATCTTCACAAAGCCGTTGGACAAAGGTACATTCGATTCAATATGTGGGAGATTAAATATTATTAACCCTTTTTTATAAAGTCTATGAGAACAGGACAAAATCGAGAGAAGCAATCGTGCTGGACGACTAATCTTCCGGGAAGAATGAAAAAGGAATTGATGGTATTTTAGGTTGGTATGTTATTTCCTTATTTGAATATGGTAAGTTTTTATTAGTAAATTTTCGATCTGCATGATTGATTTGCATATTTTCTAGTATATGCCTACGCTGATTGAATATTCTTGTTAAGTTTTGAATAACTGCCATTTTCAGTTTTTTTTAAGGGGTGCGACTTTTCATTTGTCTTAACATCGAAGGGTTTATAAACCCCCCCCCCAAAAAATTGAGTCATTTTTCACAACTCTTCAGAAAACCTTTTAGAAACCCTAACTGAGCAAAAGATTTTCCAAAATTAATCTTCTCCGAACATGGCTTCGAGATCCCCCATGTCCAGATCAAGATCTCCATCTCCTCGAAGAAGATCAAACAGATTGGCGAGAGGAGGGAGAAATATCGAAGAAGGGCAGACGCACTTCGATCGACACAAACACGAAGACACCCAAGGACAATCTCCAAGTGCATCCGCTCAAAGAAATGGAGATGATGATATGGAATCTCCAAGAGCCTTCCCCACACAATCTGAAGAAAGAAATGTCTCTCATAGAGGTATGTCCGGATTAACTCTACCAAAACCTACTGATAATCCTCATACAGTTATGAGGAGATATGAGAAGTTAGTCCAACGAAATGCTAGGGAAGACGTTAAACTCTATTTCTTGCGAGAAAAAGGGTATGCAAATGAATTACGTCTTATCCAGCGATTCGGACTCTGACGTAACCACCATATGCTCGTAGAGAACGAGTTAGTGACACAGAGAGAAGTAGAGATAATGCGTGGGGAGAGAAGGAAGACGATGAAAGGATTTACAGAAATTTTGAAGTCAAGATGGGGATTGCTGCTGTGGCTCGGAACACAACTGAGAAATTGTTCCGATCTAGAGAGCATAAGACATTTTTTAACAGATTGATGGAGCAATGAATCATGCACCACAAGATAGTGGACTTTGATTTTTTAGATGCTGCTGATGTGAATCTGCGTAGATATTTTGAAATATTGCAGATGGATCAATTTTGCATTGACTCTGCTGTTGTTTATCCAGAACTAACAATATATTTTTATTCGAACTTGATATTTCTTTCTCCAGACAAAATGCAGTTCAGTGTAAATGACAGGTTCTATGATGTTAGTACAGATACTCTGGCTGACATTATAAAAGTTGAGAGAGGTACTTTCAAGCCAATAGAAGTTACTTATGAGACAGTTTGTAAGTATCTTACAAAGTCTGTTAGGGCCAGTATAACTTATCCTCTCTTAACTTCAGCAAGAACAATCCTGCATAAGATTATAATCAGCTGCATTCGTCTTAAGGCATCATCTAAGACTAATGTATCTAGATTTGAGGCCAAACTGATGTGGGCGATTGAAAAGGGAGTACTGTTCTCACTACCTCACACTATTATATTGCACATGTATCGAACAGTTTCTAAGGATAAATGACAGTTATCATATGGAGCTTTGGTGACCAGAATCTTTGATCATCTCAAGGTAGATATACCTAGGAGATTCTGCACTAAAACTCTTCCTACAATGGCCATTGATATGAAAACGATCAATAAGATGAGACTGAAGGACGTCGCGAAAACATGGAGGAGAAAGGTAAAAGAATTGGCTAGAGTAGAAAGCAAAGAAAAAGAAAAGGCAAAGAAGTAGGCGCATGAACCAAGTTCTAAGAAGAGAAGACAGCTTCTACTGCAAGATGAAGAAGATGAGGAGGAAAGCATTTCTGCAATTTTGGCAACTATGCGTCAAACTTCTCACAGATTGTCTAAACCAAAAGCAGAAATACCTGCAGAAAACATTCTCAGTACAGAACCTGAGAAGAGTGTTGAGTCTGAACCAGAGGAAGATCCAGATGAAGAAAAAGAAAGTGAGGACAACAGAGATGAGGACAGGGCTAAAAAGGGACAATAAGGACAAAATGAAGCATCAATTCAGGAGGAGCATTATTCTGAAAATATTGAAACTCAAACTCCTGCAACTTCGTCTGAAAATGCTGACTCTTAGAAGATCTTAGCACTTCTCACACAGATCAGAGATCAGCAGATAGCGATGGAAATCTCATTCAATAACAGGCCGGAGACTCTCGAGAAGACAGTGCATCTATGTCTTAACAGGATTGAGAAGTCTGCCATGGATATGGAGGATTTCACCCTTGTTCGGACTCCTGAAAAGAAAACATCCTAAAAACATATTCTGCCTTATTTTGTTTAAACACTGGTGTTTTGACCTTACTTACTCTTTTCCAGTTCTTAACTTTTTGACAGTGACAAAAAGGGGGAGAGTAATGGTATGCATGGCTAATGATATTTTCTGAAATATGTTGGGCTGTGATGTGATATTTTCTGGGCTGTTGCTGTTGTTGTTCTAAAATCATCATCTGAACATGGTTGATATGGGCTATTTTTATGATTTGAGCAAAATGGTTGGAAGTATACTCTGTTTAACCGTATTTTACAGGAACAACGAGCCGTATGCATAAAAAGTTTTGTCACCATCAAAAAGGGGGAGATTGTTGAGAAAACTCCTAGTTTTGATGCTAACAAAACGTTTTATGTATGATATATATATATATATATATATATTGAAGGAAAAGGTCACAGAATGACATATGATTTAAAGTCTGTTGGTGGCAGAAGATAAAGCATAAGATGTCTTTGAGTCTATTCGTACCAGACGAAGATTTGAGTCTGACCATACCGGACGGAAAACTTAGGCAGACTCAGAACTTAAGTCTGTCAGACTTAAGACGAATCTACAAGATAAGATCACCAACGGTAAAGTATTTCACTTACCTTTTTTATATTGATTCTGTTATATCAGTCTGATTGATAGGATCAATTAATGGACAACTTCCAAAGAAGAATGGAGCACTTATGGAAGCCTAGATTCTGATTGTATGGGCGAACAGAATCCAAGGGGATTTGATCTACCTTCAACGGTCAAAAAGACTTGCCTTATAAAGTCTGTCCAAGAAAAGAAAGACTAAACTCTCAAGGAAAGAGCCAACGGTTGAGTGCGGCTTGGAGAGTATATAAGGATAGGCTGAGACCTAGGAGTTAGAGTAGATGAACAAAATTCCAAAGCTGATTTTGTTCTTCAACCGTTGTTCATAGTGCAAAATTGAGTGATCCCAGTGTATTACAAAAGAGAATGACTTCGTGAGACATATCATCACCAAGTACTAACACTCGAGAGTGTGTAATCACCGTTGATCACATAGTGAAATCCAGCCTATTGGCTGATCGCCTGGAGAGTGGACGTAGGCTTGTTTAAAGCTGAACCACTATAAATTGTGTTTGCAATCTTCTCTACTCTCTCGATTTAATTTCTATTTGTAGATTGCAACAGTTTGTTATTACTTGCGCGTAGATTTTCGCTACACCTATTCACCCCCCCTCTAGGTGTTAATACTAGTTATATCACTACGTTCACTTGAGATCAGCTATAGAAATTTATTCACTAACACAACTCCTAGAACAAATCTAGAAAGTAAAGAAAGACAGAGAGCTTCAAAAGAGGGAAGAGGGAGAGAGAGAGACCGGGGGAGGGAGGGAGAGACACTCTCTCTCAGGGACAACACTGCAGAGAGGCGGCAGCTTCAAGGGAAAAAAGAGGAAATCCTAACCTAGGATTGAGAGAGAGAGAGTGCGCTGCACACTTCAATTTTTACTTGCACCAACATAGACAGGTCAAAAATACTTTAGTTCCATATTTCTATTAAGTAAATGAGAGAGAGTTGCACACTTCAATTTTTACTTGCACCAACATAGGCGGGTCAAAAATACTTTAGTTCCATTTTTCTATTAAGTAAATGAATTATACTGTGATCGGAGGAGGAGGAAATGAGTTTCTCTAGTAGGTTGAGCTAAAGAGAAAATTAGGTGGGGTTGATGCGATACTCTCATCACAATGCTGAAGACTTTAGCTCTAATGGTTGAGAAAGAAAGCAGATGTAACATGTTGAAGAGTTGGCTGGAAAAGAATAGGAAGGTCACTTGCAAGTTCCATCTCCTTTCATCACAATGCTGAAGACTTAGGACCTGCATGGTAACGCTCCCGGGAACAACCGTTTTTGTTCTTTTGTTCCCGGAAGTGGATTTGGAATAGAAATACGTTTGGTAAATTTTTTGTTCCCAGGAACAAATTGATATAACTAGTATTAACACAGCACCAAGCATGTGTGCAATAAATTATAAAAATAATCAATAAGAGATTAAGGGATAAGAGAAATTGCACACGAATATTATAGTTGTTCGGCTTAGATCAAGCCTACGTCCACTTTCCAAGCGATCATCCAATAGGCTGGATTTCACTATGTGATCAAAGGTGATTACACACTTTTGAGTGTTAGCACTTGGTGGTGATATGTCTCACAAAGTCACTCTTCTTGGTAATTCACTAGGATCACTTAATTACGCACTTTTTCAGACAACTAGTGAAGGATTGAATCAGCCTTTGGAATATATTTATCCTCTCTATCTCTTCTGGTCGCATCCTCTCCTTATATACTCTGCAAGCCACACTCAACCGTTGGCTCTTTCCGTGAGAGATTAGTCTTCCCTTTCCTTTCTTGGACAGACTTCATAAGGTATGTCTTTTTGACCGTTGGAGGTAGATTGGATCCCCTTGGATTCTGTTCACCCATACAATCAGAATCCGGGCTTCCATAAGTGTTCCATCCTTCTTTGAAAGTTGTCTTGATGATTGATCTTGTTGATCAATATAAATATAGTAAGTGAAAATCATGACCGTTGGTGATACGATCCTCGTAGTTCCATTCCGCCACTAGCAGCACTCGAAGCATACATTAGTAGCCTTTGATTTATTTTGTCATCTTCAAAACATTATAAGGGATTTTCCTAACACAAATTTGTTCCCCGAAACAGGTTTGGAGTAGAAACCAGAAACAAAAAAAAATTACTTCTCGCTCCCGAGAACAATTCTAAGAATCAATTTGTTTTCTCTTTTCTCTCTTCTCTTTTTTTCCCTTCTCTTTCTTCTTCTTCTTCCTCTTCCTCCTCCCACCCCATCACCGCCCCATCGCCGCCGCCGGCGAGCGGCCGGGCGAGGTCTGACGAGCTCACCGGCGAGCCTTGTTGGTCGGCGCGAGGCTTGGTCTCGCCCGGATCTACGAGGCCGAGCCTCGTCGATGGTCGAGCGAGGCTCCGGCGAGCTTGCCGAAGCTCACCCTGGCCTGGGCGAGGTTCGGCAGGCTCGCTTGGCCTCTCGCCGGCCACCACCGGTGGTGGCGGCCAAGAGGAAGAATGGGAGAAAAAAGAAAAAAATTATAACAAAAAATACTAAAAAATTAAAAGAATCAAAAGATTAAATTTTTTTACCAAACGCATTTCTGTTCTCGAGTAAAAATTTTGGACAGTTACCAAACGCCTTCAAATGCTCAAAAAATATTTCCGGGAACAAAATCAAAAAAAATTATTTCTGAATAGAAATTGTTCTCGGGAACATAAACGTTGTCATGCAGGCCCTTAAACTCTAATGGATGAGAAAGAAAGAAGATGTAACAGATTGAAGAGTTGGCTTAGAAAGAACAGAAAGGTCACTTGCAAGTTCCATCTCCTTTATCACAATGCTGAAGACTTAAGCTCTAATGGATGAGAAAGAATTGGCTCGAAAAGAGCAGGAAGGCCACCTGCAAGTTCCATCTCCTTTTCCTTGAAGCATCGGTAGAAACTTAATTAAGTACGACCAGCTGCAAGGTCTGTCTAATATACTTTTCTTAGCCAACGGGCAAACATTAAAGTCCATTGGATTCCAATCAATCGGTCAGA
The DNA here is from genome assembly GCA_014182845.1 of Corymbia calophylla. Taxonomy (NCBI): domain Eukaryota; kingdom Viridiplantae; phylum Streptophyta; class Magnoliopsida; order Myrtales; family Myrtaceae; genus Corymbia; species Corymbia calophylla. The sequence continues at coordinate 23,394,925 of CM024698.1, read as the reverse complement.
TTTTTTTTTTCCAATTGTCGGATGTTTTATCGCCCTAAGTGAAGGCAACGGGTCGGCATATTGATTGAGTTGTAAGTTCGATAAAGCTCTGTTTCTTTCATGAAATTTTTTTTTCAAATAAAATGTGTTCTTCATTTTTTCAACATTTGAATTGTTTAAGAAAATGAGTGAATGAAAAGTCAAAACAACTTCTTCAAATGTAAGGGAATTGGACCTGCCTCGGGCAAAGCGGTCGGGAAATTTTTTATTAAAAACCATGACTTTAGAGGCCATGACAACCCAATGATCATTCTAGAGTCCTTGACAATGAACTCAGTTCTAGAGGCTGTAGCCAAAAGTCAGTCGGCGTGACAATTTTTACTGATTGTTAATAGCGTTTAGATGATCACGAGATTGCAGTTTTCCAACATTCCCACTGTCCGTAAGTTTTTAAAAGTCATGATATTGACAATGACATGGCTTTTATCATCATTCAAAATTGTCAGGCGTGACAATTACTACGCGTGATAGTTGTTGGAAGAATTATTATTTAGTCCCGCATTTAACTCTTCCCCGTCTCCACTGGCGGACCCAACATTATTTCAAAGGTATCTTGTACGACAAGTCATTGGAATCTTCCAGGCACGTGATTTTGTTAGTCTACTAGGCAGAGAAAGAAATGAATATTTCAGAAAATTACAGATGACTTACAGCGATTACTTGACCAATTGAAGTCTGTCTTTTTCTCTCTTTTTTTGGCTTTTTTGGGCTTGGAAGTCTCTGTTTAATGTTTTTTTTTGGAAAAAAGACGTATCTTTAACTTAACGTGTAATTTAATCTTTAAAATTTTATTTTATTTTATTTAGTCATTAAATTTTAACCTAATATGTAATGTGATCCTAAATTTATAATTTATTCAATATAATTCCTGAATTTTCAAAAATTATATTGAATATATATTAAAAATTTATGGATTATTATCATATTGTACATCCTCATTGGTGGTTGTCGACTAAACGAATGGCCAAGCTGGTCTCCATGTTCACCCGAGATCAGAACTCTATTCACACACACAACTTCAAGAGACAAAGGGGGAAAGGGGTAGGGACCCTCAGAGGGACGGCACTGCTGAGAGGCGGCAGCTTCCAGAGGAAAGAGAGGAAACCTAACCTAGGTTTAGAGATAGCACTGCACGCTTCAATTTTCACTTGCACCAACGTAGACGGGTCAAAATACTTCCTCCAGAAAACGCAAAGGCTAAAGAAAAAAGCAACACGTATTCGATGTCCTGTACAACAAGTCATTTGGAGTTCCCCTTTCTAATAAGTAAATGAATGCTGTGGTCGGAGAAGAAGGAAATGAGTTTCTCAAGTTGATGTAGCCAAAGAGAAAATTAGGTGGGTTTGATGCGATGCATTCTAAATTAACTCAATTTGAAATTTCATGGTTGGTGTTTTTCGTACTTTCATCCTTCCGATCTAGCGAGGGCCACACTCGTCGACCATGGGCGAGGAACAGCCTCGCCTAGGCAAGGCGACTCTCGAGGTTGGCCGCCTTGACCTTATAGATGGCTATGAAGGGTAGCCTCCCCTAAAGTGAAGGTCGCCTCGCCGAATCGAGTGAAAGCAACCCACACCTAGGCGAGGCCATCCCTCACTAGATCGAGCAAGGACATAGCCACTTCAGGTCTTTATTTGAAATAGACATAATCACTTCAGACCATTATCTGAAACAAAATCCACTTAAGCCATTATTTGAGAAAATGACAAGATTCGGGACTTTATTTGAAACTAGATCAATTTCAAGCTCTTATTTGAAAAAATGAAAATACTTTGGGCCCTTTTTGGAATTTTCCCTTTAATTGGAGTAGTTGTGTTAAAAAAGAATAATGCATGTTGGAAGAAAAATAAAATTATTGGGAAGACTTGACGAAGACATTTTGCTTGGAGTAGTTGTTGTGCTAAAAAAGAATAATGCATGTCGGAAGAAAAATAAAATTATTGGGAAGACTTAACGAAGACATTTTGCTTGACTTTTCTCCGTCCTATAATATAGGGAAAAGTACAATAAAACCCCAAACTATGTCCCTTGGGACAATTTTACCCTGAACTTTTTTTTGGGTCATAAAAAACCCCAAACTATGCCACTTGGAACAATTTTACCCTAAACTTTTTTTTGTGCTACCAAAAACCTTAAACTATGCCACTTGGGACAATTTTACCCGAACTTTTTTTCTTACGCAACGAAAACCCCGAACTATGCCACTTGGGACACATTTACCCCGCACTTTTTAAGCGAAGGGCATTTTCGTCTTTTCACTTTTTTTCTTTTCTTTTCTTTTTTCCTCTTCCTCTTCTTGGCAGGGGAAGCCGGCAAGGGCCCTCGCCAGCGGCGCCGTCCGGCCAGGGCGGCACTCCCTGGCGCGGGGCAAGGGTGGCTCTCCTCGACGTCGGGGGAGGGACGCCCTCATCGGATCGCGTGGGGGCGGCCCTCGCCGGCCAAAGTGGGCGAGGGTCGCCCTCGTCGGATCGGGACGGCCGCCCTCGCCCAGCTCAGGCGAGGCGAGGGTCACCCCCGCCGGATCGAGGAGGGCCGCCCTCGCCCAGCTCAGGCGAGGCGAGGGTCACCCCCGCCGGATCGAGGAGGGCCGCCCTTGCCCTTGGCAGATCTGGCGGGGGCAACCCTCCTCGACGTCGGGCGAGGGTTTCCCTTGCCGATTCGGCGGAGGTGACCCTCGGGCAAGGGCCGCCCGCCGAAGGCGAGGGTCGCCCCGCCCCCGCCGGACGGGGAGGATCGCGCTCGCCCCCGCCGGATCTCGGTGAGGGTGACCCTCGCCGACCGAGGGCGCCTCGCCCTCGGGCGGCCCTTGTCGGCTTCCCTCCGCCATGGCCGGCAAAGGGGAAGAAAGAAAGATAAAAAAAAAAAAATGAAAATACGAAAATGCCCTTCAATTAAAAAGTCTGAGTAAATGTGTCCCAAGTGGCATAGTTCAGGATTTTTCGTGGCATAAGAAAAAGTTCAAGGTAAAAATTGTCCCAAGTAACATAGTTTAGGATTTTTGGTGGCACAAAAAAAAATTTAGGATAAAATTGTCCCAAGTGGCATAGTTTGAGGTTTTTTATGGCCCAAAAAAAAGTTCAGGGTAAAATTGTCCCAAGGGACATAGTTTGGGGTTTTGGTGTCCTTTTCCCTACAACACACATTTTGCTTGCCGTGTAACAGGCGTCAGTTTTTGCCTGTAAGTTCTCTCTCTCTCTCGACGCATCGGTTGCCTCTTTCGATGTATGCTGATATTATGCATCTTGCTTGCTTTTTATATCCCTTTTTTTTTCTTTTTTTGTTCCTATTGATTTAGAATGCCTCTCTATACTCGACGCATCGGTTGCCTCTTTCGATGTATGCTGATATTATGCATCTTGCTTGCTTTTTATATCCCTTTTTTTTTATTTTTTTGTTCCTATTGATTTAGAATGCCTCTCTATATGCGTACCGTTTCATGAACACCCCTGACCAATTTGAGGTAACCAGCCATATAATTTTCCGAACATCTGTGATCACTTGCATCTAAAACATTTAGTGAGTGAAAAGGCAACTTTATATCAGGAAAACATACATCTTCAGTAGTTAATGATGTGACTGTCGTGATAATATGCAGGAATAAAGGTGAGATCCTTTCAATTACTTCACTTAATTCGTTTATATAAAATTATAAGTCTATGACTGCATAATATCGGGATGTGACAATCCATATTGTTCATCCTCCTTAGTTCATCTGTACTGGTATAAACATTTCGTCACAGTGGCACCAACATAGAAGAGACATCCACTGGGTTTTGTATGCTTCTTATCTTTTTACGTCATGTTGATTTGCAATTTTCTTGGAAACTAGACGTTTCACATAATGCTAGTCATTCTAACACTGAGATACAAAATTGATTCACTGAGTAGCAAACTCTTGTTAATCATTAAACGTAATCCATTTTGATTTTTTTTTTCATTTTTGGGTCACTGTAATCCATGTTGATCAAATGTCCATTTTCTAGCATGATACTTCAATCATTACAACGACATTCTTCAGAGGACAACTGATGGTCGCCTTCGAAGCAGGGTAATCACCAGGGACTGGGCATTGAGTCCCAGAGAAAAGAAGCTTGCTACCTGGCTTGCAAGCGACCACACTTCCTGAGCTGTTAAATACTCTCAGATCCTGCTCGCAGCTTTGTAAACTCGCTTCGCAGCTTAAAAACGGGCAGCCACAGCCATCACAAATGAACTTAACAGTAAGTCCGACGTTATACCCCATTGCCGTGGACATAGCGTAACCGTCATTGGAAACGCCCAGACTTGTTGCGACAGGCCGGTCCTCTGCAGTACACTCTCTTCCTCTGCAATTCCCAGTGGTGCAATTACGAGCGCCTGAGTTATCTGAAATGCATCCGGTACTGCAAATGAGAATGCCAGACCACCCAGCTGGCAAAGGAACTTCCAGTACATTAGTGGGACTAATTGCACTCAGACTGGTCCTATTGTTAACTTTCGGAGAACCATTGGTAGGAATCAGTGATGGTAATATCGGCATCGAGCAAGTGTTTTTCAAGACTAGCGTCGAACTTGCTGAAGCAACGGCAGTTCATCCTCCTACAGGATAAAAAATCAGATGCAGCAATCTAATAAATAAATGGCGTTCTTGAGAAGAACAGATTAATGCACCATGCAATGCAACCATAATGGGTGACCCAGTTCGTCATGATTCAGAGATCCAATGCCTACTAGGCTCTAGCTAAGGACTAGCGGAAAAATCTCGAAATGTCAGATCACAAATGAGAGAACGGTTAAAGAGAAGTAAGTTAGCACTGTGAGATTACACATTTTCAGGAGTCCCACCACGTAACACATTGCCTGTAGAGCCATTAAGTCTGTTTGATCGCAGGCTTGGAAGTGTTTCCAACCATTTTGGAAAGGTGTCATTCAACTTGTTGCCCCTGAGATCCAGCACTTCAAGCTGCTTGCAATTAATTAGAGAGCGTGGCAACAGGCCTTCAAATTGATTTCCATTAAGGTGAAGACTTCTTAGGGCTGCATTCTTATTGAACTTTAAGGAAATTGTGCCGGAAAGTCCATTTTCTTGCAGATCCAACGCTAAGAGGCTGTTGCTGATATTCTCTAGACAACGCGGAAGCATGCCTGTGAAATTATTATGAGAGAGGTCAAGAACTTGGAGGTCCTTCATTTCACAAATCGAACCAGGAATATAGCCAGTCAATTGATTGCTAGCTAGTGAGAAGACCAGAACTGAGTTCGGGAGTGATGGAGGTAGAACCGACCCTTGGATCAAATTCAAATGCAGGTCGAGAATTATAAGATTTCTCCATGGAACTTGTTCGAAGCTAGTGAGGAAGTTATGGGAGAGATTGAGATAAGACAATGAGATGGCCCCAATATCCCACATCCACGATGGAATATTGCTTTGAATTCTGTTTCCAGACAGATCTATCCATTCTATACTGGTTGAATTTCTCAAGAATGTTGGGATTTCCGTAACTTGGCACCCAGAAAGACTGGTGGACAAGAGGCTTGGCAAGACATGCTCAGTGTTTTCGCTATTGCTCAGTGACAAATTGTTGTCTGAAAGAGCGAGATTTGTTAGGCTTTTCAGCCTTGAGAGCAATTGTAGGTCTAAAACACCAGTGAGGTTATATGCTGAGATGCTCAGAAATGGAGATGCAGAGCACCGGCCGGCCATGGACGGCCTCTCGGCTACAGATCTGAGTGCCGACCTCCACGTCCACCCCCTCAGTCGTCGTGAACTTCCTGTCATCGCTCGCGGCCAAGACTCCAATCTAGCCGAACTTCCAGATCTGGAGCCATGGTCGAGACCGGCGACTGTTCCAGATCTGGACTTCACCAACCTTCGTGTCCGTCGTCGTGTGTGAACGAACCGTCGTCATTCATGGCCAAGGCTCCAGATCTAGCACAAATGGAACTGGTTCTATACAACCGTTTTCTCTTTTGGTCGTCTCATGACAGAACAAACCCGCACTTTTCCAATCCATGGATTATTGTGTTGAGTGGTGAAAGGAGAGGCTAGCTTCAGCCATGGATTCTCTTCCGGCCAAATCCAGTCCCTTGCTGCCAGATCTAGAAGTGAGGCACCGGACGAAGGAAACGATCAAGATGGAGAGATGCGATGCTGGCGATGTCTCCGGCGGTGGCAATGGTGGAAGGAGGTGCGGAGGTTGGACTCGTGGTGCGGATGGAAGGGAAGGAAGAGAGAAGTCCAGCTGGATTGGACTCGTGGGTTGCCGGTCGCCTCCGGTCACGCCGAGTCGCCGGCCGCCAGGCGAAGGGTGGCGGCAAGAGGCCGGGGACTGGCAGTCGGCCGGTGGCGAGTAGGTGGGAGAGGCCAACAATAGGTGGCGGCAATCGGTCTTAAATTTTCGCTTTTTAATATTATTTAATTAATATTTATATTAAAAAATAAAGTTTGGCCAAAACGGCATCGTTTGTGGGTGCTGTGGCCACATCAACACTCAAAACGACGTCGTTTTGGGCTTATTTGGCCACATCAGCACTCAAAACGACGTTGTTTTGGACTTATTTGGCCACATCAGCATCAAAAACGACACCGTTTCGATCTCAGATTGCCGGAAAAATGCCATGTCAGCATTTTGACCGGATTTTTTCGCCGTTAGCACTTAAGTGATCATTCTTGCTCCGATTTTGATACTCCAGGGGTCCGTACGTCCCTAGAAAGGAGTTAGAAAACCCTTGCCTGAAAGAATTTCTTGGTTTTGGACCAAGTGTGAAGATTTTCCTAAAAACCATTTTAACGACCGCTCTTTTCTGACCCGGATTATTTTCTTCACATAAGTGATCTTCTTAGCGCTGCCCTGCAGAGAGCCTTTAACATGGTATGCTTGCGTATCGCGGGCATGTGAATTCCTAAGCAGGTGATCTTGAGTTTTGAAACTTCTGCATGAAAGAACCGTGAAAGGCTGCATGGGTTAGATACTTTCTTCGTAATGCTCAGGCCTTGATGCATACCCCTAATTTGTGTGGTCCTACTTCTTAGTGTCCAACTTTATATTCAATGCTTACCAGCACGTAGTTTATAAATTTTCTAACTGTATTAGACAAGCCCATTTTGTGCCATCGGGTTGCTTTTCAATCTAGTTACCACTGTAGACTACTAATCTATATTTGGTCTTGCCCCTTACAGAGAGGACCCTGCCGCGGTGGTTGATTCTTTTATCTCGTATGATAAGAAGATCGATTTGCAATGATGCAATCAAGACACGTGAGTTCTTGCTCCCCCACTTCCTTTTTCCCTTTGGGATTAGTCGCCTTGATCTAACTAGTAAATCCTCGGACTTTCTTGCTCCACGTGTGACTGCAAGATTGTTTTCCTCCCGCAGAGGATTCTCTGTTCAAGTTACCTGTTTAATTTTTTCCATGAATCTAACACTGATTGGGTATTATGTTTGTATTTTACACGGGTACGTGTTTCTTACTGTCGTAAATCATGGAATGCTTATCTTATCTAGCGAGATGAAATTATTGAAATGTGGCATGAAACCCAGAATGTCCATTTCATCATCGAGTGGGATGGTGAGACAGTAATGTTTCTTCAAATTCTCACTTTGTTTGTCAAACAGAGGAAAGAAGAGGGCTTTCTTCAAGCAACTTCAAATATTGTGCAAGGTCTGAATGTTTCGTTAGATTGTTATTTTTGTCTTGGGATGGATGAGAAGCATGTAATTTTCACTTTGATGGATGTTCTCTAGATTAGATATTAAGCACCATAATTAAAAGATTATCTTAAAATGAGGTGAATATGGTTTATGTTGCAGAACAACCCCAGAAGATACACCAATTTGAGTACAAGTAGCAAAAGATGAAAACAAAATTGAAACCACACGAAACATGAGATATACTTGGAAACTTAAGATGAGAAAAATCACAGGGAGAGAGGAGTTTCACTATCTTCAACAATGAATACAATAGTACAATCCAAAAACTCAAAAAGCACTCGATGAGTCACAAGATCTAAAAATCTAAAAAAAAATAGGAAGAACAAAGAAGAGAGATAATGTAGAGGTTAGAATTAGAGATGTGATCTCTTTTATAGTCGCCCTTCAAAATACCCTAAAAAAGTGCATGATCCAAAATGCCTTTGTCACCAATTTAAAAGTCAAAACTCAACAATTAATGGCAATAATTTTTAATTGGTGATGCATTCTAATGCAACATTAACTATGCCATTGTGAGGGCATGCAATATCTTTTCATCTCTCTCCCTAATCCTTATGTAAGGACCATTCTATGCAACTTCTTTCTCTTCACCCCAACCAAGGACACAAGTTCGGGGATTGAGCTCAAATCTTCTGTCATAGTGTAGCTTCCTCGTACAGGAAAAAGAAAGAAAGAAAGAAGGAAGAATTGAAACCCAATGAAGTTCATGCATTCTTCCTTTTGTATTGTTTATACAATGTCATAGTTCTCCTGATGTAGAACAGATCTTTATTTGTTAATGAACCTTCCTGATAAAAAGTGAAAATTTTCTAATGAAGAACTTGAAGGGGAGTCATTTTCTCATAAGAGAGTTGAAGTAAGCCTTACCTAAAATAAGGGCTTAACTCCCCGGGTGGCCAAATCTTCGCTGGCCAGCTTGTTCTAGCAGCTAGAGCATTGGCAATTTTGAGCAATAAAGTTCTGGACCAATTTAAACAATCTCCAAATGAAGCCTCAAGTTGAAGATGCTAGAGCTCTTCTGATCAAAATTTTCCTCCAAAAAATTCACGTGCGACTCGTAGCTTTCTCAACCCAAAAGCCTCTTGAATTGAAGGATTCGTTTGCAGCAGTTAGCTTCTCAACTCTTACGGTCAAAATTTTTGTGGGTGGTCGATCTCTTTCTTGATCATTGGTAGGGGGTTCCAATGATGGCATGAAATCTTTGAGACCTGATTGTCTTTTGACATGAAGAAAATTACAAGCATTTTTTGGCTGAGATGCCAACTATTTGAGATCTCTTTTTGAAGTGGAAAAAACGGATTTTTGGACGATTTTGTTGTCGGATTTCCCTGGGCTTTTGGGATTCAAATGATGCATGGTACACTGGGCTCGAAGGAACTGCCAATCTTGATGGACACTTGCAGCCTAGAAAGCTCTATCTGATTATTTTTCCCTTTGAATTATTGTGTCGTCGAGTTTTAATGGCTTTTTCCTCAAAAATCTTCTCAGTTAATGGCTTATAGTTGTTTTTAACTGACAAATGAACTTGATGTGCTCCGTCAACAATTATTCAAGGTTGTCTCGACTAGTTTTGGAATGAATAGAATGTGAGCGCTGAGCAACTGAGTGACTAATTGCAGCAAAGGAGTTCTTCAATTCAGGAGACTCCAATTGGGGTGTGTTGAAAATTGGGTCAAATTAGTATTATTTTTTTGGACAGAATTATCCCTATTCTAGCCTCCAGAACATACCAACGAGCAAAGATTGGCAGCCAATGAGTTTGGACCCTTATTTGGGATCAACTTGGCCACATTAAGTTTTCTTTTTAAATAAAATCCACTTTAAGCTCTCTTTTGACAAAACGGTCATCCTTCACTCTTATGATCAATTTCTTAATAGAACAAGCTTATAACTTGTGACGAATTTTGCCCAAAAGAAGTTTCTAAACAATAAGCAGATTATGTGCTATGGCTCAGTTTCCTTCACAGATTAAACATTATCTGGAGATTATCCATCATACTTTGTAAGTTCCAAGTCAATCTCAAGACTCGAGAATTACACAAAAAACAGAACATAGACGAGTTCTCTTGGCTAAAGAAAGTGATAACTCAAGTTCCAGTGAAAACCTGACCAAAAAAAAAAAAAAAAAAACGTTCCAGTGAATAAGGCAAGTGTCACTCCGGATAATGCCCCCAAAGATCTGTGCTATTCTAGAGAACATCTTAGTTACCCTGTCAGCAGTAGTGTCATTACTCATCCTGCTATATGACCATCTTACAACAAATGACTTGGTTTGGAATACATATAGGTTTGGTGTATATAAAGGACCTGATCCTATTACATAAAAATGACTTCCACATGGAGTCCATGTGACTACAATTGATTTTGTATTATGCTTGATAAGAAGACATATCTCATTGAAATTAAATTCAGGCTCAAACAGAAAAATACATCAGCATGATATTATAATCATTATCACAAGATTCTTCACTGGACAAGTGATCCTCGGCCTGAAAGTACTGTAACCACCAGGGAAAATGCATTGATCGTCGGAGAAACGCAGCTCGCTACCTGTTGGTGGCCTACATGCAACCACAGCTCCTGAACTGTTGAATACCCTGAGATCATTTGGGCAGCTCCCCAACTGGGCTTTGCAACTTGCGGAGGGGCAGGCGCAGGCATCACACATGAACTCCATAGCAAGTCCAACATTGTACCCCCTTTGTACTGATATCATGTAGCCATCACAGGAAATGCTGAAAATTGTGGCAACCAGACCACTACAATCTCTTCCTTCGCAATTAGCAGTGGTACAATTTTGAAAGCCGAGTCCAGTCGAGATGCACTCAGTCCTGATAAAGCCAAAGCCGAACCAATCATCTGGCAAAGGAACTGCCAGTTGTCCGTATGGACGAATTGCTCTGAGGCTGGTGCTGTTGTTAATTTTAAGAGAATCACCGGTCGGAATCAGTGATGGAAATACTGGTATTGGGCAAGTATTTCTATAGACCAGCGTAGAGCTCCCTAAAGCGACAACAGTATGTCCTACAGATCAAAAACATCAGACGCATGAGTGTCTAAAGTAAATGGGATTCTTGAGAAGAATAGATTAATATGCCATTAATGATGGAAAGTGCCATGCAACCATACTAAATGAACAAGTTCATTCAGATATCACAACTAAAGCGAAGTGGATTGACCAGGATCGATCATGCATCGATTCGGATCGGTCATGGATCGATACATGCGATACATGGATCAACCCGGATCGGTCATGGATCGACCCGGATCGATCATGGATCGACACATGCGATACATGGATCTACCCAGATTGACCAGGATCGATCATGGATTAACCCAGATCGGTCATGGATCGATCCGGATCAACCCGGATCGGTCATGGATCGACTCGGATTGATCATGGATCAATACATGCGATACATGGATCGACCCGGATCGGTCATGGATCGATACATGGATCGACCCGGATCGGTCATGGATCGACCCGGATCAATCATGGATCGACACATACGATACATGGATCGACCAGGATCAATCATGGATCGACCCGGATCGGTCATGGATCGATACATGCGATACATGGATCGACCCGGATCGGTAGTTTCCCAAACGCTATCAGGATCGTTTTAATGAGAACATCGAGAAGTGGAAACCATAGATCGTGAACTCACCGAGTAGGAAGAGCGACACCACCCACATCCTTACGGCCCAATCCCTCCCTTCTCCAGTTTTCATCTGCGACATCGAGATGGAGAAGTATTTCGTGGCAATCTTTCTGACTTCCCTCTTTGGTCGCAGAAAAGATCTCAGATACTGCAAATTACTCATGACCAGCCCGAGAACAATGCCAAACGCTAATCCTATTTCCACAGCCCCTGATTCGAAAATATCTGCAAAGAACGAGTGTTCCCCACCTTCAGGCAGGACAGGAGGCTTCCCCGGCACCCTGGAATTAGTACAAGAATTGGACAATGGAAAGCCGCACAATCTTGTGTTCCCTAGATAGGATTCGGCTTGAAATGAGTTGAATTGGTTCCCTTGAGGAATCGATCCTGTTAGTTGATTGTAAGAGACATTTAGGTCCGCCAGAAACGTGAGCTTTTTCAATTCAGTTGGTATTGTGCCGCCAAGCTCATTTGAAGAAAGATCCAACCATTCAAGCTTGGAAAGGTCCCCCAAAGATGATGGTAAATGGCCTTCGAGATAATTATGAGAAAGGTTGAGCCCCTCGAGTGATCCTAGCTCTCCTATTACATCAGGAATCATTCCCTGGAACTTGTTGCTTGATAGATCATCGGTCGTCCGGGTCACTAGGATTTTAGGGAAATGCACTTCAGTTTCTTTAATCGTCTCATTCTTGGAATCCTGATGGTAACCTTGGTCCATATATCTCAACTCAGATCCATCCTGATCAGTTGACATCATTGCTTTCAGCTTTGCAAAGTAGGCGCTGGGCAAAGGACCAGTGAACTCATTGGAGGAAAGGTCGAGAATGCGCAACTGCAGAAAGGAAAATTCAGTTCCGGGGTTGCCTATGGAGCCATGAAGTCTGTTCGATCGCATGTCTAAGGCCCGCAGGCTCGGAAGTATTTCTAACCACCTTGGGAAAGTGTCGTTCAACTTGTTACTGCTGAGATCCAGTGCTTCAAGTTGAGTGCAATTGGTTAGAGAGCGTGGCAACAGGCCTTCAAATTTGTTTCCACTGAGGTGAAGACTTCTCAGGACAGCATTTTTGCCGAATGTGAGTGAGATGGTGCCAGAAAGTCCATTTTCTTGCAGATCCAACACTGAGAGGTCATTGCTGATGTTCCCTAGACATTGAGGGATCGTTTCGATGAAATTGTTACGAGCAAGGTCAAGAAATTTTAGGCCCTTCATTGCACAAATAAAGCCAGGGATATAGCCAGTCAATCGATTGCTAGCTAGTGAGAAGAAGAGAACCGAATTTGGGAGCGGTGGAGGTAGAACCAGCCCTTGGATCAAGTTCGAATGCAGGTCAAGAAATAAAAGATTTTTCCATGGAACTTGTTTGAAGCTGGTGAGGAAGTTGTGAGAGATATTGAGATAAGACAATGACCCTGTCCCGATATCCCACATCCATGACGGGATATCGCCGTGGATTAAGTTGCTTGACAGGTCTATCCATTCTAAACTGGTAGAATTTCTCAAGAATGCAGGGATTTCAGTAATTTTGCACCCAGAAAGACTGACTTTTGAGAGTTTCGGCAAGACATGCTTGGCATTTTTACTATTGCTCAGTGACAAATTGTTGTCTAAAAGATAGAGCTCTTCTAGCCTTTTGAGTCTCGAGAGCAATCGTAGGTCTAGAATACCAGTCAGGTTATTTGCTGAGACACTCAAGTAAGTGAGGTTCTCAAGCTGAAAAATCGAGCTCGGGATTGAGCCACGCAAGTGATTACCGCTCAGGTCAACATGGTCTAATAAGGGTGCACTGTGGAATTCGCCAATTTCACCGATGAGCCCATTGTTACTGAGGTCTAGGCTTGTCAAGGACGGAAGAGAGAACAGTGATGACGGTATAAACCCGCCGATGAGGTTGTTGGAAATATCAAGTCGGACAAGATTGGAAAGATTCTTCATGCTTGGCGGAATGGGACCCTCGAAGAGATTATGTGAGAAATCCAGAAGAAGAAGTCGTGTCTTATTGTCAAAGACGTTGGGTATTGGACCTACGAATTTGTTTGAGGAAAGATCGAGCAAACTGAGTTGATCAAGGCTTGACAAAGTTGGAGGAACCTGCCCACTAAACTCATTATACGAAAGTTCCAGATGGGTGAGCCGTGTTAGGTTACTAAGTGATGATGGAATAGAGCCTGTGAAGCTACACCGGTACAGCCAAAGTATCTGCAGAGAATGCAGGTTACCGATGGACTCCGGTAATACCCCAGAGAAGCCTGAGGAGGACAAGTCCAAAACCTTCAAAGAGCTGTTCCAAGTCGATTCAGGTAAGTAACCCGAAAGCTCCTTGTTGCCTACTAAACTGAGGCATGTTAGTTTAGGCAAATGGAAAATGTTTGTTGCTAAAGTGCCATGCAATTTACACGAACGGAGGCTGAGGACTTCCAGAGATGGAGGGAGATTACTTAAGCGAGCCACATTAATGCCAGACAGGTCTAACCCGTCGAGAATAAGGACTCTCAACTTGGTCAGGTTTTGAAGCAGATTGTTTGACCTCGATGGTCTTTCAGCCTCCTGGGCTGAAGGAAGATTGAGTAAACCAACAGTAGATGGTTCACTGCTATCTGAAGACCCTGCGGAAGAGTGGCAGCTTGGGTTCGGGGGTAAGCAACCGAGTTCAAGGCGAGTCACCTGACCTGTCATCAGATCGCATGTGACTCCGTCCCACAAGCAACAATCTGAGACAGCATTCCAAGAAAGCATCTTTGGTTTCCTGAGCCAACCAATATCCAGTTGGCAGGTTTCTAGGGAGAGAGGAGAGGGAGAGGGGGACAACGCGGGGCGCGTTGCTTGTGCTTCAATAAGGATTGAGAGGAGAAACAGGAAAATTTGACAAGATTTTGACAAGCATTGCATTTTTAGTTTAGGGATGCAAAAGCATTACCACTCGGTTGCAGGATCACCTTTCGGAGTTAGCCCATGTATATAGGCAAATGATATGGAGTTAGTACTATGTTACGAGGAAACTCCATGGGACTTTCGAGGAATGTTCCTCGGAGACTTTGCCAGGTCTTTCTTTAAGCGAAAAAATATTCAGTAATTAGCAAACGCTATGGATGACGTGGCATACACTTATTTACAGATTTCCAATTAGATTTTGACATGTAGATATTGACCTGGAAAAGTATTATCATTTTCCCCATTTCCTCGTCCGTCTTCAACCTCTGCTCTGCCTGGTCTTTGGCTATCTCCACCGCCCAAGCCGTCGCCGCCATCCTTGAGCCACCGCCCCACCGTGGCCACCACGGTCCGTGACAAAGCTATTGAGCTCGTTGCGGGCAACCATGGAGGAGCCAAGACTCGAGCTCAAAGCTGTTGAGCAGCAAACCAGATCTAGCCGTTGAGCTCGTCGCTGGCAGCCATGGACGAGCCAAGACTCGAGCTCAAAGCTGTTGAGCAGCAAACCAGATCTAGCTGATGAGCGACGGTATCGTGGCGTCCAGGCCGACCTCCGCGTCCACCCTCTCCATCGTCTCGGTGGCTAAGCCTTGGCCGCAAGCGCTCGTCCTCAGAAATGGAGATGCAGAGCGGTGGCCGGCCATGGACGGCCTCGCGGCCACAGATCTGAGCGCCGACCTCCACTTCCAACCCCTCAGTCCTCGTGAACTTCCCGTCATCGCTCGCGGCCAAGACTCCAATCTAGCCGAACTTCCAGATCTGGAGCCATGGTCGTGAATGGCGACGGTTCCAGATCTGGACTTCACCGACCTTCGTGTCCGTCGTCGTGTGTGAACGAACCGTCATCACTCGTGGCCAAGGCTCCAGATCTAGCACAAACGGAACTGGTTCTATACAACCGTTTTCTGTTCTGGTCGTCTCATGACAGAACAAACCTGCACACTTTCAATCCATGGATATTGTGTTGAGTGGTGGAAAGAGAGACCAGCTTCAGCCATGGATTCTCTTCCGACCAAATCCAGTCCCTTGCTGCCAGATCTAGAAGTGAGACACCGGACGGAGGAGACGACCAAGTTGGAGAGATGCGACGCCGGCGAAG
Source organism: Corymbia calophylla (assembly GCA_014182845.1). Taxonomy (NCBI): domain Eukaryota; kingdom Viridiplantae; phylum Streptophyta; class Magnoliopsida; order Myrtales; family Myrtaceae; genus Corymbia; species Corymbia calophylla. The sequence goes on along the minus strand of CM024698.1, from coordinate 23,379,499 downwards.
CCAGCGACTCCGGCCGTGGCAATGGCGGAAGGAGGTGCGGAGGTTGGACTCGTGGGTCCAGATGGAAGAGGAGGAAGAGGGAAGTCCAGCTGGATTGAGGGAATTTTGATTTATTTTTTTATTTCCATGTCACCATATATGTTTCAGTTTGTAATTGGTTAAGGGTACGCGTGGTGTGCCAGCGTGGTAAATAAGAAGGGTCGTATATTTGCGACACCTGTCTAAGGTGGGCCCCGAATATCAGACTCTCCTCTCTCTCTCTGCACGCTCTCTTCTCTCTATTCTCTCTTTGTGCCCGCGCTCTCTCTCCTCTCTCCTCTGCACCGCGCTCCCTCTTCTCTCTCCTCTCTCTCGTCTCTTCCCCTGCGCGCTCTCTCTCGCCCGACTCTTTCCCTCTTCGCCGCCCCCTCTCTCCCCCTCTCTCTCGCACCAAGCCCTGGTCCAACCCACGAACCGCCGTGCCCGATTGACGAACTTCGTGACAATGGAGGAACCTTTCGAGGCCACGCAGTGGTTCGTCGGACGAGTGCTCAGTGACTCGGAGGGAGAGAGAGGGCACAATCGGGAGGAAGTAGCGATTCGGCAACAGGCTGTGGCTCGTCGGTCAGACGAGGGCGCGGTGGCTCGTCTGACAAACCACCATGCGGCCTCAGCCTTGAAAGGTTGCCCCCGCCATTAGGGGTGTTAAAAACCGAACTCAAAACCAAATCGAAATCGAAAATCGAAACGAACCGAACCGAAATTTTGTGAGGTTGGTTCGATTCGATTTCGGTTCAGTTAATCAAAAAATAATGTTAATTTTTCGGTTTGGTTCGATTAACTGAACTAAATCAGAATTCTTAATTAAAAGTGAACAATTTCTCTTCATCATTATCACTTTTTCATTTAAGTTCCAACAAGTAAAGTAAAAATAGAAAAATCAAAAAACCGAACTGAATTAAACAGTATTTTCGGTTGGGTTTATACTCACTTCGAGATGGTTTCGGTTCGATTTAATTCGGTTTTTTTTTTAAATCGAATCGAACCAAACCATTTATACCCCTAACCGCCATCACTTGTCAGTCGAGTGCAGTGCTTCGTCAGTCAAATGAGGGCGCCGTGGGTCGCTTGACGAACCATCGCGCGGCCTCAGCCATAGCAAAGTTCGTCGGTCAAACGAGGGGCGGCGAAGGGGGAGAGTCGAGCGAGAGAGAAAGCGCGGGCAGGGAAAGAGAGAGGAGAGAGAGAGAGTGCAGAGAGAGGAGAGAGCTTGCAGAATAGACAGGAGAGAGAAGAGTCTGATATTTGGGCCCACCTTGGATAGGCGTCGCGTAGGGGTGTAAACGGTTTGGTTTGATAAAGGATGATTCTGAACTGAACCGAAATTATCCCGAACCGAAGCGGTTCGAGACGGTTTTTCGATTTTTCGATTTTTACTTTATTTATTGAAATCTATGTGAAGAAGAGAAATTATTTAATTTTTATTGAGAATTTCGGTTGGGTTTGGTTAATCGAACCGAACCGAAAGCCTAACCAAATCGAAAAAATTTACGGTTATATTTCGCTTAACCAAATCGAACCGAAAATACACGAAATTTCGGTTTGGTTTTTGGTTCGATTGTTGACATCCTTAGTATCGCGAGTTTATGGCCCTCTAGCATACCATGCATACCCAATAGTTTATCGTTAAGAATGAATAAGCATACGCCACGTTGGCGTGGCAATTGCAAACCCCTAAATATTTCCTCACTGGTACACGATCTCCTTTCGGAATCCGTCTCTTTTGTGCTTTTACATTTTCAGCGAGCATGCGCACAACGTTAAAACGAACTACGTCATATTCCATGCGTCAAAAGCTCAGCCTGCGTGTTGTTCCTGAACATAGGAGTGTTTGATTGCATCTTCTCTAACATTTTCAAGAAGGATCATTTAAGGATACGCTTCAATGTGGAGGACCACCGGCTTGCAATTAGACTAGTTTATGTACCGAAGACTACCGTCAACATCCCGGAATAATATTTGTGCCCGCTAGTCTCATTCAAACGGCGTGTTTTATCAGTAACATGAGATGCATTTTCTTTCCGACAATGAAAGTTAAATAACAAGTTGATGAGCGGTTCATGTTTGGAATAGGTATTCCTATCATCTTTGACTTTATTGGCTCCACATTTGATTGCAATGATGTTCATTATATGTAGGTTTATGACACTTTTTTTAATTGATATAGATAACGGGTTTATGACTTACTCGCTTTGTTTTGTTGACAACAGTATTTATTATGCTTGAAGGTCTCGTTCCTCATAGAAGACTTTACGCCCCCCCGCCCCTCTCTCTTTTTTAATTACGAAAATTAAACCAAATAAAGACGATAACCATTCCATTTGCTAAAACCAAATAGTGGAGTCGTTGTTGTCCTTTATTTTAAAATATAGCGGAGACTTGGACGACTTCTACGAAATTCGAATGCAAGGGACTTCTAAGAAATTGACTGGCGCTGGTCAGGGGAAAGGCCCACCGTTGATAGTGACCTTTGACGCAATTTTCGCCCTAATTAAAGGTGATCTAGGACGGCATTCTAGATTGAGTTGAACATTGGATATAATTCCGTTTGATTCACGTAAAAATATTTTTCAGAAAAGGCTAGACATCATTCTCAATTTCTTTTTAATATTTGAATCGTTCAAAAAAAAATGAGCCAATGAAAAATTGAGATAATTTCTTCACATGCAACAGAATTGGACCCGGCTCGGGCAAAGCGATTGGGCAAATGTTTATTAAAAACCGTGACTTTAGAGGGCATGGCAACCCAACGATCGTTCTGGAACCCTTCGCGGCGGACCCATGCCTGGAGACCGGGGCCTAAGTCCGTCTACGCCGACGATTTTGACTGATTGTCGATAGCGTTTAGGCGGGACCATAAGATCCCAGTTTTCCAATAGTCCCACCATCCTTTAGGTTTTAAAAAGTCACGATATTGGCAATGACATGACATTCACTATCATCCATAATTTCCAGGCGTCACAATCACTTGCAGCGACGACTTGACCAATTGAAGTCTTTGTTTTTTTTTTTTTTGGCTTGGAAGTCTTTGTTTAACGTTTTCTCTTTGGGCTAAGTTCCAAACTAACGTTCGGTGGCTTTTAAAGTAAATTAAACCTTCGATCAAGAAAAGAGATGAGGAGACTAGAATTATTATAATTTTTATTTTCGCTCTAGAGTGCTACGTTTATTAAAAACCATTTACTTAAATATCATCAGCAATTTATTATGTTGGAAAATCTGATATGTCACTAATTTATTATAAATTGACTGACTTGGCTCAACAGAAAAATCTAATCAACATGCACATAAGAAATAATATCATTTAGGCTCTATGGATTTAACAAAAAAAAAAAAAACCCCAACATTCAGAGCAACCGCGAAACACCGTACTTAAGCTAAGCAGCCATGAAAGCCTCCAAGGTTTGTTGATGTGCGCCGATCGCACCCTTATACGAGCCACGAAAACCACCTCTGTGTGGAATACCACGCTTCCCCATTAGAAGCACTCGGCCTGAAGGGCTTCTCTTTTCCTCTCAGAACTTCCCCTTTCAAACCCAAGCCCTATTCCTTTAATTTTGGACATATTTACCTCATGAATTGTGACGAAATGAAGATGAAGAAGTGGAAATCAGTTTTATTCTCTTGCTGAAGGTCCCCCTTTTCCGACCCTAAAAAAGAAGTCCAATAAGGATTGAGAGCAGAAGCAAGACAGTTTGACGAGATTTTGACAAGCCTTGCATTTTTAATTTAGGCAAGCAAAAGCATTACCACTCGGCTGCAGGATCACCTTTCGGAGTTAGCCTCTGTATATATGCGAATATTATGGAGTCAGTACCGATATTACGAGGATACTCTGGAAATTTCAAGCCATGTTCGGCCGACACTTGCTCTTTCTTTAAGCTTTTCCCGATACCCTAAAATGCAGGTCTTAACCCTGTTACAGCAATAGTTTTCCTTTCAGAATGCAAGGACAGATTGTCATATTGTGTTTTGATGGTCCGTAAGTTTTTAAAAGTCATGATATTGACAACGACATGACATTCATCACCATTCAAAATCATAAGGCGTGACGATTACCAGGCGTGATACCCGTTGGAAGAATTATCACTTGGTGCTGTCTTGGCTTTTCCTCAGGCGCTACTTAGGGTGGATATAGTAATCTTTCTGTATTTAGGAACAATTTTTATTCAAAAATAATTTTTTTATTATATTCTCATAAATAATTTTTTGAGTATTTGAAGGCGTTTGCAGAATCGTCCAAAATTTTTATTTTTGAAATAAAAATGTGTTTGATATAACCTTAAAATTTCTAGTCCAAAATATTTTTTTTGATTTTTTTTTTAAAAAATTACATTTTTTTCCCTACTTTATCCATTGTAGCCGATCGCCAGCAACGACGGTGCCCAAGAACCGGCTAAGCGAGGTCCGGCAAACTCGTTGGAGCCTCACTTGACCATTGGCAAGCTTGGTCTCGCAAAGCTAGGTGAGACTCTCCTCGCCCAGGTGGTGCGAGGTCAACCCTCGCTAGTAGCTAGCTTGGCGCAGCTCACCTAGCCACTACCTCACCCATATTTGCGAGATCGAGCTTGTCGGTGGGTGGGGTGAGCCTTCGACGAGGTCGCCGGCGACAGTGGCTAGTGGGCAGCAATGGGGGCAGCAGTAAACTGAGAGGAGGAAGAAAAAAGGAAAAAGAGAGAAGAAAAAAAGGAAAAAAAATTGATTCTTAAAATTGTTCTCAAGAATAATAAGTAATTTTTTATTTTATTCTCGATTCGGTCCAAACTTATTTTCCGAAACAAATTTGTTTTTAAAAATAAAAATTTTAACAAATGGATTTTTATTCAAAATACTTTCTAAGATAAAAGAATAATTTTTTTTTACTATTTATTAAGTTACTAAAGAAGCCCTTACCAATCCAACATCATTTCAAAGGAATCTTGCACGACAAGTCATTGGAATTTTCCAGGCACGTGATTTTGTTGATGTACCGGGAACAGAAATAAATGGACATGTCAGGTTGGTTTAGACTGATGTCTCGCAGCGACGACTTGACCAATTGAAGTTTTTGTTTTTTTATTTTTTTGGGTCAACACTTGGAAGTCTTTGTTTAGTGTTTTCTTTTTGGGCTAAGTTCCAAGCTAACGTTTAGGTGGCTTCTAAAGTAAATTAGACCTTTGATCAAAAAAGGGATGAGAGCACTAGAATTATTCTAACGTTTCTTTTCGCTTTGGAGCATTATTTTTATTAAAAATCTTTCACTTAAATGTTATCGATAATCTATCTCGCTAGATAATATGATGTAGCAATAATTTATTATAAATTAACTGATGTGGCTCGACAAAAAAAAATCTAGTCGACATAAACATAAGAAATAAAGTCATTTAGGCTCTATCGATGCAGAGCAACCACAAAACACCACGCTCAAGCTAAGCAACCATGAAAGCCCCCGAGTTTTGTTGACGTGCGCCCGTTGCACTCTAATATGAGCCATGAAAACCTTCTCTGTGTCGAATACTACGCTTCCTCATTAGAAGAACTCGGCCAAAAGGGCTTCTCTTTTCCTCTCAGAACTACCCCTTTTAAACCCAAGCCCTATTCTCAAATCGTAGAAAACCCTAATTCATTTAATTTTGGGCAAATTTACCCCATGAATTGTGACGAATGAAGATGAAGAAAAGGAAATAAGTTTTGTTCTCTTGCTGACGGTCCCCCTTTACCGACCAAAAACAAAATGTCCCCCTTTCCCTATGAATTTGATTCTAGAATTGATCACTTGGTCAAACAAAGGAAGGATAATTACCACACAAAAAAAATCATAAATAAACGTTTTTTTAACTATTTTAATTTTAAATCTTTTGAGAATTTATCACATAAATCAATTTTGATCGGAAATTACTAATACGGATGTTGGTCGTGTCCGTGGTGTCTTAGGCATTGAAATAAATAATTTTTAATTTTTTTTATTAATTGAATTTTCTAATAATTCTTTCTTATTTTTTTTCCTTTTTACTTCATCAGTCGTTAGGCCTTCGCAATGACCAATGACCAGCCATAGGTGAGGGCCCACCTCACCACCTTCCGGCGAGGCTCGCCCTCCCAGATTTTGAAGCTCCGTCTCTTTCTTGGATGCTCTGAGCCTCTCCTCCCCAGATTTTTTCTACTGTCTCCCCGGAATCGTTGCCCTGGAAAGAGAACGACAAAGGGGGGGGTCTACGCTCAATTTGGCCCATTTTCTTGAATTGGGTTTTGGTTTGGTTTGCTCCAGATCCAGAATCTGAAGATCGATTTGAATTTTGGCGAAGAAAGAGAGGAGGACATGGATTTTAGAGAGATTGTCAAAGGTAAGCAAAACCCTTTTCTCTGACTCGTCCTCATCGTCTCCACCCTCTTCTTCAAACCTCTCATCACCAACGCATGAGAGGCCTCTTTCCCGTTGGCAAGCGTCGATAATTGCCGGCGGGACACCCAGACAGGATCTTGGTTAGCCCACAGATTCGAACGCGAAGCTGACGGCCGCTCAAAGCCCAAGCTCATGGACGTGTCATCGCCTCGAGATGATGAGGATTCGTCCGCACGAGACCTTGGCCGCGACCCCCGGTGCTCCTGCATCGCCCATTGAGAGGAAGCGCATGACAGTCGCCAGATCCGGGCGAGGCTGGACCTCGCTGCGGGTGACCTCGCCACTGCGAGGACGAGCCTCGCCAGAGGGTGGCGAGGTCAGCCCTTGCCTGTGGCCTATCGCCAGCTATCACGGAGGGTCAGCGAACGGTGGAGTAAGAAGGAAATAATAAAGAAATAAATAAAATAATTCCAAAAAATTGTAAAAATTGTCTAGTTGATATAAATATAAAAAAATTAAAATTAAATTGATATAATTATAATAAGTTTATAATTTTTTTAATTATTTTCCAACAAAGGAGTAAAGCCTCGTCCTTTTCATTCCTCAGCTGCTTCAAAGGCAAATCAAAGAAAGTGTTTTCCCCAAATGTTCTGGATTGTACACTACCGAGCCAGAAGCCAGCCGAGGACTCGTTTCTCTTTGGACCAATCGAGGAAGGAGTAGAGCTCGGCTCACTCTGACATCACCATCACCATTCCGCCACTGTCACGAAACCATGAACAGATTCGAAGAAGAAAGAGAGTCGTGAGTGTTGTGGTGAAGAAGATGATGAATACCAGAAGAACGAGATGAGAAAACGTTTGGACTCAAAATTTGGACTGGAATTTTGTTTCGTTTTCCACTTTGGACTTGATAAATAAACAAAAAAACATGGGACTCAAATTTATTTTAAAAAGACACGTAAGATGAATTACTAGAATAGACACTTAACTGAATGATTTTTTAATGATATGCCACTCAAGTGATTGAAATTTTTTTTTTGGCTTTCAAGTGAATATTATATGAAAGTTATGAAAGTTATGATATTTTTATTGAAATAAGGTAAATCGGATAAAAAAAAGGCCATATTAGATATTATAAAACTTTCTAAATATAGCAGTTTTTTTTAAGCATTTACAAGATCAAATTTCCAAATTTTTTTTTATGAATTTACAAGATCAAATTTTGTTACCCTGCAACCCAGGTTAACCCTTAGCAGGGTCATTTCCTTTTTTACATCTCTCATCATCTCACAAATGTCACAATTGAATTTTCATTTTCAAACCAAAAAAAAAAATCTTCATTTTAACGTCTCTCTTCTCTCACATTGTTTTTTTTTTTCTTTTCTATTTTTGATAGAGTAAAGAGATAATAAGATTGAGATCCTGTAGATGAGTCAAGCCCCTGTCGCCAACCACTGTTCGTGCCTTGCCATGATAGCAAGAGAAATGGGAGTCCGGCAATCTCGAGCGCAAAACAGAGTGTGACAGTAGCAGCAGTGCAGAGGAGTGGCTTTCAGCATCACAAGCAATAGTAGTCCCTCTAAATCTAGTGCAAGGTAGGGGTGAGCGGTCGTAAGCTTTGTATAGGTTCCACTTAGAACTTACCCACCAAAATAAGTTCCTTATTTTTTGGAACCTTGAACCTACCTTATACCCTTGGTGAAAGGGAGGAGGGGGAAGGGGCTAGAGAAGGAAATGCAAGGCTTTGTTTGGCTTTTGGGTGTATTGTTTTATGTAACTTATAGGAAAGCAAACATAAATTGTATCATTGGACAGCCTCGGCAAACGTTCGTCCTGTAGTTATTACAGGCATTAAAAGAATCAAGCCCTACGGATCTTATGACTTTTGTCCAAATGCTATGCTAAAAGAGGGCAAAGCAGTCGCTGGTCTCTTAAAAACTCGCCTACTTTACCAGTATGCTGATCAGCACATGGTGTTCAAAATATGGGACATGTTGCATTATTTGCTCATTGTGTTTTCATGGAAGAGCATTACAAAGATCTTTAATGGTCCCCCAGCCATACTATTTAAGTTAATAAAAAAAGTCATTATCACGATAATGGGAGTTACTGTCATCAAATTATCATGTTAAGACGGTCTTTGTCATGATTTGATCTCATATATTTTTCTTTTCTGATATAGACTCATCAATATTTAAAAAAAAAAATTAAAGAATACACTTTTGGTGTAAAAGGAAATTTACACAAACTTTCTAATCTAGTCTTGGTATGAGTGGTTTTAACCGTTTTCTTTGTCACTAAAATGGTAGGTAAGGTCGTCTTGGAGATTTTTATTTTTTTTAAATGCCCTATTTTAAACTTTATATTCAATTTTTATTGCACAACACATCGTCATCCAGCAATTCAATTGTTTTGTAATTTTTTTTGGTCGAAAGAAAGATGCCATTTATATATCAGAACAATTCTTTTGAGTTACATAAAAGGCTTCCAAACCTAACAAATCCCAAATAATTGCAGAACAAAGCAAAAACCAAAAGTAAATAACAAAAAACAATTTATAGCTAGAAGTACACTCTTATCCCTGATATCGTAAAGTATTGGCGGCCGATCACCACATTTAGTGATGAGCACATATTGAGATCTTTCATTCAATTTGCAATGGCTTGTGATGCACATCTAAGTTTAATGTCCTTATTACCATTGTTGTGCAGAGACATCGACATCAAAATATTGAAAAAACATAGATCAAATACTTATAAGGAGCTTTCAGATCTATATCCAAATCTATTTTGAGAGAGTAAAACTCTGAAAACTCAACCTAATTCTAAATTGAGAGAGGAGAGCAGCTTAATCTCGGAGAGGTTGTGAAGCCACGTAATGAACATCCTCCTTTGTGGCTATCGACTAGACAAATGGTCAAATTGATCTCTACGTTCACCCGAGATTAGCTACAAAAATTTGTTCACTGGCACAACTCCAATAACAAATTTGGAAAGAAAAGAAAGAGAGCTTTAAAAGAGGGAAGAAGGAGAGAGAGAGACAGGGGACGGAGGGAGAGACAATTTCTCTCTCTCTCGGACGGACAGCTTCAAGGAAAATAGAGGAAACCCTAACCTAGGATTTAGAGAGAGATAGAGGGAGAGCTGCACACTTCAATTTTACTTGCACCAACATAGATGGGTCAAAAAAACTTTAGTTCCATTTTCTATTAAGTAAATGAATTATACTGTGATCAGAGCAGAAGGAAATGCGTTTCTCAAGTAGGTTTAGCTAAAGAGAAAATTAGGCGGGGTTGATGCGATACTCTCATCACAATGCTGAAGACTTAAGCTCTAATGGATGACAAAGAAAGCAGATGTAGAGTGTTGAAGAGTTGGCTCGAAAAGAACAGGAAGGTCATTTGCAAGTTCCATCTCCTTTCATCACAAAGCTGAAGACTTAAGCTCTAATGGATGAGAAAGAAAGCAAACGTAACGCGTTGAAGAGTTGGCTCGAAAAGATCAGGAAGGTTACTTGCAAGTTCCATCTCCTTTTCCCCGAAGCATCGTGAGAAAATTAAGTACGACCGGCTACTTTCCTTAGCCAACGGGCAAACGGAAACGTGCATTGAATTCCAATCGATCAATCAGATTTTTTTTCCAAGAGCAGGACGTTCTATACGTTTTTTTGACTTGACTAAATCGATAAGGTGGATCAGCATGCAGCACGCTGTTACTTCCTCGTTTTCCTGGCGCCTCTCTTCCTCCGGCAAACCTCGCCTCTTTCAAATCTTCGTTTTAACATTTCTCTTCCCTCGCGGGATCGTGTGGAGACCAGCAAATCAAACGGAAGTTCGATAGGGACGGAAGAATACCGTTGGAGGAGGAAGGGCAAGCAACAGTTTCCAGCACCACAGACGTGACTCTGATGAACAAAAGCGGCAATGCGAGACCAAACACCAGCACCGCGTGGCTTGCGATCCGAACAAAATTCTTGACAGAAAAGAAAGAAATTGCAAGGAATCGATTGATAGAGGCATTGAAAATGTCATTGAGTGCACTGAGGAATTTCTACCTTTTGGAGGATCACGAGCCGCGGAGTGGTGAGAAGATTTGTCGAGGTTGAATGATTGAGTGGATCGGCTCCATGATCAGCTGTGTTTGGCGGAATACGTTTCAAGCAGCTTTGGACCGTAGTAATACATTCTCATGGGCCTTTCGGTAAGGCTCCCCAACTTTTCGTTTTCAGAAAATCAAGTGCTACTTCAAGCTTTGATGAAATTTTTCCTTCCAATCTTGCCCTAATTAATATATTGGTATTTCTATTCTATCCCCCTCAATCTTGCACAATCTCAGCTTTTCTTATTCGAGTTCTCAATGTCCCTCGTCATCATTGTCACTTCTAGATCTACAAGATATGCAGCTTGTTCGAGCATAGTATAGGGAGCGCCGATACCTTTGCCATATTAAATTATAAGTAATTATGATATATTAGTTGTTCCATACCAAACTAATTATATAACGTGAAATTTTTTTAATACAATTCACACGTATATATTAACACATAGATGTAATATAAACTTGTCATTGAGCCAAGGGAGACGCGAGCCAACACGGATGGCATGGGGACTTGACACCAGGGGCAACCCTAGGGGAAGGGTAGACGACTTAGAAGATGGCACGGCGGCAAGGTGGCAGAGGCGAGTGTTGACCGAGGTCGAAGGGATAGAGCACGGGAAAAGATTTTGGGTCTTATTCTTTTTTCTCATTTGAAAAATTGTTTTGCAATAATTATTTTACAAGATGTTTATCAGGTACCATTTTCTTTTCATTACAATCATTTGAGTCGATATTCTTTGCGTAAATAGAAAGTCTTTGGGCCAAAGCTGTCCTCAACGCAACCATCGACCCGGTTGGTTGATCATTCGGCCCAAGATGCCTAGGCACCCAAGCCTTTCTTTGATCTGAAGGATGTCTCCCAGCTGCCCAAACTAGATCTCCGACCATCTCACCTTTCGTACAAACCTAATTTCTACAGGCCTAGTCTCAAGTTAGCTTCTTTGATTTCGGCTCAAACTCAAGATACCAAAATAATGGGAAATTATAACGTCAGACAAAAATCTGTTTTATGGATTTAAATTCAGTTCAAAATATTTTAATTGAACTAGTGTAGCCATAAACCTTTGACTGAAAATGCAATCAAGTTATTTAATGCAAGTTTCACCTTAAATTTCTTACGTGACAGTTTATCATTAACCATCCTAAGTGTAATGATAATAGTGTGACTTGATTGCCACATCCGATTTTCATCATTTTTGTTGAAATATCCCTTATCACTTGACAATAAATCTTATATGTTCTTTATATATATGCGATTTCCTTTCACTTAAACGCATAAAAAGCTTTTGGATTAGGCTTCTTAACTTAGTACTAGAGCCAGATTCTGCGCCTTTCTCACATGTGACCACCCCTTTAGTCACTTGGCCAAAACTCCTCCGGCACTCTTTTGTCATGGGCTCGACCTCCGACATAGTCTATGTCCTTCGAGTTGTCTCATCAGCATATATTCTTTTAGCTTATCATCTTCCACGTTGATGCCAGCCATGGAAGCTCAGACGGAACGACGACATGTAAGGATGTACTCGAAGTGTTCAAAGGGCTCTCTAAGCAAACGTCTTTCGTCTCCCTCATCGTACGAAATCAGTCCGATTCATGTTGTGATCGATCCTCTTGAACGCTGTTTCAATAGTGGACACTGACATCGTGTTGCCGTTACCCACGACTCGGGACTCCGTCAAGGCCGAGACGTCTCGGAGAAGGACACCAACCAGAGGCGGAGCAAGACGATGAAAATCCCTCTCAAAATTCCGGAGCTTCCGCATTTTAATGTACCCGATTTGATTCCTTGCCCGCGGAGGATAAGATGGCAACAGGCAACGATGGACGAGTGCCGGAGGAGTTATGGCCAAGCGATTGAAGATGATGAACAGTAAGCGCTAAAGTTAAAAATAATAATAATAATAATAATCAGAAAATTTGACGTAGCAACCCAGTCACACAATCACCGTTATAGGTAGGACCGCCAACTAAAACTGGACTACTGCATAAATTTTTTTGGTGAAACTTGAATTGGAAGACTTGATTGCATTTTCACTTCAAAAGTTTAAAACTATTGTTTTCTTATGTTCAACTTGTATATTGGCTGGAATTGCCCTTGTTGGTTTTGTTCCAGGTTGGTTTTATGGAGAACAGTGGGTCCATTGGTAAAAACCTTGAGATTTGACCCATTTTCATTCTCAGTTTGTGTGTACAACTTGCTAATCCTATGTAGACATTATGGGTGATCAATTTTAAGATGGTTCGCTCTAGAGATCGAAACCAAAAACCTACCTTATAGGTCCCAGTTTTGCAAATGTTGATCCGGCCGGTCTCAGATCTACCCGAAGACTAGGTTAATTTTGTAAACATCTTATAATTGATGGTATATATTATATTTGCTATTAATAATATTACTTGCTTAATGATATTATGATTATTTAAAATTTCGTGTTTGTCCATAATAATTTTCTAAATGTGATTAATATCTTAGTTTCTAATTATAACAATTAATTTTTTTATTTAGCTATATAATTAGTAGTACAGTCATATTATTGATAATGCATCAATACAAGACATAATGACTCATGTCCTCCAGAGCAAGGCTACATTGTCTTAATGATTGCATGGGATAATTATTATTGCAGTCATATATTACCAATGTTATCATTATTACAGTCATATTAGTGATAACACAATGATAAAATACAACATACAGTGTTTTGTAAAAGTCACACAATTGATATTGTATATTAACACGAGCAGGAGCAGAGTACCAACTGCAGCACCAGTCTTGAAGAACTAGCAAAACCATCGGAGCTGAGCGTCTCTCTTGCTGTAAATAACGAGGACAAAGTCCGAAAGAAGATGTCGTGTAGAATGGGAAGTCACCTGGCTTGTTTAACGGGAGAACTATGGGAAGTCATCTGCCGTGTTTAAGGGGAGAACCTTCATTTCCCCAAAACCTTTCCTGAAGAAAGGGGCAGTTACAGAACTGGACTTTCCGTGTTGGCCCCAGAAAGGAGTTAGAAAACCCTTGCCTGAAAAACATTTCTTGTTACCCATAACCCTGTACCAAGTGTGAATACTTTCCTAAAAACCATTTTGACTACCGCTCTTTTCTGACTGGGGTTATTTTCTTCACATAAGTGATCTTATTGGCGCTGCCCTGCAGAGAGCCTTTAACATGGTTTGCTTGTGTATCGCAGGCGTGTGAATTCCTAAGCAGTTGATCTTGAGTTTTGAAACTTCTGCATGAAGGAACCGTGAAAGTCTGCATGGGTTAGATATTTTCTTCGTAATGCTCAGGCCTTGATGCATACCCCTAAGTTGAGGGGTCCTACTTCTTAGTGTCTAACTTTATATCCAATGCTTACCGAAGATTCAATTTCCAGCGCACGTAGTTTATAAATTTCTCTAACTGTATTAGATTTTGTGCCATTGGGTTGCTTTGCAATCTAGTTACTACTCTAGACTACTAATCTATATTTGGTCTTGCCCCTTACAGAGAGGTCCCTGCCATGGTTGTTGATTCTTTTATCGCGTATTATAAGAAGATCGATATGCAATGATGCGATCAAGATACGTGAGTTCTTGCTCCCCCACTTCGTTTTTCCCTTTGGGATTAGTCGCCTTGATCTAACTAGTAAATCCTCGGACTTTCTTGCTCCACGTGTGATTGCAAGATTGTCTTCCCCTACAGAGGATTCTCTGTTCAAGTTACCTGTTTAACTTTTTCCATGAATCTAACGCTGATCGTGTATTCTGTTTGTATGTTACACGGGTACGTGTTTCTTAGTGTTGGATATCTTGGAATGCTTATCTTATCCAGCGAGATGAAATTTTTGAAATGTGGTTGTGGGTGGTCATGAAAGCCAGAATGTTCATTTCATCATCGAGTGAGATGGTGAGACAGTAATGTTTCTTCAAATTCTCTCTTTGTTTGTCAAACAGAGGAAAGAAGAGGGCTTTCTTCAAGCGACTTCAAATATTGTGCAAGGTCTGAATGTTTCGCTATTTTGTTATTTTTGTTTTGGGACAGATGAGAAGTATATAACTTTGACTTGGATCAATGTTTCTCTAGATCAGATATTAAGCACCCTAATTAAAAGATGATCTTAAAATTGGGTGAAAATGGTTTATGTTGTAGAACAACACCAAAAGATACACCAATTTAAGCACAAATAGCAAAAGATGAAAACAAAATTGAAACCACACGAAACATGACATATACTTGGAAATCCAAGATGGGAAGAGTTACAAGGAAAAAGGAGTTTCACTATCTTCAACAATGAATACAATAGTACAATTCGAAAGCTCAAAAGGCACTGTGAGTCACAAAATCTAAAGATCTAATAAAAAAATAGGAAGAACAAAGAAGAGAGATAATGTAGAGGTTAGAATTAGAGATGTGATCTCTTTTATAGTTTCCCTTCAAAATACCCTAAAAAAGTACATGATCCAAAATGCCTTTGTTACCAATTTAAAAGTAAAAACACAACGGTTAATGACAATAATTTTTAATTGGCGATGCATTCTAATGCAACATTAGCTATGCCGTTTTGAGGGCATGCAATATCTTTTCATCTCTCTCTAATCCTTATGTAAGAACCATTTTATGCAACTACTCTTTCTCTTCACCCCAACCAAGGACACAAGTTCGGGGATTAAGCTCGAATCTTCTGTCATAGTGTAGCTTCCTCGTACAGGAAAAAGAAAGAAGGAAGAATTGAAACCCAATGAAGTTCATGCATTCTTCCTTTAGTATTGTTTATACAATGTCATAATTATCCTGATGTAGAACAGATCTTTATCTGTTAATGAACCTTCCCAATAAAAAGTGAAAAATTTCTGATGGAGGACTTGAAGTGGAGTCATTTTTTCATAAGAGAGTTAAAGTAAGCCTTACCTAAAGTAAGGGCCGAACTCCCTGGCTGGCCAAATTTTCACTGGCCAGCTTGTTCTAGCGGCTAGAGAGTTGGCAATATTGAGCAAAAAAGTTCTGGACCAATTTGAACAATCTCCAAGTGAAGCCTCAAGTTGAAGATGCTAGAGCTCTTCTGATCAAAATTTACCTCCAAAAAATTCACGCGCGACTCGTAGCTTTCTCAACCCAAAAGCCTCTTGAATTGAAGGATTCGTTTGCTGCGGTTAGGTTCTCAACTCTTACGGTCAAAATTTTTGTGGGTGGTCGATCTCTTTCTTGATCATTGGTGGGGGGTTCCAATGATGGCATGAAATCTTTGAGACCTGATTGTCTTGTGACATGAAGGAAATTACAAGCATTTTTTGGCTGAGATGCCAACTATTTAAGATCTCTTTTTGAAGTGGAAAAAACAGATTTTGGACGATTTTGTTTTCGGATTTCCTTGGGTTTTTGGGATTCAAATGATGCATGGTCCACTGGGCTCGAAGGCAGTACCAAAACTGCCAATCTTGATGGACACTTGCAGCCTAGAAAGCCCTATCTGATGATTTCTCCCTTTAAATTATTGTGTCCTCAAGTTTTAATGGCTTTTCCTCAACATTCTTCTCAGTTGTAATGGCTTGTAGTTGTTTTCAACTGACAAATGAACTTGATCTGCTCCGTCAACATTTATTCAAGGTTGTCTCGACTAGTTTTGGAATGAATGCAATGTGAGCGCTGAGCAAATGAGTGACTAATTGCAGCAAAGGAGTTCTTAAATTCAGGAGACTCCAATTGGGGTATGTTGAAAATTGGGTCAAATTAGAATTATTTTTTGGACAAAATTATCCCTATTCTAGCCTACAGAATGTGCCGACATGCAAAGATTGGCTAGCTAATGAGTTTGGACCCTTATTTAGGATCAATTTGGTCACATCAATCTCTTTTTTAAAACAAAATCCACTCTAAACTCTCTTTTGACAAAACGGTCATTCTTCACTCTTATGATCAATTTCTTAGTAGAACAAGCTTATACCTTGTGATCAATTTTGCCCAAAAGAAGTTTCTAAACGATAAGCAGATTATGTATATGGCTCAGTTTCCTTCGCAGATTGTCCAAACAATAACTGGAGATTATCCATCATACTTTGTAGGTTCCAAGTCAATCTCAAGATTCGAGAATTACCCAAAAAACAGAACATAGACGAGTTCTCTTGGCTAAAGAAAGTGATGACTCAAGTTCCAGCGAAAACCTGACCAAAAAAAAAACAGAAATTTCAGTGAAAAGGCAAGAGTCACTCCGGATAATGCCCCCAAAGATCTGCGCTCATCTAGAGAACATCTTAGTTACCCTATCAGCAGAAGTGTCATTATCATCCTGCTATGTGACCATCTTACAACAAATGACTTGGTTTGGAATACATATAGGTTTGGTGGCTATAAAGGACCTGATCCTATTACATAAAAATGACTTCCACATAGAGCCCATCAGGTGACTACAACTGATTTTGTATTATGCTTGATAAGAAGACATCTCATTGAAATGAAATTCAGGCTCTAACAGAAAAACAAAACAATAATTGTCATCGTATAGACATCTGCATCACCTCCCCTTTTACGTGGTTTGTATTCACCAAGTTGATCCTTGTGACGGTAGACCTGGTATTTCTATCTTCCAACAAGGTTAGTAATTGGTTAATTCTGTGTTACCAATTTTTTATCGAAGTATGCATTTTTTAAGTAGTTGATGATGTTACTCTCGCCATAATATGCAGGATTAATGATGAGAGTCTTTCAATTGCTCCACTCAATTCTTTTATTCAAAATTATCACGTGTTTGAAAAATAGATTTTCTTTTTTGGCCAAATACCTTGAATAAAAAAAAGTTAAGTAGTTGACTTTTCTGAGTGAGTTTGCACTATCCCCAGCTGATAAAATCTAAGTCTCTAAATCAAGTTGACCTTAATTCCAACAGTAAAAACTGTTGCTCACTAGGCTGCGTCCCCAGTGACTGCTTGTATGACTGCGTTGTACTGTGGTGGGACAATCGTCAATGTTCTGCCTCGGTTCATCTGTCCTGTTACAAATATTTTACGCAGTAGCACAGATGTTGATTGCAATTCTCTCAGAATCTAGCCGATTTGCCAAGAGGTTCAAGTTCAAAAGCATATAGTAAATCCAGGACTAAGAAACAAGGAGCCCCGGCGTCAGCTGTCCAAAAAGTATTTCCCAACAACCTTTGTTAGAAGTTCAAGTATGCTGCACTTAGTCCTCGTTCAACCTATGTGTGTTTAATATTGGCACGATATGCTAATCTTTATATTGGCATTCTTCAGTGGACAAGGGATTCTCACCGTGGAAGTACTTATGGGGCATTGATTCCCAGAGAAATGTAGCCCCCTACCTGACTTGCATCCAACCACAGCTCTTGGACTGTTTAATACCCTCACATCATTTGGTCAGCTCTCCAACTATGCTTTGCAGCTTGCAGATGGGTTGCAGCCAACACATATTCCCCTAATCTCAAGTCCAAGATTATAACCCCTTTCTGCAGACATGATGTAATTTGTTGTGACCGGCCTGCCCTCTGCAGTACAATCTCTTCCTTTGCAATTAGCGGTGGTGCAATTGCGAGTGCCCACTCCATTAGAAGTGCATCCAGCACTGAAAAGGCCAAAGCCTGCCTGCCCACCCATCTGGCAAAGTATATGACCGTACTTTATTTGGACCAATTGCGCTGAGACTGGTGCTATTGTTAATTTTCAGATAACCACCAGTGGGAACCAGTAATGGCAATATCGATATCAGGCAAGTATTTTCATAGACTAGCATAGAACTCACTGAAGCAATGGCAGGCATTAAATTTCCTTGACAGTTAAACACTTCTTAGCTGTTTACTGGAATATTTGCCCTAACATAATCACCATAAATGCAGAGGCAATTATCTTCAACTCAAATGCAAATGGAGGACTAGCAACAAAATTGCATGCCTGATGTATTTGAAGACAAAAAGGAAAGGTAATATAGCCTATATGATTGATTCTAATCCTTTGCATGCTAAAGTCAAAACCCTTTCTCATCAGTTGCTTAATTGCACTTCAAACCTACAATTGCACTTCGACCGAAGTGGAACAAAGCCATCACCAATGCTCCAAATTCAAATGAGATCTGATTAGGCATACAAAACTCCTGCTTTGCATCATCTCCTGGTTTATTGCATCAAGTTGCTTCTCGTGATGGTAGACTCGGAATCTATCTTCTAACAAGTTCATTAGTCGGTTGATTCTGTGTTACGAAATCTTTGTGGAAGTATGCATCTTGAGTAGTTAATGATTTTACTCTCGCAATAATATGCAGGGATAAAGTTGAGATCCTTTCAATCACTCCACTTCATTAAGTGGACTTTTGGCCAAGTACCTTGTAAAATAGGTAAGTAGTCGACTTTTGCAAGTGATTTTTTGCAACATCTCCAACTGAAAAGTGTAGTTAATCTAAATCTCTAAATCTCGTGGATCTTAATTCTGGGAGTAAAAGCTATTGCTCACCTGCTGACTGCTTTTATCAGTGCATTTTACCGTGGTGGAACAATCCACTATGTTCTCCCACCTTATTTCTTCTGTCCTGGTATAGCCATTTCTCACAGAAGCACAAACACGGTAGAGGTATCCACTGGGTTAAGAGAAGACTACCAACAAAAGGTTAAACTTCGAGAGCATAGAAATTTACAGGATAGCAAGTAACAAGGAGCAGTTAAACATTCATTGGCATGCTTAAAATACATCAGCATGATATTATAATCATTATCACAAGATTCTTCACTGGACAAGTGATCCTCGGCCTGAAGGTACTGTAATCACCAGGGAAAATGCATTGATCCTCAGAGAAACGCAGCTCGCTACCTGTCGATGGCCTGCATGCAGCCACAGCTCCTGAACTGTTGAATACCCTGAGATCATTTGGGCAGCTCCCCAACTGGGCTTTGCAACTTGCGGAGGGGCAGGCGCAGCCATCACACATGAACTCCATAGCAAGTCCAACATTGTACCCCCTTCGTACTGATATAATGTAACCGTCACTGGAAATACTGAAAATTGTGGCGACCAGACTCTCCTGTGCAGTACAATCTCTTCCTTCGCAATTAGCGGTGGTGCAATTTTGAAAGCCCATTCCAGTCGAGATGCACTCAGTCCTGATAAAGCCAAAGCCGAACCAATCATCTGGCAAAGGAACTGCCAGTTGTCCATATGGACGAATTGCTCTGAGGCTGGTGCTATTGTTAATTTTAAGAGAATCACCGGTCGGAATCAGTGATGGAAATACTGGTACTGGGCAAGTATTTCTATAGACCAGCGTAGAGATCCCTAAAGCGACAACAGAATGTCCTACAGATCAAAAAATCAGACGCATGAGTCTCTAATGTAAATGGGGTTCTTGGGAAGAATAGACTAATATGCCATTAATGATGAAAGTGCCATGCAACCATACTAGATGAACAGGTTCATTCAGAGATCACAAATAAAGCGAAGTAGATTAGCAACATGAGATCACGCCCTTGATCAGACAGATATTCCTAAACAGTAAGAGTTAAAAATTAAAGTGCCGTCAGATTGGGCAAACTCAGAATAACTTGACAAGTCAACGAATTCGCTAGATGCACCGGTGTAACTGAAATCTGAAACGGGATTGGTACGAAGCTATTGAAAACTATGAGTAGGCTCTTTGGAGGATAGTGACATCCCATCTGACTGAAACAACAAAGCTCGGTGTCAAATCCTCACATCAAGCTCCCCAGAAAGAAGATATAAAGCTAGGATCCAGGAACTACTTGCAGAAGCTAGAGGCCGGTGCTCATGCTGCTCTTTCTATCTGAAAATCGGTCGTAAGAACAACAAGATTTCATTACACCAACCCTCAATGTCACCACTAAATCCGGATCTTATTAATGGGATCAGCTCCTGACAAAGCGATTCAAGAACAAAAAAAGCGGAGAAAAAATGGTCCAAATTCCAGGTAGTTTCCCAAACGCTATCGGGATCGTTTTAGTGAGAACATTGAGAAGTGGAAACCATAGATCGTGGCCTCACCGAGTAGGAAGAGCGACACCACCCACATCCTTACGGCCCGATCCCTCCCTTCTCCAGTTTTCATCTGCAAAATCGAGAGAAGTTACGGGCAAATAACGATGAGACGGTGCCCTTACAGCAGATTGTCCAGTATTCAATTACGGATTGTCTTACAAAATGACGACGCGTTCAATATGATTTTGATTTCGGAAGTCAAGAAACGAGGGGCTTATGATGTGGCCGTCGCTTAGCTGGATGTACGGCAGTCAAAGGTTGCAGCGGACCGGTGTCCCAGCGTGCACGTTGAAGCGGCTTCAACGTGCATGCCGGACGGCCTCGTCGACCAGAAAAACAAAAACATCCTTCTGGAAGAAAACCTGCCCATTTTCTCTGGAAAAGGTATAAATAGTCATCTGATCGTCATTTATCTATTTTTTTATTTTTTTTAAAGGACAGATAAAAGCCTCGGCGACCACCATTCCTCCCCAACAACAAGCCTTTATGTCAAGCCTTCTAACGAGGTTCTCGTTCGGTTTCACCGGCACTGTGTTTGCCGGGGCAAGGCACGGACCACCTCACCGCTGAACCACCCCATTCAAATTACAAATGGAATTCGGGGTGCTAGGGTCTTTTGAGAAGAAAATTATGACTAATCTCTCCGTTCTGGTGCAGATTTTGTTTAGGGTTTAGTTTACGGAGCAAATTGAACCTGATTTCTCTGTTCCAAGCAAATCTGTGTTGCTAGAGTGACATCGTTCAATTTGTATGATTTGTGTTGACATCTCCAACAAGATACGTCACATTACTTATTCACAAATCGTCAGGCACATAGGCACATTTCATTTCCCGGATGGCGCTCGTGAACTGAATTGCGACTTTAAAAAACAAAAGGGCAGAAAAATATCATGGTTGTGAATGCGGCTTTATCAGAATTCCAAGCAATAACGTATGATGAAGGAGGGTTTCTGTGGTGTTGGTAAGCACATCGATAATCGCCCCTCTCTCTCTCTCTCTCTGGAATTTTTTTCATCCTTCCTGTTAAGTCCATCCTTCTGTCCATTGTCGAATGCTCCAGCCACTGTCTTTGACCAGAGCCACATGCGAGTCGGCAGGTTTGCTGGACTCGGCGTTTTCTGAGCAAGTTGCTATATAAAATAATAAAAGAAATGTGTAGGCAGATGGGAAGGTTAGTTAATGCATGGACCGTGCAGCCTATAAGTAGGAGCTAGTCTCCATCTGATGTGATGTTGTCTAGCGTGGGGTGTGGGAAGTCTAGATACCGTGTGCGCGGGTATGCAGCAAGAAAGCAGTGTGCGGTGTTGCGAGCGTAGTAAGTTGCATAAAGTGACGTGCGAGTGTAGTCAATCAGTGAGTGTGCGCGCGCGGGTTGTTGAGGACTCGGTTCTTGAAATCATAGAAGGCAAAGCTCGTTGTGAGTGGCAACCACTTGATTTCCGGGAACCGTATTAGAGCAAGCGGTCCCGAAGCGAAGGGGAAAGTTGTCTGAAAGCGGAGTGCGCCGGAGTTCTGCTTGGCATGGTGCCAGCCATTATACTCAAGTCAAAACGGCAGATTTTTCAAGTTCGGTAAATGGCGTCGAGAAGCTCAATAGCTCTAATTATAATAATTAGAGTACTTGAATGTAATATTACTTATTGGGTCAAAATCTATAGGATATTGTTGGCAGTGACAACATCACACCACCCACGAACGGTGTTGATTTAAGAAAATGAAACATCAAAGTGGGTAAGGCTCTTTACGTTCTTACTGTGACTATTAAAAATGAATCATTATAGCATATTAAAAGTGTGAAGAGCCCAAAGGAAGCATAGGACAACTTGGCGGTGTTGTTTGTAAAGACAAAGGATGCCAAAAGGTTGGAAAACGAGCTATTATCGACGTCGCTACAAAATATGACGATGAATCAATACTACTTCAAAGTTAAATCTATTCGTAAAAGAATTTCAAAGTTCGATCCTCATAATGATGTCTCCGAGACAAGAATGAGAAGAATTATTATTCACGGGTTATGGTCAAAATATAACAATATTGTTACAAATATACCCTTTGTTATATCACAAAAATCATAAAACTAGTACAACTGTAACAAATAGAGAGTAAATTCCCAAACTAATGCATCTGTTAACTGTCACGTATTATCCAACTTAGCAATTTAACAATAAAATTTAATGAAAACTAATAGAGGGTAAATTTGTCACAAGTATATTAGTTTAGGGTAAATATATCAAAGGTCTACTAGTTTGGGATTTTTTGGGGTATTAATCCTATAATCAAAGACGCCGATCTCGTTTAACATTCATTTCCTGCAAGAAAATAATTCACATTATTACCCCGAATAAATTGTTTGAATGAGATCGTTGCACACAAAAATCACGCACATTCGTTATAGCGTTAAACTTAACTGGTCTTTGCGATTCCTAATGTTAAATTTACAAAATTAAATGTATTTATCTAAAATTTTAAAACAATCGAGGGAGAAGCCAAAAGAAAAGGAAAAAAGAAAACAAATCTCTGACCTCTCCTTTTATATTTGAAGAAAATTGTCCAAAAGACCTAAACCTATTGAACGACGACAATTCAATTATAACATTTCAATTATATCAATTAGTTGTAAACCTTTTGAAAAATTGCTAACTTAATCCTAAACTTTTCGTACATACAATTTTGAGTGGTTCTAACTGTTTTCTCTCTCACTAAAATGGTAGGTAAGGTCGTCTTGGAGATTTTTTTTATATTGATAATGTATATTATAAATGCCCTATTTTAAACTTTAAAGTCAATTTTTATTGCATGGCACACCATCATCTAGGAATTCAATTGTTTTGTAATTTTTTTTGGTCGAAAGAAAGATGCCGTTTATATATCGGAACAATTCTTGTGAGTTACATAAAAGGCTTCTAAAACTAACAAATCCCAAATAATTGCATAACAAAGCAAAAATCAGAAGTAAATAACAAAAAACAATTTATAGGTAGAAGTACACTCTTATCCCAAAATAACAAATATGATAATGTAAACGATTGGTGGCTGATCACCACATTTAGTGATGAGCACATACCGAGATCTCTCACTTAATTTGCAACGGCTTGTGAGGCGCATCTAAGTTTAATGTCCTTATCACCATCGTTGTGCAAAGACATCGACATCAACATATTGAAAAAACATAGATCAAATACTTATAAGGAGCTCCTAGATCTATATCTAGATCTATTTTGAGAGAGTAAAACTCTGAAAACTCGACCTAATTCTAAATCAAGAGAGGAGAGTGGCTTAATCTCGGAGAGGTTGTGAGGCCACATTATGAACATCCTACTTTGTGGCTATCAACTAGACGAATGCTTAAATTGGTCTCTACGTTCACCCGAGATTAGCTACAAAAATTTGTTCACTGACACAACTCCAAGAACAAAGCTGGAAAGAAGAGAGAGAGAGAGCTTCAAAAGAGGGAAGAGGGAGAGAGAGAGGGACAGGGGGAGGGAGGGAGAGACAATTTCTCTCTTTCTCTCTCTCTCTGGGACGGCAGGCAACAGCTTCAAGGGAAAAAAGAGGAAACCTTAACCTAGGATTGAGAGAGAGAGAGAGAGAGAGAGAGAGAGAGAGAGAGAGAGAGAGAGATGCACACTTCAATTTTTACTTGCACCAACATAGACGGGTCAAAAAAACTTTAGTTCCATTTTCTATTAAGTAAATGAATTATACTATGATTGGAGCAAAAGGAAATGAGTTTCTCAAGTAGAAATAGCTAAAGAGAAAATTAGGTGGGGTTGATGCGATACTCTCATCACAATGCTGAAGACTTAAGCTCTAATGGATGAGAAAGAAAGCAGATGTAGAGTGTTGAAAAGTTGGCTCGAAAAGAACAAGAAGGTCACTCGCAAGTTCCATCTCCTTTCATCACAATGCCGAAGACTTAAGCTCTAATGGATGAGAAAGAAAGCAAATATAAAAAGTGTTGAAAAGTTGGCTCAAAAAGAATAGGAAGGTCACTCGCAAGTTCCATCTCCTTTCATCACAATGTTGAACTTAACCTCTAATGGATGAGAAAGAAAGCAGATGTAACGTGTTGAAGAATTGGCTCGAAAAGAACTGGAAGGTCACTCGCAATTTCCATCTCCTTTCATCACAATGCTGAAAACTTAAGGTCTAATGGATGACAAAGAATTGGCTCGAAAAACTGGAAGGTCACTCGCAATTTGCATCTCCTTTCATCACAATGCTGAAAACTTAAGGTCTAATGGATGACAAAGAATTGGCTCGAAAAGAACAGGAAGGTCACTTGCAAGTTCCATCTCCTTTCATCACAATGCTGAAAACTTAAGGTCTAATGGATGACAAAGAATTGGCTCGAAAAGAACAGGAAGGTCACTTGCAAGTTCCATCTCCTTTTGAAAACCTTTTGAAAAATTGCTAACTTAATCCTAAACTTTTCATACATACAATTTTGCGAAATTTTTTCATAAAATTAAATTGGGCCAGCCCCTTTTTTCTCGGCTGGACGTGGCCTAACCCCCTTTCTCCCTTTTTTCCTCTGTGCGGGCCAGCCCATTTTCACTTTTCCCCGGCCCGGCCCGTGCGCTGGCCTTCTTCTCCGCGTCGCTCCCACGCCCGTGCAAGCGGAGTACAAGCCAGAGGAGCAGAGCAGATCGCAGCGCGATCTGAGGGTCGGGGATCAGCCGGCCACGGCAGGCTGGCGGTGGCAGAAGCCATGCGCGCCTGCCGGAGGCCCTTAAAAGAGAGAGAGGTGAGAGATCCTCGGGGAAAGAAGGGTGAGTTCTGGTCCATTCCGGCGGGTTCCCGCTCGACGTTCTCCGAAGACCTCCATTCGTCGCCCCTCAAGCCACGTCCGGCCGCACCTACGCTCGACCTGGCCCCGGCCGAACGGAGAAGCCATGAAGCCGTGCGCTGTCCCGCTTCCTCTCCTCCAAAGCTACGTGTTTCTCAGCGACGCCTCAACCCACAAGGTAAGCCCGCGTCCCCCCCGTTCGCCCTTCTTGCTCGAACCGTCGGAGCTAGAGGCTCGCTGACGGGCCCGGGCTTTGCTCATGCGCATGCCTTTCTCTGTTTATGCTAAGTGTTGCTTGCTAATTGGACACACTTGTGAGAAAACAGCTCAGTCTACTCTACTCTCCCATGAAGTCAACCCCACGCCTGTTACGCAGGGTACCCCATTTGTCTGTTTCTCTACTATTTGTATTGGCCTCAAAGACCAGAGACAAGTCCATGCGCATGCGATGATGAATGATCTTTGTGCCATACTTGTCACCGCTCACGTTTCATAGTTCGCTGGCATCGGATGGTATAGGCCCGTCAAGATATTGTTGGCCCATTTCCCATGAGATATTTTGGAATACATATGATGTAATTGCATTTAAGGTAGGAAAAATTCTACTTGTCGTCCTTTTATCTTCACATTTTTTTTTTCCTGGTGACCTCTCCGTATTTCTAATCTATCTAATCAAGTTATTATTTTTTTCCCAAATTTCGCAATTAAGTTGTATCTAACACCGAATCGGCCAAATCCAAATAATGTAACCATTAGACAGTAATGGACTTACGATGTGCATGAAAATTTAGTCATCTTAGATGCCTACACGAATGCTACCGTGGAAAATTTGAGCCACTATCAATTACATTAGAATATGATGGGAATGAAATTTAGCAAATGTGGATGCTCGCATGTATGTCTACATTGGAAACAAATTATCTAATGGCAGTATCGCATGGAATATTGAAAATGTGCATTAAAAAAGGCGAACTCTTAGTTGATATGAATATGTCATGTCAAATTTGAATGATAATTTTGTAATCAAATTTAATATATGTAGCATTGTCCTTTTAACTTAGTCTGGAAATGTCAGTTTTTTTTTTTTTTCTGGTCAAATAAAATTTGTGTTTGACATGTTGAGTTTTTCCAGCAGAACCTCCTTCTCACCTAAACATTTACCCGTGATGTAGGTTTTGAGAGATGTATCTCATATTTTGACAAACAATATATCACTCAATGTTCGATTATCTCATGTCAATACCATTTTTCAAATAGTTCCAAAAGCATTTTCTAAGAGCCTGCACATTTGTCTTTTTCACTGGTAAAAGAAAAGGAGGACAAAAAGTAAAAATTCTGGCGTAGATGCCCATTTGCTTGGGCCGTCCACTTGATCAAATAAGTTAGGATTCACGTAATCGGCCCGAGTGGGTCGTGACATTTGGGCCAACTTGCATGCATGATATGTCCGTTTCTGGAAAATGCTAAAAGTCAAAATGTCTGAGCATATAACCATTCCTCTTTGATCACGTTCAGTTTGTTAATCCTTTTTTCCCTGCGGCTGTCCATTTAATTGGGCTATATACTCATATATCTAACCTTGTCAATAATTTTATCTTAGAAAAATCATCAAAAGGAGAGACCAAGTCAGAACATATAACCTATTATTATATATCCATTAAAAGCACCTTCAAAGTTTTTTATTTATTTAAACTAACGAGCTATCAACCAATCGGATATGCTACCTAAGTTTTTTTTTTTTTTAACATCCCTCTTTCAATGCGCGAGTCTTTTGCGTTGGATCCTCATACGCACCAACCTCAAAATTAGTAAAACTCAATTATGAGTAGAAAGAGTTGGCGTTGGTGCATCTACTGTCCATGGTAATTTTTGAGTTTCTCTAACTTGTGATTTGTGGATTAGCCCCACGAATTATGTGTACAACGACACCTGTTTACATCTTTGAGTTGCTCTTTGGCTTGCGACTGAGGCGCCGGTGTTGATTTTTCTGGTGAACAACGACGAAGGAGAATTCGTAGTCACGGCTTGGATAAGGTTTACGATGATAATCTTTTTTATGTTCTTTTGCAGCATAAAAGTAACTTTTATTTTCTTTTACAGACTAAAAAAACAAGAAAAAGACTCAACTTTTTTTTATATTGTAGTTATTCCACAACTATTTACAGAGTCTTCCGATTCACGGTTCCTTCCCGATTTAACAACACTGCTTTGCACTTTTAATCTTCTTTAATCAGCCACCGCAGCTTCTACTTCATGTGCTGGAGAAGTATTTCGTGGCAATCTTTCTGACTTCCCTCTTTGGTCGCAGAAAAGATCTCAGATACTGCAAATTACTCATGACCAGCCCGAGAACAATGCCACACGCTAATCCTATTTCCACAGCCCCTGATTCGAGCATATCTGCAAAGAACGAGTGTTCCCCACCTTCAGGCAGGACAGGAGGCTCCCCCGGCACCCTAGAATTAGTACAAGTCTTGAGCAACGGATACCCGCACAGTCCTGGGTTCCCACGATATGATTCGGCTTGAAATGTGTTGAATTGGTTCCCCTGAGGAATCGGTCCTGTAAGTTGATTAGAAGAGACATTTAGGACTGCGAGAAATGTGAGTTTTGTCAATTCAGTTGGTATCATCCCGCTAAGCTCATTTGAAGAAAGATCCAACCATTCAAGCTCGGAAATGTTGCCCAAAGATGATGGTATATGGCCTTGGAGATTATTATGAGAAAGGTTGAGCCCCTCGAGTGATCCAAGCTCTCCTATTACATCAGGAATCATTCCTTGGAACTTGTTTCTTGATAGATCAATAGTCGTCAGGATCACTATGATTTTAGGGAGATACATTTCACGTCCTTTCATTGTCGCAGTTATGGATTCCTGGTAGTAACCTTGGTCAATGTATCGCAACTCCGATCCATCCTGATCAGTCGACATCATTGCTTTCAGGCCTACAAAGTAGGCGATGGGCAAAGGACCGGTGAGCTCATTGGACGAAAGGTCGAGAATGCGCAACTGCCGAAAGGGAAATTCAGATGTTAGGTTGCCCATGGAGCCGTGAAGTCTGTTTGATCGCATGACCAGGACCCGCAGGCCAGGAAGTGTTTCCAACCATTTTGGAAAAGTGTCGTTCAACTTGTTACCACCGAGATCCAGCACTTCAAGCTGCTTGCAATTGATTAGAGTGCGCGGCAACAGGCCTTCAAATTGGTTTCCATTGAGGTGAAGACTTCTCAGGACAGCATTTTCGCTGAATGTGAGTGAGATTGTGCCGGAAAGTCCATTTTCTTGCAGATCCAACACTGAGAGGTCATTGCTGATGTTCCCTAGACATTGAGGGATCGTTCCGATGAAATTGTTACGAGCAAGGTCAAGAAATTTTAGGCCCTTCATTGCACAAATAAAGCCAGGGATATAGCCAGTCAATCGATTGCTAGCTAGTGAGAAGAAGAGAACCGAATTTGGGAGCGGTGGAGGTAGAACCAGCCCTTGGATCAAGTTCGAATGCAGGTCAAGAAATAAAAGATTTTTCCATGGAACTTGTTTGAAGCTGGTGAGGAAGTTGTGAGAGATATTGAGATAAGACAATGACCATGTCCCGATATCCCACATCCATGATGGGATATCGCCGTGGATTAAGTTGCTTGATAGGTCTATCCATTCTAAACTGGTAGAATTTCTCAAGAATGCAGGGATTTCAGTAATTTTGCACCCGGAAAGACTGACTTGTAAGAGGTTCGGCAAGACATGCTCAGCATTTTTGCTATTGCTCAGTGACAAATTGTTGTCTGAAAAATCGAGATATGTTAGACTTTTGAGTCTTGAGAGCAATCGTAGGTCTAAAACACCGGTCAGGTTATTTGCCGAGATACCCAAGTAAGTGAGGTTCTCAAGCTGAAAAATTGAGCTCGGCATTGAGCCATGCAACTTATTACCACTCAGGTCAACATGGACTAATGAGGGTGCACCGAGGAACTCGCTGATTTGACCAGTGAGCCCATTGTTACTGAGGTCTAGGCTCGTCAAGGATGGAAGAGAGAACAATGATGATGGTATAGACCCCCCAATGAGGTTATTTGAAATGTGAAGTCGGGCTAGATTGGAAAGATTTTTTATGCTCGGAGGAATAGGGCCTGCGAAGTGGTTATGTGAGAAGAGCAGTTTTTGAAGTTGTGTCTTGTTGTCAAAGACTTCGGGTATTGGACCTATGAAATTGTTGGAGGAAAGATCGAGCAGAGCAAGCCGATCGAGGTTGGACAGAGTCGGAGGAACCTGACCACTAAGCTTATTGAATGAAAGTTCCAATATGGTGAGTCGTGTTAGGTTACCGAGTGACGATGGAATAGAGCCAGTGAAATTACAATGGTGTAGCCAGAGTATTTCCAGAGAATGCAGGTCGCCGATGGACTCTGGTAATACTCCAGAGAAGCCTGTGGAGGACAAGTCCAAAACCTTTAAAGAGCTATTCCAAGTTGATTCGGGTAAGTGACCCGCAAGCTCCTTGTTGCCTGACAAATTGAGACATGTCAGCTTTGGCAAAAGGAAAGTGTTTGTTGCTAACGTACCTTGCAATTCACAGGAACTGAGGCTGAGGACTTCCAGAGATGGAGAGAGATTCATTAAGCGACTCACGTCAATGCCAGACATGTTTAACCCATCGAGAATGAGGATTCTTAACATGGACAGGTTTTGAAGCAGCATATCAGAATTCGACCCTAATGGCCTTTTTGCTTTTTGAGGAGGAGTGGGCCAACCCAATTTAGATAGTTCGGTGCTGTTTGAAGACCCTGCAGAAGAGTAGCAGGTCGGGTTCGGGTTGTAGCAACCAAGTTCAAGGCGAATCACATGACCTGTCATCTGATCGCACGTGACTCCCTCCCATGAGCAACAATCCTTGTCAGCATTCCAGGCAACCATCTTTGATGTGCTGGCCCAGAAGTTGTCTATTTGACAGCCAGAGATTTTCGAATTATTGAGCTTCATCGCGTTCATGAACTGAAGCAGGTCAGACTTCTGATCAGGGCGACAGGGCGCTACTGCCCCGAGAGAGGACGGAGAGAAAAATGAAGAGGTAAGGGCTTGAATTCCAATGAGGAATGGGAACAGAAACAGGATAATCTGACATCCTATCAAGCGTTCCATTTTTTATGTAGAAAGTAAGTGCTATATAGCTGGCTGTGATATAATATTTGGCAGAGTTGGCTTTATATAGATGTGTTGGTTACTGACCATAGTGGAAACCGCATAAACTAGGACTACCAGGTCTTGGTCTAACATTTTACATTATTCCTTGAGGCATTGGACGACATAAACTAGGAAATTCCTCCGTTAGTTTCCTACAACCACCAACAATCCTAGAGAGAGACTAACAGCTGCCTTCTATCAACTTCTATTCTTGTATATGCGAGACGTGCTCATTCCGACTATGTGATTCTTCGTCGACGAGTCAAAATTAAATCACCATTGGGGACTTTCGAGTGTGAAATGCAACCTGGCATCTGTCCATAATATTGGGAAATCGCAAGAGGAGATGATCCAACGTTCCACATAATACCGAAGGTAATCCTACAAAAGGGATGACAAATGAAATGTTTATATAGGTCACTGATGAGTAACAGAGCACCTTTGCTCGAACCCGAAGTCAACATTAGACAGCACTTTGCTTCTCCCCACTTTTGGGTGTCAACCTCCAGAATAGATATCGATTGCTCTTTGTCAATTACCAAAAAGGAAGAGATTGCTTTCTTCTCGCTGATGCAGATCTCGTTCGAAAAGATTCAAGTCTAATGATTTCAGGGTGCATTTATCCTTCTTGTGAGGTAGGTTTGCTTCCTGTTGTGTCCAAGGGTCGAAGAGAGAGGTGCATTTTTATTCAAGTCCTCGCGAGTTGCTAGCAACGACGGCTTTATTTTTGCATTTTATTCTTTTGGTCAGAACGATGCTTTATTTAATGACGTAGGACCAGGGGTTCCACAAATGCTTACGTTGTTGTTCTGACATCATTAGTCACTCAAATATTGCATGCGAAATGACGCCTAACCAGACTAGACTTATGCATATAAATCCAACTTTTGGGTCGTTAAAGTGTGTGAAAACAAAATGACGTTGACAATGAGGAGGATTCTAAATGGGCCTCCACCTGAAGGACGTCTTGTGGTTCGCTGCTTTTGCGCATTTGAGCTAACAAAGCGTTCGTAGTACATAATTGGTCTCGGTGAGCCTGAACCTCAGCAATTGCCGGTCAAAAAGAGTTAAAAATGACTATATTGATCAATTGTTAAAAAGTTTAAAACTCGACTAGCCAGGACTAAATTGACATCCCTTTTAATTTCTTGCACTCAATTCCTTCTAATTTTATTTCCAAAAGACTTTATTTTTCGTTGCAATTGGATCAATAAGATTTACACTCTCTGCAAACTCCATTCTACATTACTGTGCTTAAGTAGGAACCATCGCACTCTTTAATCATCTAAATTTCATATTGCCTCAACGTACGTCCATTTTCATCAATCACTTTGGCATGCTAGCAGATCGATCTCCTCCAACATTGCCATACGTCTCTTTCGCACAACTTTCTCGCAACAACTTTAGCTTTGAATAGGGATGGTGCATCACTCGTAAGGTATTTCTAAGCTGCAACACCTTTATAGCCAAAACGGGTCAATTCCAAAAAAAACCCCAAACTTTAGGTCTAGTCCCAAATATACCCTGAACTTTTTTTTGTCTCAAGAAAAACCCCAAACTTTAGGTTTAGTCCCAAATCGCCCGAACTTTTTTTTGTCTCAGAAAAACCCCAAACTTTAGGTTTAGTCCCAAATCGCCCCAAACTTTTCTTTTGTCTTAGAAAAACCCCAAACTCTTAGTCCATTCCCAAATCTATCCCAATTTTTTTTGTCAAAAAGAAAATCATCAAAATTTACTTTAATCCTAAATTTGTCCTC
Source organism: Corymbia calophylla (assembly GCA_014182845.1). Taxonomy (NCBI): domain Eukaryota; kingdom Viridiplantae; phylum Streptophyta; class Magnoliopsida; order Myrtales; family Myrtaceae; genus Corymbia; species Corymbia calophylla. The sequence continues at coordinate 23,347,354 of CM024698.1, read as the reverse complement.
GTTAGCCTTTGTCCAAAAGCCATATTAGTAATCCCTAATTTTTTATATCTTGAAATGGTTTTACTTTGAAAATAATTTTCTATGACATATTGCTTATTTGTATTTATTATCTATGTGGAAATGCCATGCTAAGTTGGGACTAGACCATGGGGTATATTTGAGAATAGGTCAAAAATTGATGATTTTTTTAGTACAAACGGTGGGTAAAACCCCAAATTAGTATACCCGTAAATTGCAACGCGTTATTTAATTTAGCAATTTGACAATAAAATTAACAAAAACTAATAGATGGTAATTTGTTTTGGTGATCAAAAAATTAATTTTGGGTAAATTTGTCATATATGTACCAATTTGGGATTTTTCATGATATTGACTCTTTTTTTTAGACAAAACCAAATTCGGGGTAGATTTGGGATTAAAATTAAAGTTTAGGGTTTTTTTTGAGACAAAAGAAAAGTTCGGGCAGATTTGGGACTAAACCTAAAGTTTGAGGTTTTTCTTGAGACAAAAAAAAAAAGTTTGGGGTATTTTGGGATTTGGACCTAAAGTTTGGGGTTTTTTGGAATTAACCCAGCCAAAACACCAAACATGCAATTATTTGTTCTATGATGCCGACAAATTATCCCAACCAAAATTTTTTTGACATTAATATTTATTTATCAATGTTTGTATCGTTTTCAAAAAAATGAATGAATGAAAAATATTTTCATTATTTATGAAAGTATTTAGATATAAATTATTGTTAATGATGAAAAAATTTTGATTAATTATTTCAGATTGTATAAGTAATCATTTTAAAAATATATATTTCATATAATTTACTTTCCGCAAGGTTGTTGGAGTTTTTCTTAGGAGTACGGCGCGGGTAAACCAACAAGCCTAGCGCTCTTATAACACCATTGATTGCGGATTGTACATCTTGCAGAAGAATCTACGCTCTTTCCCTCCCAAAGAGAAGATTCTTTTGGTCAATTAGCGTTGACTTCAGACCTGTATGTTTTACGTTAGTTGAAGGTAAAAATTTATTTTATCTTCCATTTAACATTTACAATAATATTCCAATTTTTTTTTAAAACTATAGAATATTATATGTGGATTTGGGCATCAATAGTTTCATTTTGTGAAAGTTTCAAGTGCTTCGGTATTATAAAAAATAATTAAAGCGTGTGAACTACCGATCAATTCTTTGAAAAAAGTAAAAAGCAACACTCTATTCATATTGACCCTTAGAAAATTTAGAGGCATGATAAATAGTAAGAGAAGTAAACTGCGGGAGTCATATATAGTACTAATATGAATATATCACATCGCTAAGTATTTTAATATTGTAAATCTCAAGTATAATAAATATGGCATTATTACAATTTGAGTTACATTAAGGAGTGTGAAAATACTAGTTAAGGACGTATTCGGGAAAAGCAAAATAAAAATAAAAATAAAATCACTCTTTATTTTTACTTAATCCTAAACGTACAGATCCTAAAATTTTCAAGTTAGTTACTTAACAAATATACTATAGGCTGGTTAACAAAATTCTCATTATCTCATATACGTGGGTGTCACCACCTGCCATTTTTTCTTGGAGATTAGATAATTTCTGAAACGGGGAAAGAAAACAACCGTAGGAGTTACAACAGAAGCTCAAAATGCAACAGCAATCCAAGGATGCATTACATCGATGGATACTTGAAAAGAAAACATTATATAAGTTAGGTTCTGATTATTTCATGAAAAATAAATAATTTGAAAATCATTTATCTAAAAACGATAATTTGTATCATTTAAAATAATTAGTCAATAAAAAATTATATTGATCACAAATGCAATTTAATTTAAACATCTTTGTGGAAGATGGATAAAATTTTAGCTCATTCATTTCACAGGTGATAAAAGCGATTGCTATTTGGAAAATATTATCTAAATCATTCATTTTTCGGGAAATAAATGGATTCTTAATTTTCAATATTCCCACCTTGACTAGACTAACCTATTTGGAACAAAAATTTCTCATTCTCAAAGAGGAAAGACCGGTAAAAACCAAGAAAATCTCAAGATAGTTCGTGCAACTTTTATTTAAGATTGAAGGTGACAGATTCACACTCAAAGGACGCGCTACGTTCTTGGAAATCAACCCTACCATTCACACTCAAAGGACCTGTTTTATTCCTCAAGTTGACTAAATGTGGATGACAAGCCAATTTAATTCGTTGCTAGCTGGATATTGAAGTAAATTGAATGCCGTCCGTAGCATGACATTATGAAATTACATGAGGCCACATCCAAGGCCATATTTGGACCTTGGGATACCTCAGAAGTAAAGCAAGTAGTGGGTAGAGTCCAGTACAAGACTTTAGAAAGATATTGTGCCAACGAGGGCAGAGGGTGTGCAAATACATGCACGTTAAAATAAGAAATGTATAGACAGCTTACCGAATTGGTGGAAAGGCACAAATAGCCCAACAGAGTGCAACTCAACATGTCGTGAAAAGAAAAGTTGAAATATGTGTCATTTATTGATATAAGAATTACCAAGATGATTTTGAAAATTTTAAAAAAAGCATGAGAATCGTCAGTTTCACCTTAGCATGACAAAGACAAAGAGAACTTGTTCTATCCCATATGATACTTCTCGAAATTTCGGCGACAATGCCAATGTCCTCATTCAATATTTACGCTTGACAAAATCATTAATAAAATGTTAATGTTGGACGTTTCTGTGTGGTCCTCACATCAATCCAAATTGTACTTTTGACAAAGACAAAACCAATGGAGTATCATCAACGCAAGGATCTGGAATCTTTAAAGTGAATCTCTTGAGCATCTTGCTCGTTCCAAATGTTGAAAGGCCAAACTAGCAAAATTTATTAAGCAGTGTGCACACCATGTTATGTATTTTGAATGTGTACTTAAAATAATTGAGATTTTTTCCCATTTATTTTTTTATTTTTTTAATTTTTTAATTTTTTCTCATTTCCTTCCATTAGTATGTAGCCTTGGTAATAGCTAGCAGAGGTTACCAACCACAAGCAAGGGTTGCAATGCCCTCACCTCACCTAGATTTAGTTAGGGTCTCACAGTCGTCAACCCACAATAATAAAAGGTAAGAAAACAAAAAAAATCAGAAAAATTATTAAAAAATTAGAAAAATTGTCTATGTCAATGCTGGTGTACCGGCTGTCCACACAAGACTATAGGCGTTCACATTACTATTTTTGACTAAAATTGGCCAAAATAACTACATTGGCAAATCGGAGGTTTAAAACTAAATTAACCAAATGAATGATTTAACCGAATCGACATCCATACAATAGATTTAGAACTTCTTTTAATGATTATCCCTATATATGATGTAAGACATGATGGCATGGCATATTAAATCAAATAGTCTATGTCTTCTTTTTCTTTAGTGCTTTTGATAGAGAAATGAAATAATAATAAATATGATTTGGGAAGACTTTCAAAATAAATATGACTTCCAAAACACCACTCAACTACTTCACCAGCACGTTAGTTAGACTTCGGGTTTAGAATATGAGACGGGTTACATATGACTCACGGTTTTTCCACGTCCTTCGTGACTTTTGACGCCCTCTATCACCTTAAATTGACCATAATATATCTTGTACGTTCCAGATTTAATACCATTTCTTACCTTTTTTTTTCCTTCTCTTTCTTTGGAAATTCTGGTGCATTTAGGATTGACAAAAACTATGTATCTACAAATGGTTTGAATGGAGTGTCTTATAATGCAATCACAATTGTTATAATTTTCTTGTCAACAGCAAATTATTCCATCTAATCAAGGCAAAGATAATATTCCATATAATGGTTTAAGGAGCATTTTCTTTTGAACTTGCACGCTAATAAGGGATGTTTAAAATTTTGAATGTAGTTATTTTTGTCATATTCTTAAATTTGTTTGAAAATCTGTAGAAAAAACCATGTAGTGATGGTAAAAAAATAAATAAAAGTTGGAATATTAGATTCACTGAATAAAACAATATTCGAGTAGTTAAAATACACGGATTATGACGTAATCATACATGTTTAAGTTATAATTAAACCAAATGCATCTATTAAAATTAGTAAACTATATTTTTCACTTTCACTTGTACTTTGGTTATTTTTTAACTAATGGTTTCCTAGCAAAAAAAAAAAAAAACCCATACAACTTATTTGACACAACAACTCGATGGTCATTTGCCAATTAAACTTTTTTTTTTTTTTTTTTTTTTTTTTTGCAAAAGAGGGACACCAATTTCATTTTAGGTGGGAGAAAAAGAAAATAGAGAAAACCAAAAAAGAATAAAGAAACTGTAAGAAATAATCTTAAATCAAGAGTAAACCCCATATTCAACCTTAATCTTCATTGTTTGAGTTGAACATAGTAGATTTGTCTCTTAGTAAATTTAAAGGAAAAGAAATGAAGGAAAAAAAAGGTAAATAATCTTAAATGAAGAGGGGGGACTCACAATGGATAATTGGGTCAATTCGACGTGGTATGGCTGTTAAAAGCCAAAAAAGGGATGGAAACAATGCAAGCATATATGAATTATTAATGGCATTCAGATGGAACCCCAATATATGATTTTTTAGGACACGCCTAATAACCATTCTATTTCTCTATTTTTCTATTTTTCTCTTTTCGGAAACACGTTTAAAACAAAAATCTATCTCGGTGATGCAATTTCATTTTTTTATTTGTGGAACAAGTTTTTACTCTAGAATAGAAATCATAAGTAAAATTTTTTTACTTTTCTATATCAAAAATAAAAATTAGATAAAAACTCTTTTCATTATTCGAATCGCTACTAGTCACCACCCACCCACTACTAGCCTCCGGCACTCGGGAAAAAAGAAATTTTGTGTCATTATCAAACAAATTCTTATTCTAAGAACAAAAATTTTGTATCGTTATCAAAGGAATATTTTTTGCCAGAAACTCCTTCGGGATTAAAAATATATAAATCAATTTCTAGAACAAAATAGTTATCATTCGCATCCTTAATGGTCCGTCATCCATTATTAGATCCCATCTATTTGCCTTTTATGGTAATATTGACTAACCCAATAACATTTGAAAGAAAATTAGAGTATACACAGTTAGTAAAAAAAATTATTTTCGTAGTCTTATCTATTATTGATTCAAGGGGTTTAACTTCTTAATCTCTTACCAACCATCAAATCAAGGGTAAGAAAAGTTGTTTCACAAGATTTCTTTTTGCATCAACAATTTATGCTATAAATGGCCTAATACTATATAAAACTTTCAACTTTAGATCTAATCCCAATTCTATCATCAATTTTTTTTATCCCGTAGAAACTCCAACTTTAGAGGTAGTCAATTCTACCTTAAACTCTTTTTCGTCACCAACTTTACGTTTATTGTCAATTCTACTCCAATTTTTTTTTTTTGTCTTATAAAATATTATCAACTTTTACTTGAGTCCCAAAGCTACCCCCGTGGACTCTTTGTTCAAAATTTCTCTTGACAACCTAGAGATGGAAAACTCTCAATCGAGCTGTTCGAGCATAAGAGCCAAGTGTCTCGGGCGCGAGCTCTTCGACCATGAGATATTGAAAATTGAGCGCAAAATCGCAGATTCCTTAGTGAGATAGGATGAAGACTCACTTAAAAGTAAGAACAATCGAAAAAAGCTAATCGTAATTGTTCTAATTATAACTCAAATTTCAGATCCAATAAGATGTCGTTTGGACTTACATAAAAATTCATCTCCAAAAGACCTTTTCTTTGATATGAAATTTGGGGAAAAAAACTAGAGTAATGATGTCCAAATGTCACGTGACTAAAAGCAATTTTGAATGCAAAGTTAACAGGGGCTAATATGAGACTTTAGTAAAGGTCAATGGTTTTTTATGAGAAAAAAAGTTGAAAATAGAATTAAGACTTGATCTAAAATTTTAGGTTTTTTATAAGATAAAAAAGAAGAAGGTAGAATTGGAGCTAAGGTAAAATTAGGGGTTTTTTTAGGATATTAGGCTTGCCATAAATACTCTATTTTAATTGTAAAATTCATTTTTTTTCATTGCATGACACGCAAGCTAAAATTAGGGGTTTTTTTAGGATATTAGGCCTGCTATAAATACTCTATTTTAATTGTAAAATTCAGTTTTTTCATTGCATGACACGCCATCATCTTAAAGCAATTCGATTAGTTTGTAGTTTTGCTTGCACTCATATACGCGAGTCAATTCATATGCCAAAATTACTGTCCAATCTTTTAATCACGAAATGTTTGATCCGCGTCCTTAAGCAGTCGCACTTGTTTATTTGGCCATGACGTGCTTTCTCTAGAAAAATCATAGTCTAAGAAAAGAAGCAACCCGTATAATATAACAATCTACGAACATCGTGTACAACAAGTCATTGGGAGTTGCACTTTCTAATAAGTAAATAAATTTGAATATAGTCGGAAAAGAAGGAAATGAATCTTTGGAGTTGGTTCAGACAAGGAGAAAATTAGGTGGGTTTGACGCAGTACCCTTCAATATGAACACAACTAGAAATTTCTAACGCAGTTCTTATCATCCTATCATCGCAATGCTGAAGACTTGACCGGCTCTAACAAAGTGACCAATTTCGAACATGGTTCTTATCTTCCTATCATCGGAAAGAAAGAAGAAATGCATATTGCAGACTTGGTAATATGACCGGCTCCACAATGACTTGAACAATTGAAGTCTTTGTTTAATGCTATCTTTTAGCTAACTTCCGTACGGTAAATCGGGGTCCATTAATAAATTCAACCAACAAAAAAGAGTCTTGGTAATTTGGTGGCCATTAAACAAATTCTAAGTGTTTTCTTAATTCGGTGGTCATAGCCATTTCATGAATTCAACTATAACGTTTTTAATTCCATAATGCGTTTAAATTCGGTGGTCATAGCCATTAAATAAATTTCACTATAATATTTTTAAGAAAAAATTACCTAAAAAATCTTAAATATATTATACAAATCACTATTCAGTTTTAACTTTTCGATTTGATTGATATGGTCATAAAACTTTTGAGGATTTTCAAATGTAGTTTATCTGGCTAAAATCGTTTACATGGAGAACTAATTAGCATCGTTCATCCTACGTAATACGGCTGGTGATATGATGCAAATAAATTTATCTTTATTTCCTTCTTTTTTAACTTTTCATAGTCTCCTATTGATGAACTGAAGTACTCCATTGACTTCTCTTCTTCTTCGTCGTCGCACGTTCCCTCCACCCTCCTCTATTTGCGGTCGAGCCCGGCGACGCTGAGATCTAGGCCACGTTGGACGCCCTTGAGCTCCGCCGCAGAGTCAAGCCTAAGCTCAAGATCTGAGTTTTAATTTCAAAGGCACGCAGTAGTGCGAGCTCCAATAATTCACGGGCATTGAGATTTATTTTTCATTTTACAATAATTCATGGGGTTGAAACTTCTTTCTCATGCGGTTCGAACTTTTTTGTTACTAACTTTTTCCTTAGAAATTAATAAGATACATTTCACCAAAAGTTGATCTTTAGTTCTTTTGTGAATTGGGTTCCGTGGTAATTCAGACACAAATTAAATTGAGTAACAAGGACCAAGAATAATAAAGGAAAAGAAATACAAATACCAAGAACTAAAATGAATTGACTCAAGTATTGAAAGGGCTTTACTTTCCTAATTGTGACTTTCGGCATGCTGGAAAAGGGAATCGACCATCATGGGGTGGCAAAGTGTAGTGATGGTAGTCGAGTTGATTATCCAGGAGGAGTCAAAAGTGGAATGAACGAATATTACAACAGTTTTTTGATGAATTGTGAATGATATTCTTGCAATCCCACTGAGGTCACATGACACTGAAGACAAACTGGTTTGGTTAAATGCCAAATTTGGGTCCTATATAGCAAAGAGCGGTTATAACCAGAACAGAGCACTTTTAGAGAAACCAGGCCCAAATCAAGCCTCCTCCTCGTATTGAACCCCTAGAGCTTTGTGGACTAAAATTTGGAAGACTAACACACTACCAAAAATTCGATTTTTCTAGTGGGCGATGTGTCAAAATGCCTTACCAGCAAAGGAAAATCTATTTGGGAGGAGCATTGTACCAGAACTGAAGTGTGAGTTATGTAAGCAACATCCTGAGACGGTTGAGCAGATCTTTCTTCTCTGCCCGTGGATGAAACAAGTCCGGTCCAATCCTTCACTACAAATCAAAATTCCCAATCAAGGTCTTCCAAGAGTTGAAGAATGGCTTTTGAACTTTAGCGTCACATCTGTATCAGTTGAGCTACTTGTGACTATCCTTTGACTTATTTTGAAATCAAGAACAAATTTATATTTCAAAGACTAAAACCAAATCCACAACAGCTGCTAAACTCAACTTAGGTGGCGCATAATGAAGCAAGAGGAAGCAAATCTGGAAAAGGGAAAGCTGTTATAGGTCAAGACTTACCTCAGATTTGGCGAAACCTGAAGTAGGGAGTATTGAAGATCCATATTAACGCTTCCTTTACTGAAGGTTCAACGACCGGAGTGGTTGACGGTATGTTGCAAGATAGCCTCGGAAGAATTATAGATGGATTTGCCAAAATAGTGAGGGTTAGGTTTGCAGCTCAAGTCGAGGTTAGTGCTCTTGTAGAAACGTTAATTTTTTTCTCTGAACATGCTAAGGATTGTCCTCAACTAGAGTCTTATTTTTTAGATACAGTAACAGCTCTCACAATTTTTGATTATTTCAAGTGGGATATAATGTGCTTATCTTGAAAGCTCAAGACCTTTCAAAAAAAAATTCTGATATTAAGCTGGCCTATTGTAATAGAGAGTCTAACAAAGTGACAGACTGGATAGTTAAGGCCTAAAGAAAAAATTCCTTGCCTCATCGGACTGTCTACCTCCTCCTGATCTTTTTCAAGTCTACTTTGTTTTGATGCTTTGCCGTTGCACTCGCAAGCTGAGACTTAAGGAATGTTGCCCAAATTTGTTTTTCTTTTTCTTTTCTTGGTCGGAATGTTGCCGAAGTTCACAAGCACCCGTTTAAATGCTTTGGACCACCAAGAACAACTTATCCAAACTGTTGACATCCGATTTTTCGGTCTATTTTGTCTTAAATGCCCATTTACTTTGCTTATATAAATACATTTTAATTTTTAATTTTTTTTTAAAAAAAATTATCCCTTTCTCTTCTTCTTCTTTCCTTTCCCCGCGCGGGCCTGGCCCGCTTTTCTTTTTCCCTTTTCGGCCCAGCCCGCGCCTTTCTCTTCCTCTTCCCTCCGCACGGCAACGGCAACCTGCAGAAGAAATAAAAAATGGGGAGCAAGTGGCAGCATGGGCGGAAGATACAGATGGAGTGATGGTGCAGGTCACACAGCAGCAGAAAATCAGGGGGGGTTAGGTCGGCAAAACCGGAACAAAAAGAAAAAAAGGACAGAAAAGAGAAACAGAGGACGGAGGGGATACAGGAGAGAGCAAGAGAGAGCAAGAGAGAGAGGAGTGGACTGTTCTAAGAAACCAGATCTGGAGAGAACAAACGAGGGGGCTGGAGAAGAACCGAAACGAGCTCGAGGAGGAGAGTGAACTGAAAGAGAGGCAGCTTCTTCAGGAGGGCTCGGCTGGGAAGGAAAGAGAGAGAGTGAACCAAAGGGAGAACGCGAGCTCGAGGGAGCGGTTAGCCGTCGCCGGAGGCCCGTCCGCCGCCGTTGTTCGCCGCGGCCCTTCCCCGAACCAGGTAAGTTCGGCTCCGTTCTTGCTCCGTCTTAGGCGCACCGGGCCGGAGCTCGCGGCCGTCCGGCTCGCACAAGCTCCGGCCCTCTTCGCCCTTGCATTTCGTCCTCACGCTCATTATACGTCATGTTCGAGACCCCCATGGCACGTTCGAGGCTTGGTTGAGCCAGAAACCTTAGGATCCGGTAGCGCACCCCAACCGTTTGATAAAATGCCTCAAAGAAGGCCGAAAGCCAGTTCGCGTTTTAACTCGAGATCGATCCGTGTTTGCGTCTAGAGCCATTGCATCATGTTTGACTTTTCGTGTGTTCATTGTGTTTTGGCGTCGTTTTCGTGGAATAATTGTGCATCGTCGATTTGGCATGGGCTTTCTTTGTTCCAATAAATGGATTAATAGTCGCCGGAGTTTGCGGCCGGCGCCGGTTGGGGTGAACGGCTGATGAGTGGTGTCGGTCTAGTGATGAAGTGAGCGCCGGTTGCTCCGGCCGGCGTTGTCGTTTGGGTGCATTTCGGAGAAAAGAAAAAATGCGGAAGAGAAGATGGGGGGAGCGTCGGGCGTGCATGGAGGAAAACATGCAGAAGAAGACGTGAAGAAGAAGACCAGAATAAAGAAGACCAAGAGAAAAAGAAACATAAAAAAAAAAAAAAAAAGAAGATTAAAAAACAATAAAAAAGGAAAAAAACAAAAACAAGGCCAAAAATGAAATAGGGGCCAAGGAGATGGGCTTCGCCGTGGGCCCGCTTCAGCTGGGCTGAATTTTTCGTGGGCCGGGAATAGATTGGGCTAAAGATGGAAATTAGAAACGGGCCTTTTTCTGTTAAAAAAAATGAAAAAATGAAATTTCGTGGGCCTTTGTTAGTCTCTAGTGATTTAGGGCCGGGTTTTTTTGACCCGGTCCGAATTGTTATTTTTATAAAAAAATCAAAAAAAAATTTAAAATATTGAAAATTCCAAAAAAGAAACATTAATAAATGTTTCTTTTACAAAAATTCAGAAAAGCCAGAGAATATAAAAAAAAAATCTTGAAAACTTGTTTTCTTTAATTTTGGACAATTCGAAAATATTAAAAAAATATAAAAAATTCAGAAAATTCAGAAAATCAGAAAAAATTGCAAAAAAAAATTAGAAAACCCTTAAAAAAGAAAAAAATACCAAAATTGAATAAGCCTTTAGGGCTCTACAATAGGGCCCTTCTCATGTGCCTTGTTTTGTCATGATTTTGGATGCTATTTCCTTACTGTAGAGCGGTTAGGAAAAACCTTAGTTTTCTCGAATGTATTTCCACGACTTTAGTTGATACACAATCGAGTTAGGTACCGAAAGGGTGTCAGTCGCATGACTAACGTAATCAAGTCCCCGACCCTAGATTCTCTTGTTGCATAGAAAGTAAGGCACGCTCCCATGCCTCACTTGGTTTCTAGCAGACCCCAATAGGCTAGTGGCGATTCCTTATTAGAAGACTTTCACGATATCCCACGTCACGCGGGGTATGGGCTTGGGAGAGCCCGAGTTAATGAAGGTCTGTCGGCCCGAAATTAGCAATACCCCTAAACCTATTATTTTCAGAAATTTTAGGTCGCGACACAAACCAAACTGCAAACCTTACCATTCAAAGGATACCATTCATTAGTATGCCGTGGCAATAACGAGCATTCTCAGACATTGTCCATAAACCAACTAGGACTTAACATGCAACAAACCCATCTTCTTATTACTCTCCAGGATAAAAGAAATCTACAATTGTAGGAAAGTTTCACATAGCTTAATTGCCCAAAGTTAAGCTTGAGGTATCTTCTTTATCTCGTTCTCGATTTCTTTCGTTCGCTTGATTTACACGTATCTTCCGTGAAGGCTGATGCTGTTTTCCAGTCTTCTTGTTTATTTGCCCGTTATTTTTCCACACGTGTCATCTGCACCAAAATAACACGTTTGCATGGGAAAAGTACTTTTCCTCGTAGATCTGATGAAGCAAGGAATGTACGAGACCTAATTGAAAGAAGTTTGATTGGGCTGCCCCTCACACAATTGTTGATGTCTTCTTTTCCTTAGAGAATCTGAGGAAGACAGGAACTAAAATGGGTGCTAAGATCGCTTGGAACTAAGAGTAGAGACCACAGAAATCAATTAAGGTTTGGCTATTTCGAGTGGTCTAGAAGTATAGAAGAGGGGTCAGAATCGACCCAATCACATCCTTGGGGACGGATGGACTACTGTCGTCACCTATTGGAAGTCGGAAAAAGCAAGGGCATGATCTTCATCTTGTCGAGAGTCTCATTCCCTTTAGGATTGTTATGACTTTAACGGCCCTTCTTTCAATGATAGATAGGGAGCCCGATTAATAGGAGCAACCGTGCCAAACAATAGATGCCTCGCGCTGGGGGATCAAAGAGCATTGCTCGCCCAACCCAATAGCCGAGAAGATAGATATTTGATTTTTCAAATAGTCTCCTTGTTATCATTAATATTTCTTTAAAAGAGGGTCTTTGAGCATTAATGATGTGTACTTAATTAATAACCCTTTTGCTTTAACTCATCAAAAATAGGATTTCCCTATCTCCAAATTACGTGATAATGGGTTCCGGCCATAGATGATGGAGAAATTAATAAGTTAATTCAGGTCGATAACTAATAGTGCACATCTCCGTGGGCAAAGGTCCCTTATTCGACCCACAAAATAGCAAAGTTAGGAACCGTAATGTATAACCGCCGTTAATAGCTGTCTGAAGAGGGGTTAAAAGTACCCGAAGTGCACTTTTTGTAAGGGCTACGTCAACCAATGAAAGAGGCTAATGTTCTTACAAATTTATCTTTATCTTTATTTTTACGTAATTAAATATCTTTCAATTTCCATATTTTAATTGTAGTTTCAGATATATTGTCTTCGATTAAATTTTGACGTTGTATCTTTGTCATGATACTTTGTCGTTGATTAAATTCTGACAATGCCTTTTATGTCATCGGGCTTCATTGTTGATTAAATTTCGTTGAACCGTATATGTTCCTTGTGTTTGATTGATATGACTGATGTTCAAAATCACTACAAATGCCGCCTCCTTTCATAAAACCACAAAAATAATTTCGATGAAAGTTATTTTGTTGACTATTCAATTTTAGACAACCAAGTCAATAATGAGGGAATTTTGTTTTCTCTACTTATCCTCGGAGGAGATTACTTTAAAAATTTATGCTGATTTAATCTTAAACAACTCCATGTTTTGCCAATCGAGTTCATTGGGCTAATTTGGGCCGCAAATTGTGGACATGGATTTTAATGGTCTTACGTGATATAGTCAACGCTAACATGGACATTTTTTTAATAATTATTTATTTTTTTCCCTTTTTTTCTTTTCCTTTATTTACTCTTTCTTTTGTTTGCCAACCCTTGCTAACACTAGGCAAGGGCGTCACAGCCTTTACTCAATGCCCTCACCTAGATCTAGCAAGATCTAGCAAGGGCCATGGCACCCTTGCTATGGCCAATGAGGGCCTGGGCGAGGGCCATGATATCTTCGTTGACCAAATCGAGGGTGTGTAGTCCCTTGCCTAGTGCTGGCAAGGGTGTCCTTACCCTTGCCTAGATAGTGGCAATCGCCCGACACCTTCATTGACCAAAGCAAGGGCGCATAATTCCCTTCCTAGTGCCAGCAAGGGCATCCCTGCCCTTGCCAAGTGGCAAGTTCACTTGGAAACATAAATTTCAAAGATGACGGTGTTTTCTTTTGATGATACCATTTTGTTGCAGAGTATGTGCGTGGCTATATTAATGTAAAATGTCATATTTTAGAAGAAAGTTATTTAGATCATGATGCAAAAGTTCGAGGTTATTATCTGCGCATGATGTTTTAATTTGGAAATGAATTGAGTATGAACTAATGCAATAAAGTTATGACAAATAATTTTTATTTCAAACTTATGAGTCATAAGATATATATATGTGTGCGCGCGTGCGCTGGTAAAATCATCCACAATTGTCAGAAAAATATCATGCATTGGTGTGAGGGGAGTGTCATAACCCCGTCAGATATCACAATATACTAACTCAAAAGGGACAGTCTTGATGGACTTGCGAGATTGGTTCAAGCTAGTACTTCTACAGCTGAGATCGAAACCCTTGCTCTTCCCCAAACCCTAAGACACTACTGTACCAGAAGTCGCGAAGCCTTAAAAAGTTGAGTCCGACTGTTTTGATCTGATAAGAACACTTCAAAGTACAGACCTTGCTTCTTGAGAGCTCCTGGTCCTTATCCAAGAGGGTCATCCTTTGTTGCTTTCTTTTCCTAAAATCAGGCTGGCCCATTGTTGTAGGGAGGCTAACTTGGTGGTAGATTGGTTAGTGCAAAGCCCATAGGAGATGGGCCCTTTACAGAAATTAGGTTTTCTCTCCTCCCCAAGTTCTTTTGGACCTTCCTCGTACCCAAGCCCAAGAAACGGCAAACGAGTTTTAAATTCAATTAAAGTTTTCAGACCAACAAAAAAGAAAAGGGAAAGTCGTATTAATGGAACTAGACTGAAATGGCAAACGAGTTTTCTTTCGCAATGTGTTGGGCATCACAAAGACAATCAAAGGAGCTAGAAATTTCATCAATATTTCTAGATAGCAATAGTAGTCAACAATTGGACAAATGACCTAAACTCAATGCCACAAATCAAAATTGCAAGCATGAGAAGTTGCGGTCAAGATCGATGAGGATTCAGGTGACAAATAGTTGACGCCTTTGTGCTGCTTAGCTGCTCCGATTCTGCAAATGGTCTTGAAAAGTACAACTGTCTTAATAAAAAAAAAAACAACAACAACAGAAACAGGATGAGTTGATATCAATTTACTGATAGATAATAAGTTGAAGCCAAACGATGGAATGCAGAAAAATAATTGAAGCTGGAGGGTTGATGTCAAATAAATGGATCCAATATGTGAAGCAGCAGCATCATTACCGTTAGGCAACTTAACAAATGAAATGGAAGAAATAGAAGACGAAGAATAAAACAAGGATGGCTTGAATATGATATGGTGTGACGCAAACAGATCCAATGTGTAACAGGAGCATCTCTGCTGTTAGGTAAGCCCATCGAATAAGTGGGTCGGGCGCGAACTGAACTGCTTCGGTCAGACAGTCTCCAAGCTATTCAGTTTGTTCAGGGCTGGGCCGAAACTCCATGGGCCGCGAAGCAACTTGTGGACGACTGTCGTGGGCTTCTAAAAGAACTAACACATGTTGGGCTACAGCACTCTCCTAGGAACCAAAACCGTGTTGCCGATTGGGTTGCAAGGGCCCATTATGCTAAAAATCTCCCGTCCGATTGGATAGCAAAACCGCCACAATCACTTAAAACTTCTTTTATGTTTGGAACTTAGTTTATCATGTAATCCTTCCTTTATGGATAACTAATATAAAATTTACTCTTCCGATCAAAAAAAAAAAAGAAAAAAAGGCAGGACTTCCCCTTGCAACCCTGCTTATTTCACTGCTAGTTACATCCATCACAGCTAGATTCATCGGTTTCAAGATCAGTACGACAGGGAATGTTATTGTCCTGATGTTCGAGGCATTGTCGTGATAAGTCATTGGTCACCTTGCTTGTCTTGCATTTATTTTGGGATTTGCTTTTTGTAGAAATGAAAAGCGAAGATTAATCTGTTTTTAGTTTTCGGATGCTCGAGAACTTTTTTTTTTTGGGAAAATAAAATCATTTTATAAGTATGATTTTGGTGGTAATATTCCTTTGAAATCAAGAGGCTTCTTATCACCATCTTTGCTCCGTTCACATAGTTATAATTTGGAAAACTACTTTTCTTCAATTGTGAGTAGTAAAATTTTTTAAAAATCATTTTTCTTAACTTTATTTGAATACAATCATCACTTTGAAACCAAACGCAGTTGGATGCTGCAACTGGTTGCGGAGTTAAATCACAATTGAATGGGAAAGGACGCTGCTATTTCGTCAAATGCCATTTTGTCTTTGGACATGTGGGTCTTAATTGGTCTGAAATGGGTTTGTTCCTAATCCGTTGAGACTCAAGTATCTCTTTATGTATGTAGACCATTTACTCTCGTTAACGGATCGAGCCTGGTACTTCCCCTGTCCATTTGGGATAATGACATCAACATCAACTCCTAAACATGATATGGCCAAGTATTCTAACACCCCTTGTTCCTATAGCTTTACAAATATGGACAGTGCCCACATAAAGAGGCTCTGCTATTCAAATCTAATTTGCTCTACAGTTACATTAATCAGCTCCCCTATCTTTTATTTAGTGCACGGTTTCGAGGTCCAATTGGAGAAATGTTTTTCCTTGCAATCTTTCTGAAATTCCTATCTGTCCGCCGGAAAGACATAAGGTTTTTCAAATTACTCATGATTAGTTCAAGCACAATGCTACATCCTAATCCTATTTCCACAGCCCTTGGCTTGAGAAAATCCGTAAGGAATGAGTGGGCCTTGCCTTCAGGAAGTATGGGGAGTTTATGCGGTGCCCTGGAATTAGTACAATTTCTGAATAGCGGAGATCCACACAATCCCAGGTTTCCATTATAAGATTAGGCTTGAAATGCGTTAAATTGGTTCCATTGAGGAATAATCATGTTAGTTGATTGGAAGAGACATTTAGGACCTCTAGAGACATGAAATTTGTCAACTCAATTGGGATCATCCCACTTAGTTCACTCAAAGAGAGATCCAACCATTCAAGCTCAGAAAGCTTTCCGAAAGGCAACAGTTTGTGGCTTTTGAGATTGTTACGAGAGAGGTTAAGCCCTCTCCTATCGCATTGGGAATTTTTCCTTGGAAATTGTTGTTTGATAGATCAATGGTCATGAGGATCGCTAGGATTCTAACAATTGGCACGTCCCGTCCTTTCATTGTTGCAATCGTGGAGTTTTGTTAGTAACCTTGGTCCATGTACCGCAACTCCTGTGCATGCTGGTCATTCGACATCATCGCTTTCAAATACGCAAAGTAGGCGCTGAGCAAAGGCCAGTGAGCTCATTGGAGGAAAGGTCGAGAACGCGCAACTGCGGAAAGGGAAATTCAATTCCGGGGTGGCCTATGGATCCATGAAGCTTGTTTGATCGCAAGACCAAAACCCGCAGGCTAGGAAGTATTTCCAACCATTTTGGGAAAGTGTCGTTCAACTTGTTACCGCCAAGATCCAGCACTTCAAGTTGCTTGCAATTGAAGAGAGAGTGTCGGCAATGGGCCTTCAAATTGATTTCCATTGAGGTGAAGACTTGTCAGGGCTGCTTTTTCAGTGAACGTCAATGAAATTGTGCCCGGGAGTCCATTCTCTTGCAATTCAACCCTAAGAGGCTGTCGCTGATATTGCCTAGACACTGCGGGATCATGCCAACGAAATTATTATGAGAGAGGTCAAGAACTTGGAGGCCCTTCATTTCACAAATAGAACAAGGGATATAGCCAGTCGATTGATAGCTAGTGAGAAGACAAGTACCGAGCTTGGGAGTGATGGAGGCAGAATCGGCCCTTGGATCAAATTCGAATGCAGGTCAAGAATTATGAGATTTCTCCATGGGATTTGTTTGAAGCTAGTGAGAAAGTTGTGGAAGAGATTGAGATAAGACAATGACATAGCCCCAATATCCCTCATCCATGATGGAATATTGCCGTGGATTCTGTTTCCAGACATGTCTATCCATTCTATGTTGATTGAATTTTTCAAGAATGCAGGGACATCTGTAACTTGGCACTTGGAAAGACTAACGGACAAGACACTTGGCAAGACATGGTCGACGTCTACGCTGTTGCTCGGTGACAAAATATTGTCTGAAAAATCGAGATTTGTTAAGACTTTCGAGTTTTGAGAGCAATTATAGGTCTAAAACACCAGCCAAGTTATTTGCCAAGATGCTCAGCTAAGTGAGGTTCCTAAGCTGAAAAATTGAGCTCGGGACCGAGCCATGAAACTGATTACCACTCAGGTCAACATGGTCTAACGAGGGTGCAGTTTTTGCTAGTGGCTAGTAGGAAAAAGAAAAAGAAAACAAAAGGAAAATTATAAAAAATAGATATAATTATTTAAAAAATATCCATATCAGTGCCGGCCATCTAAAGATATCAGAGATTTCCAGCCTAAATTGATCGGATAAACTTAATTCATATCAATGTGAAAATATTTAGAATTAAATTGACATAAATTAAAAGATTTAACACTGAATGTTACCAATGTAATAAATTTTAAATTTTTTGTATTCATTTTCCATAAGAGACGCAAGAGGGCGCGCTAAAATATTGTAGGTGACTTGTTTACGAGATCACATTGAAATATGATAAGTCGGTAAAACCTACGGGGGGTTGTTTGTAAATAAAAGATTGTTAGATAAAGCAAGGAAATAGGAAAAACATCATATCGGGACAAAAAATGCCGCCTCGTCGATCCAAAAGTAAACTAGGAGGACCAGATCCGTTTAAAAATATATATGAAATTGGAGTTGGGGGTTGTTGTGGTGGGAGAAAAATAATAATATACGGAGACTTGACCAAGACAATTTGCATCGACTCTTCCTCCATCTTCACGAAATACACACCCTTTGGATTCACTTTGACCTCCGGTCGGCATTAGGGACAGCAGACGTTTGCCTGTAAGCTCGCTCTCTCTCTCTCTCTCTCTCTCTCTGTGTTATACGCATCGATTGCTTCGTTCATTCATGCTCATAATATGCATCTTGCTGGCTTTTTATTTGGGAGTTTCTTTAGTTCCTGTTGATTGAGAATGCCTCTCTATATGCATGATTGTTTCGTGAAGACCCGTGACCAGCCATAGCCATAGATTTTCCGACCATCTGCTGATCGCTTTGCATCTAAAACATTCAGTGAGTTACAAGGCAAACCCACGCGCATGTTGAGTAGCTAATGATGTTACTCTCACGACAGTACGTAGGGATAAAGATTTCATTCGAAATTGTCACATGTTACCTTGAAAAATAGATTCTTCTTTTTGGCTAAAATACCTAGAAAATTAGATAACTTAGTCGACTTTTGTGAGTGATTTTGCTAACTAGACTTCGTATTTAGTGCCTGTTTGGTAAAATTTCTATTTCTCTACTTTTCTTCTTTTGTTCCTTGACACAAAAAAAAGAATAGAAATGTATTTATATATATCGTTTAATTTTTCTATTTCCCAATGATCAAATAATAGATTTGAAATAAAAACAAAACATAAAAAAAATTTACTTTTTTATTCTTGAGAACAAAAAGATAAACAAAGTCATTTTAGAAAATTAAGCTCAGCCTATCCAAATGCTTATCTTAGCTTGGCTAGCTTGGCGACTCCACTTAGAGAAGATGACTTCCCTTAAGATTC
Source organism: Corymbia calophylla (assembly GCA_014182845.1). Taxonomy (NCBI): domain Eukaryota; kingdom Viridiplantae; phylum Streptophyta; class Magnoliopsida; order Myrtales; family Myrtaceae; genus Corymbia; species Corymbia calophylla. The sequence goes on along the minus strand of CM024698.1, from coordinate 23,328,334 downwards.
TAATGCAAACAGCCTTTAATATTTTCTACAATTTTATTTTAATAGAAAATCATATGGCTCTAAACAAGTCTTTTGCATTACTATTTGTCTTATGTTCATAACAATCGAATAAGCCTAGTTCATGGATTTCCAATGTCATTTGCTTAAAGGTTTGATAAGTTCGTGCAAATAAGCACACCAACTTTTGGATCACATTCATCATCAGTTGTTTCGCCCTTACCCATTTCATCCAGTAACGTTTTCTTTTCTTCTTGCAATTAAAAAGGCTCAAAAGATCTATGCATTTGCTTATTATAATGCCCACAGAGTTATTACTAACATCCTCATATTGTGAGTTGTAAATCAATAGAATTCTCTGCTGTCATTTTCAACTAGCCACCTTTAACGTTGGATTTTCTGAGGTCATCTGGACTAGTATAGACACTTTCCATAGTTGCACAAGCGTGGTGGAGGTTTCCGCCAGGTTTTGAAGTTGTCTTTTCTTCTATTTTTACGTAAAGCTGATTGTAATTCTCAGAAGTTAGCCGTATCATTCTAAAACTGACATGCGAAATTGATCTATCATTTGGCAGATTGTTATTTAATATTATAAGTAATCCGCTAGTTCAAGCGCCAAATTATAGTCTATAACAATGCTTAGAATATCAATTTTCTGGACTAGTGTAAGTATACATAGCAATATCGCTCTATTACAAAGAATGCTAAGTTTCCTGTAGGTCTAAAGCATAGAGCATAGCCCAGGACTAACAAGTAACAAGGAGCCGAATTGCACGCAGGAACCACCGTGTTTAAGTCTCCGAATCGTATCTCTGTAAAACCTCAGAAGAAGTTCAAGTAAGCAGCAGATCGCAGTTGCAGCTCAAGATGACAAAGCCGTCTTCATTGCACCGTCGACAAAATTCCAAATACAGAATGTCATCTCACCCGCATCATTCACATATGTTTTGTGTGTTTAAAAAACATTAGCACGATACTTCGATCTTCATAACAATATTCTTTAATGGACAACTTATGCTCACGTCGGAAGTGCTGTAATCACCTGGGACAGTGCACTGGTTCTCAGAGAATTGGAGCCCGCTACCTGGCCTGCATGCAACCACAGTTCCTTCGTTGAGTACCCTTAGATCATGCGGGCAGCTCTCCAACAGCGCCGTGCAGCGTGCCGACGGGCAGTCGCAGCCAGCACACATGGGAGTAACAGTAAGTCCAACATTATACCCCATATCTGTGGACAAAGTGTAAATGTCACTGGAAATTCCAAGAGCTGTTGCAACCGGGCTGTTTTCTGCAGTACAATCTCTTCCTTCGCAATTACCAGTGGTGCAATTGCGAGCGCCCAATCCATTCAAAATGCAGCCCGTACTGAAAACGGCAACGCCTGACCACCCATCTGGCAAAGGGACCGACAGTTCCTCATTTGGACCGATTGCATGGAGACTGGTGCTGTTGCTTATTTTCGGAGAATCATCCTTAGGAATCAGTGATGGAAATATTGGTATCGAGCAAGTATTTGTGAAGGATAGCGTAGAACTCGCTGAAGCAACAACATTTACTCCTCCTACTTGTCCAGATCACAAGCAAAAGAACAAAATAAAGCAAAGTTAGCACTATGAGCTCACATATTCGATCAGACATTCCTAAACAGATCATCTAAACTTAGGGTGCTGTCAGATGGGAAAAAAAAACCTCACCCAGATGACAGTAGTGAACTATCGAAAACTCAGAGTAACTAGACACGTTAACATACTGCTAGATGCACAGATACAACCGAAATTTAAATCAGCATATCTACGAAGCTATTGAGAACTGTGAGTACACTCTCTGGAGTATATGGTAACACCGCATTGGAATGAAACAGTAATAACTCAGTGCCGTAACCTCACATGAAGCTCCTCAGAAAGAAAAAGTAACTATTAGCTGGGATCCAAGAACAACTTGCAGAAGGTGATTTCAGTTCTGGTGTTCCCATGACCTTTTCCCATTATCAACCTTTCTTTGCCATTGCTATTTGGGAAGGAATCTACTTCAGACATTCATAATTTAGTATATCATCTCTAAAAAGAAGACGAAATTACCAATCAGACACTTGTACCAGGCCACAGGACAACCACATTCTTTAATAGAGTGCTAGTATTGCTGGAGAGTAGATAAAGACAATACTTGCTATTTTTCAATCTGTCTGAAATTGAACTTTGATGTGGAGGAAAAATCTTCTATTTTAACCAACAGATGATGGAATCACAATGCAAATTGCAACAGAGTAAAAGCAGAGGTTTTCAGCTAAACGATTACTTGATCATCGCTAACACTCTAGGGCATGTACGATGTTTTCAATATATAGATGATAGATTGCCACCCCTTTGGTGCCCATGGTGTGTTTATCTATCTGAAAATCGGTTGCAAAGGACAATGACAGTTCATTGCTAACTCTAAATTTCACCGCTCAATTGGGATCTATCCATGAGATCACCTCATGACAAAGCGATTACAGAACAAAAAAGAAGGGGAAAAAAATTGGTCGAATGCCAGGTAGTTTCCCAAATGGTATTGGGTTCAATTCCAGTGAGAACATTGAAAGCACCCTTTTCCCCTAGATTAACCAAAAAAACTACATAAGAGGAAGACGGTTCGCTAATCAGAGTCTCACCAAGTAAGGCTAGTACAACCAATGATTTGACTCGCTGATACTTTCCTTCTCCTATAGCCATCTGAAAAATTTTCATGAGTTACACAAACGATGGTAAGGCCACGTAAATTTATTTTAAATTGCCAAACAGAGCAAATAATGATGAGATGAACGACAGAATAAATTGTTCAAGAATCTATTTGGTACTCCACTAGAATTATTATCTCATTAATCAGGTACAAGTTACGTTGTGTTTTCACAAAAAATCTGTGCCTTTCCTAGCAGTTCTGGTTTGTATGATCAAGTAACCATTTTCAAATCCACGGTGAGGTATCTCAATGGTATAATAAAGATATAAAGGACCACTGTCATTGTAAAGAGAACTTAAAAGTACGAGCTTCAATACCTTATATCAAAGTCGTAAGAAAAAAATTGAGGTATGTCATTTGGTTAGATACCCTCAAAGTTCTCAAAAAATTTAGGCACATTTTATCCCTTACTACTCAAAATCTTATGTTTTCATCTCCATTTCAGAACAAAAACCAAGAAATGCTTTAATAACGCCGGGAAAACAATTCTTAAACAATAATAAAGTAATAGTCTTCCAAGTTAAATTACAAACTGAAAATGAATCGTTGATATTTCCAGTCTTCTCCTTTCCAAACAAAACACATAGCAACTACCAAGGAAGAGACTCTCTCATGAATTATAGTGGAATTAAAAGTATGAGAAATTTGATTTGGATTTTCACTTACCATAGATATTCTCATATACAAAGAGTGGAAACTGAAATTATTTTCTAAAATCAAATAAATCTTAAAAGTTCTTCATCATGGAAAATAAAGAGTCTCGCCCTTCATCATGGAACGAGGCGGTCCTCGTGGAAGAAGCCGTAGGAGAGGAGCGATCGCAGGAACGGCGATAATTATGGCGAACACGCCATTGAGCTCGCCGTCCCTTGGCCGATGGTGAGACTGCATTCGATTGAATCACCTTCGAAACTTGGATCAATTTCTTTCGGCAAAGGAGCGCGTCGCGTCCGCGCGCGCGCGAGCGAGAGAGACAGAGAGAGAGAGAGAGAGACAGAGAGACAGAGAGAGAGAGAGACCTCGTGCGTGTGCCACAGAGAAGTATGCCAGAGTGCTCTGTGAACCCATCTTGCCAAGAACTCCATGCGCACCTGAAAGTCAGAATGCAAGAAGATCAATTCCTTTCTTTTTTTCAAAATCGAAACTTGGATCGATTTCTTTCGGCAAAGGAGGGCGCGCGAAGAGAGACCTTGTGCGTATGCCACAGAGAAGCATGCCAGAGAGCTCTGTGAACCCACCTTGCCAAGAACTCTATACCCACCTGAAAGTCAGAATGCAAGAAGCTTAATTCTCGATTTCAGCATATTAATAAAAAATCCCAACTTTTTAAACCACAGGCAAATTTTCAGTTCTTGTTTTTTTCTTTCAAAATTGAAGATAAACTCACAGCAGCGCCCCCAGAGAGAGCGAATGCACCGACCATCTCAAACAAAGGCACCTGTCCTCCCTACAAAATTCAAAGTGGGAAGAAAAGGCCAAGCTTGCATTAGAATCGATTTCTATGGGGAAAGCAGAAAATGAAGAAAAGAACCAAGATCACGGTTTGTTTGTTTGTTTTTTTTCCTTACCTCCATCTGCCACGCGAACCTGTAACAAAAGGCTATGACGACCATGGACGTAATCCCGAAGCTGGACATCACGGCGGCGGCGACGTAGGCGAACCGCTCCGACCTCTTACGCTCCAATCTCTCGGCGGCGCGCGAGGCCGAGAACTGATCCCGCCGCGTGCAGTTTCTGGAGAGCGAGGGAGCCGAGAAATGAGAAGAGTGAGAGAGGGAGGTGGGTTGCGGGAGTAGGAGGTTGGAGCTTCTGATGGGTTGGGGGACTGCGGCGGCGGAGGACAGAACTGCCGCCATTGGAGGAGCCATGGCTGATCTCCGAGCTGTGCGCGCGTTGGATGGAGACCGAGAGAGAGGGAGGCCACCGGGGGGACGGAGCAATTGGAGAATACTTAGTTTGTTTTTTGTGACACTTTCTTTAAAAAAAAGAAAACAAAGAGTTTCCCTCTGGTCGATTTTTATCCTGGTTGGCAGCCGAAGGAAAAGTATACGGTGTTAGCTGTCACCTCAGCCCGTTCCGGTTCAATTTTGAGGCTGACCGGCACATTCAATAATCTACTTTTTGTTTTCAAAAATGAAAAGTGAGAAGAGATTAAAAAAAAAAGGCTCGTGAGGATTTCTAATTTCGAAAGAAATTAACTCGAAATATTCTTGAATCTTTATCCTCGTTGGAACAATCAAAGTGAGAACGCACAAGTTGCGCATATCCAAAAAACGTCATGGGGAACAAAAACATGCCATGCGAAAATGGGCAGACAATTTCTCGCGATGGACAGTTAAAGCACAGTTCTTCAGCATATTGATAATAGATTCGGCAAATTCGGTTTGTGCAAGTAAAAGGATAAAATTGGATAAATTATAATTATAAGGACTAGATTAGAAAAATTTGTGGAAATTACGCACAAAAAAAAAACCAAGGCTTTCCCTGAGATGCTTAACGAGGGCTTCGGGAGGGGATGGCGGAGGTGAATGTGGCAGCATGGCTTGTCGCACAAGAAATCTTTAGAAATGGCGGTTGGCTGGGCAAGGCCACTGTGGGCGGCCGGCCCCGCTCAAATTAAAATAAAACAAAAAAAGGAAAAGAAAAAGGGAAAGAAAAGCAGGCCTCCCTTGTGTGTGCCCAAGAGCGAAAGGACGGAAAAGGGAGGCTAGGCTTTGCTGTCCTTATTTGAAGGCAAAACATGGACGAGATTGTTCGAATTTTAGTATATTATTCATAAGATCGAGAATCACCCTTTTCATTTGCTAGGAATCTCGCCTGAGAATTTTCTTATTTCATTTATGTTAATTCATCTTTATAACGAGGAAATATGATTGTATCGTTAATGTCGAACCTCTCTAATTTGCGATTAGAAAAGAATACTTTGTAGTTGGAAATTTTTTGCAGCTCGTATTTTTTCCACGTTAGGCTTTCGCAATAAATCCTTATCTTATTATTGTTGGCTTTATCTCCTCGTGATTTTGATATTACATATATTTAATGTGAGATTATATTGGCCGGTTGATGCTAGGGCCAAAGCCATCTCCACCGTATCAGATTGCATAAAGTTTCGCCCCAAAAATCTCTTTCCACTCTGCTGGTTAGGTCGAGTTGCCCGCGTTGAATTAAGGCACAAATAGACGAGTGCTGAATGGCTTTTCATTGACTGGACCAGCCTCGCACCTTTTGATGATTCTCTTAGTATGTGACAAAAAAAAAATTACATCTCTTAGTAAACCTTTTTGGTATGAAAAAAACAAGAATGCTTTCTAGATAATTACTTTTTAAAAAGATTTTTTTGGTCAGAATTAAAAAGAAGAAGAAGAATTTGACAGAAAGAAAGAAATTAAAAAAGGACCGCGGTGGTGATGGTAAGATCGAGGGTGAAATCTTTGAGGCGGCAATCATGACCTAGGCAGCGAGGGGAACAGTTTTGCTGCCCCTCCCCCTCGCTGAACCCATCTTCATTTCTTCCGCTTCTAAAGAGGAGGGATTTGGCCTAAATCTCTCCCTCTTTCATCTCTCTCTTTCTTCCTCTCTCCCCGGACCTATAGGGAACCCCTTCCGCATATTTATTACTGTCAACTATTCTAAAAATCTAAACTGATAGATGAATGTGTGATCTTTTATTTAAATATTCTAACAATAAACACCGATTATTGTAACAAAATATGCCGTGAGTGATTTAGCATGTCATCTGAATGTCAAACGAGATTCGCTCTTTAGTTTTTGCCATAAATATGATCCGTCTCTTCGGTAGCGTTCTAATTTCTGAAACGGATTCGTGTCCCCACCGCAAGTCAAATGAAAAGTTGGAAGGGCTCTTTAATCACATGCAGATGAGTGTACTGACCAACTAAAGGTTTTTTCCTATTTCCTACATTTGCGCTCTCTCTCTCTCTCTCTCGTTGCTTTCTACTGCTTTGAATCAACCAGTTCTTTGGCCAGTCTCGCCCTTTGTTTTCTTCCGGTGCGTTTTCTTCTCCATACGATCCCGATGAATAAGATTTCGTTTTCAAAGAACGATCTTTAACTTGGTCAACCAAGGACGGACCCACCACCACCACCACCTCCTTCAGCAGAGATCCATTTGCATCCAGAAAAGAACACTTACTCAAACAAACGCACAGAGAAGGAACTGTTCTTAGTCAGTGAACTTAATGATGTTTTCGCTGAAGGTGAGGGAAATATTTAGGTTAAGTCCCCCCTCTCTCTCTCCGAACGAATCTTCATCTCTTCTACTTCTAGAAAGGAAGGATTTGACCTAAATATTTCCCTCACCTTCTAATTCCTTTTTCATTTATTCCCTTTTGCTTCTTTCTTTACTCTCCCAATCTAGTTTTAGATGTAGGAGTCTAGGAGATATATTCTCCCAGTCTTATATTAAAAAGCTTTTCTCCCCAATCTAATTCTAGATTTTTTAGTTTTAATGAATAAGTACTCTATTTCCAATTTCAACGATGTTCACAGTAATTTCGATGTCAAATGGGTCCTCATTCAACATAGTTCAAGTTGACTATGTAGTTATAAGATCCGCCAAGCCAATCAGGATACATTCTGGGAAAATTTCATTCAAATTTTTGGCACTTGACAGTGGTTTTAGGGCTTACTCTTAGAGGTATCAAATCTGAATTTTTTTTGGGCATGTTTATATTTTCTCTGATCCTATTAGGAATGCCAAACCTAGGCGCACATCTCCGAAAGACAAACCCGTAATTACAGATAGAGATCCCGATATGTGTTTATCACTAATGGAGCCATGTGACTCAATGATTAGTCACCGACCTTTTCACTTCAATGTAATCCCAGATCTATTATCGAAAGACAAGCCTATGATTATCTCCAACTATCATGCTCTAATGAAACTCTAATGAAACACCTTAGTTTAGAAATCACATTGAATAAATTAAAATTTTAGATATGACATTACACATTAGATTAAAGTTCAAAACCACACCGAACAAATTTGAAGTATAAGAACCATATTCACTTTGGACCGAAGATCATGGATCATTTGTATAGTTCTCCCTATTTGCAATCAGGCATTTGGAACATCCATCGCTCATCGCTTGTTATTAAATTCAAGGGATCATAATAGAAATGGTCTCTAAATTGTGGCTCAAGATCTCTCTCTCTCTCTCTACAAATTATTGTTTCTTTTCTTATTATAATATCGTCCAAAACTACATATATTTTATCATCTCTCTAATATTATTAGTTTCACAATATAAATGTCCAATTACAACTAAAAACATATTATTTTATCATGTATCCAATTATCATTTTACATAGATAAGTTCATTAATTTTAATTTATGATCTCTTATTTTAATCACAAAAAGTTACATAGAATGTGAGAAATTTCTAGTTATAACGACTTATGAATACACAATTAATTATCTTTTTTTTTTTTTTATCAAATAGTTTGAGGAAAAATTTATTTCAAAGTGACAATTAAAATTGAATCTAATTATCTAGCCGATTTTGATGTTGTGAGTGTTTTTTTAAATAACTTTGTAGGTTTTTGAAGTAAAATATCGTTGATTTGTGCTTTCTTTTGAACTTTTTACATTATAATATAAATTGCAAGATAGGGGTTGAAAATTTATTTACGCCTTCTTCACCTTCAAACTCACATGAGATTTTTCTTAGAGGGAATTTTTAAGCATATATTAAATTTTTGATACACTTGATGTGATATTAAGTTTACAATCGATAGTAACTACTTTCTTCATAATCAAAGTAGAACAACAAGAAGTTTCTTTTTCTTTTTTTCCTTTTTTTCCTTTATGTGTTCATCCTTTACTAATATTTCAATAAGATCTAAATATATATATGTTTGACATCAGATCATGATTAATCGTTAGATAATTAAATTGAATTTTAAATTTTGACTTTGAAATATGGTTTCACTTATAATATTTTTAAAAATATGGGCCACAAGCTATCATAAATAAAAATATCTTGTGATTGAAAATATAATACCATAAATTAAAATTGACAATAATCTCTAAGGAAAGTTATAATAAAATGCATGATAAAATGATATTTTTGTTGGGTGTAATGGAGCCTTTATATTATGAAACTGATGAGAGAGACAGTAAAAATAAAGGTAATAAAAAAACAATAATTTGAAGAGAGAGAGAAAAAGAGAGGGTATTTTGATAAGTTAATTGAAAAAATGAATGTCTTTGTCAAAATGGGGGTGGCAGTAGCATTGCCCATGATTAATACCTTATAATTTATAATATCATATATTAAGGATAATAATACAAACGGTCCATAAACTTTGGTTCCCATGTGTGACGTGGTCCTTGAACTATAACCTAATATACAATAGATCATTGAACTTTTAATTCATTCAATTTGATCTACAAACTTTTGACACATGTTCAATTTAGTTCATGAACTGACATTGAATATTTTCATATGGTTCATATACTAAATTGAATATTTTCATATGATTCATATACTAAATTGAACATGTATTAAAAATCTAATGAATACATTGACAAATTAAAAGTTCATAAACCACATTACACATTAACTTAAATATTAGGGACTACATTAACAAATTAAAAATTTACAGACAATTTGTCATTTTCCCTTTGCGTTTCTCTTAAAAATAATTCTTAAAAAGGAATTTGTTATGGCCGAGTCGAGCGCCCTGCACCGGACGAAGGATAAGCGGGCTCGATCTATCGTCACAGCGACAACCGCGTCAACACATTATCCATAGCCTCATGGAAAACTACAACTGGATTGCTGACCTGTCAAGACCGTTCAACCTTCTCCACCAATCAACATCCACGAAATTTATTGCGTCATTTTCCACTGTTTTTTCGAAGGGTGAAAAACGGGGGTGGATTCAGTGTAATTCTTTTATCAAAGAATTCACAAATAATCCACTCAAGTTATATTAGAAGATATTTTTGCATTTGGAATAACCAAAAAGTTTTAACTTGAAGATATTTTTGCATTCCGAATAACAAAAAGGGTAATAAATGCCTGATCCATTATATTCGACGAATCTGCATTAACATTATCTTTGACTAACTTTTTGAGAATGTTGCATCTCTAAACCTGCACGAGTTTCGAATCGATTTATGGTCTTTTGGTGATTGAAGGAAAAGGATCTTACCATCATAGAACATTTTTGCAGTCTCTGTTTTCCCTTTCCGACTTTTATAAAACATGGCTTTTAATTGCAGTATATTTTCAAAAGATGTAGCTTTGGCAGTAATCAGAATAACTAGCAGAGAAGCCTAAAGTTTTGAATTAGATGATAACTAAAGTAAAAGGGCCTAATAAATTGGGGGTGTCTAGCTGTTTGGCGATGGATACGGTGGCGATATCGATCATTTCTCTAAAAGAAGAAAACAAATATACGAAATTAATTACATTAATCATTGTGATATCACATTGCTGAATTTTATTGACTGCTACTTGACCAGCGGCCGTAACAGTCAGTCGAAACCACATATTAGCCCACAGAAAGATTTTTCTTTTCTAGTCAAATTGTCCTTTTCAATGGAATAGGTCAATATAGACAGAAGCACGTCTACCGATGGCCTTGCTTTCCTCTACTTGCGTGGCCTACACAACACACACACACACACACACACACACACACACACACACATATAAAAGATGAAAAATAAAAAAAGAGAAAAATAACTCCTGCCCTTTGGAGAGCTCAAAACCTCATCACTGTTATCTTCGTTTCCTTGCTTGTCCAAGCTTGCACATGCAGCTTCAGCGTCAATATTCTGTCATAAATCTGATTCGATTAAGCTAATCAATCCTTGTTTGTTTACCTGTTACCCATAAAAACCCTAGCTCTCCAGTCACCTCGACAGCTTTCTTTTTTGAGTTAATAGGCTTAAAAGTTAATGGCCTTGTCATAGGTCCCTATGGCGGAATGTTGCTAGGGACCTAGGGTTTTGCTGCCTCATTTAGTGGCGAAAGAGACTTTTTTGATGAGCTACTTCATTGCCCATGTAGAAATTAGCATATCAGCAACTATATTGTTGCAGTGCATCGATATATTTCTATTAGAAGAAAGTAATAATGCCTAACTTCTAGGCATTATTATCACATGACAATTCGTTTCTATTTCTCACGAGTTTGTCCCCATCTTTTTTTTGGTCGAAATCCCCACTTCAAATCTAGCTTTTGAATTCTGCGCAAAGCCCTAATTAAAGCTTTTGTCGGATTATTAAAGCGACAGAGCACTCCGATCGGGTCCTCACCCACCACTAAACGAGCCGCACATCTTCATCGCAGGAGCGTGCAATCATCTGCTCTCTCTCTCTCTCTCTCTCTCTCTCTCTCTCATATGGGCACCGAAGAGATGCCAGTCCACACGAGGGTTGCTCTCAGCCATTCCTTCTCTCTGCACGCCCAGGTGAGCCTGAAAGAAGATAAGAATGGGTTCTAAGAGGTCACTTTTTTTAGACCAACTGACTCTGTATCTTTCTTCGACAAAATCTATGGTTCTTAGGTCGTTTTGTGTTCAAAAAGTTCTCCAAAAACCCAAAAATAAACACACGCACGCACACAAACACATTATGTTCCCATCTAGGATGACCAAGAACAATCTCATCCCTTCTCACCATCTTCTCTCTCCATCACTCCCCACAAACCAAACCATCCTGTTCCACCACCAACTGCCGTTCAAAGATCACCACTTTTTCTTCCCCCAACAACCATATTTTCCCCGTAATTACTGAAGCTCCAATTGACATGGGGAGTCCCAAAAATGGTGGGAAAGTGAGCTCATCAGACCCAGCTAACAAACCCATGAAGAAGCAGTCACAGAAAGATATGCACCGCGCAGGGCCTCGGGGACCGGAGTACGAGGCTTTACGAATTGGGGGTGTCCAGCTGTTTAGTGACTGATACTGCGGCGATATCAAGAATCCAGCAAGGGAAGATCCAGGGTCCAAGGGATATAGGGAGCCAAATTGAGCTTCATCCACAAATTATTGAGTTGATAGACCAGGAGCATCTTCAAAAAGGATATGTCTACCTTTGAATCCGAATGAATTTTTAAAGCATTATACGATACAAGCACGTTAAAAATCCAAATAAGTGGAACCCCGCCTAAAAATCTCGCAGGTTCGGAAGGTGACCAGGAATTTCAGGGCTAAACTGTTGAATATCGACATTAATGCTGATCGGAAGTCCATAGAGCCAGTCCTTTTACAGTTGGAATCCTTACAAACTGCAGGTTCTACTATAGGAATTTAATGATGTTGGAGGAAGGAAAATGTAAAGACCATTATCCTTCCCTTACGGCTCCAAAAATTATCTCCCGAATTGTTAGCCGACAGACAAGTCAAAACTTACGACATAATAACTATTGCAAAAAGCCAGCAAAAACTGGGACTTTTTCATGCTCCTAATCATTATGTAGAATAATCGTTCCAAACAAGTATGACTTCGGAGGTGGCAATTTAGGGCCTGCATGGTAACGCTTCAGGGAACACTTGTTTACTTCTTTTGTTAAACGAAACGCGTTTAGTAAATTTTTGTTTAGGGCCCCGAACGGGTTTGGAGTAAAAATCGAAACAAGAAAAAGTTGTTTTTTTGTTCCGGGAACAATTTTAAGAAACACTTTTTTTTTCCTTTCTTTTTTTTTTTCTTTCTTTTTCTTCTTCTTCTTCTTCCTCTTCCTCTTCCTCCTCCCAACCCTCAGCCGCCCCATTGCCGCCCCATCGCCGCCGCCGGGCGAGGTCCGGCGAGCTCGCGCGCCTCGCCGGCCGGGCGAGGTCAGGCAAGCTCACCGGAGCCTCGCCGCCACCGGCGAGGCTCGGCCTCGCAGATCTAGGCGGGCGAGCCTCGCCCGGGCGGCGCGAGGCCGCGCGAGCCCCGGCCTCGCAGATCTAGGCGAGGCCGAACCTCGCCGGGCGGCGCGAGGCGGGCGAGCCTCGCCGGGCGGCGCGAGGCCGCGCGAGCCTCGCCCAGGCGGCGCGAGGCCGCGCGAGCCTCGTCGGTGGCGGCCGGCGCGAGGCTCGGCCTCGCCCAGATCTGCGAGGCCGAGCCTTGCCGGTGGCCCTGCGAGGCTCCGGCGAGCTCGCCGGAGCCTCGCCGGCGGCAGCCAACAAAAAGAAGGGAGAAAAAAAAGAAAAAGAAAAAAGAAAAATCAAAAAAATCAAAAAATTAGAAATTTTTATCAAACGTGTTTACGTTCCGGAGTAAAAATTTTGAACCGTTATCAAACACCCTCAAATGCTTCGTAAACAGCTTGTTCAGGGGTAAACAAAAAAACATTTCGGCGGCTGTTAGGAACAAACGCCATGCAGACCCTTAGTGGGAGCATGTGGCAAGGTTGCTTTATATGGGTGTCCGAATCTTATAGACTAACCGGAAAAATATAACTTGCGAATCCCGCGTGGGGCATAGAAGGTCCTTTTATCAGCCAAAAAATTATAATAAAAATGCATTAAGTGCCATAGGTTTAATCCCGTAAAATCTTACCCCTTTTTTTCAATGAGCGAATAAGATAAATTAGTAAGGCCAAGCACACCAGCAATAATTCTTTCATGGAAAACATGATTTTGGTCTGAGGAAGTTGTCTCTTTAATTGTTAATTTAAAATTTCAAAAGAAAATGCAGAAAAAAAAATTGAACTGTTTCCGAGTTAATTTGGTCGACAAGCCCAAACTAAACAGAATAAATCTCTTTCAATTTAATTCCAAACTAATGAACCACAAAAACCGACATAGAAACTATATGGACCTTCTGAGCAATCCCCCGTCTTTTACTGATACGTGATGTCGTGCACGGAAGTTCAGCTACTTCAGTATTCATTGCTACAGCAATCTTAGAAGATTTAGGTGAAGTGTCAAGCGTTTAGTCCGAGTAGCCAAACAAGGTGTTAACTATTTTATCCGATCGAATTGCATCATACTCGAATTCCATGATTCAAGAAAAGAAAACATAGAAACTAAAGAGGGCATGGGCTTATAACGTTTTACGTATTTGGATTAAATTGATATCGCAAATGTAAATGAATCCATGCTCTCTAGTAATCTAAATCTATTTAAAATTTTATCATCATTTTAAATGTCAAAAGGTCATTAATAAAAGTATAAATTGCATATGGACATATAGAATCCAAAGACACCTTATCTTCCCTTCTAGAAGTACATGCTCTTACTTTGCCATTCTCTTGTTGAAATTCAAGATGACCGTATATGTATCTTTGCGAGATGGTCATATCTCATCTATCTGACATTAAATCCACATGATTTTTGCGCCATTCGAACGCCAGAGTCTAAAGCTTTCCAACACGTTCTAAGGTTGCCTATTGATTTAAAGTCCAAAGAAACCCTATCTTCCCTTCTAGAAGTACACGCTCTTACTTTGCTCATTCTCTTGTTGAAATTTAGAATGACCGTGTATTTATCTTTGCGAGATGGTCATATCTCATCTATCTGACATTAGATCCACAAGATTTTTGTGCCATTCGAATGCTAGTGTCTAGAGCTTTCCAATGCGCCCAATATTGCTAGGTGAAATCATGAAATTATGGAACCGGGTTATCAATCTTTAGCAGGCTGAAGGCTAGGTAGCGGTGTTATTATGGAGACTATCACTTTTAAAAAATTCATCATTTACCATATCTTAGGATCCAAAAAATTTGATTTTGAGACCTTCAAGTATGGTTCTAGGGCTCTAAAAACCTTTTGGGAAAATGTTACCGAAAATCTCAAACTTTGTCTAATGTGACAAATATTCTTCAAACTTTTTTTTATACAAAAAATCCCAAACTTATACTTGTGTGACAAATTTACCCAAAACTTTTTTCCGTAACACTAAAAATCCCAAACTTTTTCAACTATGATATATTTACCCTAAACTTTTTTTGTAATACCAAAAACCCCAAATTTGCACTCGTGTTACACATTTACCCCAAATTCTTTGACCAAAGGACATTTTCGTCTTTTTTTTAAAATTTTTAAAATTTTTAAAATTTTTTTTTTTTTCTTTTTCTCTTTTCCCTCCGCCAGCTATGGTAGAGGGAAGCTTAACTCAGGCAAGGGCTACCCTCACCAGCATTGGGCGATGGCAACCCTCACTTGGGTGGGGGGCGAGCACGAGCATTCCTCGCCAGATTCAATAAGGGTGGTGTCACGCCCCGACCCTCGAGCACGCGACGATCTCCATCCTTCCACTTACGGTCATTTGAATGCGACGTCCCAGGACGCGTCGCCGACCATTCTTTTTATCTTTCAATTAAGCGCATGCGGAAGCGATAATTAATCCCCGTACAATTTAACAAATTGGGATAGCCAGGAAAAACAAACAGAAACACAATCAAAGATGCCAGTTTATTCATCTTCTGATTAATCTTAGGAAGTCTATACAATCATGCCCTCACCACGGGCTACTTCCTACAGAACCAACCAAACAAATAGGCCAGGGTTAATCTACTTCTTCAAAAGCGCATCACCAATCGAATCTGCCTCCAACGAACCTGAAAATGGTTATTCAATAACCAGTGAGATATAAATCTCAGCAAGTTCTTGCCCTAATCCCCGGCTAGAACACCAACTCGCCTCGAGGTACCTATGGCAAGGTCTAATACCTCAAGCAAGTCAATAGCAGAACAACCATATGTCTTAGGCAACAACTTAATACAATCAGTAACATCATGAACACATCGACAAGCAATCGACTCGCAAGCAACCTTACCCGGTTATGCTATACCCTACACGGTAAATACACATGCAATCCACCATTAATGCATCTTGCACTCGCAGCATTACATTAATCAATCACACTCAAGTCGTATCGCAAGCGATCTCACCTGGCCATTGTCACACCCTGCACGGTACTAACTCAGGCATATCATGAACAGTGCACAAACACAAATATAATCAGAACACAATGTCATTTGTCTCTCATGCACTCTTGCATTCATGCGTGTTCCAATTATGCACCTCTCCGCGTGAACACGCCTCAGGGCACGATCTCCTCTGCTTCCCCGTGTAAACACACCTTAGGGCTCTACCTTTTCTTCGCGTAAACAAGCATTAGGGCCTCCCTCCTCTGCCTCCCCGTGTAAACACACCTCAGGGCTCTACCTTTTCCTCGTGTAAACACGCATCAGGGCCTCCCTCCTCTGCCTCCCCGTGTAAACACACCTCAGGGCTCTACCTTTTCCCCTCGTAAACACGCATCAGGGCCCAAATCTCCACCTCCCCGCGTAGACACGCCTCAAGGCTCTACCTTTTCCCCGCGTAAACACGCATCAGGGCCGCCCTCCACCCCGCGTCACACGCATCAGGGCACAAGTGGACTCATAAGCACGCGTCATAATCCATACAAGACATGCATGAGGTCCACATACGAAGTAGTGAGTATTTCACATATTAGCCATGAATCACCACATTGCAATAATCCGATAATTAACCAATTTAATGAGGAAATACCACATAATTCCCGGAATATACGTGCTTCAATCCATAAGCGCATAAACAAGCAATCGCAATTCAATCCATTATTGTCTCAGACGATATTCGTCTCATGATAATGCGACGACCAGATGATTCCCGTAAATCACTAATTACCGCAATTACTTATCGCAAAGTAATTAATCCACACAACAATCCAACATGCTTTCACAATAAATAACACGTCCAACAATTCCCACAATTTAATTATAAATAAACCGCATTATTCATAATTAAACTATATTCGATTATTATTAAAATAAATAATAATAAATCCGAATCTCCACAATTAACATTAATCCCGAATTTCCACAAATAACCTTAATTCCGAATTTCTACAATTAATATAAATTCCGAATTCCCACGATTACTAATAATTCCGAATTTCCTCAAATAATATTAATTTCGGAATTTAATAAATAATAATAATTTTCGGAATTAAAATAAATAATAATTAAAAAGAAATTATTTCTTTTTAATAACAATAATACTAACACGGATTATTTCACTAATCCTCAATTACCCAACTAATCACCGATAATTATCTGAACCACGATTAATCACGATTAACTCTAATATTCTCTGTAACCGAGTTTAACGGACTAAACGAGGGTTTAGAACTTAAACTCACCCGGTAACGAAACCGACGACGCCGGCGCGACGGCGACGACGAGGTGAACGCCCGGGAACTCCCGACGCGTCGGGACGAGGCGGCCCAGGGCCAGATCTCGGCCGATGGCAGCTGTCTGCGCGGCAAAAAGCCGAGCAGCGAAGGGACCAGCGGCTGTGGTGGTCCAAGGCCGGCTGGTGGGCGGTCCAGTGACTCCGGACGGCGGCCAACAGCTCCGGCGAGGCGGCGACGGCTCCGGCGATGGCTGAACAGAACCGGGAGAGGGAGACAAGAGGCAGTGCAGCTGGTTCGGGGGATGGCAGCAGGCCGGGTTGGCTCCGGTGCGGCGGAGGAGGCTCGAGAATGATCCTCCGGCGGCCTACGGCGGGCGGCGGCGGCGGCGGGCAGCGGCGAAGCTGCTGGCCGCGTGTCCAAGTCACGGCCAGAGGGCCGAGAGGGAGAGAGGGAGCACGGCGACGGCGACAGCAGCTGGGACGGCTCCCCGCGGCGGTCTCGGGCGGCCGGACGACGGCGAAGGGCGGCCGAACGGCGAGGGTGGCCGTTCCGCGGTGCCGGGTGGAGGGACGACGACGGCCGAGCGACGGCGAGGCAGCCACGAGGGCGTCCAGGAGGCCGGCCGGCGTTGCTGCGACGTCGGACAGAGGCGGAGGAGGAGGAACGGAGGAAGGGCAAGCCGGGCGGAGGCGGTTCGGCGTGAGGCCGGCGGACGACGACGAGCTGGCTGGACGGCGATGCTGCGGCGGCGAAGAGGTGGTCGCTGGTCTCGCCGGCGGGGAAGCAAGGCGGCAGCAGTTCCGGCCGAGAAAACCAGAGAAAGGAGAAGAAGGAGGAAAAGAAGAGGAGGAAGAAGAAGCTGCAGGGGAGAGAGAAGACGTCGACGTGCATGGGGGAAGGGGGGAGAGAGAGAGAGAGAAAGTCAGAGGGTCAGAGCCGCAGGGGATGCGTGGGGAAGGAGGAAAGAAAGAAGAAAAAGGAGAAAAAAGAGGGGAGAAAAGACATGCGGCAGGGGGGGGGCAGGAGGAGAGAGAAAGAGAGGACGCGCGGGAGAGAAAGGGGAAGAGAGAGAAAAAGGGAAAATCCTAAACTTTTGAAAATCAAAAGTCTTCTAGAGGCCGGGGGGGATTTGGTCTTTTTACCCCTGAAGCGCGATTTCCAAAATCCAATCCCAATCTCGGCCCGTTAATCCAACTCGGGCCATTTCCGGACTTACCGGAAAATTTGGGAATTAATAAAGTGTCGTCCAATATTTTTGTCCCGACGTCCTTAAAAGTTCGACCGAAATCGGGATGAATTTCGTGATTAATTTCAACCGGGCCGCGACTTTGGCAAGACACGATTTTCGGGCGGCATTTAGGGGGATTTGGTCTTTTTACCCCCGAAGCGCGATTTCCAAAATCCAATCCCAATCTCGGCCCGTTAATCCAACTCGGGCCATTTGACTTACCTAGGAAAATTTGGGAATTAATAAAGTGTCGTCCAATATTTTTGTCCCGACGTCCTTAAAAGTTCGGTACCCGAAATCGGACTGAATTTCGTGATTAATTTCAACCAGTCGCGACTTTGGCAAGACCTGATTTTCGGGCGGCATTTAGGGGGTTCTATGCGTTTGACCCGCGGTTGATAGCTTTTCAACCCGCGATCGTGTATATTCAGATCAGGACGATCCTCGGTTGTCGTGTAATCGCGAGGGATCGATTGCTCACCCTGAATGCGGTGTCAATAGGAATTTAGCATCGTTCGTCGTTAATATCGAAGTCGTGCGGAATCACCCGCGATCCGACCTCATTCCGACCTCGTACTCCGCCGAATCGATATTTCGGTTCGCTAATTGACCTGCAACAGCATGGTATCATCCTCGCTTGATTTATGGTCGAGTGGCCAGTCCCTGATTGAATTCACTAATCGCACGCTCATCCGTCCTTAATTGCCTTTCCGAACAGTCAGTTAACTCGTGAGAGGCCAACCGAGTAAACGTAATCGACAGCGCACTGATGAAATAATCATTACACACGTGCCGAAGTGGGTCGAAATCCAGGACGTCACCATTTGTAAGGACCTGGGGCTTGCTGAGTAATATTGTCCGTTTTGGACTAAGGCCCGCACGGCTTTAAAACGCATTACTCAGGGAAGAGGGATCCCAGATTTATAAACCATCCCAGGACTCCCCCCCTAGGCGATGTGGGACTCCCCCTAGGCAAGAGACATGTGACCCTCCTCCCTTGCGCACGTCCAGGACCGAGGCGCGGACGCACCGCCATCCCTCCTCCTCGCGCACCGTCGCTCGGGGCATCACATTCTCCCCCCTTCGAGCACGGCGTCCTTGCCGTGGCCCCACACGCGGTCGGGAGTCGACTCGATACCATTTGTAAGGACCGCAGGGCTCGTTGAGTAATATTGTCCGCTTTGGGCGAGCGCCCGCACGGCTTAAAACGCGTTACTCGCAGAGAAGAGGGATGGCACTTATAAACCATCCCAGGATTCCCCCAGGCGATGTGGGACTCCCCCTAGGCAAGAGATATGTGACCCCCCTGCGCGCACGTCCGATGACCGAGGCGCGGACGCACCGCCATCCCTCCTCCTCGCACACCGTCGCTCGGCCATCACAGGGTGGCCTTCTCTGTCGGTTGCCCGCGAGGCAACCCTCACCCAACGCCGCATGGGTGAGCTTGCGATCCGGCGACGAATGCCCTCACCTAATTTAGGCAAGGATTGCCCTTGCCCAACGATGGCAAGAGTAGCTCTCACCTGAGTTTGACTTCCCTCCGAAATGGTTGACAGAGGAAGAGAAGAAGAAAAAACGAAAAAAAGAAAAAAATAGAAAAAATAGACAAAAGGAAAGAAAAATAAAAAAATTTTAAAAAATAAAAGATGAAAATACCCTTTGACTAGAGAGTTTAGGATAAATGTGTCTCATTGCGGTACAAATTTAGGATTTTTGGTGTTACAAAATTTTTTTGAGTAAATGTTTCACGAGTTGCCAAAATTTTGGGTTTTTGATGTCATAAAAAAGTTTGGGATAAATATGTCATACAAGTCAAGTTTGAAGTTTTTTATATCACAAAAAAATCTAGGGTAAATTTGTCACGCTAGGCAAATTTTGGAGTTTTTGGTGATATTTCCCAAATATTTTTTCTTTTCATAAATATCGTTTGTCATTTAATATCTTAAGGAATCGATCTTTGTTGTGTTCGAACTCTTGAGATACCTTAGTTCAAAATGTGCAATTAGAATCAAGAAATCACAAATTTCCTAACAATGCAAACAACGGGCAATTGGTCTTTAGGGGTTAGAAATTAATTATTTGATTCAAGTGACTATATAGATCCATTTTTTGAGAGGTTTATAATGTGTTTTGGGACTTCTACATACTATTCAATCTTTGCTTAGCTTGCAATCAATCTAAGCAATATTCTTAAAAGGGTTAATACCACGAAAAATATTAAATTATTACATTTATGATAAATTTATTATCCATTAATTTTTATTAAAAATTTATGTTTTCCGTTATTGAGCATGACTGAGGTAAAGCATAGATCCTAATTGGAAGCAAAATGAATAAAGAGCGTAAGAAAAGCACTTATTAAAAGGACAACGATTACCGATCAGAGTAAAAAAAAGAAAGAAAGGAGAACGGTTAATATTCTGGAAATTAGAGTTTTAATATGCGCGGAATCTGGAAAGCAATAGTTGAAGTGGAATTTGCCCTGTGTTTTATACAGATCGGGCGGGTCGGGGCGCCCGGGCAACGGCAACGGGCGATGGATAAGTGGGGGGGCCCATCTATCGTCAAAGCGACAGCCACGTCGCCACGTTATCCACAGCCTCAGGAAAAACTACAAGCTGATTGCCGACCTGTCAAGAAGGTTCAACCTTCTCCACCAATCATTTTCCACTTTCTCTCAAAGGCGGAAGAACGGGTGGATCCAGCGACTCGTTGAAGAATTTGGACCGTCCCCTCGTGGCGTCGGCGAATCACAGTCACAGAGAACTTCTAATCTCCACATACTCTCTCTCTCTCTCTCTCTCTCTCTCTCTCTCTCTCTCTCTCTTTCTGTGCGAGAGACAATGGTGGGGTGCGCAACATGAAGAGAAGAAAACCAGTGGTATGCACCCCCCATGGCCTCCCATTTCGCTCCCTCTGCCTTCTCGCCGACGCCGAACGCCGGCATTTGTCAGCTCAGGTCGCCGAGGAGGTCGCCGCTGCCTGCCGTGCTCTCCGTCCAGTGCTACCGCGGATCTCCGTACAACACGCTCGTCTCTGAGGTATGCCGGCATTGTCGTGTGAGGAAGTGCTAGTTCGCTCTACGAGATCGAAACGGTCCAGTCGCGGCATAGCCATCGTTACTTTGTTTTTTTTTTTTTTTGGGTGGAGGATTGAGTTTGTGGGTGTCGACGGAGTAGTTGTTTTGGATGCTCGAATTGTCGTTTTGTTGAGTAGGTAATTTGCATGATCGGTTGAGTAATTTTGGACAGTCAACAGAATGGTTTTTGGAGGTGAAATGCCTCCTGCATTTTGGACGCTGTGGTGTAATCATCTTGGTCATTGTTTAGTCCCGCTATCAGTGAGTGAGCTACTTGGAATGATTCATCGCATTGCTCTTCGCTTTGACTTTTAAATTTGAACTTGGAGGTACATTGATGTGTTTGTCTATATATATGTATACACGCGACACTCGTCACGCACTCTTGGCGGAAGTATTTCTAACACTTCAGATCTTAGATGAATGGCTGATCTCCAATAGGCTGCTGATTAGCTGGTTTTTCTCTTCTATGGTTAATGTTAACTACGTGTTGCTCAATTGGAAATTAAGAATTCACTTGTATTCTTACCGTTGTGCATCTGGATATCCTTCTTCCCCGAGAGATGCTTTGCTCTGCTCGAGACATGTGATGCTTGAGCCATCCTCATCGGAAATGTTCTCGAACTGAACTTTTATTCAGGCATTAATGTCACACTCATTGCTTTCTCTTGAGGCTTTAATTGCTTATTTCCACAAGTACGGAAACACATTGCCAACATTGCTGGAATTTTCTTCTCGTTACCCCCACAGCCGATCTTTGCTTTCGTTCTGATATTCTCTGAGTTCGTAGGCTGTTAGGCTTTTGGTCCCTCCAGCAAGATTTGAAGCTTCAAAGTTAAAAGTCGATTTTACGGAAGGAGAGTCTGATAACTATTCTGGAATCATCCCAAGAACTTACATCTTATCTCACTGTGACTTCACCGCCAATCTGACTTTAACCATCTCCAATATCATCAGTCTCGATCAGGTATATACTTTCCCTTTGCGAATATATTCTTTCCTTTCCAGTTTCAGCAACACAATACAGGATTATCATCAGTTGAATGTGGCACATAAAATAGACATTTCAACATCTATTGAAAACTTTTAGTTGTTAACTGAATTGCATTTCTATGAGCTCGATCTTGCTTGCCTTGATGGCAGTTAAGAGGATGGTACGAAAAGGATGATGTGGTTGCTGAGTGGAAGCTGGTCAACAAGGAGATGTGTCTGCACATTCATTGCTTCGTTAGTGGTCCAAATCCCTTGTTAGACCTTGCTGCTGAGTTTAGATACCACATTTTCTCCAAGGAGATGCCTCTGGTAATTATCTACTTTGCATTCACCTCCAAATGATTTTCATATCATGCTAAATCGTTGACAATAACAAGAAAATGCATATGAGAATTATTAGAGATACAGCAATATAATGCCTGATGTTAGCTGCAGAGGATGGGGAACAAATCAGAAAGCGATTCACTGCAGGAATCGCATCATACCTTTAGGGATATCTTAAAAGCATTAACTGTTCCTGTGGAAAAGCTTCCTCCATCGACTTTTGAGCAGAGAAGAATCTACTTTTTTGTCCAATTTTGATCCTCACAAATCCTCAGCCACGTGTGCATGAAAATGCTTATATATTGTTTGTCATTTCAGAGAGATTTTGTTGCTTTTAAACAGTAGTATACATTCGCTCACTATTAATTTCAGGATGACAATGAACTCTCCTTTCCATCTGAACCAGGTACTCAAAGCCGTGTTGCATGGGGATGCATTACTTTTCAGAGATCACCCAGAGCTAATGGATGCTCCAGTATGGGTTTACTTTCATTCAAGTTCTAGAAAGTACAACCGCATAGAATGCTGGGGGCCTCTCAAGGATGCTGCACAGGTGATATACTTTCTCATCCTTGCTTTTACAATTAGTCTATCTGCATTCTGATCAGTCGGAGACTTGCATCTGTGTGGAGTTATATAGTGGCATCAGGTTTATGTTTTTCCATTTCGCACTGCGCAGAAGCATTATCCACTGCAGATTGGAGGAAATAATCAAGTTTTGTTTAAAATCTGTATACCCTGAAATCTCAGGCTCATTAGGCGCCACCCAATGAGCTGGTGCTCTAGTATTTTTTTGCGGTGGTCAACGTTTTGTGATTCAGCCTTCTTAGTTCTTTATAAGCAATTCAAAGTTTGAAACAGCCCTTATTTGCTCTTCTGAAGGGGAGTGACACAGCATGTTTTCTATCTTTTTCTCTCTATATTCTTCATGCTCTCCATTTGACAGTAGTTTTAAGGCCTTTTATTGACAAAACTTATATAGCATCAAACTAATTGTTGTGTACTTTTGGCCATCTTTTGTGGAGAACAGAGAGAACAAATTCAAGGATTTTTGACGGGCAGCAATGACGATTCCCCAGTGCCTAGAAAGTGGAGAGGCCCTAAATCAATCTTCCAAGCT
This sequence comes from Corymbia calophylla, assembly GCA_014182845.1. Lineage (NCBI taxonomy): Eukaryota > Viridiplantae > Streptophyta > Magnoliopsida > Myrtales > Myrtaceae > Corymbia > Corymbia calophylla. The sequence continues at coordinate 23,304,749 of CM024698.1, read as the reverse complement.
CTCTTTGCCTTCCTTCTGTAAACGTGCAGGCAACACAGTGCCGCTGGCCCCTCTAAGATCCCGACTCAATTCTCACACGTTAGAGCAGAGGGATGACTCAGCTGATTGGTAGCATTGCAGAGGAACTTCACTGGAGATGAAAAGGTCAGATGGCATTTAACTATGATTATTTGATCCTGATTCATTTGCAGCTAACTCATTCAAATTAGCTGGAAATGTTGAAAAACTGGTGCAATTGTCACCCATTCCTTCCATATCCTTAGGCCAGCAGCTGAATGTATTTCTTGCTGAAAAGAAAAATGTACAAAAAAGAACAACTGGATTCCCAATCTGAAATCATGAATGGAGAGTCTCACATTTTTTGTTTCTCCAAGAGCCTCTTTCCCCCCTCATTTGGTGTGCCCAAGTCAACCGGGGTACAAGGTGGGCAGTCAGTTGACTAGGGCGTAAACCCGAGCCTACCTTGCAGGGGGTTTTCACCTCCATCTACTCATCCTAAACGTGAGAGTCTACTATATCTATTTACCCGGCAATAGTCAAGAGTGAAGTCTTAAAGTGGTGTTTACCTTCACCACTGTAGGTCTCCTAATTCCCATCCAATCTTTTTCTTCCTAGGTAAGTGGGAATATGGGGATTATATTGCGCGGGGTTTCCCACCCTAGAACGGATTTCTCACCTATTTCTTCTTCTTGAGCTATTTAAGGATATGCTCATTTCCATATTACCTTTATCTTTTGGTGTGGAGATGAAGCTGGAGCCACGTGAAATTGTTGCTTGAATTAAGGTTGATGAGCTCATGTGAACTGGGCCTATGATTTGCCAGTTTTCTCATCAGCTCAGGCCCATTGGTCCAATCATCGTTCGGTTCAACCTTTTTCTTAATGGCAATGGAGAGTGACATTGAGTATTGTCGCCCAAAACGAGCGTACGAACAATACCTTCATCATACACGAAAATATTTAGACATAAATTGTATGATTAATTATTTCAAGTACTATAAATGATTATTTTTTCAAGAAAATACTTTTCGAATCATTTGAAATGAACATTGACTTATGTAATAAAAAAGAGAAGACAACAAAGAGAAGGTAACCAAGCGTGCTTCGAACATCTTGGCAACACGTTCTCGTAGGTATCTAGGCGACTCATCCAATGTTAACCGAGTGAGAGTCGAGACATGAGATGAAACCCATGAGTTTAATCCATGTTAGACAGCGACAATTACATCACATTTGATCCATTTCTAAAACCCAACTTTTGTCTTTCCCTATGGCGTAGCTTCTTGCTTACATCCTTTACCGCGTAGGGCGTCCTCTATATAACATTCATGCAAAGATGGAGACATCCGAAGTCCTCCTCCGCTCATGTAAGTTGCGTAAAGTATAATCAACAGAGAACGATGAGTCCACAAGGATCGCCGGATGCCGTGAAAATCCAGCGGGTGCAAAGCTGCGTAGCCCCACCTAGGAGAGGATTGGTCAAGCGAAGGATCGTCGCTAGCATCGTCCGCAGCGTTAAGTTCATTGCCAATAAGATAAGTCGCCTCCTTCGACGAGACCATGGAGGACGACCCTAGCCGACACCGTCACGCTTATATTACGAGACGTGAATAATGCGTCAGCCCTTAATTTCCATTTTGGCGTGTGTTTTATTACTCTGTCTTTGCAAGGGCCGGTAGGTACGGTCGTCGAATAATTCGAAGAATCGTCAATTGGGAAACATGTTTTGCGAGCAAACCTGAAAGGGATTGCTGTATATTATCCGGTGGACCCGACAAAGATTGAAGTCACTCTGAGTCGATTTTCCTCGGACCATTTGAACTTCGAGTGAGATTCACTTCATCGGTAAGGGTACGTATAGATGCAATGGATCGCGAGTATGGGCTCCAAAGATAATCTCTCAAAATTGAGTGTAGCTACATAGACGGTTCTTGGTGAATACGTATGAGGTCCGCACGCGAGCGAAATTTAGCTTAGTTTGCAAAAAAGGTGATTAGTTTCCTCTCTCTCTCGAATACCTTACGTGACTATTCAAACCATAAAGCAGGCTACATGGAGTATTGTTGACACCCAAAATTTTGTTTATTTTGTTTTGAAGGCCCATTTATTTTGTATATATTGAAAGAAGGCGATATGTGTTTCTGGGAAAATGTATTTTCTGTTCTATCCCTTGTACAAGTATATGCTAATATTTATAGTACAAAAGGAAATAAGGAAAAAAATAAAGACGATTACATATGATTACATTTTCGTATTCTTTCTTCAATTATCCATGACTGATGATCAATTAGAATCAGAATCAAGGATGGAATCAATTCCTTCTCCAACACTCCCCCTCAAGCTGGTGGCTTATATATGTCAAAAACGCCAAGCTTGCCCAATAAATAAGTATGCTGTCTCTGACATAAGGGCTTAGTGAAGATATCTGCAGGTTGTTCTGTTGTCCCAATTCCTCGAGTAGTAATGATTCTTTCTTGAATTTTTTCTCGAGTGAAATGACAATCAACCTCTATATGTTTAGTTCTTTCATGAAAAACAGGATTTGCTGCCAATTTAAGTGCAGCATCATTGTCACAAAATAACTCAGTTGCTCCATCAAGTTTTACTCTGAGATCCAAGAGTAAACCCCGTATCCATATTATTTCGCAAACCGTCTTTGCCATAGCTCGATACTCGATTCAGCTGAGGATAGAGAAAAACGATCACCGCTTTTTAGTCTTCCACGAAATAAGAGACCTTCCTAACTTAATGCAAAACCTCGTGATGATCTTCTAGTCATTGGGCAAGTTGCATAATCAGTTTCACAGTAAGCCGTCATCTTCATGTCACAATCATGAGACAATAGAATTCCAAGTCCCGAACATCCTTTTAAATACTTCACAACCTTCAGTGCTGCATTCATATGGGATTGTTTTGGATTATACATAAATTGACTAAGTATCTGTACTGCAAAACAAATATCAGGTCTAGTCATAGTGAGATAGATCAACTTCCCAACGAGCCGTTGATAACCTGATGGATCTCGAAGCAACTCGTCTTCATTAGATGGTACGATACCCCTATCATACTCAAATGTTGTGAGCTTGACATTTTGTTCAATAGGAATGACAGTGGCTTGCACCCCGATAATCTGCCGAGATACAATTTCCAAGACAAATTTTATTTGATTGAGACATATTCCTTTATCAGATCTAGCTATCTCAATCCCAAGAAAATACTTTGGAGGCCCCAAGTCTTTGATATGAAAATTTAAATGCAAGTATTCTTTAAATTCTCTAATGGCCAAATTGTCATTTCCCATGATAAGTATGTCATCAACATATATCAACAAGTAAATCGACGAGGTACCATTAGTCCAAGAGAACAAAGCATAGTCATGCTTGGAATGTTGAAAACCCGCATTTGTAAGTGCGAAGTGAATTTCGCATACCATTGTCGAGAAGCTTTGTTTGAGTCCATATAAGGACTTACGTAGACGACACACTAGAGACTCCCCGTCTATGAAGGCCTTGAGGAAGATCCATATATATTTCTTCATCGAGATCACCATGAAGAAAGGCATTATGGACATCCATTTGATGTAGCTCCCAATTTTGAAATGCAGAATCGATAGGAAAGAGCGAACAGTTACTTCTTTAGCCACGGAGAAAAGGTCTCATGGTAATCGAAGCCTTCTGTTGAGTAAATCCTTTAGCAACTAACCTGGCCTTGTAACGTTCAATAGAACCATCTCGCTTTATATTTGATTTTATATACCCACTTGCAACCGATTGGTTTCCTATGCGAAGGCAATGGAACTATATCCAGTGTGATTATCCACAAGAGCATCTAGTTCGGCTTCCATGGCTTGTCGCCATCGTGAATCACGTCTTGCTTCCTCATATGTTGAAGGTTCATGTACTTCGATATGCGACTAATGCAACACATATGTTCCGGTGATAATTGAAGGAAATATAGGAGGACACAGGATACCGTGTACCTTGAGAATATGATGTGGAGCATATATAGTCCTTAGTCCATGTAGGTGGACGTGTGAGTCGTCCAGAACGTCGTGGTGGCTCAATCGGCTGTTCAATTGGCATTGGTGAAGATGATGTCTCATTATATTGCTGTGGGGATGAGACAAATGAGTCATGTTCTTCTTGAGGTGAGATTGGTAGCTCAACTGCTGGGCTTATATTTCCCGGGATAGCTGGCATATTGCCTGTTGGGACAAAAATTGATGGTGAAGTCATGGAGAGATCTTCTTCCGATAAGAACTGTCGATTTTTGGGCACCAATTCAGTTGTTGATGATGAAGAAATTGATTCCTGGAATGGAAAAATATTTTCATGGAAAACAACATCTCGGCTAACAAGAAAACGTCCCGTTGATATTTCCATGACCCTTTATCCTTTTTGGAGGGAAGGATATCCCATGAAAATACATCGAAGAGCTCGCGGGGCCATCTTGTCCTTAGGTCCCACAGTTGTTACATAGCATAGACAACCAAAAACTTTCAGGTGTCCTAATTTCGGTGGTTTCCCAAAAAGCATCTCAAATGGGCATCGTCCGTCAAGAATTTTGTTGGCATGCGATTAATCAAATATGCCGCCGTGACCACACAATCTCCCCAAAAAATTTCAGGAATTGATGCTTGATATTTAAGAGCTTGAGCTACCTCTAAAAGGTGACGATGTTTCCTTTCTACAACTCCATTTTGTTGAGGAGTGTAGGTACAAGAAGTTTCATGAATTATCCCATGGGATGCAAAGAGAGAATTACATTCTGTAGTGGAAAACTCCCGTCCATTGTCTGTTCGAATTTTTTGAACAGATGTATTGAACTGATTTTGAATTAAGGAAAGGAAGTTGGTCAAATTGGAAAATGTCTGACTCTTGGATTGCATAAGGAAAACCCAAGTAGCTCGAGTATGATCGTCGACAATAGTTAGGAAGAATCGGGACCCATCACGATGTGGGGTGTGATAAGGGCCCCATATATCGACATGAATTAGAGAAAAAGCACTAGCAGCTCGAGATGAACTTATGGGAAATGATGACCGTGATTGTTTTGCTAAAGGACAAATTGGGCAATTTGGATATGGAAAGCGTGCACTATGACCCAAACGTTGATGAGAAATATAATTTTTATTGCTAATAGTGGCATTACAAAAAATGCTTTTATTTAGCAATGAAAAATCAAAGTCTTTCGAAAGGCTGATCCAAAAGTAGAGTCCTTCTGCCATACTACCCAAGCCCATCATTTTGCCAGTCAAATGGTCCTGAAAGAAACAATTCTTGTAATTGAATTCAACACGACAGTTGTTGTCCTCACATAATTTTGATACTGAAATGAGGTTGAATTCAAATTCGGGAATATATAGAACATTTTTAGAGTAATGTTCTGGCTAAGGAAGCTGTACCAATTCTAGTAACATAAGTAATGTTACCATTAGGAAGACGAACTGACGCGGAAGAGTGTATTTTACGATTGTCAGAAAATAATTTTTCATCACAAATTATATGGTCACTGGCGCCAGAGTCGATTATCCATGCATCAACTGAAATATTACTACTTTAAAATATAGAGATACTTGAGAATCCTGCATTTTTGTCTGTAGTCTTCAACTGATTCAAGGTCTTCATAATATTCTGATATTGGTCAAGGGTAATTGTCTGATTTGCCCTTCCATTTCCTTGTGCCATGACCTGATGAGCAAAATAATCTCTCTCTTTTTTGTTTTTATCAGTTGGTTTGCCATGCAATTTCCAGCAGGTATCTATGGTATGATGTGGGCGCTTACAATAATCACAATATTTACCTCTATTTTTATAATTTTGCCCACTTCCCTTAGACAATGCAGCACCTTTTGGACTGTAGGATTGCTTAAATCCTGCTGAATATCCACCGTTGGATTTAGGCCCATGAATCATGGAATATGGACTGTCAAATTCCCCCTTTTGATCTGGGCCATCCATCCGTGTAAACCCTAAGTTTACTGCATCTTCTTCCAACTGAGGGTTTTTGCCCCCTCGTGAGATGCCCAGCAAACTCAGCGTTCGTGGCTGCTGCCCGCGAGCGCTAGTCGCTCGCTGCGATGACCCCGCCGGAGCAACGAGTGCCACGGCCTCTCCTGTCTTGACGTATTCCGTTGTCACGAGCCTTTGGCTTTCTTCCTGAACCGCCAGTTGATAGATTCGGCCGAGAGGAGGGACGGGATCCATGGCAAGAATTTGTGATCGGAACGACGCGAAGCTTTCATTCAATATCAAGAGAAATCGGGTAACCTTCTCTCTCTCTGATTCGCCTGTATTGAGTAAGAGTGTCTTCGGGTCCCTTAAGTTCCTCCTCGGCTGCCTCGAGCTCGTTCCACAGAGCCAAGAGCCTATTGAAGCAAGCGGTAACCGAAAGGTTCCCTTGCTTCAACTCCGATAATGCTTGAGTGAGCGAAAATAATTTCACTCGGTCTAATTTCCCATACATTTCTTGAATATTCTCTCACATTTGCTTCGGATCTTCCGTTGGTGGGAGGCCGGCAGCAACGTCGGGAGCTATACAGGTTCCCGATCAGTGCGGACGAGTTGGCTACATCTACGCCAACATCGTCGCATCCGTTCGTCCGTCGGAAAAGGCATTGTACCCTCTATGAACCCATCTTTGTCCTTAGTTACGAGAGCTCGCCGGAAATCTCGAGCCCAAGCATTGTAATTGTCAGGTCCGGTGAGCTGCAAAGTGATGAGTCGCACCTCCGGTCCGTCGGCTGGTGTGGTATAGAGTGGGTCCCCAGGTTCCAATCGATAGCCGACGACGGGAATGGCATACGGTAGAACCGGGTTGCCCTCCCCTGGTAGGGATTTGTTCCCCGACCCGCCCGACTGAATTCGGGTCGTAACCCATAGGTATTCCACGCGGGTCATTGGGCGAGAATGCGAAACCCGATTCTTCTCCGAGCGAGCCTTGTTGTCCACTCGCCCATTGAATTGGAATCCATTGCATTCCAGGCCACCTGAACTGTCCCAGCAGGATGGTGCCGAGACAGGTATTTGTTCTGAGGGAATGGGATCCTCTTGCATCTGGGTCTGATTTGTAGGATTGCTTTTGGATGATGTTTCTTCCATCGTAGGCACAATGTCTTCATCAGTGGTGTTCTGGTTTCTGGTCATATTGTCTAAAGATGTGTAAACGAAGTGGTGTTCTGGTTTCTGGTCATATTGTCTAAAGATGTGTAAACGAATTCCCTTTCGGCGTGTCAACTTGTTTTGCAGGAGGAAATTTGCAACAATAAGCTTGAAAAACTACTGAGGGCAATTCTGATGGATATTTGTGGAAGCTAGGTCAGAAGCAAAACCTTGCTCTGATACCATGAAAGAAGGCGATATGTGTTTCTGGGAAAATGTATTTTCTGTTCTATCCCTTGTACAAGTATATGCTAATATTTATAGTACAAAAGGAAATAAGGAAAAAAATAAAGACGATTACATATGATTACATTTTCGTATTCTTTCTTCAATTATCCATGACTGAGGATCAATTAGAATCAGAATCAAGGATGGAATCAATTCCTTCTCCAACATATATAAATATATATTAATTTATAGAAAAAATTTCCAAAAAAAATCGAAAATTCAAAAAAATTAATTAATATTTTTTTTTTTTTAATTCGGTCGGTTGGGCTGGCATAGCCCAGCCGAACCTTTTAATTTCTCAGCCCACTATTTTAACTTTTTAGCCCAGCCCATCTTCCTTCTATTTTCATTTCATTTGAGCCCATCACTGTCTATTGGAATTTTTTTCCCTTCTCTGACCCATACATACAGGGAAAACACACGCACGAGATACCACACGCCAGAACAGAGCAGCCACGAGCGACGACGTGGTGCGGCCCCCTCGGACCCTGACGTCGGCCGCATGGGACGGAAACGGTTAGAGAGCAGAACGTGGGGGGAGAGGGCAACGACGCCGCTAGAATAACCCCCCACCACCGAGAGAAAAAACCAGCGAGCAGAGAGAGACGGGGAGGGAGCGGGAGTGAAAAAAGAGAGGATAAACCAGAGAGAAAAAAGGCAGAACGGAGAGAGAGCGGAGCGACGGAGAGAGACCGAGAGACTGAGAACGAGAGAGTGAGAGACCTCCGGCAGCCACGCCTGACCCGAGGTCCACGTCCCGTTGCCGTGCCTCCGCTCTTTGTCCTTGAAGCCAGCCGGTGTTTGGTCGCAGCTGGAGCGAGGAGACAGGGGGAAGTCAGAGGTGAGAGAGCAAACCCAGAAGCATGTTTGGACGCTGCCAGAGCCCGCTCGTCAGCCGACGCCCGCCGTGACGCCTCGCCTGAACCAGGTAGGTTTTTTTTTCAGGGTCATTTTCTTCGCTGTTTTTTGCAAGGCGTCGAGCCGGAGTTCGCGCCGACCAGTTCGGGCGAGACCCGGCCCCTGCCGTGTCTCCATTTACGTCCTTTAGCGTCCCAGCATGTTCGTTTAGAATCTTAAGCCCGAGTCGATTCTTGTTTGGGTCAAAAATCATTTGTTTCGACAATGCATACCCCATGTTTGTTAAAATGCCTAAATGAAGTTCAGAATTTTTTATCGTCGGATCTGTGCTCGGTAGCTTAGTTTCGCGAATGTTTGTTAGCATATTGTGAATCTGCCCTTGCCTTCGTGCTTTTCTTCATGTTATGACGATTTTTCTTGAGTGGCCCGCGTCGAGTCGGGTGGGGACGTCCTCGGTTCTGGCGATGGAGGGCGTTCATGGTCACCGGCGGCCGGTGGCGCTCGGCGTCGGTCGGACGGAACGACCGACGCTGGACGATGACCTGGCGACCCTCTATAAGCCAGCACGGGCTCTTCGTGCGTGGAGGTAGGCCAGCGAAGAAGCTGCAGGAGCTTCGGTCAGGCGTGCATGGGGGAAGACGTGCATGGGGGCGTGCTGCAGTTGCGAACAAGAAGAAGACCAAAAGAGTAAAAATAATAATAAAAAAGAAAAAGAAAATACATAAAAAAATCAGAAAAAAGGGCGCCGGGCCAAGAGTTTGAATAGGAGTGGGGCTGGGCTGATTTCGAGTGGGCCGATTGTTTGATGTGGGCTGAAGAGGATTGGGCTGAAAATAGAAATAGGAAATGGGCTGTCTTTTTAATTTCTTTCACTATTGGGCCATTTTAAAAAATTTCGACCGGGCCGCTCGGCCAGCCCGGTCGCTAGTCCAGCCCGGCCCGATATGGGCCGGGTCGGTTTAGTAGGGCCGGGTCACCCGACCCGGTCCGAATCACTTTTTGAATAAGAATTAAAAAATTTAAAAAATTCTAAAAAAAAAATTCTAAAAATTCAGAAAATCAAAAAAATCTTAAAAATCTTAAAAAATATTTAAAAAATTTCGAAAATCCTTTAAAAATTAAAAATGTTTTCTTTTTAATTTCAGAAAGGTTTTGAAAGTTTATTTTGATTTTATTTTATTTTGTTTTGTTTTGTTTTTCTTTGTTTTTTCGAATATTCAAAAATTCCAAAAAAAATTAGAAAAATTAGAAAATTCCAAAAACATTAATAAATATTTTTCTTAAAATTTCAGAAAAGTCAGAAAATATCAAAAATCTTGAAAGCTTGTTTTATTTAATTTCGGAAAATTCGAAAATATTAAAAAATATTAAAAAATATTAAAAATTCAGAAAATTCAGAAAAAAATAGAAAACCCTTAAAAAGAAAAAAAGACTAAAATTGAATAAGTCTTTAGGGCTCTACAATAGGTTTTCCTAGTTTAAGTTATTAGAATTATTCCCGTACTTTATTTTTGCGATGACATTTTGAACGTTATTTTCTTATCTTTAACCAAAACATGCATTTTAGAATTCTCGAATACGTTGCCATGACCTCATTAATACATGATCAAGTTAGGTACCGAAAGGGCGTTAGTCGCATGACTAACGTAATCAAGTTCCCGACCCTAGACTCTCTAGTTGCACAAAAAGCGAGACACGCTCCCATATCTCGCCTGGTTTCTAGTCAACCTCAATAGACTAGTGGCGACTCCTTGTTTAAAATTTTTTACGAATATCCCAACGTCGCGCGGGGTATGGGCTTGGGAGAGCCCAAGTTAATTAAGGGCCGTCGGCCCGAAATTAACAATACCCCTAAACCTACTTATATTTTCAAAAATTTTAAGTCGCGACAATCCCACATTGACTATGCTTTGGACCTAGCACGTCCAAGGACATTTTTAAATTTTCGAAGATTGACTCAGGAGAAATATAGGGTATGTTTGGTTTAGTTTTGCAGGTGGACTTTAAGTGTAATGTAAATGTTGAAAGTCAAAGTTCATTGGGGAAATATAAATTGTGTTTGATAACAACTCTTTATAAATAGACTTTGAGTTCAATTTGTGTTTGGCAAAAAAACTTTTTATTTTCTTTTGTATTTATATTCTTTTATTGAAAAAGGACCCAAACCCTTCGTCGATGCGGCAAAAGGCTACGGCTACCCGATCGCAAGGGCTGACTGACCTTGAGCAACCTCCTAATAGGACCCAGGTGAGGGCTGCCTGAGATCACACGATCTCGGGCGACCCTCGATGAGAGTCACGCGACCCAAGCAACTATTGCTCGGATCTCGCGAGGGTTGAGTGACCCCAAGTGACCACTGTCAACTGAGGTCACCCAACTTGGAGCAACCTCCTTGCACAACCCAAGTGAGGGCTGCCTAAGGTCACACAACCTCGGGCGACCCAGGTTGCCCTCACTTGGGTCACAACCCAAGCATAACCGCCACTTGAGATCGCGCAATCTACGGTAGGGTGTCGCCTCAGGCGTGAGACCCAATTGGCAGTCACCCAAGGTCATGCAACCACTAGCAGAGGTTGCCAAGGTCGAGCGACCTTGCTGACCCTTCGCCGGCCAAATCTAGCTTCCTCAACCCCTCATCGACACTTTGTCGACCACCCTCGCATGAAGAAGGTGAACGGTTACGAGGAGTGGCAAAATTGGAAAACTCAAAAATTAGTAGGGGTAGTTTAGGAAGGAAAAAACCATTTCAGCATTTCGAGAATGTTGAAGTCTTGAGCTTTTAGCCTTTCCAAGATTAATTTTCACCTCAAAATTCTTTGAAATGGTTGTCAAACACCCCATATATTTTCTCAATGGGCTTTAGAGGCCGAAAGCCTGTTGAGAAAACTAAACCAAATACATCCATTATATCTTGTATCACGTACTTATTTTCAGTTCGCCCTATAGTTGGACGCGAGAGGGCAACAGAAAAGATTGCCCCGAACTCCAGCGGCACTTGGACAAAGTACGAAGTTGCACTTCCTGCACACCCTAAGGTGGGGAGCAACTTGGCCCTGTCTGGTTAAGCCCCCTCTGCATGAAGGTGACGCGAAGGTTCCTCCCCTCCCTCCCTCCCTCCCTCCCTCCCTCCGCATTTATCTGTTTATCCATGCAGTGATGCATCATGCAAACACAAACACACATACAAAAGAAAGAGCGATGCCCCAGTGGAAGCAGAAGATGAAGATGGAGCTGGAGAGGCCAAGGCTAGTGGCGGCAATGCAGAGAGCGATGGGCGGTGCAAGAATGGCGAGGTTTCCGCCGGTTAGAGGGGGCATTAAGAGGAAGATATTCGCCCTCTTGTTACATGGGGTTGCTTTATTTTTCAGAGATCATCCAGAGCTAATGAGTGCTCCAGTAAGGGTTTGCTTTTATTGGAATTTTGAAAAAAATACCCCAGCATAGAATGCTGGGGGGCTCTCAAGGATGCTGCACATTTAGTATTTATATACTCCCTCATTCTTGCTTTTATAGTTCTGATCAGTCGGGAACTCGCATCTGTTTGGAGTGAATTACATCAGTTATTCGTGTTTCATATTGCGCAGAAGCATTGTCAAGTGCAGGATTGGAGGAAATAATCATTTCTTGTCCAAAATCTGTTTACCCTGAAAATTCAGGCTCATTGGCATCCAATGAGCTTGTGCTCTAGTGTTTTGGTGCAGATTGGACAATGGTTCGTGATTCAGCGTTTTGAGTTTGTTGTTAGTTCTTTATAAGCAATTCAAAGTCCGAAACAGTCCTTATTGCTCTTCTGGAGGGGAACGACACTGCGCATTTTCTATCATTTTCCTCTACTTTCTTCATTCTCTCCACTTGACAGAGTACTTTTAACGCCTTAGTGACAAAAATTGTGTACGATCATACTAAATGTGCCGTAGGCCATCTATTGTGAAAAACAGAGAGAACGTATTCAAGGAATTTTTACTGGAAGCAACGATGATTCCCCTGTGCCTTCAAATTGGAAAGGCCCTAAATCGATCTTTCAAGCTCTAGTTGCCTTCCTTCTGTAAATGTGCGGCAACACAATGCCAATAGTCCCGTCTAAGAGCCCGATTTTTCACACATAGAGCAAAGGATGACTCAGCTGATCGGTAAACATTGCGGAGAAACTTCATTGGAGATGTAAAGGTCAGATGGCATTTAGCTATGATTATTTGATTCTGATTCATTTGCAGCTAACTCATTCGATTATCCCGAAATGGGGAAAAATCCAATCCAATTGTCACCCATTCCTTCAATTTCCTTAGGCCAGCAGCTGAATGTATTTCTTGCTCAAGAAATGTCCAAGAAAGAACAACTAGCTTCCCAATCTGAAATCATGAATGCAGAGTTTCCCATTTTTCGTTTCTCCACAAGCCTTTTTCCCTCCTCCTTTAAAGCGTTTATCCCCCTTATTTTTGGGTGTGGAGCTGGATCTGGAGTATGTGGGATTGTTGCTTGAATTTAGGCTGATCAGCTCCTGTAAAATGGGCCTATTGTTCGCCTCTTTCCTCATCCGCTCAGCCTTATTGGTTCAATCCTCGTTTAGTTCAGCATTTTCCTCAATGGCAATGGAGGGGTTACATTATATATATATAGCCTCAAATCAAGTTGAACCTTTGTTATGCGAAGGGCCACTTTAATTATTGTTGTTGAGGCTCTTGAGGGGTGACATTATGTATTTGGGATATTTGAGCAAGTTGGTCATATTGAAGTACTCAATCTGGGACATCATTTAATTATGGATTGACCTTAGTATCTCTACAATTTTTCACAAACCAATAAGATCATAATCAGAGTAGAGAATCAAAATTTTTACAGCGAATTTTTTTTTTTTTTTTGGAATCTTTACTGGCTTTCAGAAAAATATAGTCTTGGCATAGATAACGTCACCACAGACAACTCTAAGAAATATATCGAGTGGTGAGCGCATTTAATCTCCTCATAGGACTTATTCTGAATTACATATTTGTGCATTGCTATGGGGCGCCATCATAGAAGCGCAAACTTGAATATCTCGAGTTATTTTCAGATGGGGAATTAATCCAATGTACAAAAAGTTTCAAACGTCTTATTAATATTTTAAAAAGGTATGACATAATTATAGGATATATCTGAAATTGTTAAAACAAACCCATAAAAAATGAGTAACAACATTTATGCAAGGATTATTAATCTTGAGGTCAACATCTTGTTTCCATAGAAAAGACAATAACATCAAAGTCCTGCATATAGTAACTCTTAACGGATCAACTTATAACTAAATTAACATTGCTTCCAGCGTCAATGGAATAATTTATTTTTTTCTTGCCGCCGGCCATGATAAATAAAAGAGTTTCGATATCTTTATAATATCTTATGATCTAATCAGTTTACTTGTACTTTTCCAACAGGAGTCTCCACCAAGGAATAGAAACAGTAGTTCACGCATTGAATGATATCACGGGTCATGCTAATTATGAAGTTAATTGTGTCACACACGGAATGATATCACATGCTCTCTACTATGCAAAAACTCGAAAATAAGTTGACGAGAAAATGCCACTTGCGAATTTTGTGTGGATCTGAAAGACATATGCTTTCACCATTCTATCAAAAGTTCATATGATGAAACTAGGAGTGTCATAATTATAATATGACACTTTTTTTAGTACCATAACTTTTCGAACGATTAATACGGCACTTTAATAAGACATTTTCATGTGGATTTCAGAGATAGATGCTTTCTCCATCCCACTAAAATTTATATGATGCAATTGAGAATGTAATAATCTTAGTACGACACTTTCTTTAATGTCATAACTTTTATACTACGCATGACTACATGTGTCATATTCAATGAGTTTGGTCATACATGGGATAGTCAAGTTTTAATAAATGGGTTGTTAGTGGGTTTGATTTGTAACCTTAAATATACGTGGGTTTAAATAAGTTTAAAGACAAACTCATTTAAATGAAAGAGGTTATTAATTCGTGACAAAAAAAGAAACAGAGATCTCTCTCGAAGAGGAGGAGGGAAAGAGCGGAGAAACATAACCCAAAACGGGGCCCCTGCGTTGTCGGCAATGTTTGCATTATTGGTTTATATTATCTCCTGTTGTTGCTGCTTCCTAGATGCACATCCAATCTTATTGTGCCCTTCCTTGTAGCGGAGTGAACACTTTATTTTTCTGCTAGCCTTACTCATCCTGTTATCTATAACCTAAATTTCCTACCTTGCCAAGTTGTTTCTTCAGTATTAAAGGATTAAAGGCTTCATGATTTGTTTTCTCCCAAAATCTTCTACTTCTGATAGGCTGCATCATGAATTAATATGAAGCATCATTTGCTTGTCTTGTACTAGACTTCTTGGTATTCCTCAGGATTGTGATGCTTAGGCAGGAGGGCAAAAAAGACGCGCGCATGGTATTTCAATTACTTGTCAAGCTTGACATGTTAACACTTGTCCTTTTTCCTATTGGATAGCATACTTATCATCATTATTCATGATCTCAAATCCCTTATTTTACAAGCTAGACGACACAACCTCTAAACCTACTTGCAGTCATATTATCATCAATTTTCTTGGCAATTCTGGAACCATGCCATCTAGCCAACTTTGCACTTTCATCTCTTTATCTTTGTAGCCTAATCATTATCATAACATTTGCAAGTCCTCTATATGATAATGTTCTCCTGTTGACTAGGATAATATCGACATTTCCATCAATATTTTCACATTCATCATCATTAGCAACATAGAAAATATAGATTTATGTAGTGATATCAGCCACGACAACATTACAAAAGAGAAATATTATATCAGGAATCACAAGATACAAAGAACAATAAATTTCAAATCGATCTCCACAACCACATTAAACATAATAAACAAAAACTAATTTCTTTGATGAGTGGACAAAAAACGACAATCGAACTCATAAAACACCAAAACCAATTAATCACTCACATTTTCCCTATTGCAAGATTCCCTGTCGTTCAATTCTTAATTTTTTTTCCTCCAAGCTGTGGCCTTTGTCCCGCTTTCAGTCTTTGTACAGAGAGAGAGAGAGAGAGAGAGAGAGAGAGTAATACAACTACTGCACCTGAGAGAGAGTAATGTAACTACTGCACCTCAATTAATTCATCTTCTGTTGCGAGCTAGTGGAGGGCCGGTTTGCCACGTCGTCTGGTCCTTTTTCGCTTCACTTTGACACTTTGGACTTTAACTCTCTTTGAGAAAAGCCACAAAGGGTGTGTTCTTACGAAATTGAGGCCGTGTAGGATTCCTTGGCGAACATTTGTTGCCGGAGTCAAAAATTACAACAAGAGCGTAGCACAAAAATTATAAAACCGTTAATATCATTTTTCCTATCAAACTTTATTAGAAGTGCCATTAACAAAAAAAAAAATTTCCTCAAGTACTGTAACATTGTTCATACATGCGCCTTTTGCCACAATTTTGGTATTAATTCACATACAGATCTAACCTTAGATGCAGTTAATTGATCATAGCAACATCGAGATTTAAGTCTAATTAACTTTCTGTTTCCTTGCAAGTAATTGTCTACTACAGAACACTTTCGCCTGTACAAGTAAAACGGAGAACTGAGGATTTGTTTGGGGTTGAGGGGGAGCGAGGGAGGAAAATAAGATATGGGTATGAAAGATGGGTTAGAATTTAGTAATTTTCGTGAGAAGTGGGAGGAGAAAAACCTAATTTTGCCTTCATCATTTGATTAATTTAATGACTCTGGCCGGCTGAAATTCCGCCGGCTGATTATGGCCCTCGTTTATTTTATTTTTTAGAAAGAAGAAGGGGAAAAAGCAGGTTATTGTCGTGTTTAAGAAATTTACTCTCTCTCTCTCTCTCTCTCACCTATTCTTTCTACCAAAAAATAGAATTTTTAGTGGACAAACCTATAAAAACTTGGAAAATTAAAATAAGATGATTAAATACCCACTAATTCCTTCACATTCATTTTCTTTGCTTTTCCCTTTTTTGTCCCGTCTCATTCTCTTTCTCCCAAATTTTTACATTTTGACTTCATCATCGATAGAAAATCGAGTGTTTGCATATGCACTCAATTCACGCATATTCCAGCGCAAGCACCAAAATTTATAGTTTCTTCTCTGAGATAAATTTCTTCAGGCATCTTACGTTGGATTATAGATTGGAACATTTTACGTACTAAAGAATGCTTATTGAAGTTGTTTATTACAGCCAAAAAAAAAAGTCGTTTATTACAGCACCCCTCCCTGAAAATAAAAAGCGTTGACTTCCACATACCCTCCTCGTTTTGTCTGACAATTATTTGACAGAAGTAGAATAATTATATGTTTCATCTATGAAGAAAAGAAAAGAGGGTCATTTCGGCCGGCCGGCTGTGTAATATAATGGTTGGGAACGTGGCTTCGCTAACCATCGAGAACTAAATTCATACAGACACGACATATAACGTGCGTCATGCGTTGAAACTCTTGACGGCAACCCGCAACTGTGTGCATTACAGAGGTTCATCTGAGGATTCTTTCATTGTCTTGGGGGTTTAAGGATATCAATCTGAGGATTTGAAGTGCATTAAAAAACATGTTGATCCGCCAACTGAACATTGACTTATGTAACCGACCAAAAAAAAGAAAACAAATTGACTTATGTAATTTACAAGAAGAAAGAAAACAAATTACACTTTTCTTTCTAGCCATCATATCAAGAGATGGCAACACTACGTACTCGAAATATCATTGCAACGTTGGGATTATATTCCACATCGGTTGTGAAAAGAGCTGGTGGTTGATTCATTAATACGAGAAAAAACCTTACTTTTTTAGCTAACTTTTGAGATAAGAGAGACTTAAGACTACTTAACATATCAAAATTCGGTTTATCAATAAACCTGGACTCAATGGTTACATGTTGGATTTGGTTATGTAGAAGGGACCAATAACACACGACACGCTGACCTAAGTGGTGAGATTTCAATTAGATTTCTAGTTCTACTTCTTTGTTTAAGCTGACAGACACAAGCTTAATCCGCGTTGGAAAACGTCACGTACATGACATAAACTCCAAGTAGATCTCATCTTCCTGCTTGCATCCTTCACCGCGGAGGCGTGGGCTATAAAACCTTACACGAGATGAAAGATACCAAGCCGGTCGGTCACTCATGCACATGGCATAGATAATCAAAAGAGAGCGCTGAGTTCATAGGGATCATCAGATGCCATGAAAATCCACAGGGCACATAGCTGCATCGTCCCTCCGAGAAGAGGATCCATCAAGCAAATAATCATCGATAGTGTCATCTGGGGCACTAAATTCATTGCTGATAAGATAAGTCTCCTTCTTCGACGTGATCGCAAACGACAACCCTAGTCGACACCATCTTCCTTCAATTACAAGCAACATACTATGTGGAAGCCCATGATTTCCATCTTGATGTATATTTTCCTCCTCTGTCGTCTTTGCAAGGGGCCGGTAGAAGTATAGTCTGTCCAATAGTTCAAAGAATCATCAACAGGGCTAATGTTTTGCGAACGAACCTGAAAAGATTGTGCTATTATCCCACAAACCCGACAAATTTCAAGCTTAATCCATGTTGATAGCCCTTGGATCCTATGAACTTCTTGTGAGATTCACTTTTTGGTAAGGGTAAGCATAAATGCAATGGATGGCAAGCATGGGCTCCGAAGATAATCTCTCCAACTGAGTGTAGCTTGGTTCTTGGTGACTATGTATGAGCTTCACGCACGCGAGATTTAGCTTAGTCTGCACAAGAGGTAATCAGTTTCCTCTCTCACGTATTTTCCGTAACTGTTAACAAAGCAAAAAGAAGATTTCGTGGAGCAACCCAACAACACTAACCATGCAGTGGACTTGACACATTTTTAAACCGAAGGGGTTAATTGATTAGGAGACGATGCCCGTGTCCCTTTGCTATAACCGAAGGTACAGTTTTGGACGATAGTTTTAAATGAAGGGGCAACAGAACAAGATTGCCCCGGGATCGTCACTCTAATGGCACTTGGACAACGTAGGAAATTGCTTTGCCCACACGCCCAAAAGTGGCCGCAACTTGGCCCTGTCTGCTTAACCCCCTCTGCATGAAGGTGACACGAAGGTTCCTCCCCTCCCTCCCTCCACAGTTCTTTGTTTCTCCATGCAGTGATGCTTCATGCACACGCGCATACGCACGCACGCACGCACAAAAGGAAGAGCGATACACCAGTGGCAGCAGAAGATGAAGATGGAGGAGGTGGAGAGGCCGAGGCTAGTGGCAGTGGCGCAGAGGGCGATGGGTGGTGCAAGAATGGTGAGGTTCCCGCCGGTTAGAGGGAGAATCAAGAAAAAGATATTTGCGCTCTTGTATCGACACTTGAAACTCGGAAGCAAGTTCGCTCTGCGCTACCTCCTCGAAAGCTGCCACCACCACCAGCGTTAGCATCACACATCCATTTGTCTTCTCATCTTGATGCTTAGAATCTTCCACGAAAGTGAAATCTCAAGGGCATTTTCACATTGTTTCATACCTTATACATATTTGCATGACATATCGCTCGGATTGCCAGTTTCTAATCATGTTTGTTATCTGAAATCGATAAGCACGACCAGTAATGTGCATGTAAGCGTTCAGGTGGGAATTACTCAACTTCGTTCGGGTTGTTTCTTTATTGTCTTTGTTCATGTTTTTGCAATTATACAATTCAGATGGTACTGTACTTGTGTCTTCTTGAGGGGAGAAAACTGATCTAAGAAATTGTGGAGTGAGCAACAAAGAATGGGAGAGCGAAAGTTCATCACATATCAATTGGTAGAAATGAAAAAAAGAAAAAAAGAAGCTCTTCCTATTGATAGAAAAGGATCTTTGATCCTAAACCGATCTTACTTGGGATTGCAAATCCTAAGTTTGTCTATGAAGAGAGTTGATGCTTAGCCTAGCATGTTTGATGAAAATAACATAAGTTGAGGGGATCATCTCCAATCTTTGATCCTAAACCGATCTTACGCTATGCAGATGCTCGATCAAGCTTAGTTTAGTGGTGAGTATTCTTATTCTTTCTTTAAACCTCCTCGTGCCTCTTTTGAGCTAAATCCGCAGGTTGAGGTCTAGTCATCTCAATGAGATGTTATTGGTGTCCGTACTTCCCTCCCTCACACCACCTCAAACAAGTTTTTTTCATCTTATCTTCTATTGACTCACATCATTTTTCCTCTTTCAGTACACGCATTTCTAATTGCAACCATGAGAGAATTCGGTTCTAGACAAGGATCAATAGATGCGTATGAAAAAATAGGGAAAAGAATCATACAAAGGAGGCATATGGTTATTATCCAGAATCTTTGAGGATAGATTTGCCCTAAACACCCAAGGCTCTCACCAAGTACTTACAAGTAAAATTTGAGTAGGCAAGTCATGTTTCACAGAGTGGAATGCTTACAACTGCATGAGCTTATGACTTGCTTTGAGGACTTTTTCTGCTCTCGATGGGAAGAGGCTTATTTTGAGTAGGTAAATACTGGCCTGGCTAGCCAAATAGGTAAGGGATGAGATAGGAAATTCTTGCTTGAACTATAGGAACCCTAGAGCATAACTGGCTATAAAAATGTCTCCCTCCCACCAATCTATCCCGCTCCTTGCTCTCGTAGGAAGAGCCAGACCCTCATAAGGAGAAGTTGAGAATGGCACCTAACAAGCAATGCTAGAATCTGGATCTATGATGATCAACAACTAAAAAGGATGGCTGTACCGCTACCTAAGTGCTAGCAATAGTCAGGTTGCTGCATCTCTTGGCTCCATCTCGTTTTGATCCAGGTGAAGAGATAACTCGAACTAATCACGCAGTACATGAGACTCTAGACTGCCCATGATGTGGAGAAAAAGAAGAAGAAGAATGCTGGCCAGAGAAAACATCAATGGATGGTGTGGAATCCCCCTTCGAAGGCCCTGCTGACTCATCTTTTAACACAGCAAATCAAATATGGCAGAAAACGCTTCAAGCTCAGGGACAGAGACTTGATGCAGACTATATCTGTGTTTAGATCACTGTCTTATGAGGGGGCGGCTTTTTAGTTTTTGTTGTTAGATGTTTCATTCGCTGGGCCAACAGTGGTCCCAAGGTTGTTTGTGGCGCCCACGAGCTTGATATTCACTAGAAAAGAAATAAGAAAATGTTCACTAGTATCAATTTCGATTGGTTTGAAGATAGAATCAGACCAATTCTTCCATCAGTAGATGAGATGGGTATCCCTTCAATCACTCGTGGTCTAGGTTATAGTATTGAGGGAGGGGGAAAAGAATGATACTGCCAAAGGTAACTATATCACTCAAAGGTTTTCATGACCAGTACATACCTAATTGGCTAATTTTCTAGGTCTGCATGCCAATGGATAGAACATTTGAACGAAGCTGCCCTCTGGATAGATCAGTCGGCAGTATGGTTTGTGATTCCTTAGATTGACTATCAGCCATGGATAGATGATCATTATTTTATTTTTTTCCTAACTTATCCAATTGCTCTTTTGTTTGGTTGTTCGCATTTAGTGTTTGTCAATTCGACATTGGCATTGACAAAATTTTAGATTCATTTTGTCAAAGGAAAGTCTTTTGAAATACCTTTCGTGGTTGGGATCTCATGGGTCTTAGCCTCACATTCTGGAGACAATCAAATTCATTTTGCGGCTGATTCTCTAAATAGAAAACCGAGCTTTGTTTTCCCTCATCAACTTTCATAGTGAAAGACGCCCAACAATGACTTATCATCTACTTTTTAGCATTTCAAATTTGACTATTTGATTTTGGACACCCCAAATCTGTCAAAAACCATACATACGTATGAATTTTTAAAATCGTTTGCAATCATGAAGCGTTTCAAAGAGTCAAAAAAGGTAATTTATAGTTACTAAAATATCATAAATTACTAGCGTAATCAAGGGGTTAACAATTAGAGGTGATCGGATTCAAGGTAATTAGGATCCAAACCTTGAACCTATACCTGATCCTGTTATAGCCAGTTGCTTTTTTTTAACCCTGTACCCAACCCTATTTGCACAATACCCTATTTTGGACTCGACCATATTTTTCCAATTTGAGAACAAAGTCTACCCTGTTTTCCATTGGACTTGTTTTGGATAGTGGTCCGCAGTTGGTGATGGGCGATAACGAGCCTGGCAGTGGTCTGAGCTTGGTTATGGCGACTCAACAGTGAGTAGAGGCAACAAGCAGCAAGCAACAATCGACGGCAACGAGCTCAATCCACCTCTTTCACCACCCCTCCTCCTCCACCCTCCTCTCATCTCTAGTCTGCCTCTTTCGCCTGGTTCAAATTTGGTCTAGCCGCCCAACCTCCTCCTCCCGCCTCCACCTCCGCCTCCGCCTCGCCTCCTTCACAACCAACTTCTGGATTTGGTCGGGCCTCAATCCTCGTCTCTAATCTAGATCCGATTTGGTTTAACCAGATTTGATGGTATGGCTGCCTAGCCTCCTCCTCCTACCTCCGCCCCGCCTCCTATGCAACCCAACTTCCAAATTTGGTCTAGCCCTGACCTTGTCTTCAATCTAGATCTGGTCTAGTTTAAACATACCTGGTTTGGCTGTCGCACAACCACCTCCCCCAACCTCCACCTCTGCTCAGCCTCATCCCCACTTCTTCCCCTCGCTTCAGCTCCAAATCTAGCCAGTCCCTCCGCCTCCTCCTCTCGCCCTGTCTCCTCTCGCCGCCTCCTCCCACCAAAACAAGGGAGCTTGGCTTCTACTCCCCCAAAGACAATTTGTTCCATGATTGAGACTTGAGAGGGTAAGGTATTTCCTTTTTTAAGCTCGGGTGGCTTTTCAATTTTATTTTATTTTTTAAAGAAAACCAGTTCCAAAACCGATTCGGGTGGATTTCCACTTGGAACTGGTTCCCAAAAACCGGAACCAGTTCCTAGACCGGGTTCCTAGACCGGTTTCACCGGGAACTAGTTCCCCGATAATCCCAGTCCGGTTGAACACCCCTATTACCAATTAAATGAGACTTTGTGACATCAGTAACCAACATATACGGAAAAATTACAGTCAATAATTTAAAGTTACCAACCCCGGCTAAACCAACACCGTTTCAGAAAGTAGACGAAAAATCATGAGTACAGTAAGTCCAAAGTCATCGAGTTCCAGGACGTATTCTCTGCTTTCTTTGTCCAAGAACACATTCGAAGGCCTTATTAAATTGACAATCCTCGTTATTTACACATAATTTGGCTAGACCTGTTAGCAACTTCAGATAGATAAAGAGAGAAGACAGCAAGTGGCAACCAGTAGAAAAGTCAAAGATAAAACTACTAACAATCAAACAATAAACTCTCTCGTAACCCGAATGGTACATACAGCCACAGCAGCTCCACCTCAAAATAACCAACTAAAACATATACACAAACCATGATGACCCAAGTTCCCACAAGAATTTATTTACCTGACATATATATATATCTGAGAGAGGCATCAGAAAAATAGCTAAAACCCTGTATTCAGACATGTCATCAATATCTCACGCTGCTCGCTACTTAGAATGACCTGTTAGGTTTTGAGGATGAGGATGATGAGGATGTTTTGG
This sequence comes from Corymbia calophylla, assembly GCA_014182845.1. Lineage (NCBI taxonomy): Eukaryota > Viridiplantae > Streptophyta > Magnoliopsida > Myrtales > Myrtaceae > Corymbia > Corymbia calophylla. Next base: position 23,281,918 of record CM024698.1, on the reverse strand, counting down.
CTTTTGCGAAATCCACGAGATCCTTGAAGAGCGCATCTTCTTGTTTCGCTTGCTTGGTTGGGGTAGATGAATTCAGAGACATGTTCTGAGCGTGACCCACCAGGCTGTCATAAGAGGAACTCGATCCACTACTTGAATGAGAACTTCCTGGGAAACCTTGCTTTTGGTCAAAAAATTGTTGTCTCTGATTGTAGCGCGAAGGTGGCGGCGGAATAACAGTAGGAGACTGAGTTGTGTCCCAGGGAGCTGGAGGAAGCCGATCAGCAGATCTGCTCATTGGGAGAGGCTCATCATATGCAGGTTGACGATCATAAATGGGTGAAGTTTCTGGGCTTTTGCCATATGAAGGAGGAGAGTAACTGTTGTCTGAATGATTAGGAGGTCGAAAAGGCTGCGATGTATCAACAAAGCCTTCAGATTTATAAGCATCACCACTGAGAAAGTCTACCGTGCCAGAATCTCCCGAGATTGGCTTCTTTGATGAGGGTCGGGGAGCAAGTGGGTTCAGTCGAGATGGTTCCACTTTAGTGTTGACTGGCTTCCTGTTGTGACCATTGTCCCTTGATGACCTGCAAAAAGGAAAAGTGAAATTTCTGAGATAAGAATTTGGTAGTGTTTTTAGGGTTCCATGGTTTAAAAACTTCAGATAGATCAAATCTACTATTTCTTAATGGTTAAAATAACCAAATGCACTGCCAAGAGCCAAGGCTAGAGATATAAATCATGCTTTTTACACCTTCCACAGTCACACCATGTATTTTTGGACCAAAAAAAATTAGGATCCTCTCTGGAACTTAAATTAATTCAACTCCATGAGATTATGCCAGACAAGAAAATATTTTGATTTATTACCCAATGGAATTAGCACTGGCTTGTCAGTCACATTTCCAGCGGCACTCAAGCAGATGCATTACCTGTGAGATAATTGGGCAAAGTCATCTTCCAATTCATCTTCCTCATGGTCTACATTTACCAGTGGCATAACTGGGGTTACATTTGATACCACCCCAGCAGTAGAAGTTCCTCTAGCAATGTCATCATGCCGGCTAAGTACACGCTGCAAATTGTCATTTAGCGCGAGTCCTTGACATAGAAGGTCCTCATCTCTGAAAAAAAAATTTCGCTGTCAGTACAATTATAATGTCAAGAGAACCATAGAAAGGATTATTATTATTATCCTTACGTAGTTTCATTCACAAGCAGCATGACACGCTTTTGATAAGAACGGCACTGATCAACAAGGTCAACAATCACTTCATCCTTCAAAGCCTGCCAAGTATTCATAGTTGTAAGAATTTGAATTTAAGTGACCATTATTATGAGTTCTTCCATGTAAAAATGCTAAAAATAAGGAACATAAAAAATTAGGAGAACTAAACACAAAAACTTGGTGAGTAGGTGTTGCAGATAAACCACACTTTTGAAACATCAGAATTATATTTCCATAAAGAAGTGGAAAGCAAATAAAATATGTACAAAAACAAGGTGGATCATTACCTCAGGTTTCTTAGCATCCACTGCTCCAAGCATTTCCATCAAAACATCAGCCAACCCCCGAGCATTTTGTATCTCTAACAAGCTGATTATAAAAGATATTAGAATTCTAAACTAACTCTAACCATCAAGTTTATAGATCTAACAGTTTGCAGCACAGATCATTTCAGTTAAGAAACACTTTTTACATAGCCTGACAACTGTTACAACTATGCCTATAGCAAATGTCTAAACTAAATCACGGTCAGATGTCCAAGAGCAAAGCACTTGTTGCATGCCCATGCAGACATGCACCCAAGCACCAACACTTTCGCATGCGCAAATGCTCACACAAACACAGGGAAGAACATAAGAGGCAAATTTAAGAGGGACGATGATATATTGCTCTCTCTCAAAAACAGAAACTCCTATACAAAGATAAGAAGGAAGAAAGGAGGAGCAAATTCCAACTTGTAAGTGGCCAGATAGCACAGAGGACTCGCATTTTGACAAAATTAAGAGTAATGGGATTATATATTCCTTTATAAGTACCTAAGACCAGAAGCATCAGATTGAAGTGAGGCCTGAATAGCAGCATCTTCAAAGTCCGGAGTATGGTGATATATGGGTTGAGTTTGTGGTGGTGTGAACAAGGGAACAGCATTTTCTTCTCGGGGTGGAAATTCAACTCCAGCAGCCTGTTAATAATTGACGAGATCAATTGACAAGATCAATCTAGGAACTGAACATTATGATTACCCAAAACACACAAGCTGTGACAAACACGCATGAATGGGAAAAGCCCATATGTTAAATAGGGCAACAACAAGGGAAAACACAACATGCAAATCTTTTATTCTAACATTAAAATTTAAACATGTCCATGAACATACACAAACAGCAGTTAGAAGTTCTCCATCCTAATCTTCCCAAGCCAACGCTCTTCCAACAAAGAAGTAAGTCCAGAGCTTAAGTACATGAAATTTTACAATTAATAGCACATCATAGTCATGTACATTGACATGAAAGCAAACCCAAGTTGAGTCAGTTTTTATGAGGGAACGACAATGTCTCCAAGAGGCACACTGCAAGGAAACGAACTCATAATGACCTGGCCAGGACACTGTCGCTAAACATTCCTGCCGCAGAAAATTCAAATTCCCAAGGACCTTCAGTTGTAAATCATCTAAAATAAGCTTAATTTGTTAAATCCTCAATAAGGGGCACTACAACTTTTTCTCAACCACAGTGATTTTACGTCCTAATTTTTCTCAAGTGTACAAGAATCTGTTGAAGCATTTTAATCTCCACTGCACTAGTTTTTTGGAACATAAGGCGCTTGAATGCATAACATTTCATGCCTTAAAAGTCTCACTAGCCTTACTATTGTCTTATGGAAAATTCTTCTCATGCAGTTACACAGCACAGGGAACAACGTAGTCTTTCACCTATAGAATCTCCCCTATGCTTAAGTGGCATTATATGATCATTTTAGGTACCAAATAAGCTTATTGACTTCATCCATGCAACTGGGATCTTGTGTGTGAAAGATTTCTCTGTCCCGCAAATTGGATTTATAATATCAAAATCACTCACTCTCTAACAGTTGTTACTCGAATTCTCACCAGTGTCCTTTTAACATCTACACACCTCAAGTATCTGTCTCTAACCAACTTAAAGAAAGCTCTTAGGTTCTAAAGTTTCTACAGAAATTTGAAATGCACACTTATTTCAGGTTGAATATCGTCAGCCACGCTATTTTATTTGCAAAAAGCATTTTCCAAGAAATATCATCTTCATCAAGCCTAGTGAGCTCAGTGACCAATTAACGTCATTTGGACAAAGATGCAACAAGATAAGGAAATTAAACGTGAAGGTATTTCTCAGACACACCGATGCTCGAATAGCTTCTGGAACTAAAACAAGAATCCAGCATAATTACCCTCAATTCATTATAAGCTGCATAATATTGGGGATAGCTCCCCCTAGGTCCACCAAATGCTTCCTGCCATGTGTCGATTAGAATTAATATTTTCTCCCTTACACTCAAATCAGGCTGCACATTGAATAAAACATCCATCAGAATGTTGTGTGACACGGTAAACTCATCAAAGAAAATAATTAATAAAGAGGCAATTATACCTTTTTCTTAACTATTTTAACCATATCATGCAAGATATCACGCTCAACAATCAGCTGGAAAACATTCTCGCCACAGTTTTTGCTGAGAGCCTCCAATGCCTGGATTAAGACATAAGTTCTAAATCATTATCTAAAGAACCGATCTGTTGGAAGTTAATAACAGGACAGAGCAAAAAGGCATCAATCAACCAGAGCAAAATCAAGATATCAAGAATTCAATCAGAATATACACATATTGGAAAGGCACTGCACCCACCAGGACACACAACTGCTCACATCTTTGCGTGCAAATACACATCAATCGCTAGTTACATATACATACATAAAAACAAAAAGAAATAAATGCCCAAAGAGACTCACAAAAAGGGCCAGAATCTGTGCTTTCGGACGTTTGCTGGTGAGACGCTTTTTCAGTACCTTTAGAGCATCCTTGGCTTGCCTGCAAAAATTCGTTTATAGAAAAAGTTTAGAAACCTTTAAATACATGAAGCCAGACCGATAAAACAAAAACTAAAAAGCGCAACCCTGTGCAATAAGCAATAGACAAATCCGAGATATTTTTTTTCCAGGGAAAAAGAATGCCACATGCATCCAGATGAGAAAGAGCAGCGCAACTATATCCTGACGGTCCAAAGGACAACTTATAGAATGCAAAAAGCTCCTGCAATCAAAAGCCCCTAATATGCAAACTTCATATACCTACTCACCATAATGCATCAAGCATGTCTTGTCTAGGCAACTGAATTATCCAAAAATATGATGCCCAAATGCATTTCACCTCATAATTGCACACCATTAAAGTGGAATTACTTTTGGGAATTCCTAACTCCCATATGTGTGTCTTGAAACATTTGAATGACGGTCTATTCATGACCGTGTTTTTAGCAGTCAGTTGATCATTTAAACATTGACAACTATCTTCAAGCATGTTCATGAAATATCAACCATGTTTGGGCATATGAATTGAAGAAAACGAATTAGGAAAAGGAAGTCCACCCATTTTCCTATGAACTAAGTACAAGGCCATTATGATCAATTATGAGAAATATGAAGACACACGTGGATAAACATTCAATTGTGGATTCATTAGTGTTGTTTCAATTCCAATCCCGGCCAAAAGCGCAGATATTACATCTAAAAAGAAAAGATATCAGGGGAGGATAGAGGAATATCGCCACGCCATGCCATGAAGGACTGCCGAAGCAATACATCCGACAAAAATTTTCCACCGAAGAAACAGCCGTGGAAGAGTAAAAGAGTCGTTACCCAGGATCCACGTTGATGATATCACAGAGCTCAATATTGATAGCCCAATCAGGGCCCGGCAAACTGTCGCTCGTAGCTCTTTCTGCACAGGCTGCTGCATTATTAGCCATTGGGTTCCTGCCCTCTTGGATTCCGGCACGGCTTATCCACGACAACTAAGAAACAGAAAAAGCGGTCAAAATCCAATAACCAAAACGAAACCTGCAAAGACGGTCGCGTCTAAAGCAGAAGACGAGATCAAGAAGTAGCTAACGATCCGATCATTGCTGATTAGGCATCTCCAGCTAATTCCACCCCCCGGGCGTCAAACCTAGGTCGCTTTCAAGCGACAAATTGGGGAGAAAGCCGCAGCCTTCCAGACAGCGGGCGGCCAATTTTGACCGGCACAATCGAGCAAAACTAACTCGCCGGAAACCACAGCCTAAACTCGAATTAGCTCGAGCATCGGCTCGATCATACCCAAAAGCGAGAAGCTACGCGGAGGATCAGCAATGAGCTGAAACCCCCGTCGCCAGTGATCGACCGGACCGAAAACGCGAAAAGAAAAAGGCCCTCCTCGGCAGCCGGAGAACCGAAACCCCGAACCCTCGGCGAAACCAACTAACCGCGCTCCGATGATTCTCGATCGCCGGAATTGGCCGCAATTCCGGCGACCACGAATCGCGCGGCGCGGCGAAATCGGACGGTGTGGAAGGGATCTCGAGGGAGGAGACTTACCGGCGAAGGAATCGGGGAGCGGAGCGGAGCGAGGGACTCCTGCAGGAGAATGAGGAGAAGAACGAAGAATGGAGAGAACGAAGAATGTGGGTAATGATTCAGATTTCTTCTTGAAGAGGTGGAAACGGAGAAAGAAAGAGAGAGAGAGAGAGAGAGAGAGCAAAAGAGTCAAAGCTGACAAGGGCTTTAGCCGCTTTTATGAATTGCTTTTTTCTCCCCCCCTTTTTTTTATTTTTTGGCCCTTTTTCCTTTTCGAGGAAGTCGGGGTCTTGTTCCTTCATTTGGAAGTTTTAATATAACACATTTTATCTCAATTTAATTTTCATCTCGTAAAAAAATTTAGAGCTTGAATTTCGGGACACGCCTGTTCAAAATTAATTTTCTACGATGGGAAAACCTAAAATCATCTACACCTATCCAATATCTCATTAAAATGCATACACATCAATAAGAATGGCAAACAATTTTTAGACAATTCTAATATAAAAAAGGTAATTGAATCCACGTGTTGATCGAATTCATTTTGAATTTGAGGATTGATTTGAGATCTTCTTCAATTAGAGATAAATATTAGACAAGAATACCAACTTGAAATTAGTTACCAAGATAAAAATCAATTCACAGGTAAATATTCCACTATAATATGGTTGACCTCTATCTATGAATTAAAATGAAAGAGAAACATGCTAACATCATTCATTTACAAAACAGTAATTAATTCAGGGTAAACGTATACTAATTTAACACCTTAATATAATTGACCCTTATTTAGATATTAAAACGAAAGAGAAACATGCTAACATCGTTCTCAATTCTAAGAAAAAAAATAGATAAGATAATGGAGTTGGTCGTTTATGGAGCAGTTTGTGTCTTCTTAATTTATTTTTTAATTTTGCTAGAAAATCTTAGAAAATCCGCGAAACACTAAACAAGTAATTGCATGTTTTAATACTGGGGAGGGGTCTTACTCCGACCTGACCAAATCACCGCCGTCCCTATTAATCTACGCAAATCTCGAAATAGCAAAAAAAAAAAAAAGGAACCTTCGTATTTTTAATTCGTAAATTCATTCTATCTTAAAGCATCGGACAACCTCAAAAAAAAAAAAAAAAAAGAACGTAATAAATGTCCTTAAAATATCTTGAAAACATATGCAAATCTATTGAACGTCTTTTTTGGGGTTAAAAGATATTTCTCGGCGGCAGACTTTATTCCGGGAGTCGGCTCCTGGACGCCGGCCGTGACGCAGCGCGCGTGACGGTCCAAGCAGAAGCCGCCAAACGGTACGGCGGGAGCGATTTCCATTGGCTCGTGACCGACGACCGACGACCGACGACCGACGGCGGAGTCAGCAGGATTCCTTTTCCTCGGTGGTCGGTCCGGTCGGGCTTCCAGAGGTCTCCTGGTTTGACTTTTCTTTTTTCTTTTTATTTTTTATTTTATGATGATGAAACGACGGAGCGTAGGAAGCTAAACTGCGTCGTCTACTTTTTGTCCTAGTGTGGAACCCTGGACTTTTATGGGCTAAGACTCCATATAGAAAAACGAGTTTGGATAAGGCCGAATATTGCTATCATATGCTCTGTAATACCTGTTGAGCATGCTTAATTTATATATATATATATATATATATATATAAAAGGGAAATTTTTAAATAAAGATCTAAAACATCATTATATTTTAGAACAAAATCGATGCCAATTAATGGGTTCGGTTTTTTTCTTCTTCTTCTTTTTATGAACTTTTTCCGATTAAGAAGAGTATGGCAATAACCGGTATCCTAGAACTGGGAAATGCCTCATTTGATTTTTTTTGGTTCTTTTGGTCAAAGTCTTAGTTGATTATTCGTTGAGCGTCATTGCGACGCTCGGTTAAAATCCAAACGCTCGCCTCAAAATTCGTGTGTGAACGGCCGGAGGGAGTTGGGCTCCACTTGGCGATTTTTTGGTGGAGTGTGCGAACTTCAATTTTTCAGCGCCCTGAAGTGAAATCAAAGGAAGTCAACGCTGACCCCCGTGCATCGATTCCACATTGCGCCGTGGTGGACCGGGTCGTGGCCGGAGAATATGGTGGAAATTCTAATCCCCCCAGGCATTTCGACGTGGTGCAGAAGCCACTAGATTAGGCCACGATCGATGACTATTCTCAAAAGAACGGACAAACAAAGAAGAACATTGCGAGTATCGTAATTCGTACGTACAAGTAGTTCTTGTAGCACAATCATTGGATACATCAATTGGACTATCTAGGATTGATCATAGTAGAAATTCCATGAGCACTTCCTCTTAGCTTCCCCCTCGTCTTCATATGAGTTCTTGTCATTTTGTATACACGAAAGAAAAACCTTCCACGTCGATCTGCAATGAAAAAGAACGTGTTTCTAAGGTTATGAAAGAGTCATCGCACGTGGAATTGTGCATTTTCTAATCTGCTGTGCAAATTCTCCTTGCGTTCCACATCGAATCAAACGCTCATTGTGAACAAGTAATTGAAAAAATAAAAGCTTTCCTGTCAAAGCGAGTGGTTCTCATGTTAGTTTGACATACAAGGCTAGCGAAAGATCGAACCATTCGATTCAAACATGAAGCTGGGCTCGCAAGACTCAATGGGTATTAAATTATGAGTTCAAAGATGTAAACATTTCTGGAAAAAAAATATCATGTGGTGGTGGCCTGGTGTCTTCTTACGTCATCAAGTGAGACTTCTTTCATGCATGGTACAAGAACTGAGAAAGGCTTGGTAATGCTCAAGGCTGTGTTGCTCATCTCATAATCAACAATATCAACCGATTTCCCCGACACATCCCCGGACTTTTACGGCAACAAGATGTTGTCCATTTAAATTTGTTGTAATATAATATGCGGAAATGATAAGATCTTGTAAATTAAGTCAACACGAAATCACCAGAGAAATAAATGAGAAATAATCAAGACACCAGAAATTTTTATTGAGAGCGCATAGCAAAAGTTTGAAATCACTAGAGAAATAAATGAGAAACAATAAAGATACCAAAGATTTTTGTTGGAAGCACACAACAGAAGTTCGATAGAGATCGCCACGAGAGAGTCCAAATTCAAACCAATCAATATATTAAGTTGAACCCATATTTACTCAAAAGCTTAAATCATTGAATTATAGACCAACTATAATATATTAACTGCTCCACACCACATTCATTTTTCGATATGAAATTTCTCTAATACAATTCACTCACACGTGCCTCTTAACAAAATTAATGCTTAGGGTGTCCTGTGTACTGCGAGGCTATGCACGATGATAAATCCACATTGAAAAGGGATCAAAAGCCAGTCATGTTGCAACCTAACTCAAGATCTTCAAGGAGGACGAAAAAGTCAGTGGGGGTGTTAGAACCATAGGATGAAGCGCGATGGTAATTGCATAAGAAGGTCATACCCTCTTGTTTGGAAATTATTTGATATCAGAATAAATGACTTTTTCACTCTCTCTCTCTTCGCACAACGCAAGTAACAACGAAGTTCTCTTTATTTAGAACTAGAGAAATCCCATATTCAATCGCACTCAATCGCCAATTTTACAAAGGAAACACTAATTCATCAGAACAAGTTACGTCCACTCATAAGATTAATCCTATCAAAAGGTTCTAAAAAGAAAAGGAAAAAAAAACATTAAGGAGCTAAATTAGTTGAGCTTGATGGGACACATAGGATTAATGAAGACATTCCAAATTAATGACGTCCCAATTTGACAAAAAAGTTGTAGATTAACATTAAGTTCAAAATTAAAGGAGGTGGAACCAAGAGGAATGACGTAAACCCGCAATCAAGGACCTTTGAATCTTTCTCTGGCCAAATAAAATTCGAGGCTGAATGAACTAACTTCAACGCCATACATTAGAAATGTCACATCACCTTTTTCGAGATAATTATAAATAACAATAATAATAATAGATTTGAAAGCTACCCGACCCTGAGCCGCGAGAAATGGCCTGCGGTTCAAAGTCAACACATTCACGTCAACCGTAATGTCGCATCCAGTGGTGTCGGACCAACATCACCAGCTAATTTGACCAAAGAAAGTTCACCAAGAACTTCATCTCAACCACACGGAGAGAGCGAGAAATTCCTTCGTTGTTAAGATAAGACCAAGGGAAACATTATCCTCTCGGCCCAAGACAATGCGTAATGAATCGCTCGACCAGCTCGTCTCTCTTCTTCTTTTTTTCTTTTTTCTTTTTTAATTCTTGCCGCAGCAAGTCACCTAATTCAGAATTAATTTATTCGCTTGAACATATAAGCTTGGTGACCAAGTCCATTTCATAATATCCTAAAATCAGTGCAAAAGCCATTAAGAAACACGCAGACCATCAAGAAAGAAGAACAAAGTTGCACGCATAGTCGCAGATATATAGCCTCAAACCACATTCGAGTTGCAAATGGACCGAGAGAATACACCCCATAGCTTCGGCAGGGCAAATGACAAAATATTACTAGTAAACCTACTATCCTGATTCTACTATCATCAAAATAAGCAAAAAGAGCATCATTGGGTGGTCTCCACTGTCCAGGAAATCAAAGAGAAGATCAGTCGCAACATAGATCGTCATTTCCCGAACAGAGAACAGGCGCAAGGAATATCTGAAATTTTATTTAAGAACCAGCAGAGCTCTCACATATTCCAGCAATGTACCTATGTACTTAGACCAGCATAATTTCAGGACTCCCATCATAGTCCATTTACTTCATCTAGACACAAATCTTTCCCATAATCTCATACTTCCTATCAACACCCCTAAAATAGCAACCAACACACCAATAACAAAAAGCAAAAAGAATCCCCTCCTACTGGACTTGACGACTGCATCACCTTTAACAGCACTCGCATCTGTGGAAACAGAATATACTTTCAACCTACTGAAGCTGGACATCCTACCCAGAGCTCGACTTACAATTGCATTCTCAGAAGCTGATGCTGGAGTGGTTGGTATTGAGTCCACAAAAGCCCAAATAGCCGAAGAGAATCCACTCATTACACCACCACGCTCTTCGTTTTGGCTTTGACTTGATTCATTGGGCAAGCTACTAGAACCGCCTACAAAACCTGAAAACAAATGCAAAATGACTACCACATCAGCACCTGCCGCTGCGAGATACAACTCCCTCAGGAGAAAAGATGACGACGATAACACATGTCACACTCAATTAGCCAGCAGTATGCAAAGAGAATACTTGTGCTAGAGGAGCTCATGGAGCTAGCACCAAATCCTTTTTGCATTTCACCCTGTGGACTATGACAGTTCTACCAATACCATCCATCCCATCAGGAGCTTTGTGTGGATGGCGAATGGAGAGAGCCACTTTGTCCACAATAGAAACAAAGACAGAGAACTCAGTGGCAGCTAAGAAAATCATCAATATCAGATCTTGTGTAACCATGTACCTGAAGGACACGGTTGGACCCCCTGGACAAATTCAGCTGAGGAATAACCTTCAAATGTTTGCTCATGCACCCACAACTGACTGGTAGTCTGCTCAACGACATTTGAGATGGGAGGTTGCTGGTGGTGGTTATATTGGTTCATTAAATCATTATCAAAACAATTCATTTGGGTAGCCCCGCCATCTTCCTGATTCATGGATCCAATGTCACGAAGAAACATGGCCGCATCATGAAACATATCGAGCTCAGTGAGCCCATCTAAATCTTCAAAGTGTAGATCCTCTACAGGTTTCCCCGAGGCACAGAAAGAGGGGTCACTATTGTTGAGATCATCAATTTCCAGGAAGTCCTCGCTTACACGAGTCTCCAAGGTACCGCATTCAGGAGCACGAGTGGTCTCGGAAACTTCCTGCAATTGTTGCCACTGGGATGCTCCAAACTGGGTCAACTCAATGTTGGCCAGATTTTCATCCCACGGAGTACTCAGATTATATGGAAAGAGTGGCTCTGAAGCGACTACTTCTCCAGATGATGGATCCACCAATGTACTTCGTGCTTCTTCCTGTGCTTCTTCCTCCTAAAACATGACATGAAATATCAGTTGTGCACATCAATACATTTCGAACATGAAATAGTCACACAAAAAACATGAAGCTATTCCAAAGATGCAACTAATCTATTTCCTCATCCATTACCAACGCCTTTTTGCCACTTCAACAGTCTATTTGATACCTAGATAAGAGCCAACTACCCAACTACTAAGAATTAGAAGCAGAAGCCTTTCCTTGTATTATACACGCTATAAAGGTCGAACCTAAAGCAAGATATGAGACACTGCATGCCTCCCAATCAGAACACATTTATTGGATTTACAAGAAGGATAAAATCAGCACTGCAGTTTCTATGACACACAACCAACCAATATACCATTCCAGAATCAACATTAAATGAGGTAACTGTTAACAATAGATGAGAGCATCTAATAGTTAAACAGCCAACCCGGCATGCTACTGAAGGATAAAACTGATTGAAGAACCAACCTGGGGTAACAGATAACCACAATTATTATACTGTGGTTGCTCAAGTTCAGGCCCCTCTGCAATTTCCTTAAAGAACTCTTCAATATCATTTGCTGGAGGCAGGACCTGATTGTCGTTACCCACAATGTCTACTGAAGAAACTGGAGGAAGTTCTTTTGGACAGATCTCCTCATCAACAACCTTTGTAACAGCAGAGCAATCATCATCTCCCCAGTCTTCCTCCTTAAACGGTGCCCCATATTGCTCTCCATTCTTTGGTCCAGGTCCACTTTTCTTGAAAACCTTATAGAGAGCATAATAGTCCTAAAAATATTAAGAGAAAAAGCTTTAGTATAGATGAAAAATAAAGAAGGAAATTGGTAATTTAGCACCTCCTCAAGTGGCATACCTGCACATTTTGGCATCTCTTGAGCTCCTCTTCATCTAGAGTGTATTCATGCATCACCCAGTCAGTTCGTTCACCATTAGGTGCTCGACCTTTGTAAAAGACTAGGGTCTTCTTCACTCCAACAGCACGGCCATTAGATGTAATAGTACGATCCTTTCCTGTTGCTTTCCAATATCCATGTCTTGTTGCTCTATTTGACCTCGCTGCATTAGGATATTTCCTGTCTCTATGACTGAAAAAGAACCACTGCCTATCCCCACTCTTCAACAAAGATTGGCCTGCATCGCAATTTCGTGTCAGGAAGCTGTTGTGATAGCAGATCCATAAGTTGGAACTTTGCAGGCAATTCGAGGGAGCCACACAAACATTTTAAAAGTTCTTCTACAAGGAATCTTAAGAAAACCAGTAATCAACAATTGAGAATTAACAAAACAACGAGTACAATATAAAGCACACAATCAACAAATCTATGTCATTTCACACAATATAAAAAGCGTGTACCACCCTTCAACATCAGCTTTCATACTCTAATATTTTCCATACAGAACAGAACCATCAAAGACAGGAGACTGATTTCAACACGTTGACGATAAAAGAATAGGCGTCCATGAAAGATCAGTAAGAAAACAAGTCAGGAAGTAAACACAACAAGTAGATGATAAGTGAACAAGTTACCCAAGAAAAATGAAAAACCACATGCAAAATGATCGATTCTAAGTAACTGTTGCTACGCTAAACTAACCCAAGACAAAGCTTTGGCTGAACCGAGCCACCGCAAGGGACGTTTAGCATAAAATTAATCGAATAAGGTGCTCGCCATGCTAAGGCTTCATGAATCGCGATCATCATTCATAAACTTATATACGTACGCAGATTTATGAAAATGGCATCACCCAAATGTAAGCCACCTGTCCAACTGTCATCAACTAACACCACTCACCCTTAATCAGCTAACGCATGACAACCCATAATCAAACAACAGGTCCGGCAGCCGGCAGTGGTGGCCGCAGGACATAAGCCACCTATACATACGTACATACAAATGCACGTACGGATGCCTAATCGATAATAACTACTTCTGACAAAATGACGAAAACACGCCGAGAATAGACACAAAATCGTGAATCCAACCAAGAAACCCCCACCGATCGCGCAAGTGCAGACACGCGAACATAGAGTAGACACAAAAGGACACCACGATCGGCGTATAAGGCATCTCCAACGACGTACAGATCAAGTCAACGCAGGCAAGTCAAAGCAGGACAGAACACGAAAAGAACAAAAACCAAAAGAAAAGAAACAGCCATCGCGCAGCAGCAGATTCAATTACCAGGCAACTCCTCAGGATCCCACTTGTAGACATCGAGCTCGGATATGATGTTGAGCCGCAGCTTGCGCTTGCAGATCTTCCTCTTCAGATAGTAAAGCACGAGCTCCTCATCGGTCGGGTGGAACCTGAACCCGGGAGGCCAGGAGGGCTGCTCGCCGCTGCGCACCACCGGCGACGAATCCGCCTCGACAGTCATCGCGCCGATCGCCCCGAAACCGATCGCCTCCGCGCCGACGAAGACCGAAACACCACCGCCGGAAGTGGAGTACCCACTAGCAGAGCGGAGCAGAGGGGAGCGGAGCAGGAGGCGGGGAGTGGCGGAGCGAGGCGGGGGAGAGTGATGACGATCGGGAGGCCGAAACCCTAGCAGAGACGCCAAGGGTTTCGGACGGGAGGAGGAGAAGGAGGAGGAGGTGGAAGACGATTTCTGGCCGGGGAAGGGCGATTCGCCAGTCAAATAGGGCGGATGCGAAGCTTCCTTGTAATGGGGTTTAATTTCCACCTCTTTTCTTCTTCTTTTCTTTTCTTTGGGGGGAAATTATTTTATCATCTTGTGAAACTGTGTTCACACTAAGAAATATCATCGTTTTCTTATTTATTTTCCTTTTTTTTATAGCTGTTTGCCGTGTTTAGCGCCCCGCATTAAGAGTGTGCAAAATAGACCGCTCGGATTGAGAACCATCCTGATCGGATTAAATGGGGTGGTTGGGACCGATTCCCAATTTCTAAAAATGAAACTCATGTTCAACGGTTTTTTATTTTAAAAGAAAATTGTATTGGATAGATTAAATATATTTTTTTATTATTTCTTTTAAAAAATAAAAGTAACTAGCTTTTTTTTTTTTTCCTTTAACATGTAATATCAGGTATTAGAAAAAAAATGATATGTTCCGTTAGATCGGATTGAATCAAGAATTAATTGCCCTCATCCCGTGCGGGCCTCGCTTGAAGGCCAACATCTAGATCGATTTAGCATTGTATCCTTGGTGGGCCCGACCACGAGGATAAATGTTGAGTCCAAACTTTGACTTGATTGTTGAGTAATCAAATTTGAGTTGGATTTGCATTGGAATGTGCAATGTTGCCAATTATGGATTTCCCCTTTAACGTTTTTTCCTTAAATGGCGCGGTAAGTTGATGAGATACCGCGCAGATGTCCGCCGTATTTGGTACCTTGCATTGGCCTCACTCAAGGGCCGACATCTAGCTCGATTTAGTATCGTATCCCCGACCCCAATAGTAAATGTCAAGTCCAACTTTGAGTTAGTTACCAAGCTATTGGACTTAAGGGGATCCATATTGGCACCTAAGATGATGCCGATTACAAATTTCCTTTAATGTTCTATTGCCTTGAATGCGTGGTAGGATGATAAGATGCCATGCAGCTGTTCGACGTATTTGGTACCTTGCATCTGCCTTGCTCAATAGGCGATGTCTAACTCGATTTAGCATTGTATCCTTGACCCATAGATAAATGTCAAGTCTGGCTTTGAGTTAGTTGCGAAACTTTTGGATTTAAGGGAGAACTACATTGGCATGTCTGATGATGCCAATTACGGATTTCCCTTTAACGATCTTTCCTTAAATGACGCACCATATAACATGTCATAGTGCGATCTAGACTACATTGGGCCATGTGATTACACAACATTTGGTATCTTGCGATTTTGACATGATTTTATCATTGAGGATTTACGTTTCATTTTTAGAAAAATAATAATAATCAACTACTTCGACGATGAAATTATTTATCTTAAATCTCGATAGAAGTTTGTATTAAAAAGCACGTCCACTCTAACTTTCGCTATCTCAAATAAGATTAGTTGCATTATTGCTTATGGTTTCATAAAATACATTTTGACCCCATCAACGTCAATAGACAAATATCCAACTATTGTTTTCCAGTCACGTGACGTCACCCCTCACCTTCCCACCCCTTCCTTTCTACCCTCTCTCCTCCCTCCACCATTTATGTCCAATAAATTATTTTCGAGAAAAAAAAGGCAACAATATTACTGAAATCTGAACATCTGAAAATCAACCGGTATTTATTTTTTATCTTTCAAGAGACATGCACTATTTGTTCAATATAAGAAATATCTAGTAATCATGAACTTGTGAGCAAACATTTGGCTCAAGTTGAGAGACTTAGGCCAAACCTTGGTGGAACTGGACTCGGCCATTGGGGAATTGCTCGTCTAAGAGCTAGTGACTTGGACATGAGAGCTAAATACCTAAGCATGGTCTCAAGGGCACTAGCACTGACATTTAGGGTCTTGGCATGGCTATCATGGACTCGAGCACAAGCATCGGGATCTTGGCTCAATCCCAAGAGACTCGAGCTTGCCTCTATAGACTCGGGTGTAGGTCCCGATGACTTGGATACTAGAGCTAGGCACTTGGGCACGAGCATCGGATCTCGGGTATAGCTATCAGGGGACCTTGGCATGAGCATTTGTGCAAGGGCATCGAGGTTCCGAACCAAGACTCTATAGACTCAGGTCGGCCTCTAGGAGCCAAGCCTGGGCACTATTGATTGTTTCATGGACTTTTTCTTGGGAAATAAACAAAGGCTAAGAATCTCAAGAGTCTAACTTAGATTTTACAATCAGCAGTGGGAACTTGACCATTAAGTTTAGATCAGTAGTGGGGCCTCAAGTTCCGTGACAAACCCAAATACGAACTTGTGATCCTCGTAATAGTCTTGACCTAGCTCAACCTCTCAAAGGCCGGGATGGAGACCTCGACGGCCATACCACGGTTCTGGTGGCAAGGCGCAGCCAACGGCGATCCGACTCGATACCGCCACTTGGCCGAACTTAGCCCCTCAGAAGGTTCATCCATGAGGGCGACGGCTAGAGTTTGGGGACCATGGGAGGCCGCGGATTGTCATGTCTCGTGCGATCCAAATCCGTCAAGATCCCGGCGGGTAAGGTACACTAGATTTTGACAAGAGCCAAAGGAATATTTCCCTGTAAGCGTGTCGGGAGATTTCACGTGCTAAATGATAAGAAGAAATGTCAAAAATGAAAATGGTAGGAAATATATTATTGAGATTAATATTCACATAAATATATTTTTGCTTTTCACATTTACTCAAGTAGGAAAATGGGTGCTCTTAAATATAAGCGTAGATTATCATTAAGCTTAAGAAAAGGGCGGAGGATCGTGGTATCATGCATCCTCGTTTTTTAACTCAAAACAAATATAGGTACTAGATGCACATGGAAGAAGAAAGAAAAGAAAAGAAAAATCTAAAAATATTAGAAAAAGCAAAAAATTACACATGTTTGCACAAATTGTATTATATAAGATAGCCGGTGTCAATGTTAGTGATTTTTTGTCAAAATTAATTGGAAATGACTATATTGGTAAATTATTAAAAGGTTTATAACTAAATTTGTCAAATTAAAAAATATATGACTAGACTGATAATTATACAAAAAGTTTAGTAATTTTTTTTTATAACCATTCCCCGTATACCCAATTGACCCAAGTCCTAATGGGACCAAAAAGAATAGCAGGTTTGAGAAATGGGACATGTTTGAAGTCAATTTTCAAAAAACCATACAGGACATGTTGAACTTAAGAAGGTTTTTAAAAGGGTCAAGAGAAAAAAATAGACGAGAGATTCTGCATGAGTTGGGAGACTCCGCAATGTTATCTCCCATATTCCCTGATTAGTGAGGAAGAAAATATCTATCATCTATTAATGGGTGTGAGGCGTTTGAGTATCGGAACGTTAAAATAAAGAATGTATCCTAACAGAACATGTGATTTTATAATTCAAAAACATGATAATTGAAATCAATGTGCATAATCATTTATATGTAAGATATAACGATTTTTGTAATTTTTCACGTCATCTGAAGTCTATATACATACTCTATAAAAGCTCTGGTGTTTACTTGATTATAAAAATATATAAACGCCGTGGCCAACATTCCACGTCTACCTTCGAGCTCTTGTTAGACTTCAGATTTTTATGACTATTGATTTTTAATTCTGTAAGTCTCATATTATGGACTTGTAAATTTCTAATTAGAGATTAACAATGCACGAGTTTCGGATAATTAGTTAACTTTGCAGATTGGAGATCTACATAAGATTATTGTTTATTACAAAATGCTATAGCGGTTTGCGGGCATCGAATGGAAACCCTACTACTTTTGTGAGGCGGGTTCGGATATTATATGGATCAAAACCTGTAACCGGCTTGTGAGTCATAAAAGGCTAAAGCTAACGGGACGTATTGGAAATACTGTAACAGACTAGCTAGTTTGGTCCGGTTTGCCAATTAAAAGTAAAAGATTATCTTCATCAAAATGTTTTTTCTAAAGGTAAGCATATTGGACCGTCCAAATCGAGATTAGATCAAACTAGCTAGTTTGGTCCGGTTCCCAATTTCATTTGATTTTCAATCTGGTTCTTGGTTTTGGGGGAGAATCGGACCAACTCTTTTTTTTTAAAATATTTTTTTAATTTCTTAAAAATAGCAATAAATGTTCAAATAGACTATTTTATTTATTAAACACACATATATAAGATTAAACACAACTTGAGTTTGATTTTTTAGCGCGTAGGAACATATGCAATCGGTTTTATTAGGATTGCTTGAGAGCCAAATCAGATCAATTGGTCCGGAGCATAGCCATTCTTTAGTTAAAAAAAAAAGGTTGGTTCTCTGATCTTAGGACAAAACAGTTTGATCTTCGGTTCTCAAAATTGGGAACCGGTTCTCTCGGATTGGATTTAGAATTAATCATTCATAGTTTTTTTCATGATATATATACATCCAAATCAAACATTTAATTCTACCGCAAGCATTTCCTTAGTGCCTGTGAAAATCGAATATGCCAATGATTATCTTAAACCACTAGACAAAATCGTAGAAGATGCATTGATTTGGATAGTCAATTAGTACGGCAATGCAGAATCGTGACTTTTGAACATTCTTGTAGGTCACGAAACTGTCATGCTCCACGCGCTTCTTTTTATATATATATATATACATGAAAAAGAAAATGGATCTCAACGTCATAAGTCCATTTGTTAGGTTGGTCCTGGAAAAGCGTGGGGGAAATCCAGGCTCTATTACTTTCTTTTTCTGAAGCTAAATTCATATAAAATTGAACGTGTTTGAGATGAACTCGAAGAGGAAAAAGAAACAAGGATGTGTGGTCAACGAGGTTTTGCTTGCATCGTTCGGAAAGTGCTGATAAATTTCTCCCGCTACCCGCCAAAGAAATCATGCATCGCGTTTGACGTTTCCTTCTTTTATTTGAGATAGAAGAAAGTAATATATTTCAGATCATCAAATATATATATATATATTCTCGGATCATGATCCATTTATTTCACCGAAAAATGAATGATTTAGATAATATTTTTCAAAAATTAATTACTTGTATCCTCGAGATAATTGATCATCGAAAATTATTTTTATTATGAACAATAATTTATGACTAAATGTTTATTGTGAACGACGCATTACAAGTTATCAATTTTTTAGAAAAGTATTTTTAAAATTTTTTGTTTTTCACAAAATGAACGTACCCTTACAATATTAAATATAAAATGAAGAGGGCCGAACTTCTTTTTATGAAAATCCAAATGCTTCCTCTCCTAAATTTTGTATAGATTTAGGACGAATATAGAGAAGTCGGTCCATAAACCCCCATTACCTCAAGAGACCAAAGCTTGTTTAGGCAAAATTGACTCAAGGAGCCAACTGCCACATAAACCGAAATTTAATGTTGTCGGTGTAATCCATCTGAATTCACGACAAGACTCATCAATTAGAGGAGCTCAAAAGGAAACAATGTATTTATGTATTTCAATATTGTACTTACGAGTCTGACTAATTTCTATGATGGGTGCGATGTCAATTCATCATGATTTCATGGCGGGACGTGTTATGCCTAACAAACATGCCCATTTCTTTACTTTAAATTTTTTTGGGAACAGTGTAAGAATACCGACGTGTCTAGTATAGTTTATCAAATTAGATTAACAATGAATCATGAGTATTATTACTTAGGGATTGCCGTTTTAATCATGCAGGTATCCATAACGTCCCGGTGCAAATAGGGCGACCAAGACCCTTAATTCGTGGGTCTTTTGGAATGGATGCGGCCGGACCCGCCTCGCTCCGCAATCTCGCATTTGGCAGATTGCATAACGTTGATAAAATATGCTTTCTTTTTTCTTCCATTGTTTCCTGTATCAATCATGAATCCTCCATAATATCAAACTTTTTTCTCTATTTCCATCATTTGCTTTGATGGCTCTTAACAATTCTTTATGGGATAACATACAAGTTTTAAATTCATGTGGTGCGTAAGGAGGAAGGAGTGTAGAGACGAGCATTGGTTCGGGTCAACCCTAGACCGATCCAACTCAGTTGTTCCTAGTTTGGTTCTCATAAGGACTTTGTCGGTCCTTGATCTTAAACCCTATACCGTGTAGATTGATCTAACTCAAACCAACCCTATAGATGATATATTATATATATCATATTATATTTGACATATTACATATTATATGCTTTTGTCTACTCTAAATTCTAGCATCTCCTCATATGTTCTCTCAACAATTTAGTTTGTCTTGTAAATTAGAAAGTACAAAGAAACCCATTCCTAATTCAACAAAAAAGAGAAAAAGGAAACCCTCTTTACTTTTCTCAAACTTGCTTGCTTGCCTTGGCATCACTCAACTCTCTTTGCTTGCCTCAATTACCTTGTCGCTTGCCTTTGTTCACTCATCTTGCTACTTGCCTCTATTCTCTAACCTTGTGTGTTTGTTTTTATGATTTTTTGCTTTTGGCTAGTGTAAATATTTGTTATTACTTTATTTTATATTTATATTTGATATGTATTAGTATTCATAATTTGGTTGTTCAATGTTGCATTGTTGATAAATATGTAATTTGAAATAGTATGTTTATCCTTTTAAGGAATACAAAAAATGAAAAAAAAAAATCGGTTGGTCTTGGTTTAACCTTGGAATCGGATTGGACCTATAGGGTTAGTCCAGTCCTCGGTTCCAAAAATTAAACATCAACATTGTGTGAGTTGATCCCTGAAATAGGTGTTGGATTGGCCCAACTTGAACTATATTCACCTCTAATGGAATGCATGAACTTTTCCCTCATGGGACGTCGGGAGGATGGGACACCTCCAATTTTCAAACTAGCTTTTAAGTGGTGTAACATTCATAATCAGCTGCAGCCACCAACTTAATTGGCTCACGTCAACTGTAACACATCACAATCACAAACTATATTTTACACCGCCGATGGCGATGGCCTAACAATATGAGTTGATATTCCTAAATTATAGGTCACGATTTTGACCCGCTTTGCGATGATAGTCTATATATTCTTACTTCAATGGGGCTATGGTGATGCTATTCACCTACCTCATGTCAATCGCGAGTGGCGTTGAGTGACGAGCTCTCTATCCATCTTAGATCCACACATTTAGTACAGAAGTATGATGACTATTTTCACAATCGTAATCACGGTAGAAATTATGGAAAATGAGTTGTACCTACCTAATGATGGTGGATGTTAGCCTTACCATCTCACGCAAGAAATATACAAGTAAACATGCCATGTTTTCCTTAATCTCTAAGCCTTCTGATTAGCGAAATACAAATATAGACATTGTCCACATCTTAGTAATTTGTTCCGTTTTCACGTGATCAATATTCATAACCTGCAACTCACGAATTACAGAGATGGAGAAAACACGGTCCTTTAGATAAAGCGTGTCGTCCGAGGTCCTTCTCAAGCCTTTTTTTTTCCAAGAAGGCGACCCCCTTTGATTGTTCAAAGTGGAAATAAAGGCAAAGCACGCTTGATTTTTGTCTTTCCCTAGTGCCAGCCATTAGAATACGGGCATGTCCAAAAGGCAAAAAAGAGGACTTGGCTTTCTTTTCCCCCTTCCTTTGCCGAGACAAAGTAACAACGGAAGGAAACATAATAATTGACCGAACCTGTTCATCGAGAGGGACAGCCTCCTTTCCTTCCGCTCCAAGAATTGCTTATAATACTACTGATGTTACCTTGCTGTCTAGTGCGGATCTGAGTCAGGAAGACATGATGTTACACGAGAGAGAGAGAGAGATTATCGGGTATAATATATAGCATTAACTCTGCTAATCAAATAGTTGATTCCGTAATTGAAATCACTTAAATAGTGAGATTCGCAACAAGGGTAAGTATGTGAAATGAAGCACCGAATTCGCGCAAACTGACATGTTGGAATTTAGAGAAGAGAATAATTACAAACTCATCCGACCATTTTTCTGAAAATATGGAGGCACCCTAATATGATCCTCGAATATATGGTGTCAATGGAGACATATAATTACAGAACCGGATTTAGACTCTGCCTGGAGCGCGCGGGCTCGCTCCTTTCACTTGCGCAGTTCGCTCTTGTTTGTCCAGAGAAACGAGCAGCACCCTCCTCCGTTCCCTTGCCTGCATCGCGTCCAAAGAAAGGGAATTCGTCAGAATCATTTGGGACAGAAATTGCTTAACAAGTTTCTTGAGCATTCGTATGCTTTTGGTATCTGATGAAACCCAAGTTCGGATTACTATTCGTGACATGAGTATAGAGTTCTCTGTCGTGTGGTGTCCTTGATTAGAAGCCAGGATTGACGTGGTGTGACTTGGAAGGCAATCCATGTGCAGTTTGGACTCGAAAGCGGCTGCGACATGTACTCCACGACGACAGTAAGGATTCTTATTCTAGAATCATGAGATTTTCCTAATGTTTGACCCTGTTCCTGGACCTATCATCTAAGCCTGGCACGACTCATGGGTTGGAAAAACTAGGAATGGATTGTCCAGGAAATGAACAGGAAATTGTACAGAAATACGTATTTTCTTTTTCCACAAAAAAGGGCCTGTTCTAGAACAGAGACTTTGACTCTTATGGTTATCCACAGCTGGAAAATCTCTGATGAAAGTTTCCAGGAACACCAGCAAAGTCTTCGAGGAAACAGCCATCCAAGATACCAGCTCAGGTATCTGCAGAGAGAGAGAGAGAGAGAGAGAGAGTCTCTCTCCTTGCAGAGAACCCACGAACCTCATGCAAAGACGTCTCATTTAACATCAAATTTCTCTAATTTGCAACAGAACTTCCCAGAGTTCGTTGATCCTATTCCTAATAAGCAAATTTTCTCAACTCGGTACGCTGGAACAGAACCTGATCCGTCCTGGCATAAGCACAGAAAAACTAAAAAACGAAGTTTGCTTTAATAGTTCGTACCTCTTGCTACTACTCGAGCTGTTGCATCTGCTGCTGCTCCCGCTGCTCCCGCTGCTCTTCATGCTCCCAGCGTTCAAGCTCGAATCGACGCTCTCGCTGTCACCCGACGCGGAATTCCTCTTCTTCCACCACTCCTTCTCGACCCCGGGGTTCACTGATCCATCCATTGAGGGCCTCGGTGAGACTTTGCTGAAGCTATTGCCTATGTTGTCCTTTTTCTTCTTGCTTGAGGCCCAAGGAATTGGGATCACCATTTTAAGCAAGAACCCACCATTGTCGATGCTTCCGCTCCTCACCATCATGTGCCCTTTATTACTGCTCCCATCAAGTCTCCTGCTACTGCTCTGTCTCTTGGCGCTCCCGTCCCTTTGGATCACCGCCATGGTGTTGATCTCCTGCCGCGCCCGAGGCAGCTCGACGAGGTCTTTGAGAGAGAGCTCGTAGCACGACTCGGGCATGTTCCTCACCATCTCCATGAGCTCCATTTGCCCCCTGGCGATTGCCTGTGTCCTTGACGAGGGCGACAAGCTCCGGTAATGGTTGCCGCTGCCGCTGCCACTGCTGCAGCCATGGTGGTGCCGTGGGCTCTCTGGCGGGCTTGTCCGCCACAGTGGCGGCGTGCATACCCCTGAGTCCTCGTCCGCCTTCGTCTCGCCGCGGAAGTCGCACACGTGGGTTTGAGCAGCAGCCCTGTAATTCGCATAGCTTTCTGCGGTCTTTTGAGCCCGGGAACCGTAGTCGAGGGTGCCGTGGCCGGAGACCTGGATGTGGTCGGAGAGCCTGAGGTTGTTCCTTTGCCGGGTCGGGCCGAGCATGGTGTTTTGTTTGTTGTTGTGGTGGTGGTGGTGGTGGTGGTGGTGTGTGGAGGGGGAAGGAAGGAGAAGTGAGTGATTCTGGTTTGCTATGGAAGGAAGAGAGAGAGGGAGAGAAGTGGGTGGAATGGCATTATCAAAATCAGCCACCTTATAGTCATTTCCAAAATTTGTCACTATCTTTATTTCATCTAGAGGTATTAATTAATGGGGAGCTCTTGAAATAAAAGTCAAGGAAGTTCTAGATGAGTAGCAAGTAGGGCCCACGTCCTAAGGCCGAAGAAAAAGAATATCTTATTGCGATCAAATTACGAGACATTGCAAATATAACATCACTGGATCAATCAAGAATTATTACTTATTTATTGCAAGGCAAAACGAAAGCGGTAAGTGTAAGAATTAAGAAAATGAATACAGCTGATCCTGTGGACAAGTATGTCACGCGATATAAACGTCACGCTGTGTAAATTCGTGCGTGTCTAACATATTTATTTCGTTTTCCTTTTTGGTCTTTTGAGGAGGAGGAGGAGCGTTTGTTTGTTTGTTGGCTTTTCCAATTATTCCTTTTGCGTGGAAGGGAAAGACAGGCGTGTCCACTTCTGATGGCCGCGAGAGGAACAGGCTGATTTGCGCATATTTGAGACGTATCTGAGTCAATTAATTAATCAATTAAATTGATTTAGCAATGATTAAGGCAACCTCAACTCAGAAATTAAATTAATTAATTAAATTAAACTGGCCAAAGAAATTTAATAAAGAGAGAAATTTAGGGGGAGGGGAGGGGGGTGGTGGAATATTTGTTGGGTTGCTTTGGGAAGAGGGCACTGCCGAGGAGGGATTTTTTGGGCAGTTCGTAAAATACAATATTTCCAAAACGCCATGTCGTTTTGCTGGAGAGACAGACATCATGTCGTTAGGGAGAGGGTCCCTACTCCTAGCCCCTCCTCCCCAACCAACTTCAGTGCATTAAAATATTCCCTTTTGAACAGCTTAGGAGTCTATTTTGGCCCTCAAAAGAAAAATGAAAAACAAAACAACTTACGGGTCAATTCGGATCCATCTCCTCTCTCTCTCTCTCTCTCTCTCTCTCTCTTTCTTTTCTCTAGACGAGTACTCGTGTCTTGAGACATACAAGGACAGATAATTACTCATATGAGTGCGATTGTCGTTGGACTGGACCGGCCGATGGTCATAGCATCAAAGATGGAAACTTAGTCGGGCGATGAGTTTCTAGAATTCGGGACCCTCGATCGTGAGGCCAGCTCTGATCTCTCTGTGGGTTTAATAGAGGGAAAGGAACGGAACCATAGAAACGGCACGTTTGGCGTGGTACCATGATCTAGAGATAGGCATCCAAAAGCCTAGTCAATCTCCAACTCCTCGCAAGGTTACTAGATGCAAATCGGTCGAAAGTAAAGAGATTCGGTACGTCGCACGTCAGGTCGTTGGCCCATGGATTAGTTAATTCGTAGTATGACAGGTAGAGGGTCGCGCGTCTCGTTGGTAGTCATTTCATTATTTGTCGTTCCGTAAGATTCGTCAGCACTCGAATCTCCCGTCCCCCAACGTTTCTTTGACCCCGTTTCCTTCCGGAAAGTAAGATGAGTTTACAAAAACGACCTTCGCGACAAGAATTTGTGATGTCTTCGGTGGTCTGGTGCAACGGGCTACGATAGACTCGTCCGCAGGCGACCATGAAAAGATTAGGTTGGAAAAAATTTGGACTTTGGAGGCGTTGCTTGGGCTGAAAGGACTCGCCAACGAGTTTTTTTGGCAGTGCTGGAAAACGAGGTGGCCCTTCCAAGGCACTCCTCGGAGTCTTGGATATGATGGTCACCTGCCTTCGGTTGCTCCACAATCATTCGGTTGGCTCCACGACCATGGCTCCTGTTGTTCAACAGGACTTCTGCTGCTTCGGTTCCTCCTTCTCTTAGAAGCTTCAGAGATCAATTCATTGATCTAACTACAATTGGGTTGGAGATTTTTGGAGAGGAATAGCTAGGCCGGGTCCTCGTAAAGCCCATAACTCATTGGACATCATGTCGGAGCGATATGCGCCCTGAGAATTCCGACTCATGGGGCGCAGTTTCGCCAGTTGCTTCTGCTTTTTTTTGTGACAATTGATGACATTGTCCGGGTGGGCCTTAATATGCTTTCCTGTTCAGAGAAACTGGGGGATCTTCACCCACAGAGGATGGAGTTTTGCAGCTTGAGTCCCATCCCAGAAACTGTTTGCTTATCAGACCGACGGATCTGTAGTTAACTACTTTGCCATTCCGGGAATGCCTGCAACTTCATCTTTCACATGGATCTGAAATATTCGACTCTGCAAGCAGCTTGGAAGCCCATTCTCCCAATTCGGGGAACTCATGTTTTTGACAAGCACATGTATTCTTTTAAGCATTGAAACTGTCGGCTCAAATGGCATTGTCTTAACAAACTTTTAAGCTCACACATCCATCCGGCACGGCTGTAGAGTTCTATCATTTGCTCATGATGCTCTAGCCTAGGGATAACGCCATAAACATTAGTCATAGATTTGAAAATCCGTCCTCCCATGTCAACAAGATCCTCACAGATACAGGCACGCAAGAGCCCCTGAAAAGTGCCGTGGTCCGGTTGAATACCTTCCTTGCTCATCACGTCAAACAATTCTAGAGCATCTTTGCCCAACCCATTATGGCAACAGCCCAGAATTATGGAATTCCAAAGAACCACATCTCGTGGAGCTGCTTCCATGAAAACTTCTAGGGCATACTTGATGCACCGGCATTTGGAGTACATGTCAATCAGAGCTCCTCTAATAACAATGTCAATCTTATATCCTCTCCTTATCATGAATCCGTGAATTTGCTTCCCATGATCAAGAGTGCTAATATTAGCACAAGCTGCAAGAAGAGTTCCAAAAGTGAAGACACTGGGCATTGTCTCCCATTGCATCTCACAGAACATTTCCATCGCATGTTCACTCCTTTGATGACGAGCATAACTGGTCAGCAAAGAATTCCAGGAAACTTTGTCCCGCCACTGACTCATCAGGTAAAAACAAGCTCGAGCATATCTGAAGTTCCCGCATTTTCCATACATATCCAAAAGAGAATTACTGACAAGTAAATGGGAAAAGAGACCACGTCGATAAACAAATCCATGCACTTGCTTCCCCATGAAAACATCCGAAAGGCCAGTACACAAGTTCGAGATCAGTGCAAGAGTGACATGGTCAATGTCCTTGGTTGAACTGCGCATTAAAGATATGAAATTCAAGGCCTCATCCCACTGCCTGGACCGAATGTACCCTGCCAACATTGCATTCCAGGAAATCACATTCCGTTCCGGCATCTCATTGAAGAGCTCCCTAGCCTTTCCAATTCTCCCACCCAAAGCATAACCAGACACCATTGAAGTCCAGGAAACAACGTTCTTGGCACAAGGTTGATCAAAAATCTTTTGTGCAGATTCTAATTCAACGCACTTAACATACATATCAATGAGTGAACTGGAAACCACTTCATCATCTTCCAGACATACCTTAATTGTGAACCCATGTATTTGCATCCCCTCCGCAAGAGCACATATCTTAGAACAAGCAATAAGAGCGTTTGAGAAGGTAAACTTCAGCGGTCTAGTATCAGTCAGAAACATTTTGAAGAACATAACAATCGCCTCCCTCTCATCATCCATCTCAAGATACCGCCTCACAATCACATTCCAAGTAACCGCATTTGGTCTTTCCATCTCATCGAACATTCTCCTGGAGTCATCCATAACACTGCACTTCCCGTACACATTGACAAGCGAGCTCCCCAAAATTACATTGCCACAAAAAGCACGCTTCACCATGAGTCCGTGGATTTGCATGGACAAACCAAGCTCCCGAACGGCACCGCAGGAGCCAAGCACACTGGCAAGAGTGACCTCGCTAGCAGAAACCCCCGACGCATTCATGTCCGAAAACAAGCTCAGCGCCTTCTTCGCGCGCCCGTTCCGCACATACGCAGCAATCATCGCGTTCCAAGACCCGCCATCTCTCTCGTGCATTTCGTCGAACAGCTCGCGGGCGTCCGTCAAGCAACCGCATTTCCCATACGCCTCGATGGCCCGGTTCAGCAGGAAGGCCGGTGGTGTCCGGGTAAAGGTGCCCAGGTGGAACTCCACCTTCCGCGCCTCGAGGGCGGCGCGGGCGGAGGAGCAGAGCTGGAAGAGGCGGGCGTACAGGGAGTCGGCGACGGGTTCATGAGAAGCGAAGAGGACGGAAACGGCTTCCTGGAGGCGACCCGCTTCGAGGTGGCCGAGGATGGTCTGGGTCACGGCCTTGGCGGCGCCGGGTCCGGGCGGCGGCGAGTTGGGGCGGCGGACGCCGTGGAGGAGCTGGTTGAGTATGGAGGCGGCATTCGCACCCATATAACCGAGCGCGGACGATGCGACGATGCGCAGAGCAGCCTTCCTATCTGCTGCTCATATACTCGGAGCCGGAGCATGCGGCAAGATTCGAAAGGAACGAATGGAGTCGTCCGAGCAGAGAGATCAAACGAAGAAGCTCTTCGACCTTGCTCTGCCAGACGCAGGCTTGCGGGTTTATGTTTTGCCAACCGGACACGAACCCGCTAAAAGTCACCGCCGCTTATTATTCTATTTTGTTTGGGTTAACATCACGAGAGATTCTAAATTATTATAAATTTACTCTAAATATATAAATGTATTATCTGTTAATTTTTATTATTAAATTATTAAATTGAATTAAAATTATGAATCTATCAATTTGAAATTTTACCTTTTGTTTATTATAAATATATTAATTTGAAATTTTTTGTAATGTTAATCCAATTTTAAAAAAACTAACGAAATGTTTTTTATTATCATAAAATTAATTTGAAGTAATTGTATTGCAGTTATATAAATTTAGGATTTTTCTTGATTTAAAAAAAAAAATTTTGGGTATGTTACAAATATATCAATTAAGATTTTTTTGTAATATCAATATTTTTTCTTTTCTAAATTGTATAAATTAATTTTAGAAGATATAAAAGTATTTTTGAGAAGAAAACTTTTTTCCTGGACTGCTTGTTACAACCCATCAAAACGGCGTAGCTTGGCAGTTCATGTAGGAATGCTGCTCTCACCTTCGCCACCGCGCACCGGCCGACTTAGGGGCTTGTGTATGGTCGCCGTCGTCTGGTGGCGTCGGACTGGCGGGACGCCGGCGTGGGCGATTGTTGGAGTTCAGGCCAACGGCAGCTTTTAGCGTAAACATCGAGACATCATGGACATGGATGTGCGAACCTGCGGGCACTTGCTCCAGTCCTGCAGCGCTCGGCTCTCCGTCCACGAAGGCAAGCAGCTCCATCTTCTCTTCCTGAAAAGGGGTCTGTTGAACTGCGCCGTCACGCTCGGAAACCGTCTCCTTCAGCTTTACGCCAAGTGCGGCCAAATGGATAACGCATGGCGACTGTTTGAGGATATGCCTCTCAGGAATTGCTTCACTTGGAATACTATAGTTGAAGGCTACATGAGGACGGGAGAGGCGGCTAAGTCTCTGGAGTTGTTTAGTTACATGCCCTGCCGGAACGATTTCTCTTGGAACGTGGTGATTTCGGGTTTTGCCAAGAGGGGTGACCTTCGGACTGTTTCTTGTTTGTTTGATGCCATGCCTAGGAAGAATGCAGTCGCGTGGAATTCAATGATTCATGGCTATGCCAAGAATGGGTATCCCAGGGAAGCCCTTAGGTTGTTTAAGGACATGAATTCGGATCCTTTCGAGAGAATGCAGGGTGATACTTTTGTTTTGGCTACCGTCATAGGTGCTTGTTCTGACCTGGAAGCTATTGATTGCGGCAAGCAGATTCATGCGCGCCTTCTGATTGACAGAGTGGCATTTGATTCGGTGTTGGCTAGTTCGTTGGTCAACTTGTATGGAAAATGTGGTGATTTGGATAGTGCAAATCGAGTTTTAAGTAGCATGGAGGAACCAGATGACTTTTCTCTGTCGGCATTGATTTCTGGGTATGCCAATTGTGGTAAAATGGATGAGGCGAGAAGAGTTTTCAGCATTAGCAATAACCCATGTGTCGTATCATGGAATTCACTGATTGCAGGCCATGTAGCTAATAACGAGGAAATAGAAGCTTTGGTTCTGTTTAACAAGATGCGTGAAGTAGCTGTCCGTGAGGACGCCTCTACAGTGGCCAGTATTTTAAGTGCATGCAGCAGCTTAGGTGTCCTTGCACAAGGTAAGCTAATGCATGCCCATGCTTCGAAGAGTGGTCTCCTTAATGAAGTTATCGTTGCCAGTGTTCTGGTTGACATGTATTATAAATGTGGAAGTCTTAGGGATGCTTGTACTCTCTTTGATGAGCTGGAAGTTCATGACATAATCTTACTCAATTCCATGATCACGGTGTATTCTAACTGCGGAAAGGTTGATGATGCAAAAGAAATTTTCAAGTCTATGTCAAAGAAAAGCTTGATCTCATGGAATTCGATGCTAGTAGGTCTCAGTCAGAACGGTTGTCCTGTTGAAGCTTTAGATCTTTTCTGCGAGATGAATAGGCTTGGCTTGATGATGGATAAGTTCAGCTTTGCTAGTGTTCTCAGTTCTTGTGCTATTATCTCCTCATTTGATCTAGGGGAACAAATTTTTGGAAGAGCCATTGTCATTGGGCTTGAACATGACCCTATCATTTCTACTTCCCTTGTCGATTTCTTCTGCAAGTGTGGTCATGTTGAAAAAGGGAGAAAAGTATTTGATGGAATGGTGAAAATAGATGAAGTTTCTTGGAATACCATGCTGATGGGTTATGCTACCAATGGCCATGGGATGAAAGCATTGAGTCTGTTTGAGGAGCTGAGGCATGCTGGTTTGAGATCCACAGATATTACTTTCACAGCAGTCCTGTCTGCATGTGATCATTGTGGATTGGTTGAAGAGGGGTGGAAATGGTTATATGCAATGAAACTGGATTATGACATCAATCCAAGGATCGAGCACTACTCTTGTGTTATCGATCTTTTTGCACGGGCTGGTTACCTGAATGAGGCCATAGATCTGATAGAGCAAATGCCTTTTGATGCAGATACAACAATGTTGTCTTCTGTGTTGAGAGGTTGTGTGGCTCATGGGAATAGAACTCTTGGGAAGAAAGTAGCAGAGCAAATTATCAAGCTCGATCCAGAGAGTTCAGGTGCTTATGTACAGTTATCTGGCATACTTGCTGACTTTGGGGATTGGGAAAGATCAGCAGAAGTTAGGTATATGATGAAGGAAAAGCAAGTAGGGAAAGATCCTGGTTGTAGTTGGGCTGACTGCTGAATGCTGAATATGGTATGCTATTCTTTTCGTTGTTTATTAGTTTTCCTATGGCTTGTTTTCATCATTGAATTGTTATATGGTGGATCTTGTAACTGATAATGGATGCTCATTTACTATCTGTGGACTACTGATATACTCTGCGTTCGGATTGCTGGAAGGTAGTGAAGAGGGCGACTGGTATCCATGAAGTTCGTCTCTTCAAACATTATGTCTCGGAAATGAAGGCATATGTCAAGATTGGTAAACATATTGGAGAATTGGTAATGCCTTTTCTGCCCTCGTTTTTCAAGATCACTCTGATGGTGCACTGTGTTACTGTTGCTACCAGAAATCTGTGCGCTCCTGAATGGCCTGATGTCGTGGGTACTTATTGGTTTTGGTGAGCTGGTATACAAAAAGTCTCCCTGACAAGAATGTCACCAATATCTCAGCTTGCACACTCGTGCTTCATTTTCCTTGCAAATCAGTCAATACTCTATGATGTGACCAATTGCAAGTCCTTTTCTGTTATTTCAGGTTCCAGAAGCCAAGGCTCTGGTCACAAGCACAAGTGTAGCAAGTGGCTGATCAGTTGAACCGTCACATCTCAGGCAAGCATTGATTTCTGCAAGATGAGTAGGCTTGTCTTGATGTTCAGCTTCAGTTTAAGCTTTGCTCGCATGAAATTGGCATGTGACATTGATCCAAGGAATTGGGTGAAACACACAACTTTTGGATGATCTATCTTTTTGCCTGTGCTGGTTACTAATACCTCGCCATGGATCCGATGGAGCAAATAAATGCCTTTTGCTGCAGATACATCAATGTGGTCATTGGCTTTGGGAGGTTTTAATGTGGCTCTTGGGAATGAAACTCTCGGGAAGAAGGTTGCAGATCGATTGAGGGAGCTCAATCCAGAGACTGATAGGAGATTATGTACAATTATCCGGCACTGGTGGACTTCGGCGAGGGAAAAGATCAGCAGAGGGTTGTAAAGTACCGCATATGGAGCGGGAGAGAATTTGTCTATACACAAATGGTAAACCCATTTATCATCTGCAGTTTCGTTTTTGCTAATTTATAAAACACCAATTTAACACGCATAAAAATCGGGAGGAGACTCAACCGAAGTGCGTATGATTGCTGCCTCGTGTACGGAGCCTAGCTCTGCCAACTCCAAGTGGATGATAAAGGGACCACGCGGGGGTTGAGGATTTTTGGTCCGAAACGGAACCTTTGTGACCTTGTCCAGACTCGTCCATTAATCATGTAAGCTGTAACGGACTGGACATGGTGCACGGATGAAGTGAAGTCGGACCCTATGGCACGTTATCTCCACAGACCGGAAACGTGGCGAAAGGACATGAGGAAAGGAAGGAGTTGGCAACGGAGATGGATCGAGTAAATATTCGTGAACGGAATCCATCATTCGGTCAGGTTTTCCTCGATGGTACATCACCTTCCATGCCATCGATGACGACAACGTACCGGCAGGGCAATATCGACCACACCTTCATATCATCCAAGGCTTATCTCTCCCTGGAAAGTTTCGGCTCTTTTCTTACGAGTGAAAATGGGTGCGGAGGGCGACTGGCTTCTTTGGAATCGTCATAAAAGCTTTTTCCATCACCGATGACACATTTGCCTTGCCTCGTATTAAGGGTGATTGATTTCCTATCCGATCTGATTCCAAGGTTAAATCAAGAACCAGATCGAAAGGATTGGTTCTCATTTTTTGAGACCGAGGACCGGATCCGATCCGGTCTAATACTTAAAAAAATTAAAAAAATTAGAATTATTATTATTTTTAGAGGATTTATTGTATTTTTAAGAAATTAAAAAAATTTAATAAAAAAAAAAGTCAATATGGTCTGATTCAATTCCCATAGAACTAGAATTAGATCGAAAATCATCAGTTTTATTTTTATGGAACCGGAAATCGCATTGAATTGGCTGGTTTTAGTGGTTCTCCCGTTCCATGTGCTCACCCTACTCGTGGTGCAAGTAGGAGCAGCGGGGACGTAACAAACTGGATCCAGGCTTTCCTGGTGCCAAGGGAGGTGGACGGTTCAGGTTTTAGCAAATAAACGAAAAGAAACCGATCGTACTTCGAAAGGCGCTCGTCAATATTTTCTCATTGGAAGGATTTTTTTTCTTCTCTCCAAGGCAAAGAAGGCGACAAAAACGGGACAGTGATGAGGTGAAGGTCGGATAGGCTTCACGTCGGATGGGAACAGACGAACGATGGAAAAGAGGGCATCTTTTTCCTGTTTCCTGTCCACGTACAAGCGTACTTAAGATAACATTGATTGAGGACTGAAACAACTCGTGCCACTTCCTCTTAAGTCTCCAAGAAACGATTTACTATCGCCATCCCCACACCTGTTTTCTTTCTCTCCATATCTTCGTTCCTACCCATCTGCTCTCCAAAGCATTCTCCTCCTCCTCCTCCTCTTTCTATTCTGCAATTCGTCCCTCTCGTGATTCTTGATGGCAACTTGGTTCGGGAGAACGAGAGCGGTCGCTCGTTACCTCAGGAGAAACACCGAACGCCCATCCTCATCGCGTGGGATCCTTGATCGCCAGGGGCCGACCGTGCCGGCCATGCAACCTCTGGGGAGCGTTCGGACTGGACGCGCGACCGAGGGGATCTCGCCGACCCGGTTCCCATTCTTCTCGGCCAAGCGCTTCGAGTCCAGCAGGGCCGAGAAGCAACTCGAGTCGCTGCATGAAGGAGAAGAAGCAGAAGATCGGGATGAGGATGATGACGATGACGATGCTGCTGCTGCTGCTGCTCAGGTATGATTCACGTGGGGACTCTTATCACTTTAGTCCGGGGGACACGCAAGAGGTCCCAGCTACCCATTTTGCTACAAAGATGCTGGAATTAGATGGTCCAACTTAGATCAGTGACCCAAACAATATTGCAACCTTAGTCCCTCAGTTTTCGGGCAACTCTATATTATCATTATTACTCTTTCATAAAATGATATATTCTTTACTTTACCAAAAAAAAAATGATATATTCTTTAAATGTTTATAAATACCATAAAATTATCTTCTGTTTGGCAAATTTGTATTGCCTTGCATTGTATTTCTTTATTGCGTTATTAAAAGCAAGGTTTTTCTCATCATTAAAAAGTTATCTTCATAAATATATGTATATATGTATTTGAGGGGTTTAATATTAAAAAGAAGTATAGATATAAAATAAATAATAATAAAAAGTGTAAGTCAATGGAGGCGTTCGATCTTTGGACATTTGGGCAGTTTCGATGCCCACATCTTTCACGTGGCATCAAGGTTACTTCTCTCTCCCCAGTCACTAGAATAATTTAAAGAAATATTAAAGTAGACTTGAGACTGGGCTGCCTCGGCCCGTTCGCCATTTGGGCCTGCTTGAAATCAGTTCAAGCCCGTTTGGTCCAGCCCATTGGGCCTACAAGGTCAACTGTCATTCGCATAATGTTATCCTCGAACTCTAACGGTGATTGCAAATTATGCTTTCTTTACGTCAATTTTGCTAACATGGAATTGCAGGTCTTGGACTTCCCTGGGGGAAAGGTTGCATTTACCTCCAAAATGCAATTCATATCGGAGACGTCCGAGAAGAGAGTGCCGTGTTACCGAGTGCTTGATGACTACGGACAGCAGATTGAGTATGATTGCTCTGCCCAGGTACCTTCAACTTTGTGGAATGACATTGAAGTAGTCCATTCAAACACTGCATCCTGTAGTCTTATATCGGAATGAATATGACTCACATTACTCTCTTGCATCAAGCGGTTCTCCAGTCCGATAAGAAACTATATTAAATCATGTTGGGCCTGGAAATTCGATGATTTATTCGTCCATCGTGTTAACTAGGTGAACGAGGAACTGGCCGTGAAAATGTATACGGATATGGTCACCCTGCAGATCATGGACGCCATATTCTATGAGGCACAAAGGCAAGGCCGGATATCATTCTATCTCACATCGATGGGGGAAGAAGCCATCAACATAGCATCTGCAGCTGCCCTTACGAATGATGACATCGTCTTGCCTCAGGTATGTTTCCTATCCTATTTTTCATGAAGGAAACATAGTTCATGTCAATGGATATTGTGTCCTCGTATATGGCTGTTGAAAAATCAGTTTTGAGATAACATAGTTAGTCTTGATTCGACGAGCAAACCAAGAGGGATGCTCTGATGTTTCGCTCAAGCATATTGAATAGAGTGGTACAAAGACTTTTTAACTATTGTGTCCATCATTCCTACTTCAAGGGTTTCCAAGTTTCTACTTTTACCAATTGTTAACTACTGATAGTAATTGATGTTGAATGACTCTGGTTTATATGCTACAGTACAGAGAGCATGGTGTCTTACTGTGGCGCGGTTTCACGTTACAAGAGTTTGCTAACCAATGTTTCGGCAACAAGGTCGACTATGGAAAAGGTCGACAGATGCCAATTCATTATGGATCTAATAAGCACAATTATTTCACCGTGTCATCGCCAATCGGGTGAGGCTCCAGCGCTATTTGTTTTTGTTTGAATTCTTAATGGATCTCTCTCAATTACATCAATTGTCAACCTGATTTCCCAACATGGCTTGCGATTATTTCTTCTCCAGAACACAACTTCCTCAAGCTGTTGGTGCTGCATATTCTCTTAAGATGGATAAGAAAAATGCATGTGTGGCTGCATATTTTGGTGATGGTGGCACTAGTGAGGTCATCAATGCACATTTGGTTTATCTATTTTCTGTTTCAATCCTTGAATGAAAGCTGCTGAATCAAGCATTCCTTTCAGGGAGATTTCCATGCTGGCTTGAACTTTGCAGCGGTCATGGAAGCCCCAGTCATCTTCATCTGTCGAAATAACGGATGGGCGATCAGTACCCACACAAGAGAACAATTTCGAAGTACTCATCTTGCACTCTTGATGTATTTTACATACTGATATTAGTTTAGAAGCACGAGTGCAATTTTTCTAAGTTAATATACCTTCAAGTTAGAAATCATACATAACAAAAAGCTCTGAAGAGGCTACGTGCTACGGCTTTGACAGAAAACTTATCTTGTTGTCATTTATTTTCAGGTGACGGCATTGTTGTAAGGGGTCAAGCATATGGAATTCGTAGCATTCGAGTGGACGGTAATGACACTCTCGCTGTTTATTTGGCAGTACGTGAAGCTCGTGAAATGGCAATCAAAGACCAAAGGCCTATATTAATTGAGGTAGGACTAATTCTGAGGTATCAGAGTCCCGCCCTCTTTTCATTGACTCTACGATTGTGATGCATTAGAAAGATATGATCAACTTTAAGTAATCCACCCCCTCATAAGTAGAGCTAAAAAGCTGGTATGTTCTTCCTCAAAGAGACATAATGTTCAGTGCAAACTGTTGGAGTAATGTCAAGTTGAGCATTGTGCTAAATCTATGCTTTTATTTATCGGCAGGCCTTAACTTACCGAGTAGGGCACCACTCCACATCAGACGATTCGACAAAGTATCGACCCATGGACGAAATTGAGTACTGGAAAATGTCGCGAAACCCTGTAAATAGATTCAGAAAATGGGTTGAAAGGAACATGTGGTGGGATGACAAAAGGGAGGTCGAGCTTCGAAATGACGTCAGAAATCAGGTCAAATTTGCATAGGCCTCATTCTATGAATTGTTTCTGCAGGATCGTTTTCAATGCTTGCGGCCAACATTGACCATTTCTATGTCGTGATTTTCCTCTTGATAGGTACTCCAAGCAATTCAGACTGCAGAGAAGTATGAGAAACCTCCATTATCAGACTTGTTCAGGGATGTGTACGACACTCTTCCATCGAATCTTCACGAGCAAGAGAGTCAACTCAGAGAGACCATCAAAAGATACCCAAAAGACTATCCACTCGATGTCCCTGTGTAGGTGGACTCACAATCATTCAAGAAAAGAATTGTCTTGGAAGCAAAGCCTCGGTAATTAGAAACCGAAGCTTAATAAAATCACTGCTCTGCATGTAAGTTGTGTAGAATTCATATGCAGTGACAACTATTACATGCTTCTAATTGAATAAAGCGATGGCGGTTGATGCAACGTGAAGCTCAAAAGTCTTAACGAGGAGCACTTGACTGTCCTTTTGGTCAGTAAGTCTTCAGTGGAGTACTAACCAGAAAACTTTACAAAGTAGTCATCTAGTCCTCTGACTTGCATGATTAGCGAATCAAGTTCTTCATCATCGCATGATATTATTGACGCGGCAAAATTTGGCATGTGATGCTGAATCGTCGTGAGAGGGGGGTAGGGGTTAGGCAGGTGGATCAAGTGAGTCGTGCGCTCAAGGGACGTGAACGTTTGCTCAGGTGCACGAGTCATCAAGCAAGGGGCAAGGGGTTGGACCCTCTGCCTGATGAGTATTTTGATCTCAGGCGCGCTCCTCTCGCTCGACCATCGCCTAAGCAGCAGTAGTTGTCTCTACGGCCTACCCTTTTCATGGTGCTGCCGTCTTTGCCTCCCAACCTCTCTCTCAACACTCATTACATTTGTACAAATTTAAACTATCTTATGCTTTT
Organism: Corymbia calophylla; assembly: GCA_014182845.1. NCBI lineage: Eukaryota > Viridiplantae > Streptophyta > Magnoliopsida > Myrtales > Myrtaceae > Corymbia > Corymbia calophylla. The sequence goes on along the minus strand of CM024698.1, from coordinate 23,244,221 downwards.
GAAGGATGTATCCCAGTATCGTGTCTCTAATTTTTTTTTCTTTTATCGATTCCGGATACAAAATCAAACGATACAAATAGTTCAGGAGACAAATGACGACAAGGCGGATAGCTCATAGGGTTGATATATGGAAAGCATCTTCTATCAATCTTGGCTGGAAATCTATATGATCGGTCAATCGCAAGGTCAGATATTAAAAGTGCCTCTCTACTTGTTTCTTGGAGAGGGGCCATTGGAGATTGAATAAAGATTACTCGGTCGCCCAAATTTTATCATGAGGATTCATTAGAAAATAGAAACTCGACACGTTATGTAAGATTTTATAAGATCACTACCGACTGTTTTAAAAACTTAAGTTGTTAGATGACGGCATGGTTTATTATTTATATATTCTAACACTCCCCCTCACACTTAGTTTGGTCTTTTGCCTAGTACTAAGAGTGAAAATTTAATTAAGAGGCGAATGGAGCCTGATAAGATTTGAACTCAGGACCTCTAGCTCTAATACCATGTAAGATTTTGTAAGACCACTGCCGACTGTTTTAAAAACTTAAGCTGTTAAATGACGGCATGATTTATTATTTATATATTAAAAATGCTAAAAACCAGGACCGAGTTGAAGTCCCAACTTATAAGGCTTACAGGTGGTTTCATGGGCATCCGCACTCCTGCCGGAGTTTTCAATAAGAAAATGTAACAATTGGCGTAAAAGGAAGAGAGAATAGAGCCTCCCCTATTTGGCTAGATAGTATGAGAAAACAGGAAAGAGTCCTTACGCATCTGGTTAAAACATGAGACGAAAACATGCAGTGACATTGGTGTTAATGGCCACCCAGAGAGGGTTCATAAAAAAGGTTTTGAGGAATTCTTGTAATTGAAGGTAGTCAAACATCTACATCGTCGTGTTCCTCGTAATGTGCCTATGTTCACTATGTCGACGGCAGCCATTCTTAACTTCTTATGAACAATGTCCGAATATTCAGTAGCATCTCCTGTGAAAATCCCACGAATCTTCCTCGCCCCTCCAAGGTGAGCACCAAGAGAGACGACCTAATTGAAAGAAAAGGGAGGAGAGTGAAAATTTTCCGTTTCTTGATCAAAACTCATTGGATAACCAATCCTAATCTCCGCTCATAATTCTCGCCCCTTCTATTCCCAATCCATAAGCCAAATTTGTCAAAATGATCGTCTCTATATATTCTGTTATTTGTTAACCCAAGTTTGATATGAACGGAGATATTCGTAAGTAGTTGGATATTTTTCTTATTGAGCTTGCTTTCGAGTGATCAACAGGCAATTGCGTCTCATGGAGACTCCTCCTTCTCCATCCTCTGTTATCATCGCGTACGATGCTACTAAAGTCCGGAATGAGCACGAATTCACAGTGACAGTCAACAGTGTGCAAACGAGAGGCGACATTCTTCGAGGAGGCGACACCATCGTTGTTCTTGGGGTGCTACATAAGGTGCAACACCCTAGTAAGTATCGATGTATCATGTTCTCAGATTGCGATTACTTCAGCACTGTGTTTAACAAATCAGAAAGTCCATCAACTTTCAATGTCTGATTTGATTTGGGCGCTTTCTTAGTCTTTTGACTTCATTGTTCTTAATTTTTTGAGTGCATCATCCATGCTTAGAGAAAGGTCAAGTTTTTTTCATCAGAAGAAGAAAATTCAACATTCACTGTAAGTTTATGATTGAGGATGTGTTATTTGCCTTGGCATAGTGGGATATCAGCTTGCAACCATAAATGAATTTACATCGATTCGTGCAATGGAGGAAGAAGTCTCCAAGAAGATTGAGACTTTTGAAAACATGTTATTGCAGTGTGCTGAGAAGTGTGAAGACCATGGGGTAATAATTTTTTACTTATTGAAGTATCATATACTTTCTATTTCAACTGTTTACACCTGAATTGATGTTGTATATACTTCCATGCGTCAACCTAGGAGGTTAACAATAAGAACTCACGATTTTGTAAAAGAAAAATGACCATGCGAGAACACAAATATGTATAGAATATCAACTCAAATAAAACAGATTCCGTAGATTTGCCTAAGATATACACTTAACTTTCAACGAGAGCACATAAGCATACTAATAAATGTATGGTTACCCAAACCATGATGGTATCATTGTAAGTGATCAATAAAATCAATGTTTCCATCTTTTTACAGAATTCATATTGCAACTCATACAAAAATTAGGATTTATCTACTTTTAATACTGTTGATACATGTAACCCTAAATCATAGGATGTCATTACTTGAACACCAGAAATTGCAAGTGTTTTATCAAAACTTTAGGGTTTGAGCTTAGGGCTTAGAGTTTTAGGGTTAAGGATTTATTGAAAGGAGCAAGGAGAACAGCACGTTGTTCTCCAGTACATACACAGCTATTCAAAGAGATAAGCTAATCTTTCTTCCCATGTACTTTTTGTAATTCAGGTAAGTCTTGAAGTTAAAATAACAGCAGGAAGCCCACTTAGGCAAGTGATTCTGCAGGAGGCCATAACCTGCAAAGCAACTTGGGTCATTCTTGACAGGTATATAACACTACTTCACTTTCACTTCACTACTAAACACATCTTCTAGAATGACAAAAAAAAAAATCTTTTATAAATCTTGTGAATTCACTATCTCCTCGAGTATACATGCCGAATGCTTTTCTTACATAAAAGGTTTTCACATTGGCCTGGCATGTAGTTAATGGAGATACCGGATTGTGCTTGATAATCTCAACAGGCACTTAAGACGGGACTTGAGGTTTTATGTAAAACAGATACCTTGCAAAGTTGCAATGATTCAAGATAGTCTGTCGGTGGATGTTTTGAGGCCTGAAACCGCGATAGAGACGAACTTGATCGAGCACAAGTCATTCTACTCTATTACTAAGTCTGTTCTGTCAGTTGCTAGCCAAGTGGGGGACACGACCGAGCAATCCGATATCTCCCACGGGACTGAATCCTTGACACATGCTGCTATACAAGGCTCTCGCATGCTCAAAACCCAGACGACTTCATCTGATTTTGAGACTTGTCATATAAGTGAAAAAACAGGTAACATCTTATTATTCTTTGATAATATGTTTATTGAAGGATATGTCTGATCTTTAAGTATACTATAAGTTTGCTCATCCTGTCTTAAGTCGTTGTTTGTATCTGGATATCAATTCACTTGAGATAAAATAATTGTTCGTTTTCTTTTTTTGTGAGTTTCAGAAAGGCCGACTAAAGAGGAGAACAATATCATCTCAATCTATCAAGGCATCCAGAAAAAGACTGCCTCTCGTGGCAGATTCTCGGAAGCTCCAATCCTTTGTTCAAGGTGTGGCACACGGACCAAACTATACATCAAGGATACTATGCCTTTCAGCTTCATTGAGATACAGCTCGCAACCCAGGATTTCTCAAAGGATAATTTGGTTGGAGAAGGTGGGTATGGCTATGTCTACAAAGGCCAGCTCAAAGACGGTCAGGAGATTGCGGCGAAGGTGCGGAAGGAGGCCAGCACGCAAGGGTTCATGGAGTTCAATTCTGAGATTCACGTGCTGAGTTTTGCACGCCACAAGAACATTGTGATGCTGTTGGGCTACTGTTGCAAGGAGAACCTCAATGTGTTGGTGTATGAGTACATCTGCAACAAATCCCTTGACTGGCATTTATTTGGTAATCGATGTTTCCATAATTTGAAACCTAAACTAAACTTGAATTTATCAGTCTTGCTAGTCACGAATAAAGAATATGACAAATTCTCTTTTATAATGTCTAATCGTCTGTTTCAGTTTAATTATTACTTGAAAAGTGCCTTTTCATAGACAATCCAACAAGTGTCTTAGAGTGGCACCAGCGATATGCGATAGCCATCGGAACAGCAAAAGGTCTGCGCTTTCTACACGAAGAGTGTCGCGGCGGCCCTATAATTCATCGCGACATGCGACCTAGTAACATATTGCTCACGCACGATTTCGTGCCCATGGTAACTATACGCCAATTCAAGTTATTCCTATTTACCAGATTAAATTCATGCCTTTGCAATGTGTCAGGTGAATTGAATATTTGTGGGTCTCATTGAATTTCCTGGTTTCACACAGCTAGGTGACTTTGGCCTAGCTAAGTGGAAAACAAGTGATGATCCAGAGCACACGAGGATTCTTGGAACATTAGGGTGAGGATTGATTTGTCATTGAAGTGGATTATTAGAAATAGAGCTGCACGTTCTAATGCTTAGTTTCCAGTTAAAGCTAAGACTTTGTTGAAATTTGCAGGTACTTGGCACCGGAATATGCAGAGAATGGGACGGTTTCCATAAGAACAGATGTGTATGCATTTGGGATGGTTCTCTTACAACTCATATCAGGGCGTAAGGTAGTTGACCCTAAGAGGGACGAGTCACATCAGTCTTTGAGACAGTGGGTATGTTCATTCATTGCTTAGGTCTTCAAGTTTTGAGCAATGTTAATTTGGTCCTAACCTTTTCTATATCTTTCCATTTTCTCCACCTTGTAATTGAGTGGCATTGCAGGCCGAACCATTCCTCGATAAGATGGAATTGCACGAACTCATTGACAATCGGATTGGCGACTCATACGACACATATGATCTCTACCTCATGGCCAAAGCGACACACATGTGCCTGAAAAGGAATCCCGAACTACGACCCTCGATGGGAGAGGTAATTTCTCTTGATGTTTTTGTGGATAATTTTCTTTTTATATATCGTGAAAATCCACCTCGACAAGCACTTTTAATTTTTATTTTTCACTAAGATCCATATGAAAAGAGTCCCTCTTTGCTGTTATAGGTTGTGCAGATCCTTGAAGTGAAGAACAATCGATTCAACCTTTAGGGGGAGCATCAAAGTGATTATCTTTAGTTTCTTCTTCAATTTCCCTTTGATGTTTTCGGAGGTACATCTTGTGCCCGACCTGGTAAAACCAGATACCATCTCCCTCCAGACAATAATAAGTGCCTCACCTTTTGCATCATGTGGATGTAAGTCAACCCCTCGCTGCATTTCCCTGTCCTTGTAGGCCAAATACTTTCATGAAAAATGGAAGAAAAAAAAATCCATACTTTAGGTCCTTATGTTGTGGATCAAAATCACTTTGTAACAATCCAAAGTTCGATTCTGTAGTCTTGGGAGCACAATTTTGGTATCACTTGACTCCCTGGGGTTGATTCACAATTCATAATTTCATGCATTGCTTGTGTCAAGGCATATGTACTTTGGGTCCCAAGCCGTTTTATTCCTTGTGTAAAGAAATTTAGCGCAGTTGATTCGCATTTGAACAAGCCTGGTATTCACTTCCTTTAGATGAGCTTTAAAGATTCTCGAGTGACTTTCTACAATGGTCCCGACTTTGTGCTTCGGCTTAGGATTCTGAGGTTGGTAAGGTACAGATGAACTTCAGCCTTTCATGTATAGGTATCAAAAGTATACTTTCCCATAAAGAAAGACTATACCCTCTTGTCATTGTAACAATTTTTTGGTCTTGGCCTAAGGTAATTTAACTTTTTTTTTCATTTCAATTTATGTCCAGTCCCCTCATTTTTTTAAAGAAAGAGGAGAAAAACGAGAGAGCTCGTATGATTTAGAGTTCGTGGATCATTTAAGCATAAGTGTGATTCTTCTTACAAGATGAACAAAACAATTTCATGCCTGTGTCTTTCATGACGCAGACTGAAAACACTCATAAAATGATTGTCAAAGCTCCTCCTCCTCCTTCTCTCTCTCTCTCTCTCTCCCTCGATCTCTCTCTCCCGATTCATCATCTTCCATCTTCCTGGACGTGTACTCTACTCTCCATGCGCATCTCCGCCGTGTTTTTCTTTCCCAATCGCAATCATGTCCCCAGGCATTTTGTGCGTATGGAGTTGACCAAACGCACAGTACTCTGCGAACGGGGAATTGTTGCAATAATTGAATTGGACAGATGAGTTCGGAAATTGGGGAGCAAAAGGGTTGGTGATGAACAGGCATTGGCTGGGATCGTCACTTCGACAGCACTGTTTGATGAGACAGCGTGGTTGTTTTAAGCACTCGTTGGTACCCCACCAGCACGAAGTGCCGTATTGTTGCATGAGGGCTTCTCTCGAGATCATCTGCATCCAAAGAGAGAGAGAATCCTTCTTTACTATTATGTTTGGTAATTTTAGGCCTTTTAGACCACTCGAGCAATCTTACCTCGAATCATGGAAGTCTTCTAACTCTATACCAATCCGGTTAGCTTCGGTTTTCTGCGCAATCCGAACTTCAATTAATGTAATTTAGCAAGTGCAAAGCTCTTGCTCGATTAGATTTTTTATGGAAATTTTTATCCTCACATTTTTAGAGATAAAGAGTTATATCAATAGCGCAACTCATGTGGATTCCCTTTTTTTTCTTTACACAAGTAATCTTTATATGAAAACGATAACTCTACTTAGAGATTAAAATCGAAATTTACTCATTCAAATAAATTGTATATATATATTAGTGCGGGTTGCATGTTTGAATAAAGAGGATAGAATTATTTTATCCGACGAATGTGATGGTGCATATCAAGTTAAAAAAAAAAAGATAAAGGAATTATGGTTATGTCATAACCATTCATTAAAAAATGAAGTAATATGAGGTGAATGAACCTTGTCAATATACCATAGATATGAGGGATCCATGCCATGTCATGGAGAATCAAATGGTTGGGGAATTTTGATTAATCTTGAGAAGGGGTGGTGGAGAGAGGGAGGAGGGCCTTGATCCACTCAAAATAAGGGGTAAAGCCAGACATAGACAGGATCCAATTTGACAGCAACACTTGGCAGCCCTTTGCATCTTCTACAGTTTTGCCCACATGTCATTCTCTTGAAATCTACCTAGTTCATTTTTCTCATTCTTATCCTGATTTTGGGAAAAAATAATCTGAAATAAATGTGTAAACTCAGTTTCATGTGATATTTAAGTGATATCGCGAACAAAAATCATCACAATATAAATAATATCTTAAAATGGGTAATTTTTTTTTCCAAGTGGCTAAGATGCATTCGACACTATTTGATGATATGAATGATGTAAGATTCGAAAAATAAGATCACAGAATAATTGTGTCCCCACATTTAATTTGGTGGAACCTTTTCAAGGATACCTGGTAGTTCATCTTTTGTATATTGTTGAGCATTGCTTTTGGCTTAGTTCCATCTTTTCCCATTTCGTTGATTCCTTCTTGAGATTTATTTACTTTTATTCACAATTCTTTTATTTATCCGATTGATATACTTTGCTCTAATAAAATTTAAGGTAAAAAGAGATGTTTTTTTTTAGTGCAAACAAAGAAGTAAGCATATTAGTTTTTTCCATTTCCCACTGCTTTAATCCATATATATTAATTTACACCAACGTATTTCTCTTTTTTCGTTTTAAGGCATCCACAGACAAAATGAGCTATACCAAATGGAAAGAAAATGAAAGAAAATGAAGGAAACATCAGCTCGAATCATTTGAGCTCAATGTATACAAAATGCTAGATTAGTCTGATCACATATGGTTTTGCCAAGTTGACATTTTGATTCATACGAGTTAAATGCAATCAATAAATTTGGTTTGTTCAAGAAATGTGGCTTTTTTCCTAATGTCTTATAGTTTTGTCATCTACTTATCAAATTTTATAAGGATTTTACGCATAAATGATTTGTAGGTTCTCATTAACTCCATAATAATTTAAATTTCATAGTTAGAGTTGATATACAAAAAACCTCAAATTTCACCAACTGACACAAATATGCCAAACTTTTTTTAGTGCCATAAAATATCATAAAATTGCCCACTATGGCATAAATACTCCAAATTTTTTTATGTCATAAAAAATCCAAAATTTATACAAGCATAACATATACGAACTCAATTTTAGTTCTATTTGAAGTATATTTATCGCGCATGTATAAATTTAGGATTTTTCGCAATGCGAAAAAAAAAGTTTGGGACATTTGCGTCACTTCGAGCACTTTGTTGGTTTTTGGGGGTATATACCCTAGTTCTTATTGTATTATTTATATTTATAATGAAGTATGTTTTATTAAGTGTTTATTAAGAGTGAAAATGAGGTGCCACTAATAGTGATAAGAGCTATGGACAGCGACGGCCAGCGCATTGCCTGCTCTGCTCCAAACGGCGGCAGAACAAAGAGCCCCACTCGCATATTCCCTCCGAGCGCGACGTCTCTTGCACGCAGCATCTGGGCGCCCACGTGGAAGCCCCTCCGCCGCCCGCCTCCCGTCGGGCCGCGGGGGCGCGTGAGGGGCAGGCGCTCCACGGCGAGTCGTCCACGGCCGAGCCGATCTGACTCGAAATCCCCGGTTAGGTTGGTGGTTGTGACAGACAAATGTTGGGTCGCCGCGTCATTAGCCCGAAAAGCATCGTCCGCCAATTCATCACGCTCGTTGTCTCAACGACGACCCGCCTGTAGGAAAAAGAGATGATTTTTAAAGAACAGGGCCACTCTAGATCCACGCAATCTCTCATGGTTCCTTCCATATTTTATTACGCACGCAGAGAGAGAGAGAGAGAGAGAGAGAGAGAAAGAGAGAGAGTTGGGTTGTGTTGTGTTGGGAGGGGAAGTGGTAATCCAACGTAGAAAGCGGAGGATCAAATCGAGAAACCGAAAAAGGAACGTCGAAAGCTGAGGTAAGAGAATTGCCATTATTTAAAATAGGAAGAACAAGAGTAGTGGAGGGGTGGGTTGTGCTTGATATTCACTGGGCGAGCGCTCTGTGTCTGCGGTGCTGGTTCAGTAACAATCTCTGGCAAAAATGTGAAGAGGCAAAGTTCCTTCCTTTTCCCGCAGGTACGAACTTCTGAACGAGTGCTTCTCCCTCCCTCCTGAGTTCTCCTCTGTTTCTTTTTTTTTTCCCCTGATTCGCTCGTTCTTTCTGTACTCTCGAGTTGGAGATTCAAAACCCAGAAGTGGATGGCTGTTCTCGACCGGTTTTTTCGTTCGAAATGTCGTGACTTTATCTGTATGTGTTGGGTGTCACTGCCCATTAATTTGTTCTTGTGATGAGGTGTGTGAGCTGTGTTGAGTTTGCTCCTTCCTAGTTGACACTCCGCTTTATTTATTTTCTGTGTAGTTACACGACTCTTTTTGCCACTCTTTATTTCCGTTTTTGGTGAATTGTGTGTAAGGTCTATCAATTCCCTCATTTTGCTCCATTTTTTCCATTCAAAGACATTCCTTGATTTCCGGGAATTCAATTGCCCCAACATTTTTGAGCTGGCACCATTATCTTGAACATTCCATATAATTAATCTCTCTCTCTCTCTCTCTCCAGTTGCTTTCATTAAGAACTGAAGAAATCGTGTTGCTCTGTTCTTGGGAAAACGCAGGTTTCTTTCTTGGCCATTTTGCTGGAAAAGTGAATTCTCAGAATAATTGGTAAGTACTGTTCCTGATGATACCAAGCGACTCGTTCGTATAGTTTGATGCCATATGATGAGAAAATCTTCTCAAAGAAATTATCCGTGGGCAAAATATGTTTCCTTTCCCTTCTTCTTTTATGCAAAATGGAGTGTAGAACCTTCAAGCAGTCGATTCTGGAATGAGTACTGTGAATCGGATAGAGAACCATTGAAGGAGTTCTGATTTTCTGGGGATCTTGTTAGGACTTTTTATGGTTAACTAGAGGGAATAATAATGAACAGGAAATTGTTTTTTTGCCCCCAAGAAAACAACAAAGTGATAAGGAAAGCAATGGCGGCTGTGTTGTCCATTTCGTTGACAACTTGCAAAGACAACTTGCCAAGAAACCCTGAGAACCTGTTGTTTCTTGCGATTGCAATGATGCTTCGCCACAAACTTCCAAATAGTGAAAAATTACTGTGTGTCTTATTGTGCCATAATTATTAGGTAATTACTGATTAGCATCTGTCTTTGTTTAAGTGCAAAATCTGGGAATATACTACTTTTTCCATACCAAATATTCTTAATCAGATGGCTCAATAGGTGTATCTGCCCAATTGATCACACGGTACAAAATGTTCAGTAGGTAACATTTTGAGGGTGAAAGACAATGAAATGTGTGGCAGTTTGTGGTCCACCATAGGTTGATAGATGGATGCAGCAGTCCTTCCAGAGCACTTAGAAATCCCTCAAGGAGGGAGGGGGAGAGGGAGGGAGGGAGGGAGGGAGGGAGAGAGAGAGAGAGGATCCAACCAACCATGCTTGGTTGACTTTAGTTGTGCTGGTGTCATTGACAAGTGAGTCATTTGCAGATGAAATAGAATCAAGTCATATGGGGTTGACCTCTCAACTTTTTCTTTTCCTGATAATGGGGCATCTGCTACTATTTGCATACTCATTAATCCCTATTGGGTGTAACAGTGTCTATAAAATTTCTCGGATTGATGTCATAGTTATGAATTTACATGTTTATAGAAGCAATATCATTTTGTAGACATCTTATTTGCTGTGTTCTCTGGTAATCTGTTTGATAAGATTTTGTTTCAACTGTTAAGTTAATGGGAGAGCAAGCAAACACCCAGACAGAATTCTTTATTGGGAAGTATTATTGCGTAAATACTTGTCCATGTTACTGTTTATTCTCAGTGCATTGCGACGGAAACTTCGGGTATTTTGCTGGACCAATTCGCTTCGGAATCTTGGTAATTACTTATATTATTTGTGCAGATATCAGAGAATTTCGCCTGGTGATTCCTTGTGCAGATTATGCTATCATGACATGAGCATATCTTCAAAATACAGAGAAGAAGGCAATTGCGGTAATTCTGAAATTCAGTTTATGGCCTCAAGAAGGTTCTTTGAGTTTGGAAACGAAAAACCGCCTCAACAGGAATGTCCCCTATGTGAATAATAAGAGTAATGGGAAAATTTTGACTATATTATCGCTTTGGCAATTCTGATGCACCGTTTTACAGGTTAAAGAGATAGAGACCGCCTTCCTTGTGTGAATTTTTTTTGATAATGGCTAAAGTTTGTTGGCCATACTTTGATCCTGAGTATGAGAACCTCAGCACAAGGATCAATCCTCCAAGGTTCTCTCTCTCTCTCTCTCAGTTATTAATGTCCGAGTAATATGGATAAAATATGGGCTTTTTCCATTGTTTCTCACTGTTTTGCATCATTCTCGTTTTACAATGGGAGCACATTCTTATTTCAATGCCTCTTGCAGGGTGTCTGTAGATAACACCAGTTGCAGCGACTGCACACTTGTCAAGGTAAGATTTTTCTTACTAGTAAAAAGGTAGAAGGGGCGGCTAGCAACCCTGGGTGTTCCACACCCACAACAGAGTAAATACTTATGTTGATGATCCTCTAGAAATCTGTAGAATTAGCCCTCGACTTTACTTGAGTAATAGAAGGCTTTGTAAGTATTCTTGCCTCTTCTCTGAGCTTTTCTTAGGCTTGGTTATTTTATTACGTGGAACTACAATATAAGCCAATGTCTTTGAGAAACCGATGCTCAATACTACAATATATGGCCGAATACGAGGGATGTTGATCAAATGTGCAATGTTTACTTGTACAAGTAGGCAAAAGATAGATTATTCATGTTTTGTTTGTTTTTACGCTCCTCTGACAGCAATATCAAAGTCTTAAAGATGACCGATAAAAATCATGCAAATCTAGCTCGACACTCTAGTTTGGTTGAGTAGACATCTACATTTGCATGCACAGAATGTACTATAGTCACAAAGTTTCTGCTAATTTGGATCCATGATAACCATGCTTTGTGATTTCCAGGTTGATAGCATGAATAAGCCAGGGATACTGCTAGAAGTTGTACAGATACTGTCTGACCTTGATCTTATCATCACCAAGGCCTACATCTCCTCTGATGGAGGATGGTTTATGGACGGTATGAGCCTGCCAATGCTTCTAGAATTCGAGAGTCAGTCATAGCAGTCTCATCATCCTCACTGTGCAAGTTGTCTTTATGTAGATTATTTCATCAAGCATGAGTAGTGATGTTTTATTTTCTTTGAACCGACAGTGTTTCATGTCACCGATCACCATGGAAAGAAAATCACAGATTCTAAAACCATTGACTACATAGAGAAGGTAAATTGTTTCCACTGTTTCTTGAATCTGCATTTACTGCTTTCTTCGTGTCAGAAAAAGAGAAAACATAGTGTCTCCGAAATAGGTTTCACTGAGAGGTCTTTCACTTGATGAGGAAGAAAAGTGAGACACCTTTTCTACACCTGAATCCTCTCTAACATTCTAAAAGGAAATCCTCTCATGTATTCTTACCCACAGGCTTTAGGTCCAAATGGCCACCACACAGATCGAACCAAGACTTGGCCAGGGAAAAAAGTTGGGGTGCACTCAATTGGTGATCACACAGCTATTGAGCTCATTGGCAGAGACCGCCCAGGTCTCCTATCTGAAATCTCTGCCGTCCTAGCAAACCTTGACATTAATGTTGTAGCTGCTGAAGTTTGGACGCACAATAGGAGAATAGCCTGTGTCCTTTATGTCAATGATAAGATTAACTGCCGTGCGGTGGATGATCCAAACAGACTATTGATAATGGAAGAGCAGCTTAAAAACATCATCCGTGGGTATGATGATGATGAAAAAGTGGGCCGCACCAGTTTCTCCATGGGATTCACGCATGTTGATCGGCGACTGCACCAGATGTTTTTTGCTGATAAGGATTATGAAAATTGTGGAGTGATAGCTAATGCAGACGAGTATTCTCCCTTGATGAAACCCAAAATCACCGTAGAGCATTGTAAGGAGAAGGGGTATTCGGTGGTTAGTGTGAGATGCAAAGACCGAGCGAAGCTGCTTTTCGACATAGTTTGCACGCTCACAGACATGCAGTATGTTGTTTCTCATGCTACTATCTCGTCCGATGGCCCAGATGCATCACAGGTTATTCCTTGATAAATTTTCCCAATTAACTAGTCCATCGTCAACTTTTTCCTTGTAACACAGACATGGGAAGACAACTCCCAAATGAATCAAAATTGGTCGTTCATACTGGTATCCACAGGCTGCATCGTCTGAAATGGCTTGGCAGCACTGAATCATTGAAATTGTTATGCATCAGTACGTTCAGCAATAGCATCAGTGATGTGGAGTTAGACCTTGATATCCTTCAGAAAATAACATTCAGCTTAATAGCTTGAGTATTTTATCTTCTACACAATGCCTACATGCTCATCATTCTGATTGGCATAGTTAAATATCCAAACTGAAAGTGTAATAATGGATTCCTGGAGAGAGATAACCCATGGGCAGGAAAGATTGAAGAATTAACAAAAGGGTCCAAGTTAAAGACTTAAAATATTCTGTTGTTTAAATGCCAATGTCATCCTCTGTAAACCTCCCAGGAATGTTGGATTGTGAGGTGCTGCTTAGCATGTCATTCATTTTCCAGTATGAACATTTAATTATGGTTGTTTGTTCGACAAATTACTCTGCAGTTTGCGGCCTAACTTGATCGGTTGAGTCATGAATATGTGCTGACTTGGTTTTGTGATCATTCAGGAGTATTACATTCGTCATATGGATGGTTGCACTCTTGATAGCGAAGGAGAGAAGGAAAGGGTCATAAAATGTCTGGAAGCTGCAATCCAGAGAAGAGTAAGCGAGGTGCGGGAGAATGCTCACAAAAATAAAATCAAGAAGAATTTTCATATCACCTACTTTCACACTTTCAATGTAGATACACAATCAAGGAAGAAATATTGCAATCTTATAAACTCCTCTAAGTCCTTTAGTCATCATCTTATTGCATTCTGTCTACATGTTGATATGTTTCAGGGTTTAAGCCTAGAGCTATGTGCAAAGGATAGAGTAGGACTGCTGTCTGAAGTGACAAGGATCCTCCGAGAGAACGGGCTGTCGGTTTCGAGAGCAGGAGTCACCACGGTCGGGGAGCAAGCCATGAATGTGTTCTATGTGAGAGATTCCTCGGGGAACCCCGTGGACATGAAAACCATCGAGGCGCTTCGCAAGGAAATCGGACATACTATGATGCTGAACGTGAAGAAGGTCCCGTCCAGTGGGAGCGCCAAGGCTCCCGAGTCCAGTAATTGGGCCAAAACAAGCTTTTTCTTCGGGAATCTGCTAGAGAGATTCTTGGCTTGAAAACCAATAAAAAGCAAAGAATGCCCATAAAGGTTGGTAACGAACACTCCAAATGTATAGAGAATAAGCCATCTGTTGACCAAATGCTGGCATGGCCGTGCTTCCTTGCATCTGTGGTGGGAACTGTAAGATATGATGCTTGAAGTATGATTTGCTTTGATCTTCTTTCTTGCTTTATGGCCAGAAGCATCAAAAGCTAACATATAAATGGGTAACTTGCTTGTTCTTGAATCTTTGACTTGGCAACCTACCTTTCTTAGGAAATGTGTGAATAATCCCTGGTTCTACTCACGCGAGGCATTACAAGATTCTCCTATGCAGATTCTTTTCTTTTTTAACTGTTTTGTTGCTAGTCTTTGATAGTCAGAAAAATCATATGCCTCCAAAATCACGGAGTGTGGAAGTAGAACACAATTCAGATACAGAATCTTATGAAATCTGAGAAATTCTTTTGCCTTCTATTTCTTTGGTGCACCTTGAGGTAGTCTTATAAATAAATGTCAGTCATAACATTTGCTGCGGCAAGGCAAAGAATGTTCATGATTAATCCCTCTGAGAAGGTGTTCTTTATTGACATCCAGTTTTCGCAAACTGAACTACCTTTTGTGTTCATTCCATCTTCTCGACATTCATCCCAAGCCGAAGTTTGCAGTTATTTTGCTCCTGGTACTTGATGCAAGATCGCCTTATCGCTGATAAATTTGCTGGCTGCCTTTAGCGTGCTACATTTCAATACGGGGTTGGATATTCACCAAGATTGTTATTTTATTTTTATTCTTTACATATAATTTTAGATGACATTTTAGGTAGTTCAGAATAGTATCTTAGATGATTTGTTTTCTTTTTTACAGAACTTTGCTTTAGTGTCTGAATGATGACTTCTTTAAAGTTTGTCAGAATTTGAAGTTCATGTATCGGTTTCATTTCCATTTTAAATACTGCCTTTGACGTCGGAATTTGAGAATAACATCGAGAGTTCATCTCTGTGCACCTCAAGCAGGTCGTGCTTTCATGCGTACATGTGAGTTCCACTCATGTCGCAAGTTGTTCTCTCGCTGCTGTAACCTTTTGTATCGATTCAGCTCTGGGATACAGCAAGTCATTCAACAAAAGATAAAAGAGAGTTTCGTCGATGCACATACACCGAGATAAAGCATCATTTCAGCTTTGATGTCGGCTTAGAATCGAACATATTCCACGACCATCTCCTTAACAGGAGCGTCGGTATGGTAAAAAACCACACCAGATCTCGAAACACCATCCGTTCAGTTCTAACGTCTCTGTTAATGTGGATATGCATCCTCTCCTGACGAGAAACCGTGAGCTTCACACTCACACGCGCGGGTCAAGTCAGTCGTTGGAAGCACATCAAGAACCCTTTTTCCCCGAGTGCTAGATGACGCCGAAAACGACCCAGAACAGAGGAACAAAAGAACAAAGACCAAGAAAACGGCCAGCAGCATCCTGACACCTCAAATGCACGTACGCACGACCCTGCGCACCAAATTCTCGGTCACATTCACCACGTCAATCATTTCCCTCTTTCGCATCCGCTCATGCAAAGGGTCATGGTGATGCATGAGGACGAGAACTTGTGCTGGATACACGATCGCCCCGCGAGATCGGTCGGCCAAGGACAAGGCTTATGCTCCTCGGCAGGGGAAACAGCGATTGGATCGAGATATTATTAGAAAGTGGAGAGTATCATGGCTAGAATACAAAAGGAGACATAAAGGAAAGAATGCGATCGTACGGTGCAGATCGATGGAAAATATAAAGAAAGGGGGGATGCTGCAGAAGGTATCTCATATCTACAGCCATTGATGGAGCATTTCGAAGGGACCCGCCACTACTCGGGCTGCATGTGGCGGTGGGATGATAAGAACTTTATATTTTTATTTTGCTTTGTTGCATTAGTGCATTTCCTGCTTTCCGTACTTTGATTGCTTTGGCCTAGCCTTAGCATTTCATATATCCAGCATCGTACGCATTTCGAAATATATTCGAACATAATTCTAAAAAATTGTTTTTTTATGGGAACTTCCGTAAGAGAAATTATCATAGAAAATTATGAAGATATAATATTATTTTTGAATCATGACATAAGTACACACAATATTTTGAGCACGTAAAATAATGTGAATCGATTAAATTATGAAAACATAAAGTAAGATTGCAAATTCCCCTCTCTCCATTGTTTTCCTCCATTTGCCGAAATATTCACCTTTGTACTATTGACTTTGGCATATAATATGCAAGCAAGCTATCTGTTTAGAATTGCTCCTCTCTATTTATTGAGAGCTAGAGACGATTTCTTCAAGATATCTCAGGATACCACATGAGCTATCTATGGAGAATCTCCCTTTTCGTTTTACTTAACATCTTGATGTCTATCTTGTTTTTTTTTTTTTGCAAGAATTTTTAGATTCATCATGATTCACAAAAATGTAACCAAAGTGCATAAAAAAAAAGAATTACTGGATATTTCACGTGCCTTTTTTCCCAATAAATGCATATCTGAAATTCCCTTTATTTATTTTCAGTATAAGAATGTTGACATATTCCTTCCTTATGGTGTGGAAATTCCTTTACCAACAATTGGTCGTTCATATATTTTGCATTCCCAACTTTGTTTATTCTTAATTGGGCTGTCTTTTCAATATTTTAGAGTCTGATACTTATTATACTATGAACTTGTCGTTACTAAATGTAGTTAAGTCGATTAGATGTTAACCAAATATTCATGTATCTCATCTTCTTGGCGACAGCAAAACCAAGGCACGTAAAAATTTTCTTTTGTAACTTTTTCGAAATCGTAGGTAACTTTTGTGTTGATTTTTTTATTGAATTTTCTGATTTTATAGTATTTATTTATTATCTATTTGTAAAACACACTAAAGTACACTTAATTACGAGAATTTCTTCAAGGCTTCTTAAGATCTATGTAATACGTAAACTCCCAAAAAAAATTATTGTAATCCTTAATTAAAAGTTTATTCTGACCAGTTTTTAAGTGATAAGAATTATCTTTGATATTTCATTTAATCGTATCTGAATAATCTAAAAGTTTAAGCAACGGCTCCTTTATTCTACGTGCTTGTCGTGTGAGTTTTTGAATATAAATATTAAAAAATGATCCCATTTAGAGTAGCCTATAATTATGCATTTTATCATAGGAGTCATCACTAAGATACATATAGTCATATTTATTTATGAAACTTATGAAATATGGGAAGCCCAGTTTACCATTTTTTTCTCTAAAAAAAATTATGTAATTATGGTTCTTATATTTGCTAAAATTTATTTCTATTTATTTTTAAGCACTCATTATTTACGAAAACGATGCATGCTTAATTTTTTAAATTTTCTTCTAATATCATTTATCCGTGAAATATCTATCAATAATCTTGGATGTAGGATACATATGTGTAATCATGGAAATGGAAGATAACTATCATCTTGGAAGATGAATTTTTATCATGGAGCTTAGATGCAAGACCTTGTTCTCTTCAACTTGGAAAATTATTACAAATTTACTGCTAATAGTTTTAAATGCTGAATATATGCAATCATGAAATGTGAACTTTTAAACAATTATTTTTCTTTATAGCTTAGGTTTAGGAATTTGTTCCATGAGCTTGAAAATTTTGTCCATAGATATTTCAAAAGAAAAATTTATATATACGTGTGAATGTAGATTTATTACTGTTATATGCATACAAATTAAAAATCTACTAAGATCAAAGATATTAGCTTTTCAAATAATCCTCTAATATTATTTACACGCCAAATATCAGCTAACAATTTTCATACATATGTATGTACGCGCAATCGTGGAATGCAGCTTTTATAATGTAATATGATTTAATCATTTGATCTTTTTTTTTTAATGATTTATAAGCATGAATTTGTTTCATCAACTTTTTATTTCATTGTCTTCCAAATTCAGCCAATGCAACTTAAATGGAAAATATTCCTGCTCCTCGACTTGGAAAATCTTTGCAATTTTAGGATCAACAATTTCAGATGCAGAATATACACAATCATGGAATATAGCTTTTAGCCATTCAAACCTCCTTTTTCTTACGACTCAGACTCCAAAATTTGATCCCCCAACCTAAAAGTTCAGCCAAAAAAATCTCATAATAGAATCAATACACATGATTATAAATTTATATTGAAATATTAAACATAAAAATCCGCTAGAATTAGAAATTTGCTTGGGCGGTAATGAAAAGTAAAATATTGGATAAACTTGCCACGTACCTATGTTTCATAGGTGTTGGTTGTTTACAAAGTAAAGATGTTGCGATGATATGATCAAACTTTTTTGCATTAACTATACGTAGCACTAATTATTCTTCATGAAATCATTGGCTTTTGAATGTGCAAAAAATTTCATAATTAAGGTAGTCTACAATAACGCTTTCTGAGTTTTTTTTTTTTGGGTTTCGATGTCATTTGCTCAATCTTGATAAGCTAGGGCATGCTAATGCAGCAACCTTTTTCATAGTGCCATAGGGGGGCATAGGCTTTTTGAAATTTTGTCCTCACCCGCAGATAAAATCAATCAGAGGATCAAAGCATTCGATTTGACTCGTGAGAACGAAAGATCGAAGTGTTTTGCGTACTTAGACAAGAACTCTCGGACAAATTCGTCCGGTGCATGAATGCGGGGATTAGACGTCGCTAACAAAACATATGTAAAAGAATAATAACGCGACAAAACCCAAAGATTCTTACATATCCCTACATGTCTCCCTTCCTCATCAAATTTTAACTTAGCAATTAAAAAAAAGGCAGCTCACGGAAAGTTTAAATCTTTTGATCGGTACAATTACATTCGAGAACATTATTTTAGAAAGTGGGAGCCAGTTATCTCGATCGTAATAATTAAGAATTGATTATTTCACATCACGTATCTTCAATAAAAGATTCGAAACTTAATTAAATTTTCTGAAGTAGGATTTTTTGGGCACACACATGTTGAAGTGACGATAGATGTGCTTTTACAATGTTTATTGCCTGCACGAAGAGAATAGCCGAGGCCCCATCTTTGTATTCATGGTAATTCCTTCCTCTCCACGGCTCCCATCTTTGTCAATGGAACAAAAGTTGATTGAATGCTTGCTTGACCCGACAATCTCGTTCTCTCCGTTGCATTAATTACTGCTTTTTCTTCGTGTTTTTTTTTTTTTTTTCCCCGTTTATTTGCTATTATTATTGGACGTCGAGAATCCAGAACAATCTCAAAGAGTAGGCAACAAGCACATACCAGCCGAGCGCTGGAGATGGAGTCCGTACTTAAATGGCTTGTTTACCCTACAGCCGCCGGCTTATGGGTCAAGCAATATTTGCTAGATGTACAATCCCCACTCATTATCATTTCATTAATTCAAATGTAAAAATAATATTAAATATTTTCATATGATTTTAGAATTGAATAGAACATGTAGAAAAAAAATTATAGATTAAGTTTAGGAACGATATTGCATACTGAATTAAAACTAAGAATCATATTGAATAGATTTAAAGTTCAAAATCATATCATACGTTAAATCAAAATTCATGAATTATTTATGAAATTTAAGGTCACCCGTCATTCAAAAAGATGAGTGGAAAAAGAAAGTGATAGATGGGAAAAAAAAAAAAAAAAAAAATAAAATTGCCGAGAATGTTAATTGCTTTTAGTGGAGGGAACGGCTTCGGTTTTCAGCAAATGGAGAATCTTCTGCGCACACGCACGCGTCACTTGTCCCCCACCTCGCTTTCTTTTATTTGCAACCCTCTTTTTTCCATTTAGGAAAAATCTATAACCACATCGGGAAAAATAAAATTAAAAAAAATTTTACCCCCAAAAACTTTAGTCTTTAATATTTATCTAAACTTTCATCATAAATTTCTTCCCTACCTTTTTTCTCGATTATCCTCTTGATTATCCTCCATCTTAAAATAATGAGCCTAGTGCCGAAAATTGGGGCACGGAATCCCCGTCAGTTCTACCACTGAGATCAAGAGATATTTAATGTCATGAATTTCACCTTGGTCCATTAAAAAAATAAAAAAGAAGAAGAAGACCAAGTTGTAGAATCTAGTCATTATCCTGTCCGGCCGATGTGGATTAAATCTTAGTAAGGGTCAAATTGAATTGACCCAAATAATTTCTATCTTAATGATAATATCTATTTGGCAACTGATTTAGATGGAGGGTTTGTATGTCTTCCAAGACCTCATTTTACGTGATATTTTTCCTTTCTGATTAAACTCACTAATTATAGAATAAATATAATGAAACCCTTAAAACTTATCATGAAAATGTAATTGATTTTCAAAGATTTTCAAAAAGTACAATCAAATATTAAAACTTGTTACGAAAGTACAATCGAATTTTAAAATTTTAAAAGAATCATATTCAAGTGAAGGATTCGATTGGATCAATTCGACAGATTTTAAAGTTTAATGATATTTTGAAAATTTCAACACTTAATTATATTTTAATAATAAATTTTAAAATTTAATTATATTTTTAAAGACTCCAGACGACGCACCTATCCCTTCCCAGAAATTACAGAGCCGAGGGCCCCATCACATTTTCAGCACCCCTAAAAAAAGGAAAAACGTGGGGGCCCAAGAGTCCCTGCCAGTCATTTCGCGCCACGTGGGTTCATACGCGTCGCTACCTCCCTTTCGCTGCCCCTACGTCTCCCTTCCTTCCTTCCTTCCTTTTTTTTTTTTATTTTAATATTTTTCGCTTTATTTCTTTTTTCATTTGCATTTTCTCGGAATTTGCCCCGTCTTTTAAATAAGCGCCAAGCCATTTCTTCTCCTTCTTCGGCTGTGTATGTTTGCAGAGGACGAGGAGAGGAGCAGGAAGAGACGAGGAAGACCCTCAAAGCTTCCAAGACCAAGCAAAGAAACCCACCCTTCTCTCTCCACCTTGAAAAGTGGCAGGTGGGTATTCAAGATCACCACCTGTCCTTCCTTCTTTCCATCGTTCCTCTTGCTTCTTCTCGTCCTCGTTCACGTTCTCGTTCTCGTTCTTGTTTACCTTGTTGGGTATCTTCTTTTCTTGATCATTCTCTCTCGTGATTTTCCTGTTCGTCTTGATGATGTGCTGGGCTGCTGATCTTTGACTTTTTCCTTTAATTTTTCGTTTTTGTGAATCGGTGACAGGCAGAGGAAGTATTTTGCTGTTTTGTGCCAGCTAATTTAGCTGAAGTTTGCGTTTTGTGACGGCCTCTTGGTTGTCCAGTTTACCCTGCCCAGTTTTCCCTTTCTTCTCAGCATGATTTTCGGAGTTTTGTGATGGAACTGATGGATTTCGCGTATTCCAGTTTCTCACGGTGTCAACTCTGTTTTCAAGAATGAACCTTGGAGAATTCTGTTTCCTATCCGATCTTTTTTCTTCTGATTTGATCATGTACCCCAGTGGATACGTACCTTAATTGGGTAGCGCGCGCGTATGGTGTCGTCGTATGACTGCAGGCTCCTTCTGTGCTATGTTTACGACACCCTATGATCTTGTTTATTGGTTATGACACGCTTGGGTCGTGCTGATCTTGTGTTCTGACTACCCTCTTGTCGTTATACAACTTGCATTCGACTGAAATATTGTCCTGTGCTCACTTCAACGGGAGTTTCTAATCGAAAAAGTTGTTGCAGGTGTTGCCTAGTGCGAGTGAAATGGTGGTTGGGAATAAAGTGAAGGCTGAGGACTTGAACTTGTGCTTTGAAAAGCTGATGATGGTTGGGATTGTTAGTGATGGGAACGCGAAGATGGAATGTGGAGTCATCACCGAGTGGAAGGACATACCTATGGAGTTGTTGCTACGGATCCTGTCGCTCGTCGATGATCGCATGGTGATTGTCGCTTCTGGGGTTTGCAGTGGATGGAGAGATGCAATTGGCCTCGGCCTCACACATTTATCTCTGGTGTGGTATGCAATTTCCACTGTATCTCTCCACCCGATGTTGTGAACTATATATATGTCATTGCTTATCTAGGACTATGAGCACTAGAGTTTACTCTGTGACTTTAGTAGATGAGGATAGGTTTAATCTTGATTTCTCTTTTCGGTCTGTAGGTCACTTCAGTAGGTACCGGTGCCATAATGATAAGTCTGAGTACGCATTCTACTTCTAGTACTTTATATGTCTATGTGCTCCTTAGAACTATACATTACCAGGTTCATGATAATTTTGTATTTTCCAGAGTCAAGTGCCTTCAGTTACATGCAGAACAGTCGAGCAAGCTATATATATCTTTATTGTGAAACTGGCTTTCAATTTGTTTTATCACTTGGTGCCAAACCAGAGTATTGGCAGAAGGAGTTTGTTAACTCACTGATTTCTTCTCCCAGTCTGAAAATTTTGTGAGAATGCTTGTTGTTAGCGCCTTTCCGGATACTATCAAGCCAGATTTGGGACTAGCAGTCGTTCTTCCTTCAGTAATGACATAAGATTCAATCTTGTGCAAACTGAGGATTGGTTATTTTAATATTTGTGAGGGCAACGATCTGAAAAGAGAATAAGGAAAGGAAGTGATGTGTTTCTTGTGCTTCACTTCTGGACTTCTATTTCTGGTGCAGTTTGTATGGTGAGCTTGACATCAGCTTAAAACTTGTGAATGTGGCTCCTGATGTGGCACATCTGATTGCATACACAGCCTTTTCTTTTAGTAAGTGAATCACTGTATGATCTTGGGAAGGATCTTGGAGAGGACATAAGCCAAGAGAATATCTGCATCACTTGTATCTTAATGAAGTGTTCTCATATGATGTGTTTCTTCAAGATGTTTCTGCATAATGTGTTTCTTCGTGATGTGGCTTTCATGTTATATTTTAGGGTAAAGAAGAACATGAACAACTTGGTCCTATCTCTTGCCCCCAAGTTTACGAAGCTGCAGACGTTGGTGCTGCGTCAAGACAAACCACAGCTTGAGGACAATGCTGTTAAGGCCATCTCAACTTACTGTCGTGAGCTCCTGGACTTGGACCTTAGCAAAAGCTTCAAACTTACTGACTGCTCCTTATACGCTCTAGCCCATGGATGTCCTAATCTCAGTAAGCTCAACATTAGTGGGTGTTCAGCATTTAGTGATGAAGCTCTTGAATACCTGACTAATCTATGTAAGCAATTGAAGATTTTGAATCTTTGTGGATGTGTTAAGGCAGCATCAGACCGTGCGTTGCAGGTTTAACCGACTTCTTTCCCTAGTCTCATGTCATTTCTACTTGTGCATCGGGCAATTTGTGATAGTAATATTTCCTGCAGGCTATAGGGCGCAACTGCAATCAACTGCAATCTTTAAATCTGGGATGGTGTGACAATGTGGGTGATGTGGGGGTCATGAGCTTGGCAGATGGATGTCCTGATCTCAGAGTTGTTGACTTGTGCGGTTGTCTCCTTATAACAGGTACTCTAAGATATGATGGCTGCTGAAGTTATTTTTTTTCCATGAAGTACAAACTGATCTTGACTTATTGTTTGCTGATGTGTTGAGAATAGAGTAATGGAGAATGTGGATGTGATTATTTCTGCAAGAAGACTGTGCTTGTCTTGTATGTTCATTTTCACTTTAATGATTTTCCCATTGAGAAATTTAAGATGTTGCCTACATCCATGAAAATTGTCTAGTGATTTGGCTGTGATAAGTCACCTCAGGTGTTCGAATAGATTATAGTCAACTGGGTTGTGAATTTGAGATTCTGGAGTGCCCGTGTTACCTTGTTGCTCTAGTCATCTAACTTTCCTTTCCTTGTTTCCATATGAAGGTTCTTTGTAATTCAATATGCTGGTATTTTCTGTTGAATAATTTTTCAAGTAAGTCTTGAACGAGCATGAGAGTTATTTGTTTCCATCTCCATCCTTCAGTTATGCAAGATGCTACTACAGCATGTACCATTTTTTGGCAATTTTCTACACAGTGATACTGTCTCAATGAGGAGCCGGTAAAGGAGCATAAATATCAAAGGGAGAGTAAAGAACTTGTGATTTTCTGATCAATATGATTGAACTTTGCCTGAGAATCACAGTGGAACTTCTGGACAGTCTTAGGTGTAGATTAAATGTGTGCACGTTCTGCTATTATCATCTAATTGCACTCTGAACTGTAGAAACATGATAGCGCTTTGCCTTGCCGACTAACACATGGAAAACCCAATTGCTCCCTGTGGATCTTGACTATTCATGATATAAGATCACTCTGAAACTGATCAAAATGAGTGAACGATGAAAAATTTCAAGTGATAGTCCTTTGCGAAACAAGCATTATAGATTTGCTTGGTACATTACAAGCAGCCGTGTCCTGCTATTGATGTTTTTCCTACTTTTCTTGCAGATGACAGTGTGATTGCATTGGCAAATAAATGTCCACACCTGACATCTCTCGGGCTCTACTACTGCCAGAACATCACAGACAGAGCAATGTACTCTTTGGCACAGAGTCGAGTGAATAACAAGCCTTCCCTATGGGAGTCCAAGAAAGGCCAAAGCGACGATGAAGGGCTGAAGAGTCTGAACATCAGCCAGTGCACGGCTCTTACTCCTCTTGCTGTTCAGGCAGTGTGCGACTCGTTCCCTGCATTGCATACTTGCCCCGGGAGGCACTCTCTGATAATAAGTGGTTGCCTGAGCCTGACATCAGTGCACTGTGCCTGTGCTTTCCACCCTCACCGCGTCCCCAGCTCACTTCCACACCTAGCTCATTGATTTGATCGATGAGGCAAAGATACACGGGGATGTGCTTCTTATAAGAAAAATGTAGGTTACAGGAGAAAATGGTGTGGTGCCTCTTTGTATATATGGATCTGTTTTGAAATATCGACGACTCAGAAAACAAGTGTATTTCCGTAATGTTGTTAGAGACTTGATGTTGTCTTGGTCCCGATGCGTTTTGGAGTGTGTATAAACTCGGACTTCTTGGAAACGACGCTCTTGTTTCTGTCTCCTCTGTTTCTTACTCTTACCTCCACGTCTTGCTCCAACAATTAAGGACGGAGGATTGCGAATGGAGAATCTATGCACGTAATTTGCTGTCTTTGCTAATTGCTTGCGGGCGCCTAGGACTTCTAAAAGTCACGTTCTCGGTTTGAGGAACGCACCATCGTCAGGATTTTGATAACGTGGGGTATGATGCTTGTGGGCACGCGAAGAGGTAACGTGGTGGGCGCCGTCCTGAATTTGAGTCACGAAAACGGTGGCTTCCATATGAAGAATCGAAGACCAAAAAGAGATTGTTTATTTCGGAGATATTGTGCTGGGATTTGACCTTGCTCTCTTGTGTGGGTCACAAACTTGGGATATACTTTCGGCAGAATATTGTATGGACTATAATTGTCGGGAGACCACAGGCTAAGGACAAGATCAAATCGATTTTCAGGATACCAATGGGCTTCGTTGCGCGGAATCTTTGCGGTCCCGTCTCCATAGCCTAGGTCAAAGGTCTAATCGTTTTCTCTCCTTCATCGTTCGCCACAAAATGCCTAGCGACCCGAATCTCGAATGTGACAATGACCCGGGACACAGGACCCTGACGAAGTCAACGAGAGGTGGTCTCTACAGCATGAAAATGTTAATTCATTCGTGCGAGTGCTTTTGAATCTCATGATATCATCTATTCCTAGCCCCACCGAATAACTTCAAGATATAACATCTGCGCTATGTCAGCACCATTCATGCGGGCGCTAAAGCCTAAAGCCTAAAGGTCCGACGTTGTTCCTTTATTGATCGCTGTTTTCCGTTAGACTAAGTACCGGAATGGAGCAAGATACGATAATTACCGACGTAACTGGAACACATGGAAATAAAGTCACTGAAATGAAATACAAAACAAGGCTCAGGGACTAGTGCAATTTACTGGATTAATTTAGAATATGCGAATAGATTAAAAAGTTGTAATCATCTCGAGGTTGAAAAATTGAGTGCAAAGGCCTCTTATGTATGGGTTAATCCATCCGAATCAACTCACAACAGACTAATTTATGTTGCGAACACTTAAATTAAGGTACTCTACATTACCATAAGAGGCAATTGTTACACAAAATCCAATGTCCAAAGAAAAGGTTAAACAAAATTGCTTGCAGCATGACAATATGCTGATAAACCAGATCCCACATGATTTACTTCTTACCTTTTCTTTTTTTCCCATTCTTACCAAACTTTTTACTTTTTGCTGATTTGCTCTTCATATAGGATATCTTGTCTGCTTTCTTCTGTCTCTCCTTCCGTACCTGTTCGAGATTCTTAATCTCTGAACGAACATTAGCATTCGGAAGTGAACGCTGCTGCTTTCCTCCCTTGAACTTTCTGTTAGCCCTATGAAATTTGCGATCTCCTGCCAACAGAAACACAATTTAAACAGGTCAACCATAGTAGATATTTGCTACTTGAAATATAGTGAGTTCCTTGGACCAAGAATTAAAATTTATGAGTTCCCATTAGAAGAGCAATCGAGAAAAGCAAAATCCAAGAAAAGGAGGCTTTGCAAGGGAAGAGGAAAAAACAAATTAAAACCAAGTCAAGAAAAAAAAATCAAAGGAAGCCTGAAGGAGATGAAAAGTTTGAGCACATCAACAGAAAAATCAACCAGTGCTCACCTGCAAAGCCAGCGGATTCTACAGAGTTTTCTTCGTTATTCATTCCTCTGAGTGATATTTTGCTGTGTGACCGTTCTTTCCACTTCTTGTATATCCCAGTTTTGTTTGCCTTCACCTTTGCTCCACTCTCAGTCTTTATCTGTGCAGCAATCATTACATACAAAATATATAAACAAAATGACGTCTAAATTGACAAGCTGCACATGTAGAATGAAATCATTCAACAGAAATCCATTAAATTCCCATGTAGATCTACATTGAGGGCTACTTCTGGAGTAATAAATCTTTCATAATTGAATATATTGCTATGCAAGTCACAATTCATCACACAAAAAGGAAAAATTAATATTCCTCAACAAAACAAACTCATATGTAAGTAATCTTTCCCAAAGGCAAGGGTAACCCATTCACCATTGTGATGAGATTGGAATGTACCTTTCCACTAGCTGTAACACGTTCACCATTGTTCAATTTGACATACTTTTTACTCCTCTGCCATCAAAAGAACACAAACAGAAAATAAACTCTCACAGTTTTCAATAGAAAGAAGTCAGTGGTGACGAAAATGGTCCAACTTATGTACCTTGTCCCAATGGTATGATGCCCTCTGCTTCTGAATACCTCCACCGTCATCTGCAACTAGATCAAGGACAGCACTTTCCAACCTGGAAAAAAGTAACAAATATATAAACTCTATAGTGAAAAGCTTACTTGTCATAGCCACCAAAGAAACATGTTATGTAACAACATCACTAAAAAACTTGAAAAGGTTAATGGTAATTGTTTACCTATTTGATCCAAAGCCTTCATTAGCTCTCACAGAGAGCCCTGACTCCATATGCTGTATAGTACAAGGAGCAAATGATAGTTTACCATCTATCCTTTAGGAATGCAAAATCAGATAAAATCAACCAGGAAGAACATTTCCTCAATAACATTACTTACATGGTTGGTTGGTATTGAACTAATATAGTACTCATCATCCTTGAAATTCCTTGACTTTCGTTTGTAACCACGGGCCTCTAGCACCATGAGAAAAATTTTTAAGAAAAAAGACCATTCATTGGAAGACATCATTCCAAAATATTGTGTGTGAAATTGTGAGACTGGATAATCTGTTAATACTCAATGGTGTAGAAATACATTTCCATCTCAATCCGGATATTTGACAAATGCAGAATAAAATAACCCAAGGTAAAGAATACAGTTGTCAACAAAAGACTACAACACTTTAGAACCAGATATGTGGAAATAAAAAATTTTCAACAAATTTTTCTTTAAAGTCTGCTCTTTTTCCTTCATCAACACAAAACTATCCAATAGCATCTTACTCATATCCTTCATCATTTCATTAGTTGTTATCCCACATGGAAACTAATCTTAAATACTTATCTTCACAATTGTTTTTGGCAGGAAAAAATAATCATCCCTTGAGTAAAAGGGAAAGAGACTGAATACATGGTGACAGAATGATATTTCTTAAATTTGACAAAGTTTGTCTTAAAACATTGATAAAGGAACAAGACCAGATAATCTGAAAGACCTATCTACTGCCTGAAAGCCTTGTTAATATTGTCTATTTTCATGAGACCTGTAGATCCTATGACAAACCAGTTGCACCAACAAAAATATTAGAGCAATAGAATAAAAAAGATCCAAAAAGAGAACCTTTTGTCTCCTTTTCCTTAGAAGCAGTGCTCACTGGATCAATCTGTGAGTTAACCAGTAAAAGGAGTTAGTATCTAAGCAAAGACCCTAAAAAACTACCAGATATAAAAGAATAGAATTGCCTCATCATGCCAATATTTATCACATCAAGAAGGACGTGCAATAATCTTCCCAAGTCAACCTATTTGAGCCAGATTGCTTCAGGTCATCAACTTCCTTCACCTTATGGCACATTGTTGCAATTTTTAGCAACATTTCAGCAGTACAATGACATATCACATAGATCAAGATCTTTTGATGTTGTGACACCTAAGAGC
Organism: Corymbia calophylla; assembly: GCA_014182845.1. Taxonomy (NCBI): domain Eukaryota; kingdom Viridiplantae; phylum Streptophyta; class Magnoliopsida; order Myrtales; family Myrtaceae; genus Corymbia; species Corymbia calophylla. The sequence goes on along the minus strand of CM024698.1, from coordinate 23,215,547 downwards.
ATGCATTTTTGGCTATTCAAACGGGGCAGTACAATTGCATGTCCTAGGCTTTCCAGTTTTTACTTTGTCATCACAATGGCATTTGATAGGGTGCTCAAGGGAGACAATAGTGTGTGCGAGTTCACACATTTGTGAAACACAATCAAATTCAAATCCATTTGGAGGAAAAAAAAATCCCCATTTTTAACTTCCAGTTGACAATCAAAAAGAGAACAATTACACATCCTACACTTTAATCACGAACAGCTTTTGTATTTAAGAGCAAACACTTAAAATAAATAAGAGAATAAGCATGAATAAAAGATTTGTGTGGCTTAAAAAAAATCATGACATGCACCATTTCGAGAAAGAAAAAAGTCCATGAGATCAGATGATCCAAGTTTAATCCTCTAATTGAAAAAATACACAAGCTTTTTCCTTATCTACTATACCCATTCACAGATAGAAAATGGAAACAAAACCATACCTCAACCTCTTCTGAAGGTTTGCTATCTTGTTGTTGCTGTACCAAATTTATGATGCCATCATGAATAGCTCTTTTTCTCTTCATCACATCGACCCACTGACCGGAGGGACCCTGAAAATAAGCCAGAATCAATACAACAATTGACAAGATAAGCATTTCAGAATCTCTTGACTTAAAGATTATATACTTCACATATCAACCATCATGCTCGCACAGTACACTTGAATTGGAGGAAAGTTCAAGAGAGTCAGAAAAGTTGACACCATAAAAAGATTTGTGTAACATCTCCCTAGGTTTTCTTTTTCCTTTTTTTTTTTGGGGGGGTTGGTGTTGCGGGAGGAAAAAAGAGAAAAAAAAATGAGTCCAAAATATCAGGTCGAATGAAATAACTAATCACAAGAATCAGCAATAGCAACATAATAGCTGTATGAGCTCTGAGTAAGAACTAGCCATTGAAAAAAATAAAAGGATGCATCCTCATTGAAATTTAAGAAAGCATTCCAAAAGGGGTCTTGCTATTGGAAGCTACCTGCACATGCTTTGATTTAGCAGCCTCGCCTTCAGCTTCAAGAATCGTCTGCTTTGGTCTAGCATAAATCATAAAGTCGAATTATGAAATGTTAATTGTTGGTTCAGAATAGAATCAAATAGAAAGATTAATTCAGATATCCAATAATTTGATAAATACATAGCATGGTGCATTTTAGGAAAAGGAATTGAGAAGATACCTGAATGTTTTCAGTCGCTCGGAGAAAGCCAGAGCTACCAATTCACCACCTGCAAGTACATTTTTGAAGATAGGGTGCAAGCCTTCCCGAGGTAAGTCCTTTACTCTTTTTATGGACTCTTTCGAAGGTGACGGTTTTGTTTTTGAGTACAATCTAAAAGCATTTGTACATGTTTTCTGCAAAGCAGACAATTCTGCAGATGTTACGATGATTTCCCGAACTCTATCGGAGACAAGGTCAATTACTGTCTGTGGAAAGCGTCCATAAACAGTTTCTCCATTGGCAATTGCTTGGTCAATCTTAGACATCACTCCATCCATATCCTTCAAGACCTCATCCTCAGTAGGAGCAGGCCGAATTGGCTTTGAAAGAAATAGATGAAGGTCTAAAAGATAAGCAATATCTTCAGTTGTCACAAAAGAATATGCAGTACCAGTCCTGCCAGCTCGTGCTGCCCGTCCAACTCTATGGACAAAAATTTTGGGTTTAGGGGGAAAGTCCCAGTTAATCACATTATCAAGCAACGGAATATCAATGCCTCGAGCTGCAACATCAGTGACAATCAGCAACATAGTCTTTCTTGATCTAAACCTTGACACATGGATTTTGCGAGCATCTTGATCCATGTCACCATAGCATACAGAAGGCTCAATACCCTCTTCTCTAAACAAATTATTAAGGAACTCCACATGATGTTTGGTGGAGACGAAAATTAGCGTCTGCTGGTCTGAACTAATTTGCTCCCTTACTAGATATAGTAATGCAGCATGTTTTTCCTCCTGCCTTAAAGTGAAAAAAGCAAGCTTCAAGTCAGGACTGATCCTAGTCTCCAAGTCTAACCGAACAAGCTGAGGGTCTCGGAGACCAGCCTTGGCAAACTCAGCGAGTGCGCTGGGTAAAGTCGCACTGAAAAGCAAAGTCTGCCGATTTTCACTGAGTTGGGAGAGTATCTTATGCAACTGCTCCGCAAAACCCATGCCAAATAAGCAATCTGCTTCATCGAAAACCACATACTCCACTGTCCGCAGCGTCATGTCATCAACTTCGGACAAATGGTGCATCAGCCGACCAGGAGTAGCAATTATAATGTCAGGGTTCTGTGCCAACTCCTCAAACTGGCTCTCCATGCTATCCCCACCCACGAGTAAGCTTGTCCGTAGATCTACAGCATTGTAAAAGTTACAACTTCACCAATCCCATCAAATTCTTCCTCATTCTAACAAAATTATGCGCACTCAAAGGTATTCCTACAGCTAAAGCAACAGAGAATCGAACTGAATTGTCTCGCACATAAAACCAAAAGTAAAGCTAAATTCTAATCAAGCTGAATAATCACCTACCACTAACTAAGATCATATAGAAATGATAAATTTTGACGGAACCCCACCTTGTTTTAGCCTAATTTTGATGCCGCTGACATTTCAAAATCTGCAAGAATCTCTTATAGCCCCAAAAATTGCGTAATTTTTATTAAACTTCTCAGGTATCACTCTGTCCTCATAAATTAGCCTGGTAACAGATATAGCTAATTCAAAAAAACGAAGCAAAAGCCGGCGAAGAAACTAACCCGTGAACCGGCCGAGCTCCTTGGTGAACTTGAGAGTCTGCAAGGCCAAATCCCTCGTCGGCGACAGGATCAGGGCCCTAACGCCGCCCTGAGGCAAGTGCTGCTTCAGCCTCTCGAGCATCGGCACGAGGAAGGCCGCGGTCTTGCCGGAGCCGGTCCTGGCCATGGCGACGACGTCGATGCCGGAGAGGATGAGGGGCATGGTCTTGCGCTGGATCGGGGTGGGGACCTTGTACCCCTTGCGCTTGACCCCCTTGTAGATATCGGGGCTGAGGCCGAGGGACTCGAATCCGCCCGACCTCGCCTTCTTCTTCTGCTTCTCCCGCCGCATCAGCTCGGCCTTCGAGCTCACGTAGCGCTGCACCTGTCCCGCCATTGGAGCGCGCCCCCTACCTTCTGTTCTGGAGGTCGACGCCGGTGAAGAAAGGAAGAAAGTTATGGTTTTTAGCTTCTTAAACCCTCGTTCTCTTCGGGGTGCTAGTTCCTCTCTCTTGTTTTCCTTCTCTTTTTTGTTTTTCTTGGGGGCAAAAAAGAGAAAATAATTGTGGGAAGACGAGGTGGTTTTTTTGGCCTGTTTGGGAGATTTTCGCCTATTTCCAATCCCAATTTGTAACTTTTTTTTTTTCCAAGAATGGATAATGCATGTTAAAATTCCGTAAGTTTTAAAAAAATATATATATATTAGAATTTTTACTTGTCGATAATAGAATAGTTGAAAAAGAATTCGATATTTTAATTCTGAATAATAATCAAGGCGTGAGGATTATGGATTTAGCCAAAATAAAAAATCAAAAGTCATATTAAAAAAGGCACCTTCCTATCTTATTAACATTCGAAATTGAAGAAGTAATAATGTGACGGGGCTTGGACAAACATATATTTTTCTTTATATATTGAAGCATGTTGAAAACTTAGTATAATCATAAGATAACGTCAATATAATATTTTCACAGGAACATTTCAAAAACGAGAAAATTTGCAAATTAAATTGAGTGAATGACCTAGATAAGTAAAGTTTTTAAGAACATAAATAAGACGATATAAAAAATAATAATCCAATGCATGCTTTCACTTTCTTTTACCGAGATGTGTTCTTACATAAGATGAGTAGTTGTTTACGGTGGATGGATTTTCTATTAACAATCTCGTATCTATATTTGTGTTTTTATATAAAAATACAAATATTTTACCCTGAAATGTTAATTCTACCATTGGATCTCTGTAGTTTACCTAACCTAGAATTCGAGTGTTTGTGATCAAACGAAGGGAATACAACATAATTTTTATTGTAATTTGAGAAAAGGTGCAATGTTGATTATGAATTTTTAATTTAGTTAATAAGGTCTATAAACTATTTTTAAATGATCAATGTAATCTTTTAATTTATTCAAATGATTATGTGAATTGTAATATCCATCTTCTTTGGAAAAGGGGAAAAAATAGGGTGTTCACATGTCAATTGTTATTTGATGACGATAATTATTATATCCTAATTTGAGATGAATATCTTACTTGGATAATTCACGTTTGACTCTTTTTTTTTCCACCGTTCAAATTTAATATGATTGAAAGTCACAACAGCAAATTCTATTAACTTGCATTACTAGAAATATAATATTAAATATTTTCATATAATTTAAGGATTATATTAAATATTTATTAATAATTTAGGAATCATATTGAATAATTTAAAAGTTTATAAATAATGATATATATTAAATTAAAAGTTTAAAAATCATTTATATCATTTTCCCTGAAACTAAATAATCTAAAGACAATCAACGTTTCCGAAAACTATCACACAAGAAAACTTCCAATATCTACTCGCGTGATATCAATTAGATTACATGCATGCGTAGAACTGTGTGTTGACAATATATACCTTAAAATGCTAAATAGTCTAATTTTGAGTTCTTTACCATTTTTGAGTGGTAAAAGGAGAGAGAATGAAAAGAGAACTTGAAATAATGAATTTATTGTAACTATGTTTGTAAATTTTGGAGTTCACATCATCGATTGCAAACTCTCTATTTTTAAATTGAGAAGTATTAGGCATTTCAAAAACAAAAGAGAAAATTTCAAAAAAAATCCCAAGTCTTCTCATTTTTTCAAATAAGGACCTTAAGCGGACCTTGTTTCAAATAAAGGCTTGAAATAGCCTTAGTTGTGCCAAATGAGAGTCTAAAGTGACCGTGATTGTTTCAAATAAGGATCTTGCTAGTCGCTAATTGCTGGTCGGCTAAATTTTCTGACCGGTCAAGGGTATTTTCGTCCGAATCTTCTTCTCTTTTTTCTAATTCTTTTTTTCCTCTTCGCCGATGGCACCGACCATAACGGCTGGGTGAGGGCCGCCCTTGCCCGATCCGACAAGGGGAGGCTTCGCCTGGGGAGGCCGCCCCTCGCGGCCAATTGTGAGGCCAATGAGGGCCCGACGACCCTCCCCAGTCGCTAGTGACGATCGGCCTCGCTTGCGCCTGGGCAGGCAAGGCGAGGAGGTGCAGGCGAGGCCGACCCTCGCTAGCGGCCAACAAGGGTCGTCGGGCCCTCGCCAGCCTTGTTGTTAGCTGCGATAGGTGGCCTCCCCAAGCAAAGCCGCCCCTCGCCCAATCATCTATGGGTGTTGCCGAGGCCGACCACCGGCAAGAGAAAGAAGGAGAATCATAAAAAAGGAAAAAAAAGAAAAAAGAAAAATGATGAAAATATCCTTAATCGATGGAAAGTAGATCTTTATTTGAAATAGACATAGCCACTTCATACTCTTATTTGATACAAGATCCACTTCAACCCCTTATTTGAGAAAGTGATGGCACTTTAGCCCATTTTTTAAAACAAAGTACATTTCGATCTCTTATTTGAAAAAATATTGACACTTTGAACCCTATTTAAAAATTTTCCCAAAACAAAATAAACCTAAAAACTAGAGAAGGCCTACTCCTATGGCCTTAAGCAATAGCAAAAGAACTTTTTCACTTTCCCATTAAAATTTAAAATATTTTTGAAATTTCCAAAAATACAAAAAAATTATTTGTTAATTCACCTATCAAAATTCGTATATTGCAAAACATTCGGGCATCTCGAATTAAGAAAAAGTTAAAAATACGTTTATAGAAAGATAAAGATGATGCAACAAGCAAAAAGTAATAAGGTTGGATATTTCAATAGTTAGTGACGTGGGTATTTTTAAAAACTACACCTTTACCAACAAACTTTAGACATCTATAACATTATGCCATGCCAATTTCAAGAATAAAAGAAAGAAGCACTAAATTCAAGGGTAACTCAGTTTCCCTTCATAAAATGTGGACGAAAACAGACGGACAAAACTAAATCCACGTTTGTTGATTCCCGGATGAAACATCTTAGATTATATGTTTCCACATATACTGACGGGACAAATTATTGCACTTTTTTGAACAAACAGCACTTTTGGTGAATGCTCTTGAAAATAGTAGAAGACTATTTCGTGACTCTACTTCTGTCGCTCCTTCCATTTCAAACAGAAAAATTTCAGTCACCACCGGATGAAAACATTCTTATAACTCGAACAAATGTCAATTCCTTCGAAGTTGCCAAATAAAGAGAACAGGCAACGATGCAATTGGGCACCCAAAAGCAGAACAAATAGATCCATAGCGTGGCGACGGCTTCGATTGAAGACAAGCAATATGTGGAGCTAAATATATTCAAGTAAATAGATAAAAGCAAACATGTGCAAATTAACGTATTAATTCCTGTTACACGGTTGAGCTTGTGACGATCCAAAAGACAAAAGACAGCATAAGTTATGAGATGTTTCGAAAACAATAGTCTGTTCACCAGGAACAACAGCTGCCGGTTGCTACACTTGTTTCTGGAGGTTTCTGCTTGAATATGTTCTTCTTCACCCCGGCCGACCCCTCTGCCAAAAGACTTGGAGTTTCCAAAATCTGGCAAAACAAAAAGGATTCCCATTCCATCCATATGTGAGCAAACTTCAAAAGAACAAAAGTAAAGCACAGGCAGAAGAGCCTCGAGTAAGATGATTTAAATAGAAGAGCAAATTCAATGCACAGATGCACATCTTTCATCATGCACTTTGCAACATAAATTGCAATCTAGAAGCTGTGAAGAGAATCCAAACACGAGTCATAATCAGGGGTTTTGAATTTCATAAAAGAACATAAAATATATCACATCCTCATGACACCCTAAAAGCCCACATGGAGCAACAAAAGCAAACAGGGCATGCACATCTTAATGAGACGCAGCCAAACAGGAAACAAAGAAAAGCAAACAGAAATTTTTCTTAAAATCGCTCTGAATAGATCCATACCCCAATAAATATGTGATTGTAAAAAAGGTACTTAAGATGCACAGTGAACACTTGCCTTCAAAACAAGCTCCTCAAAGCATTGCTCTACATTTATCCGAGTTTTTGCACTACATTCAAGGAAAAGGCATCCATATTCTCTGGCAAAATCAATCCCCTCCTTTTTAGAAACCACCCTTTCACTTTCCTGCAAAAGATGTAACCAGTAATTAACAAAACCTGTCAACCTTTCACAGGATATTCAGATTTACAAGATTACACATACACCAATCAGGAAAGTTGAGAATAAACTCTGGCAACAATTAAACCAAGAAAAAGTTCCAGCAAAATGAACTTGAAAACACCCTTAAAAATACTGTGGATACCGTGGCTAATGAGTAATGAGGTAGCAGTTGGGAGACATCACCATCGAGCAAATCAGAAATTTCAACCCAACAGTATAACTTTGACATTCCAAAGCTACTTAAAATCCTACAAGGAGGTTCTCATATGCAATTGCAAACCACAGAAGATCAAACCTTATCGACTTTGTTGCCAACCAGCATCTTGATGCAATCTTGATTAGTTGAGTACAAGTCAATTTCTTTTGCCCATATGTCAGCAAGATTCGTGAATGTCTCTCGCCGTGTCACATCATATACTGTCCAAATCAAATACAAATAACATCATGTAAGTTCAAGGAAAACACTGAGAATAATGGATATTTCCAAAATAGAGACAAGTTTTCGGTAATTCAAATGTTGTTCCAATTGAGAAAATACATCAGTCAGGTATCAGGTATCATATCACTAGAGAGGTTTCTAACCAAAAAAATAAAAAATAGTTACTAGAAAACAGCTTTGCCATTTATGAAGTATTGATAAAAGTGCCTAAGTCTTCTATCCTGCAGGCAAAAGCATTGGTAACTAACTGACTGGACATCAACAGATTTTATCATCTGCATCAAAAACAAGTCCTCGGCTTTTCCATGCTTGCCACTCAACACGAGATATTCATGTCACAGAATCCAGATACTATTCAAGTCAGATCATACAGGTTTTTATGAACTGCTTATCTCATTAAGGACATATTTCTTTGAGTATATTTCTCAATAAGAGCCCAAGCAATCCTTCAGAAAGTCAACACTATTTGCTCAAGGTATCTTCCACTACTGAGCAGTAATAATGAATCATCATAGAGCAACAGACATACACAAACACTTAAAAGTACAGTTTTCTCTCTGCATAATCATTCGAATTAAATTAAAGCAAAGGTCTTTAATTTTACAAAAAAACTTTGTTAATAGCTTCGTTGAAACAGAAGGCAGATAAAGACATTAACCATGGAGAATTAATGTGGCGGGGGGAAGGGGGGGAGAGGAGATATGACATAGATAAACAAAAAGCGCTCAGATAGTTTGATATACATTATAGAAGCAAATTAGAAAAACGATTGAGCGAGAAGCATAAAGAAGGTTAGATAACATACCCATTATTATCCCTTGAGCTCCCCTGTAGTATGAGCTGGTCAAGGTTCTAAATCTCTCTTGCCCAGCTGCACCATGAGAGAATAATCTATTATTGTAAGGACCAGGCTCCACAAAAGCGAAAAGAGCGCTCCTCATCTATAACGCATGATAAAATTTATTTCTAGCTCTCATTCCCTTCAAAAAGAAAACAACGGAATGCATGCATAAAACCATCCACCCACATTCATCAAAGAATCGTAGACACGAGTAGCTCAAATTTTAACAAATTCGCAATTAATATGGAACACTGCAAGGACAAATGCTGTAAAAGAATGGGCGTAAAACTAGCTCGGTTGAAAGATAACAATCATATCTCTACTTCATTCAGTTAGCAGACTATTGATTCAGTAATATGCTTTAACTTTCAAAACAAAAAAACTGCAACTTTCACACCCCTCCACCCAAAAAAAAAGAAAGATCTGCTAAACAAGTTCTACCACCATTTTAATTGTAAGATATAATAAGAAGCTAACATCCAGAATCTAGAACCTACAAGTTAGATTTCATGAGTAAATTGATGCATAATCTTACCTGTGTCCCATATAGCGAGCTTCAACTTTTTCCCTCCAACTGTAACATACTTTATCTTGAAGTCCACACCTGAAAAACACACAAAACATCAGAAGACGGTATATATCTTGTTGGAGAAATGAGCTAACTCAGACTCATGTATTGTAACTAATAATAAAGGTTTCTTAATGCACGGCATTCCCAATAAAAAGGTGATGCTACAGTATTCAAAATAATTAAGTGATTAAGTGGTAAGAGCATTTAACTTGCCATATAAATAAGAAATGAATTGGAGATAAAGTTAACCGCTCAGTTTCAGACCACAGGTCCCCAAAGTGAAAGATCATGAGGGAACATCCTGAGTTATTACATGACAAGAAGTAATCCCTAAGTCCATGCATGATGTCATATTGAATTGCGGTAGATTCTTGGTTGAACCCAGAATTCCTGACTTCATATCGAGAAGCAGTCATGAACAGCAAATTTTGCTCGACAATACAAAACGGACACGAAAAACTCCTTTCATATGGAATTTCACCGCTCCAACCGCTTGCAATCCCAACTAGATTCAAAGAAAACCCTTTTGTTTTTTCCCTAAGCATCAACGACATGGATCCAAACGAAAAAACAGGGAAACCACCACCGAACGCCCCCCTTCCTTCATCCATCCCATAATCTCCATAGGAAAAGGAAAAAAAAAGAAAACACATTACCGATTGTAGGAGACAGATCCTCGAAGGTGTCAGAGGTGAAGCTCAAGAGAAGCGAGCTCTTCCCGACCCCAGAGTCCCCGATCAAGAGCAGCTTGAACAGGTAATCGAACTCCGGCTGGCTCGACGACGCTTCCATTCGCAGCAGCCGCAACCCTAACCCTAACCCCTGAAGATAGCCACCAAAAAAAAAGGGGGACCAATCTGAGAGGCACCGACAGCTCGCAACCAAAAAAGAAGCCGAAAACGGCGAATTGTCCTACACAACTCCATCAATACCGACCTTCGAATCTGCGATCCACCGGAGGAGTGACTCGTTCGCCGATCCGAATCGGAGGCGAGATCGGACGAGAATGCGAGGGATTGAAGGAGAGCGACGCGAGGAGGAGGAAGAGGAAGAAGGAGCGCGAGAGAGAGATCGCGAGGTTGCATCGGGGAGAAGAAAGCTTCTAAAGTCTTCTTCTTTTCTTCTCCTTTCCTTTTTTTTTCTCTCTCTCTCTCTCTTTTGGCTTAAAATAAAATGAAAATTCGTCTGACGCGCCACCGAATCTGATTAATATAATTTGTTTCGTCAAATCATACTCTAAGCTCTCATCAAGTGATTTTTTTTATAATGTAATTCGTTCTTCTTTGAACCTAGCTAGAAATGACCGGACTCCAAGGAAATTATTGCATTAGGAATCCTGATCAGTCAATTTGAGGGCCACACAATTATAGATGATATCGATTAACTTTGCTTGAATTCGTATATTTTTATGGTTGTAATGTGATGAATTTTGCAACATAATTTAATAAGTAAACGATATCCGCATTATATATAATAAGATGAAGACCGCCGCATGTGATTACGGATCTAATTTAATGCTATAGTTCTCCCGTATAGCCTCAGGTAATATGAGCACACTCAATCCTACCTAAAAGACCAAGAAATGGCAAAAAATAAAATAAAATTCCGTCTTATGGAAATTTTCGATTTTTCATTTGTTTGAATTTGTAAACATAGCAACTCTTATTTCTCTTTCAATACTTCAAAATGAAAAAAGAAGAAGTTCTAAGCTCTTATTTTAAGCAATTACAACAATCTATTTATCGATATTCGTGCAATTTCAAAACTTTGCATAAGATATTATCTACTTTCATTATTACTATTCATAATCCCAATCATGTAACTCCTTAGTCCTTTTTGGTCAAGATATTATTTTGCGCTTGTGCTGGCATTACTATAACATTCGTTTCAAAGAAACCCTTTTAAGCTCGATTTCTGTATTTGCCTCCTTAATCGAAATTTTTATCATGGAAAATTATCGATTAGAAAGAAGTAATTCCAAACAAAGATGATGGACAGACAGATGGGGCGAGGCAAGACCACGTTGCACAATTGTGGGAGCCGACAATAGCGCTCGAAGATGGTTGTCTGGTTCCATCTGGTGACCACCTATTTATGAAGAAATTACAACTGCCAAGCCATATTTAAACCCCAAAGGCAAATCTCCTCTTGATCCAACTTGGTATCTAAATGGATCGATCAGGTCTTGAATTGTCAATTATCAAGTTAGCTTAGCATAGAGCTTTCATCGTTGTTCTAACCACAAGGTCAATATTTACCCCACGGATCCATGGCCCATTTGAGTTTCTCAAGATACATTAATTATTGGACTTCAAATAATAGATCAAAATACACTTAATTTATCAAATAAAGGCTTGAAGTAAGCTTTGTTTAATATATAGGTTTGAAATATTTTCATCTTTTAAATAAAGATCTGAAGTGACTATATCAATTTTATATAAGATTTAACTTTATTGGCTTGTCAAAGGCATTTCTATCATTTACATTTTTTTTATTTTCTTCCCTTTTTTTGTCTTTTTTCTTTTTTCACTTTCTTTTCAATAAAAAAGATTAACTAAAAAAAAAAGACTAAAACTTAAAAAACACACACAAATTTAAAATTAAAAAAAAAAACCTAGGTGGAGGGCTGGTAACCAACCCTCCTTTACTTGTGGTCGTTGCCCCATTGTTGGTGGGGCATCGACCATGGTTGGTCGGGTCGTTGGTGCCTCGGCTAAGGGCCTATAGCCCTTACCAAAATTGGGAGAGGGCAACCCCACCGATCATGACTGATGTTGGTAGGCCCTTGCCAAAATCGAGAGAGGGTGACCCCACCGACCATGGCCAATGCCCCACTGGTGATAGGGCGACAACCATAGCCCTCCCCCGCTTGTATTGCTCTCTTTTTTTAAGAAAAAAGAAACGAAAAAAGGAAGAAAAAAAAAAAATTTAAAGGAAAGAAATGCCCTTAACCAAATTACAAGGTCAAGTAATTCTTTGAGTTTTTTTTTTTTTTGGTCGAAAGTAATTCTTTGAGATTAACATGGTCATTTCAGATCTTTATTTGAAATAATGTTTATATTTTTTACTTTTATTTGAGAAAATGATAGCACTCAAGGCTTACATTTAAGATAATGTTCACTTTAGACTCTTATTTGAGAAATTAATGGCATTTCGAGTCCCTATTTGGAATTTTTCCTTAGCTATTTGAATAGTACTAGGGATCCCTTTATTTCTCATTGTGCATTCGCATTTTTTTATTTTAGAAATAAATGTATTAAAAGCTTTAAAACTTGTGAAAAATGCAATCAAGTCCTAAAACTTATTAAATTAGTGTAATTGAGATCTTTTCCATTAATTCCGTCCAATTTTAAATAACATAAACTACTGACTTAGCTTTTTTAATATTTTCTCTCTCCTATGTAGTAATGACATACCTAAATCATGAAACATAAAGTTAAAATGACATCATTTTGACCCAAATTTAATTTTTAATAAAAATTTTATTTATATAAAATTTAAAATATAAACTAAAAATAAAATAAAATAAAATAAGCAAGAAACTAGGCAAGGAGGCTGCAAGTCCTCGTTGCCACCCCACCATCACCAAGAAGGATCAGCAAGGGTGGGGGATGTCCGACGAGGGTCATTGAGCCTTGGCCAAAGGCCCGCAACATCCTCGCCGCTGCTCCACCATCATAGAGAAGGATTGGCAAGGGTGGAGATGGCCAGTGGGAGTCACTAAGCCTCGGGCAAAGGCCTGCAACCCTTGTGAGTCATGTAACAATGAAAATTTATGAATTAGGAGAGCAAAACAGGGTACATAAAGTCCTTTTTTGGAGTATAAAACCTAGCATTTATCGTTAGTTTACAAATTTTAGCTGACTTAAACACCCAAATTTTTAAAGTGACGGGAGAATCTCAATTGGATAATAGACAGATAAAATGAAAATATTAATGTTTTAATGAAATATTATTGAAAGTCTTAGCTAATTGCTTAAAAAGTGAAATCGATGTCCGGGTGGTTTGGTTTTTGATTCTAAGAGGGAATGGGACTGGAATGGACCGGATCATATCAATTACATATATTTTTTATTATTTCTTCAAAAAAAAGTAACCAGTTTTTTTTTATATTTTTTCATAACATATAGCATCAAGTAGTGGAAAAAAAAAATGATAGGTTTCATTGGACTAGTCAATTCCCGATTCCCATATCCCCTAGAAAATGGCTTGTACTGCTTCGGTTTCTCTTAGCAAGGCCTGATCGACATCTCTGCTATTGCGCCAAACGTAGCATACGATATTAGTTTCAAACTTCGACGCAGAAGGAAGTGTGAGCGACGAAAATAAGAAGCGATGTTGTTCATACAACGATATGCTTGTACTGAAAAAAAATAGAGGATGCACGATGACGCTAGAGCGTGAATAGGAATCAAGCTTTATCAAAGTTAAAATCAATGAAGTCATTTCATTCGTAGATTCGTGATCTGAGAGTTTTCGGCTTCCTCCATGAATTTTCTTTCTCTAATGTTCTGAAATTTGAGCAGTTCGAGTCACTTACGGACTATGATCGATGGTACTCCATGCAACAAATTGGTCTAAAACAATAACATTGAAGTAATCCCTTGATTAGACAAAAAAAGAAAAAAGAAAAAAAAGTAATATTTTTTGCCGATCGGTCCTACCATTTCCTATTTTAGTGCTCAGACTTTTTCATGCCTCCGTGTAGGGTTTGGAAGTCGAAACCCACTCTTAAAATTATAAGGTCCCCACTCCAATCCCCCGAAAAAGGTGGGGATTCAAGTTATCCCTTAAGAAAGTTATATATTATATATACTTGGATTAGACCCATCAAAATGGTTCATTAACCTATTGCTTATCCTTGTATAGGTATTAAATAGATTATAAATAAACAAATGGGTTTAAATGTGTTAAATGAGTCATAAATTGATCATAAACGGGTTCACAATTTATTTAGATCCAACCATTACTTGATCTCAAACTCGCTCACTTTGCATTCTTATCTCAGTTTTGGTATAACTTTTCATTGATTGGATTAAATATTAAAATGTCTCAATAATATGAATCGAGTCGGGTATAAATCATTATATTTGTGTTGCATAAAAATTAATCAAATCGGGTTAAATGAATCTATTTAGATCAGATCATTTAGACTTGATCTACCTATTTGACAAGTCTAGTTCGATTTACCTACTTCTCGACTATCAAAACAAGAGAGTTATCTTAGAAGTTAAAGTAAACAACCAAATTGGGATTCCCGGTGATGGAGCATATGGCCATGCATTGAATGGGAATGTAACAAGATCGATTTTTAGTATCCGGTCAATCTGACCAGGTACATTGAAATCGAGGCAAAACAAATGTTTTATATGGAAAATTTCCATTGCTTTCCCTAATGCGACTCTTATTTATTTTCCCAGTTACAGAAAATAACAACCCATGCCGAAGGAGAAATTTTGGATACGTATTCTCGTACACCGCATGTAGATTGAAATTGCAGAGTCAAATACAAGGGAAATGTACGAACTAGGAGAACCAAATGTGGTACATAATATCGACTGGAGAAAATTTAGCATTTATTGGAGATTAGACGGTTATTTCCTCTTTTAGACTAAGCTCATCTTATCCCGACAAGACAAATTGGATAAGATTGGTAAAGTTCTGAAGTGATATTTATACTCCTAATCTAAATGGGCAAACTTATATCACCCTATTCGATTTCTTGCTTGAAAATCAACACCGAATAGATCATGTAATAGCATAATATGTTGGTCTCCGGGGAAAAATCTAGGCATTGAGAGAAATTAAGCATGGTTACAAAAAAACAACAAACTATCAAGTCGATAGCATGTGATTGGACATGAATGTGACTTGAGTTTAAAGACTTATGTAGCCAACGAAAAAGATACCAATACAAATTCTAAAAGACTTGATAGTTAGATCGAGTGTATAAATAAAAAAAAATAAAGTTATAATGTAATTTCTGATGATGAAGTATATGAATAGATAAAAAAAAATTCTAGTGGAATTTCTGATGATGAATTGAATTAGTGGCAAGTAAGATCTTCAAATATTTTTTTCCAACTTTGAACCTCCGATTTAAACTCAGATGATAAATTATATAAAGAAAAAAAAATCTAATGTAATTTCTGATGATGAAGAGAATTAGTGGCAAGTTTAGGTAATACCTTCCATTTTTTTACAACTTTGAACCTGCCAATTTAAGTTCGGATGAACTATGTGTAGAAAAAGAAATCCAATCTAGTTTTCGATGTTGAAGTGAATTAGTGGCAAGTTAATAAAAGATCTTCCATATTTTACAACTTCGAATTGCAAATTTTTAAACTCAAATGATGAAGCATATATAGAAAAAAAAATCTAATTTAATTGAGGTCTTCCATATTTCTTTCCAATTTAAACTCAGATTTGCTTCCATATTAGCTAAAAGTTAATTATGACTGATGCATGCATGAGTGAGTGCTCTCTCCCTATAAAAAGCACCCGAGCTTGTATCTGCCAATAACACATCCCTGAGAAACACCATAGCAGTTGAATCAAAGAGATCCAAATCATCCATGGACAAGGCCACCGAGCAAGAGGTTGTGGTGGCCATCGTTGGCGCCGGCCCTGCGGGCCTATCGACGGCGGCATGCTTGAACCGCCTCGGCATAGCCAACGTCGTACTCGAGAGAGAGGATTCGTCCGCCTCTCTTTGGAGAGACAGGGCGTACGATCGATTGAAGCTCCACCTAGGCAAGCAATTCTGTGAGCTCCCCCACATGCCCTTCCCCTCCCATTTACCCACCTTTGTCCCTAGGGCCCAATTCGTAGAATACCTCGATAACTACAAGTCGCATTTCGAGGTAAAGCTGCATTGCCGACGGTCCGTCGAGAGGGCGTCGTACGATGACCGATCTGGCAGGTGGCGGATCGTGGCGAGAAACATGGGCTCCGGTGAGCACGAGGTCTATGTGGCGGAGTTCTTGGTGGTGGCGACCGGGGAGAACAGCGAGGGCGTGATACCGGAGGTCGACGGCTTCGAGAGCTTCCGCGGGGAGGCAATGCACTCGAGCAAGTACCGGAATGGGAGGGAATTCAAAGGGAAAAACGTGCTGGTGGTCGGCTCTGGGAACTCAGGGATGGAGATTGCATATGACTTGTGGAGCCATGGTGCCAAAACTTCGATCGTTGCTCGAAGTCCCGTACGCAAAACTCTTCCTATAATTTCATGCCTTTTTTCCTTCTTAGTTGGGAATGGAAACTAGAGAACTTTAATCTTTTTGAAAGCAAATTCAGTCGTGAGTTTATTGGAAGAAGAAAAGTAGATCAACCATGTCTATGGGGATGTTAGGTAGCGAATAAATTCGACACCATCGACAATAAATTTCATATAGTCATGCTCCCTATATATTCAAATAATCATCATATCCTATAACAAGTATAGCCTAATGAAGAGTATTTGCAGGTAGAAGTTGTTACCAAGGAAATGGTGTTCCTTGGCATGGTTTTATTGAAATTCCTTCCGTGCCAAATCGTTGACTTCTTGATGAGGCTACTTACCAGCCTAAAGTATGGTGACTTCGCCAAGTACGGCCTTCGAAGGCCGAAACATGGTCCGTTCTCTCTGAAAGTAGCGACCGGACGAACCCCACCATCGACGTTGGGGCAATGGAAGGGATCAAGAAAGGAGAAATCAAGGTAGATTAAGTAGTTATAGGCGCTTTTTTTCTTTGAAATAGAATTTAAATATAATCGAAAGCATGTTAAACCTTCTCAAGTTATAACAAAGCAAATCATGTAGGTTTTCCCTACCATCAAAAGCATTAAAGAGAGACTGGTAACGTTTGTAAATGACAAAGCAAGTGAATTCGATGCTATAATCTTTGCCACCGGCTACAAAAGCAATGTCCGGAAATGGCTCCAGGTAAATTTCATTTATGTTGATCCTTTTCCTGAAGTCACTTAATAATAATATGCTTTATATATGAGAACAAAATAAAAATCAATCCGCAACTTTTCCTCGTTCCTCTTAATATTTGTGGTCACTTGATCAGCGTGGAGATGAGCTTTTCAACGATCGAGGTATGACCAATAGCCGGGAACAATGGAAAGGAAAAAATGGCTTGTACTCCGCCGGTTTCTCTCAACGCGGCCTGTTCGGCATCGCCGTCGATGCGCGGAATTTGGCTAACGACATCAACTTCGAACTTCAACGGCGGAGGAAGCGCGAGTGAGAAGGATAAAGAATGCGATGCTTGCAGGTTGTACATGCAGCGATGGGCTTGTGTGCTGATGAATTATAGAGGGTGCATGATGACAGCAGTAAAGATTTATCAAAATAAAGTGCTTTGGCGGTATTTCGATATGCGAGGGCTTGCTTGCCCATAATTGGGGACCAAAACATGAAAACATGATCTGTCGCATTCTAAGACTGGCAAGAAAGATTCGACAAACCTTTTTAAGACAAGATTTGACATTCTCTATCGAGATTATATGAAGCCATTTCTACATTGTTCAAAGCATAGCGAGAACACACAATTTACACACAAGTCTAAAAAAAAAAAACAAGATAAAAAGAAATCTCAGGATAAGCCTCTGCAACAAGAACCATCAATTCTTGAGTTCTCCTTTTGTCCGCACATATATATTCATGATCTTATGGACAGTCACACGACTATCCAAATAGAAAATCATTTTTTAAATTATTTTTCCTTTTCTTTTCATCTTCTTCTTCATTGGCTGATTGCTGGCCATGGCAGTGGCCGGCAAGGCTCGAACTCGCCAGATTCCACAACCAAGGGCAAGCCTCAAGCCTCAACGAGGTCGCCGGATTAGGCGAGGTCCAAGCTCGCTTGACCGGGCCTCACTTGATCATGCGAGGCTCCAACTCACTGGCTGGCCACTATAGTGCTCGACAACTGGCCAATGAAGAAGAAGATGAAAAAGAAAGAAAAAGATTAAAAATTTGATTTTTTAGAAAAGAAAAAGAAAAAAAGAAAAAGGAAAAGTGTTTGGTAAAAGAGAGTGAGGTGAAAGAAGATATGGAAAATGTTTCTCCTTTTCTCAAAAGCAAAAAAGTTTTCCCTTTTTTAGAAGGCCTTTTTCCTTTGATGGAAAATATTTTCCCTAATCAATTCATTTTTCGTGAAATAAATATTGAAAAATCCGAAACAAATAGTCTTAATTGGCCTGAGCTCTCTTTTCTTTATGGAGGCTCACGATCTTGAAAAGGGCGAAATGTTAAAAGGAATTAAATGTTGATGACTCATGAATGGAGGTGAGGTTTTATGAGTTGACCGTAATCAAGATACTGAAGAAATTTCGGAAAAAGAAAGGAAACAAACAAACGGAATGGAAACCAAATCAGAAATCTGGGGGAACAAGGATATGTGAGAATAACGGACAATGGTCAAACAAAGCTATCAACAGTCATTGCAAATCATCCCTATTGCATCTTGAAAGCACCGGAGAATTTATTTGCATACTATTTAGGACTATATTAAAAATTCTAACCCAAAAGCTTAAGTAATTATATGAAGACTGCCATCTCATTGCTGACTTTCTGTATTTTTCCTTCAAATCCATTTTACAGGCATATTGAATCCCCAACCCATTTTGGGGTCTTGCAATAAAAGAAGTACGGGATTTGCCCAAAGAAAAGAATACGATGGCATTGTATTAGGCATCTTTACTAACACGGAATACTGATTTGAAACCAATGCCTTTTTTTCCCATGTATTCAGCACTTCTTTCGTAGAATTGCCAACGTCACATAGTGCTCTAATGTCTTGAGCAGAAAAGCCTCGTTCATTGTTAACAATAATGATGCCTAATGCCTGACTCCTGAAGAATGAATACAAGAGCTGGCTCAACATTTTCTTAATAGGTAGTATCATCCATTTTTTGACCCTGCAGCAAAAAGTTAAGACAACCAGTCCCATTAGAGCATTGAAATTTAATCAGCATTTTTTTCCTGATATAATATATAAATTACTGTTCATAAACTTTTGTCTAATTGTGAGAAATAGATAAAATAAATGTAATGGGAAATATTGGTTAGGTGAAGCATATTCTTAATAGTAATATAAGATGACTAACACAATGGCAAAAAAGAGGAAGATTATTCCTAAAAACAGGGAAGATCATTCAAAGGTAAGCATACTCTTTTAAACGGTTTATAAGTCAACCACTTGGGTTTGTCCTAATGGCCAATCTTTTCACATGGAAAGAGGGAGGTGAAAGTTCGAATTCCTATCTTTTCAAGGGGGATTGGGGTAAGGATAATTTAGTTTCAGACGTGGATTTCAACTCCACGTCCTGTAAAGATGCAAGGCAAAACTCTAAGAGTGAGAATAGAAATAGAGTAGGATCGAAAAAAAAAAAATGTAAGTTATTAACTTTCTTTTATTGCCTTTTATTCTTGCCCTTCTTACCAACCTCTTAAATTTACCAACTTTTAAATTAATTTGTTTTTATTTGAGTGAATTACAATTTTTATATTATATTACTAAATAGTTTTGAGTTATTAACTCCCGTTAGAGCTGCTTACCAACATATTATATATGTATATATGTATATTTAAATTGAATAAGTATTATGATCATTTGCCATTTCTATTTGTCTTTCTTACAAACCCCATAACTTTATCAACTTTCATACAAATTTACAATCTTTATTTGTGTGACTTATCAACTTTTCTACAATTAGATTAACATTGACACCTACATTTTGGCAACACCATTTAGTCATGAAGAAATTAAGATTGACCCTACACATAAGTAAAAATGTTATTAATTTGCATATCATGAGCATTATCATTTAGTAGTAATAAGCCCATATAACTGCACTAACTTAATTAGAGACGATCTAAGCTTAATTGAATTATCTAAACTAAGCCCACAAGAGCACAAATTTGGGCCAAGCCCGTAATCTTCTCCATGGACCAAAAATTGCTTGTGCAAGACACATGGATGTCCTAAACTTGGAGAGATAGAATTCTTAATCAAATTTGGAAGTCAAAAAGGCATATTCCCTTGAGATTTTTGGCCATAAAGAAGGGAACCAGAGAGATATCTTAATTTCTCATCTTGTATACATAACATATTTCTTTGGTTCATTATAGGAGCCTAACAAGACTATATAAACATGTTCTCTCTCAAAAATCAAGGGTGGTGAATAATATAGGGGTTAGAGAGAGAGAGAATACATCGAAAAAGAGACATGGGCCCTATCCCTCCACGATGCTGCCGTGCACTACCGTAAACCTGCCGACGCCGAGTCTCCTCCCGCCCCTTACTGTCGACGCCAAAGTTTTTCTGCCCAACATGCGCCGCATCTCCACCGGATTGAGTTTCCTGCCGAGCTTCAAGACGCCGGTCCAGACGCTGGCAACTCCAGCGTAGTAGCCAGCTTTAACGCCAAGTCATCCAGCAACACTCAATAGCCAGTGGCGATCCCTGGAGTTCCTGATCAGTCTAATCCTGCTGTGCCTGTTAACGCCCAGTCGAGCTGCACTTCCTGTTTTACTGGTTTTCCAGCGTGTTTCCAGACATTGGTAAGCTTTGACACTCCCAGCTCCCTCACGCCGCACTTGTTGTTCGACCTGTCGCTGTGCCAACCGGCCAGCAGCCGCCCTTTCGTGTCCTTGTTTAACATAACAAAAGCACAGGAAATGAGGATAAGATAATGCATGGGTCTTTGGTTAGTAATTTGCAAAACACTTGACGTATTGTTGGATGATAGTAATTTTTTGCTTTTGCTTTGCGTGACACATCAAGGTTCTTTACCATTTTCTAGCAATTTATTTATTGCTTTGATTCATTGAGTGTTATAATTCTTATTTGTGCACACCATGATCACGCATCACTTTTATTATGGTTTAGGATTAAAACTGACCCATATTGCTTGCTAAATCTTTTCGAAATAAATAGAAAAGATTAAAAAAAAAGGCCATTAGATCTAATGTATCCATGAAATCTTTGGTTCTTATCTTACATTTTGCTTGGTTTCTTAATCGACCCATAATAGATTAGCAGCAACTCCAACATGAATTGAATTGCATATTTCAATGATTAAATTAACACCCCAAAGTACTAAGTGTTTGCTTAGTAATCCATTAGCTTTCCATTAGTTTCCATTGGAAAGTAGTTCACCTGGGAAATCATTTTCTATGAAAATGATTAGAAATGTGATTGAAAATATTTTCGGGCGTTTGGATGGCATTTGGAAAATGATTGAATGACCTAATAAAAAGGAATGACCTAAATACCTAATAAAGAGGAAAGTGTTTTCCCTTCATTTTCCTAAAATAAAACAACAGCCACCTATTAGTTTTGATTTATTAACTTAGTTTTGATTTATTAACTTCAATTGAAATACTTGTCCATGTTTATTTGGCTTTATTTTTTAAAGTTTATCAACTTTTCTATTAAGTTACCAAATTTTCATTTGGCTTGTTTACAAATCATTAAAATTTGCCAACTCTTTTTACAAATTAACAAACTTATTAATTGGAATGATTGACATGTTTTTTCTTCTACTAAGTTATCAATTTAGTTTTCCATTACCACTCTAATCTAATTAGTTACAAACACTTATTTTATTTTATTTATTTAAAATTATCAAACATCTCTTATCTTTGACAAAATAAATTCTCTTTTATAAATTTTATTTACCAATCGTATTAACACCTTAAATTTACCGACTATTATACGAAGTTTCCCACACTTAATGAAAGTTACAAGAATAGATAAATGAAATCTGTATTTTTTGGGCATGGAGCCATGGAATTTCTAGTATTTATAATATTAGATCGTGTCTACGTTTGAGCCTGCATACGAAACTAGACTCATGTATAAAATCACACTTTGTTTGTTGGGATAATCTATCCTTCTTAAACCGCACAAGAAAAATAGAAATGAAGGACGTCTCCTTGAATTGCCGCAGAGTGTGGAATTCTGACTTATTGTCAGCCGCACAAAATGGAATGGAATATCTAAACAAAGAAATTTCTCCGTGGAAATCCGACTTTGAATTCTGACTTTGAATCGAACCCACTGAAAATTATACCAAACGAACATGAGCTCTTCTACTCTTTGATTACGAATGATTCTCACAATTTGTGGTCAAACATTATACTGTTCCAACTGAACATCCATGGAAACCAGAGGAACATACTCGCCAAGATAACCTTCAAGATGATCCGAAAGTGCCGACTTATCGACGTTCTCATGATGGTACGACTTGCACACGAAGTAGACTACCGTTTGGACGACGAGTTCAAAGAGGATCAATGCGCAAAGCAGCAAACAACACAGAACGCCAAACGTGATTCTACTTGTGATCCCCATGGAGATGGTGTTGTTCCTATGAACAACCAGGTTTTGGAACCCTAATTGGATGAGCACAAGGAGCAGATTGAACTTCAAGAAGATGAGTGACACGACCCATATCTTCCCTTTAATCAGTGCATGGCTCTTGTTGATGACATGACCCACATAAGAAGCCTCCTCCAACACAGCCACAACACTAGCCAATTGCCATTACCATGCTTCCTAGACCCTCATCCCCCCAAACACTATGCAACCTCCGACAATGGTCTAAACCATCGCCTCGGTTTTCCAGGCAGCCGATCAATCTCCTATACAAAGAAAAGGTCACTGCACCGAGTGGTTAGGGTTTGAAGAAGCTAATGGAAAACATCATCTTAAAGATGGATGCTTTTCCCAAATCTAGGGACTTATACATGACATCGGTGCAGTGATCTCAGCCGGCATATACCAAGGCGATGGTGTACCACCAAGGAGGGAGAAGATTGAAGGTGAAGTAGGCAGCCTGCAAGAAAACGTCTGTTGATGCTGAGAGCTTGTTGTAGTTCTTGGCATCGAGGGTCAAGTCGGATGATTTCGTCTTGAAGCAAGAAGATAGTGTTTGAGGAAGAGTTTTCTCCATTGCAGTATGATGTTGCACGACTCTCTGTAGATGCCAAAGAGACTAAGGAACTGCATGTCTTCTTGATCTTTGTCCATGATTTTTGGTATATCGGAGATGGGAAATGGAGGATGTTACATTTATAGAGAAGAAAAAAAATGATGGTGAGGAAAGGGAAGCTTCGAGGGAAAGAAGTAGGAGGAGGGCCTGCGGTTGAATTTTCCGTGGTGACCGTTGATTTTTAAAAGGATTCTCAAGTCAACGCGCCACATGGTCAAAGGTGGAGCTGATATATTTTCTTTTTCTTTTTCTTTAGTCTCGTTCCTTGCAATTTCCACCACTTTGGCACTATGAAGGGGGCAAAATTGAATCTTTCTCTTCCTAAGTCGTTTCAGACGTGTCTATCTCTCCGAAGTTATCACGTGAACCGAGTGCGTGAATCGTGAATTTGTCCCATTGGCCCATGTATAAATTTGGTGCACCGGACCTTATTTTTTAAAAACTTTGTATCTTTATTATTTTTTTATAAAACAAAAAAAAAGTGCCTTGCCCCCGCATAAAAAAGTGGTGAGTGTGTGGGCTAATGTATAAGCATGGAACTTTTTCTAGCCTTACAATTGAAGATTATTATATGCTAAATGGGCCGGACCTTACAATACCTGCATGCAGGTGTCCAATTTTGGCACACTTAGCACGTATATTTTGGTTCACACACTCAACGATTATTATTATTTTATTTGTTAATTCAAATTTATAACGTTTGCATAATAGTTATTAGGTGTCTTACAACCTTTGAAAGGTTGTGTCTATTCCAATATAAATTTTCATTTTTGATTTTCATTTCTTTCTTTAAAAATATAGCATTCATTCTCCAATTGTTTCCTTTCGAGAGTTCTTAGAGAAAAACCAGAATTGTCATCTGATATTCTTATTTTGAAAATTTATTGTATCTTGGAGGATTTTTGTTAGTAACCATTAGTAACCTTGTGGAGTAAATAATTCCTTAAAGACAGTATATTCATGCCTTAAAATCTGATTCCAATGTTTCCAATCATTTTCCAACAACATACACACCCCAACAGCGATGTCTTAGATGGAAAAAAAGAGTTTCATCGTGAAAGAGATTAGTTAACCACAATTTAGAATATCCGAGGTCTTTTGTATGAAATGAAACCGTCTGCAAATAGGTGAATAGGTGCACACTAATATTTCCAAATATATAGGGAAAACTTCACCTGACGGCAGTGAAAAAGTCACTTATAACAATTATAAAACTTTGTTTTGTGTTTACCAAGTCAGCAACGATGTGAAAAGGGTTCGCAATATCTGATACAAAGTCTTCTGATGATGCTATAGAGTCGAAAGCAATCTCAGTTCTCATGGGATAGTTTCTCGGATGTTGCAATGTGAGTAGTTGAAGTCTCGCATTTTCCTGCCCCCTTATGTCCACGCATGCGCAATCCAGCTTGACTTGACCATCCTCTTGTCAAGAAGGCAATTAAGATCCTCCAGTCATCACAACATGGCCATGCACCCGTGTTTCTTCGTATATCTGTTCGTCATGGTCTCCTCATGTAACTACCAAACTCGATTAGGTCGTGAACCTAAGCTGTGCGGTGTTTCATTGATGCATGGACAGCTTGAGATGTTCGAGCATTTGTCGTCACTACCTAACTCCATTAAAGATGGAAGTGGATGTCTGAGAACCGGTTTAAGTTTGACGATAGGTGCATTTATATTCCTCGAGTTAGAAACGATGAATCAGTTCCTTTCCAATAGTTGATCTTGTAAAGTAAAGATCGATTCGCGAAGCGAGTATACATACGTTGATGAGAACAGGACGAGGAAATGTATGGCACAACGTACGCTATTTACTGACTGAAGAAAGAGAAGAAGATGACTCGCGGAACTCTTATTACAGGTCGAAATTATAGAACAAAAGGGAGAGCAAAACACCCGTTAATCAGTTCGAGCAAAGCCTAGATCGCAGAGATGCTATAACCTGCATGAACATCAGATTAGTAGAGAACTACTTGATTAATTTGTTAATCGCTTCTCATAAACATGCGAATTAGAACTAGAAGAAGATCAAGTGAAATTCCTCAAAACTACTAATTAGTTGATTAGATCATCAGGAAAGAAAAACGACAAGGATAAATATCTGGGAAAATTTCTCTACTGATCAATAGTCATATCAAGAAGAAATCCCCACACCAAGGAAATCTATGAAAGGAACGTCCTTGTGCTTGAGAGACTCATCTGCTTGTTCTTGAAGCATCGAATTAGCGTGCAACCTTGTCTTCTCTAACCTTGGCATTTCGTCACGGAAGCTCACAATCTCCTGTTTCTTCATCTTGTTACCGTCGTTGCGGCCATCGCCAAGGCAAACATACCCGAATGGACTCGGAACGACCCTCCGGTAATGGCTAATCGAGTAAGCACTGGAAACGGATGAATACGGATGAGAATGGAAGGGTTGGCTCAAACTTCTCGACCCCTCTTTACCGGAATAATTATTGGAAGCTCGGTTGTAGTGATCCCTTCTTTCTATTCTATTTAAATCATCAACTGAAGAAGAGTTGTGTGCGGACTTTGCAAGCGATTGGCTGCCAAAAGTCCAAGAAGCCGATGAAGATGACGATAGAGCGAAATTCCTCTCTTTACTGGGGCTTTGAAAAATGAAAAATCCCTTTCCCTGATCAAACCTGAACTGCGAACCGAGCAATTCATCTTGAAAATGAGTCTTTCTTCCTTGCAAACCAGTGGTGTTGCCGAGAGAGTACTCTTGATGGATTCTTTTCCCACAGAGTTTGGACTGCTCTCTTTGCTTTCTAGCCATTATAACATGCCAATGGTTCTTCACGGCGTTGTCCGTCCGGCCGGGAAATAATCTCGCTATGAGCGCCCACTTGTTTCCGTGCACGCGATGAGCTGCAAGAAGCCTCTCCTCTTCTTCTTCGGTAAACGGCCTCCTGTTGATTCTTGGATCAAGTTGGTTAAACCACCTTAATCGGCAACTCTTTCCTGTAAAGAAAACGAGAGTTCCAGATTAAATTAACATTCAAACCGAAGATCCTTTGCAGATTATATTGGTAAAGAAATTCACCGAAGCTGTTTCAGATATTCTCTCTAAAACCATAATTAGCCATAAGATTAAACCAAATAAGAGCTACCTCGAAGCGTGAGAGAGAGAGAGAGAGAGAGAGAGAGAGAGAGAGAGAGAGAGAGAGAGAGGTCCAACTGAACTTTCAACAGCACATAGCATTACATCATCTGATCGTGAATTGACTAAATGAAAACATGCGCGAACAAACTGAAATCCTGAAAGTTTAATTGATCCGCAAGATAGAGAGAGTTCATATGCATATATGTACGGATCAAATTAAAATATCATGCCTGATCTTCCTTGAAGCTTCTCTGCAATAGAATTCCAGTTCTGCGCACCATACTGCTCAACAAGCTGCCGGAGCTTCTCATCCTCCGCGGGTCTCCAGTGGCCGCGGGGACAAGCAGCAGCACTCTTCCCATCGTCGCCGGAGCCAGAGTTCGCTCGTCCCGATGAGTCCATGATCGCGCAGCCGAGAGGGGATTTTTCCACATCTGTTGTGAGATCAAAGTAAATGCCTGGCTTCGTGATGCGAAGTATATATAGGAAATGGAATATATGTATTATCATCAGAGATAGAACCAGCAAAATAAGAAAGTGGGGTTTGGTTTAGGGTTGTGGATGAGCAGTCACTTTTGTTGGTTTTACACGACAAAAAAGAAAAAGAAAATTTAAGGCTGCCAATTCATGGTTCATGTATTTGTGGAGGAAAAGCACTGAAGTTTTTCTTGTTCGTGTGTCATTGACCCTTGAATATGAACGAACCCTTGCTTCGCATATGTATACATATATATAATATGATCATTCTCTGTTAATACAACCCAATTTTTAATTTTTTTCGTCCTCAATCATTTAATCACTTCTTTTTAAGCCATGGTACTACGTTAATATCAGAAGCTCTAGCTATCTAAGCAGTTGCTTGGTTCGTCTCATAAGGACAGCTCTCCTATATATTTCAAAGAATGCTTTCCTAATGATCCTCCCTCCAGAAGGATCCTTTTCTTCTTTATAAGGAAAGGGGGAATAAGAAAATTTTGTTGACCGAGGGTCGTTCAGCTATCTCTAATCCAATCACATATTAAGGAACAATGAGATTCACATAATAGATAGTCGCATGGGAAAAAAAAAATTTACACATTCCGATACGGTTTACATGACATTGGATTTTGCTCTATACAGGTCTTCAGCTCGCTCCAAATGCTAAAAACTGGAGTACATATGTCGTGAGAGGATGACTCACAAATTTGCTACTATTTCCTCCATATGGTTCGCTAACTTATAAGAAGCCTCAGTTATATATTTCTCCTGTAATGAACAAATGTTTATTGATGTAGCTTCTTTGGTTAATGGAAGAGAGAGAGAGAGAGAGGAGGAGGAGGAGGGGGGTTGCAAGAAGGCGCCTGCTCACCTAAAATGGATAAGCTAAGGCTAATGCCATAATAATGAACAAGCTGTCCTTGAGCATGTCTAACGAAGATTCTTAATGCGTTTCTGTTTATGTACATATAGATATGAAAAAGTGTCCATGCCAATTTTAAAAGGGTCACCCCATTAACGCGTGATTCTTTTTAGACACTCACGTTGATGAAACCCTATTTGGAAGCATAAATGCATGTGGTAGATGGATTAGTGAATGCTGTTGTAATAAGACCAAGTTGAAGACAACGTAGGTAATACTCATCAGAATCGGTGCGCTTGGACGGTCTTGGAAACCAGCTCTTGGACGGTCTTCAGAGATTGTGAAGATTTCCATATATATCTTCCATTTCCAGGCTGCCATTTTTGTTGGTACAGATGTTCCTAGAAGTAAAATATGCAACATAATATATGTGATGTAAACAGTGATGTAATCCTATTTTTCACGAGATATACATACATATTAAAAATATATAGATACATATAATCAACTATCAGTTATCATGTTAATGTGTAGACTATATGATAAGAATTGCGTGACTTGACAATGTTCCAGCCAATGAAATTTGTTCAACAACATGTCGCCCCCAGTGCTAGCGTGAAAGATTCGGAATTTGTCCAGGTTGACCACATTCTTGAAATATGTTAACAAGACTTATGTTGGAGGTTTATTGTCTGTAAACGAGATGGTTGCTGGATCAAGAAACGATTATTATATTGATTTAGTTGTCCAAGCTGACACTCTAACAATGATAGTTTCTTGTTTCGATTTTTGCTGGGCAAACAAATGATGAAGTACACAGAGAAAAACCAAGAATTGCAAGAACCCGGGTTTTGAATTCAACGCGTGGATCTATCGATGGAAACTGATCGATGGGCAATAAAAAATTGACGAAAAGAATATGGTAGTTGCATGAAAAAGACGTGGGTGATGGCTCAAATTGAAGAAAAAAGAAAAGATCAAGAGGAATTATTTCCTCTCATGCGGGTGAAAATAAGAGCATAACTGACGAGACACAGATTTGGACATCGAGAGGGCCAAATCAGATTCCGTGCAAGAACAGCATTAAGAATTGTATAAGGTAAACGGTCTGCGTTTGGACAATTCATCCACTCAGATGGCAAGTCAAATAATAAGTTGAAAAATTATAAATATGTCAATAACCGAAAAAACAAGGAGAAATCTCATGCGCTTGAATAACGCATGTAGTACATAGTTTCTTAACTGACGTTGAGATTTCATGCTCCACGAAATCGAACACTGGAAAAAAAAAAAAAAGAAGAAGAAGAAGAGGGTTTTCTTAGAATAGCTTATCCATTAACATCACGACCTTGGATCAAGAAACCACCATCACCAACTGCTACGCATAAAAAGATGGGTTTCTAATTGTAATTGGTGGGTTGCATCTTGTCCATGCCATATCATCAATCATGTTTCGCCAAAAACTAAGAAAAAAGTGCACGCGCGAGAGATTTGTTTATTCGAGGTAAAACAAGATATGCATTATATATAAATATGAGTCACTTTTGAGAAAAACATTTATTATTAAGAAGTAATAGTAATTCTCAGTTTGCTTCTAGGTTTTGCATTTACATGAGGCTCCAATTCTCATTACCATAAAGGGTTAAAAAAGCTCATAGCCAGCGTATAATACAAAACGTGATCAGATGTAGAATATGTGTACTAAACCGCTAATCCAATATCTTCTTCTTCTTTTTCGGGGATGTATTTATACTGTCCAGGACTTTCTTTAATAATTTCAAGTCGATTTCCCCCTTTTTGATAAGGAACTAATTAGGGTTAATTCCAGACCGTATGTATGTAGAAGTATCGCTCCTTAAACCGTATCTGTCTACACCTGATTTAGAAAACAATAAGGTTTCTATTTATTTATTCATAAGAAGGATCAGCACTCAAATTGGTGATTCAAATCCTTCCTAGTATTACCTACCCAAATAATTGTTATACAGGAAAGGGGAACTGGGAAATGATCTGTCATGAAC
Organism: Corymbia calophylla; assembly: GCA_014182845.1. Taxonomy (NCBI): domain Eukaryota; kingdom Viridiplantae; phylum Streptophyta; class Magnoliopsida; order Myrtales; family Myrtaceae; genus Corymbia; species Corymbia calophylla. The sequence goes on along the minus strand of CM024698.1, from coordinate 23,185,948 downwards.
ATGTCCCCTACGCAAAAGATTTCATTAACCACCGTATGCACCACGACACTAATGTAAATTGGTCTGGTCCATATGAATGGAACTTTTTTTTATCACCCAAAGGAGAAGTAAGAGTGATGAAACTTCAAACTCTTACATGAATGAAAGTTCTAACATTGATAAAAGTAGGGCAAAATGGAGTATGCTCCTATCTTTGGCATCTAGCTAAAACCGCATTCTAATTGTAGAAACGGAAATGAACTCTTGAAAAGGCATATGGGCCATTTTATATGACTTAGGGTGACTTTTATTCAACATTTGTAAAGTTATTTGGGGCTCCAATGCCCATTTGGCAAAATTTTTGGGATGCTTTGGGGAGATGCAATTGCATCTCCAAAATTCTCTAAAGGCGTTTAGCTCAAGGTAAGTCCATAAATTTTTTGGAATGCTGCATTTTCGAAATACAAGTAAACTTTTTTTTTCTTCCAACTTTGTTGCGGCTCAACTTCATAATTTCAAAACTATCTTCGAAAACCCTAACTTTACCTCACACACCGATGAGTGGCCGGTGTGTGGCCACCGTGCTATTGACAAGTGGTTGTGAGGCTAGCCGGCAGTGGCTAAGTTACGTTGGCAAATATTTTAAGGCTTTTTATAAAAAATTTTACAAAAAATTATACAAAGTGTCATTTTTACCAAACATCATTTACTTCAAAGTTGTTTTCCAATGTGTTTTTAAAATGCACTTTGCCAAATACTACTTACATTTTGAAAAACATTTTTAGCCCAAAGACATTTGTATTTTCTCAAAGACATTCTCCAGAGACCAAACTAAATGCTTCCTTATAGCAACTACCTATTAAATGCATTCATATTGCGTATGCATATTCAAAGTCCCCAAAGACTAAAAAAGGAACACGTTTTGATTGCGGATATTAAAGTCAAGGTCAGTTATAATATCAAGGGCAAACATCACTCTAGACCATGATTCTCCTCTGAGGATCTTGGGTCATGCATGTGCTAAATTTGAATTTTATCAGCTTTACCTTGGTTTCACATCTTTGCTACTTTCCATCTATTTTTCCCGAGCTATATTATAATCTGCAAGATGTGCTGCTTTTGTAGTGTGATATGATCTCATCTACATTAATCACAAAAGACAATCAGAGTCCAGTAAAAAGATAATTATTGTGCTTTTCCCATCGAAATAAAATATATTTAACTTTAAAATATTATTATACATGTAAAATGATTACAAGGGACCGTAAATTATCATATATGTTAGATTTCAGGTGCCTATATATTGAACAAAACTCAAATCTCATATATTAGAAACCAAAGAATTAAAAGTAAACAGACCCTCTTTTTTTTTGTCAATCTACGTAATTCTGCTGCAAATCCACTTTTCGGATTGATTTTGGTCTGAAATGCTAGGAGAGTCGTAACATAATTGAAATAAGAATCAAAGTTGAATGATTTGATTAAAAAAATCAGAACTATGAAAACCGATATGAAAGTGATAAGGTGGAATGCCAATTAGAGTCGGGTACTAGTTCCAACCTAATAAATTCTTTCAACCTCTACACTTGCTTATATTGGCAACGATGAATCCCTTGGGGAAGAATTAATTTGCACTTTCGTGAAATTCGTCCAATCGGGTCACTACTTAAGTCGACCTCGAAGACAAATTTGGCCCGGGGGGGAGAAATTGATTGATCAAAGGAGATTCATCTGTACGCTTCACTAGAGTTAGCCAAGGCTGCTTCTTTCGTGTCGCAAGAAAGTGATTCGTCAACTCTTGTAATGAGTCACGTTCCTTCGAGCCTGCCTAGCAAACGATCAAAGATGTCATCTCTCTCTCTCTCTCTCTCTCTGACGAAAAAAACAGATGGGTCTGAAATAGCTTTCAAAATTATGGACTCAAAGCATATTTTCAGTTACTTGCCTAGCCAAACATCCGTTTCTCTTCAAATCAAACGTCCTTCGTTGAAAACTATAATACCACCTCTCTTTACCACCATCTTAAGAAACATCTCCACTTCCTCTTCCTAACCGCACGCACGCACGCACATCCTCGTTTGCCATCAAAGTACCTAAAAATCCTTAACAGACCCGTTTGACTACTCCCTATGTCCCATTTCCATACACACCCCAAAATCACAAATTAATTCCATTCTTGCCTAGCTATGTGAACCCCGCCTTTTAAAAGCTTACCCTTTTTTCCTTATCGTCATTCAATGCGTTTTGTTGCATGGTGGTTGATATTGTGCTGGCCACATTGATTACTCAAGAACATGATGATTCTTAGGCCATGTCCAAAAAAGGTGCGGAACCTATAAGGAGTGAAGAGATATGGCGAGATGATTCTCTGTATGGGTTTTGAACCATGTTAAGAGTTGCCATCCATGTCGCGCTGTCATGTCCATTACTAAAAAGATTATACTATCTTCATATTTTATTGAATGTAAATGAAATGTAGAACTACTAGAACAAATCAAAATCTTGCTATCAGCTTTCGTAATCGTTGCGTTAGTGTTATGTTAGGATCGGCTTCTTGCTGTGAGGATATAATCTCATATCATATCGTGTTCAAATCATGAGCACGCATGGTTTCTCTACCTATATCCTCTATATATAATTAACTCAATTATTCGTGTCCGCCCTTCCTATATTCCCATCTTTGAATCATCCGAGTAGAGTTCCCCACGCTATGGCTAGCAAGAATTTTCCTACCATCACCAAGCCATACCTAACGAGCAATACGAATACAATTCAATTTACATGACTTTTTTTCTTGCCGTTTTAGCAGCCGTGGAAGGTAATCATTAATTCCGAGACAGCCAATGGCTGCAGCCTGCAAAGCTACAAGAATTTAGCGATGAAGTGTGATCCAACACAAGTGGTGAAGTGACCCGCAAGAATGTGTTTTTTGTTGGGGGGAGCTTTCTTGTATCCCTCATGCTGATTTGAAACTAACGCGAATATGTTCGGACTAAAATAATTTTGATTTGCGAGGTGAGAAGTACAGTTAGTTGGAATTCCCGAGTTAGTAAATCGATATCCTCTATTAGGTTATGCCTGATGTGTCCATTGTTCTTCCCCTCCATTTCAGCTCCGAAAGCGACGTCTCGATTCTTGGGCCATTTTCTCCAAATGTGATGTGCAGAAGACGGGGCTTAGTGCCTTGAGATCGTGACAGTTCAGCTACCCTCTAGGGTTTGCTGCTCATGACTCTTTCTCTCTCGATGGATCTCCCCCATGATAGAAGAAGAGATCTTTTTAAGGGCGTGGAATGATTCGTCCGCTCCACTAATCACGAAACTCCAGATGTTATCGAGCTGTTCGAAAATCTATCTTTTTTGGAGGAAAATAAATCCAGTAGCTCATAGCACCTCGTGATTAAGATGGATTGAGATGCTCGTGAGGCACTTAAATTTCTCTTGTGAAATGGAGTCCGACTTGGTAAAATGACTTAATAGGAATCTTCAGTTAAGTGTGGAGCTTCTGTTTTGACGACAATTATTCTCGAAAGTTGTATCATTTTCAATAAGAGATCTACATAATCACTTATTAATTTTCACCACTATTCATGAGTGTTGAAACCTCCTCTTAGCCTTTGTGAAAGGCGGCGAGACGCTAGTGAGGGTGAGAGCTGAGACACCCTCGCCGGCCTTTGGCAAGGGCTGGAAAGGGTTGGGTGAGGCCATCCCTTGCTAGATCCGACAAGGGGACACTTGCCCTACCCTCCCCACGCCCTCCCCAACCTCTAGTGATGGTGAGGCTCTCGCCTGTGGCTGGTGAGGGCATCTTGGCCCTTGTCCTCGCCGGCAGCAGACGAAGGCGGAGGCGAACGCTAATGACTAGCAAAGGAAGATAAGGATAAAAGAAAAAAAGAAAAGAAAATTTTCAAAAATAAATAAATAAAATGTCCACATTAAAACCAACCATTGTATAGTTGGCTAGCGTCCACATTAACAATTTCCGGCCTCAATTAGTCATTTGGGCACAAGTGGTACCAATGTGAAAATATTTAGAGCTAAATTGATCCAATTGAATTGTTTAGACCTGAATTGATACTCTTCCCAAGCAAATAGTTAAGTAAAACTTATATAAACATGAAACCGATCAAATATTATTGTCGCCCTAGCCCTGTGATTTTAAACAAGTTCTTCACGGTGATTGGTCTCTAAGGTTCAACATCAAGGTCTCTCCATTTGGCTTATTCCTCATTATGTATCTCAATTTTTGACAGATAATCCGAACTTTTATTGTGATAAATACGAATCATCAATTTACATTATCAATCAAGTCAAGGCAGGTTAAGCTTTTCTCTTATTTTCATCGACAAATGAACTGCATATTAAGCTTTACAAACTCTAGATTTTGCATAATGAATGGCGAAAGAAAAACATTTTCCCTTAAACGAGAGCTCTTAATGAAATAACTCGCATGAGTCGTCCTTAATGATAATAATTTGCAAATTGATATATACATTAGTTAGTCATGGTTCCTGTAAATTAACGGGACGGTTGCTATTTAACACCCTTCACCATCGATAAATATGCAAGATTAGGACATCCAAACCTGGCCAACATGAGACGTTTTCTTTTGGCCTGTCCTAGTAATTGATTTTCCAGCTGATTATTGTGATGAGGGGTCAACATTGGCATGCTAAATCAAAGTAGGTAAATACATGGACTGTGCCACCACGCCGCCATCGGCTAACGATAGACGCTCCCAAGTTTAACCGAATAAGCAATTCGATTAGTTTAAATTGCTTGCAAGATCTAGCTAAGTATGCGATACATCGTCTTGGACAAGGTCGCTTTCGACCAAGTAAAAGCGAAGTTTGAGACGGTTATCATATGTGATGTGCTTTGTTCGTGTGACACCGTACCTACTAGTTTAAATCCATTATTAAGATGTATTTCGCATCTTAAATTTTGTTGATGTCATATCATTATCTCAACCTCCATAGATTAGCCCACAAAATTCAAGATTATGTTTCAGTAAAGTGACTACTTCATTGAACTAATCTCTCTCTCTCTCTCAAATGTCATTATCAAGTGCTTCACAGTCCCATATTTTGAATCCCTCTCCCAAATTTGCATTTTTTTTTATCATCCAAGAACTTGCATTTAGACACAAAGAAACTTGTTCTGGGGCATGAACATATCACTTCATCCACAATTGAAAAGTTTTTCTGTCACGAGGAAATCGTTGCACCAATGAAAAGTTTAGAATATCAAATCGGCAACCAGTCCATGAATCAAGGGTATGAAACTCGTGCGGTGAATTCCCAGAAGAAAAAAGGGTTACCCACATGGATTACCTGAGGATGAGATGTGGATTCAAGGGTTTCTCCTGTTTCCTCGTTTCTCACCAGTGTAAAAATCGTTGAAGAGACATGCTGTTGATGAGTCATGTTGACTGGACACATCCAATTCTGGGGCATTGGGTGGATGATGAGCTTCAAAAGTTGACTTTTTTCTTCATTTTTGCAGAATATTCTTATGTGGTCATATTCATTGTTTTGGGAACCAATCAGGAAATGGATTTGAACTAGAATAGCATCACTTCCGTGGGTTATCTCGTTGATGATTCACAAATAGACTCAAGAACGATAAGTCCATAAGAAAGAGGAGGGAGAAAGATAACCCAAAAAGGGATTTGCCTCCCTTGGTTTGTTTATTTATTAAAAGCCCCTTTGATTTTCCACAAATTAAGTCCAAGTCCCTAAACTCTTTTTCAGTTAGAGAGAGAGAGAGAGAGAGAGAGAGAGAGGGTAAAGAAGAAGAAAATGTTCATGTTCAGATAATATTGGTCGACGTAAGATGCTGCCATAATTATCGTGATTCCATTTCGAATTCTGATCAAGTATCTTCAAGTTCTGGAGTGGGGTTAGGTGGAACAGAGAGAGCATTTACTACTACTTTTGCTCCACCGAAGCACACGTATGACGTAAATGAAACCAGAGGCATTTTACAAGAGGAAGAGTTCTGGCAGACAGCATTAGACCAGTACTTTCTTAATATCCTGAATTTGGACATGCAGAACCAACTTCTGGGCACATCCTCAATTTGTGCAATTTTGGAATTGGACAATGGGTACTCTAATTTCTACATGAATTCCTTTAAGAAACATAAACATGATTTCGCAAAACGTGAAATTTCTCTGCAGCAATATTAGCTAAGACCTTAATGACAGACAACCCGAAGCACCCGCATCACTGGACTGATCTCAGAACGTGTACATTCCTTTGGCCACGGACCAGAAAAATAGAGATGCCAAATAATTAACCAGAACAGAGGTTGACGTAGTGCCATCATCTCAAAACCGTGACCTTCCAGACCCGACTTGGGAGTGGAACACTTGGGGTTGAAGATTTTGCTCTACCTGAGATGAATGAAGAAAGCATGAATTGACTAAAAGATCGACAGTATGCTTTAGGATTGCAGCAGAGAGACTGTAGAAGCAGCTCAAATCCACCTCTTGGAAACTGGAGAAATGTCTCTTATTGACTTGCTCTTTGTTCTCTAACACAAGTGATACCAGGAAAAAGAATCAAGACAGTCAAGTCCCAAAACTAAAGATGCTTTCTGATATTTCTTTTTTTCGCAGAAATGATGCTAACTAGATTTTCCAAATGAAAGTTTAACAAAACACAGATCTGCGACGTCTGAGTAAACAAAGCATGAACAGATTTACAAGAGAAGCTACAATTCCAAAAATCAATTGGCCAGACAAAAACGAATGCCAATGGACCTCCAACCAAAAGTCAATGCTTCACCCCCACAAAACAGAGAGCTACTTCAGCTTGGGCCTGAAGCTCTTCCAAAATCTTCACGATCTTCTCACGACCTATTATGGTTTCAGTCTGCTCCGCGAGCATCTTCCTTAATCTTAATCAATGCAGGAAAAAGTGCTTATGAGATAAGTTGAATAATCATTTACAACGCTCTGACTGAAATGAAGGCCATGCACTGCTTGGCTCAGTCATAAACATAAGAGGGCATAAATTCTGAAATTTAATGTAACAGAATAGCAGAATGAAGCTAATCAAATTGAGCAAGCTTATATTCCAATTCCTCAATTCAGGACATCCAAAAATTTGCCATGCCTAACCTAAAACAACACTCTAGTAAACCAAATGACTTTACATGCTTTGATATCATTTGGTGCAAATGACTTCGGCCTAGTTCCTCAGTCATTCTACCTTTCCAATGTTGCTACAAAATTGCAAAAGTAAACAGATTCCTAAGATGAGATCTTAAACCAGGAGCTAAATTTGGTCCCAAAGGGAAAACAACAGAGCAATTTTTGATCCACCGTGTCATAATCATTGGAAATATCTAAAACAATTGTTATAGGACAGATTTCATTTTCATGTTCAATCTGATGCGCAGGAAAGTTAAAACTTAGAAAGGCCAAAGAGATGATATGGCCAGCTCAGGAAAACAATCATGAAAATAACAAATTCTCCTTGGCACTAAAAACTTATGGATATCATTATTACAATCAACTTGAGTGGTAACACAGTTTTACTATCCCTTGCCTTATTCAGAAGCTTAAATAGCAACTCCACTAACATTAACAAAAAGAAACAATTGAAAAAGAAGTGAGTCTACTTACCTACGAACAATAGCCGTGTCCCCATGACCGGTACAAATTATAAGCATGGTGTTGGTGGGTAAAGCGTCATGCAGGCTGCGGACTCTAGTATCAATACGTACAAGAATTTCTTCTAATTCAGACGCGATCCTACATTTGGCCCCGTTCTTTTTCACAGAATTCTTCTTGCATGTTAGCAAGGACATCAGCTCTGCCAATCTTCTATTTAAACTATCAGAATCCTCTGCTTGTTTCTCAAAATAAGAATAAAGTTCTGTGAAATGAGCCCAAACAAAGTGGGCTCGTTCACTTTTCACCTGACAAATTGCAAAGGAAAAGGCTTATAAAATTGTGGGACTGAAGAGGAAAAGCAAACTCAATGACTCTTAAACATCTTACCTCCTTTGTGGCCTTTAAAAGAGCATCATCATCAGAAGACACTGGTAACACATGGGACGATCCAGCAGCATATCTCTTGACTGTCGATATCTCATCAATGAAAGAGGAATTTTTCCCACACTCACTTAAAACTGTAAGAAACTTCTTCCGAATAAATGATGGAGGAGCTCCGAAATCAGGTCCTGCATTATATAGGAATAAACAAACAAAATCAACATATAAGTTTAAAAAATTGTTAAACACAGATTACAGGGCTTTATTTAAATGCAACATCCATGAATCACTTGCCATGTCTAATCTTTAGCAATGCTAATTCCATAGCAGCTCTTGCATCTTCAATACTGTCATGTCCACTTTCTGACTGTTGTATGTATCTGGAAAGAAATCTTTTGGCAAGCACACGAAGAGCAGGCTTGTAAGACCCCCCACGGTGCTTGTACAATAATGCTGTGTCAATTACCAAATTATGAGAAATCTTCAAAGCCAACAAGTCATTCTCCAACGAATGCCCGATTAGAATAGTCTCCTGGTAAACCAGCTTAAGGAAATCTCTCTGAACAAGGGTATCAAAAAATTGAGAGACAATGAAACATCAGTAAAAGGAGGAAGCACAAAAAAAGAACAAAGCTACATTAAAAAAAAATTGCAGCACAGGCGTACAGAAACGCATGTAAACCAGCATTGTCACATATACACATGACTCACTTGAACATCCTCAAGACTTGTTGTAACACCATCCAGCATCTCAAAGGTGATTCCACTATACCTGGATACATGGTCACAAAAAATAGTCATATTTCATCCACAGTATGCTCGGTCACAATCTTTTTTTTTTCTTTTTTTCTTTTTCTTTTGTAGTCACAATCATAGTTAGAGATAGGATTTTTCAGGTGAACAAAAGGTGATAAGAAATTGTTATCAGTATAGGACATTAGAAAATATAGTTGATAAGAACAGTAGAAGTTCCACATACACCAGTCATGTTTCCATGCAGAAATATTTTCACTTGCAAATTCATGGTTGGAGGGACTAAAATGATAAGAAATTCTAACCAGTATATAAAAAAAAAGTCATCAAGAGGAGAAGTTCCCACAACATAATTATCACACTCGCTCACTCATTAATTTTAATCCTACAAATTGGGAGAAGAGAAAAAACGTCACATATAGTTACATCATTCATGTCCTGATCTCCACCTCAGACATTTCATACTAACAACCAACTACCTAGAGGAGTGTGCACACATAGAATATACTGGCATTTTACATCTTGAATGCAATCCAATAGAAAATCTTCTTGGCCCAAGGAAATAAGGGGTGAAGATAAAGAGCTCTTTTCTAGTACATATGTGTGTGTGTACATGTCCTCATGATTTGCCCATAAACTATTTACTTTACACAGACAGACTATTTAGAAAATTGCCACATCAAGTACTATCGAAAAAGGCAAAATGCAGAGCTCAACCACAAAAAAGATCAATGGTCCTTAGATGGAGACATTTCTTTTAAGAGAAAAAGAAAATTGTTGGGCTCACAGAAGTGGACTCCACAGAGAGAGAGAGAGAGAGAGAGAGAGCATTTGCGCTGATAAAAGAAAGGATCTTAAGCTTTACAGAAGAGAACTTAATATGGTCAATTGATAATAACAACAGACTAATAGGGGAATTGGACAATAGTAGAGATATTCTTCATATCAATTTCCTGGCAGTATTCACAAAATGAGACAACAATTCACTCTGTTTAAGGATAAGAATGTGCTTTACTACATATTCAATGGCTGATAGAACTTCACAACCCCAAAGGAGGCCTGCCATACAACTGCCCCCCAGTGCCCCCAGCGAAACAGATACATGTAAATATGTGCATGAAGAGTTTTTTCAAGGGTTGAGCTGCTCGAGCCAAATGTGCATTAGTTCAGTCATAAACATCTTTACATCAGTCCAGACCATGCATCAATTGAGAAGCAGTGCTAAAATTCCCAATACTTACACACATCAACTTAACCCAACAGAATAGCAAGACAAATGATGTAAGAGAAGTAAACAAAAGCATATCAGAAAGCATACCTAGTGTTGTAATCGACAATGTGATTTGCAGGTTTGACAAGTTTATCCAAAACCACCTATGAAAAGTCACATGAAAGACCAAATAAGTTTGCAATTCAATTCAAACTCATGAAATAATAACTCGATATATTAAATAATGCAAGAAAGGACGAATAATCTCAGAGCCAGCTGCCAAGTTAGTTGGTAAGACAGTTTTCAGACATATTTCATAGGTAAAATCATTATGTTGCAAAAGCCATCAACGATGAATCAATTAACCAGTTCAAAGAGTAGAGACTAATTGGAAAACTGTTTTCCTCAACACAAAAACCTGAAACTTTTGTTCTATCTCTCAATATAGCACCCACTGCTTAATCAAACCACTCTTGAAATAAAAAAAGCAGCATTGCAACTAATAACTTAGAAGTTAGATGGGGAAAAAAAATACAATTTTGAAATCTCTCTTACTAAACAACTACTAAAAATGCCCTCCTTCCTCAACCACCAGCACTCCCTCCACTTTCTCAAGCCCAAAGAACAAAAAGAGTGAAAAAGAAAGAGAAAAACGAAAATGAAATTATGAGAACTTAATTCTTTAAAGAAAACTAGATGAAAAGTGAGATATTACAAATACCTCTCCTTTCACATCAACGAGGGTAATTCTGGTGAGTTCCAAGCCCTCACCTGTAATACACTGAAATAACAGAAAAATTAACAAAGATATAGCAACCAACAAGCCATTCTCGAAAATCTGTGTATTCTGAACTTATGTTTGAATGACAAAAAATTAACTTGTAACGAACACCAGGCTTCTACTCTTTCAACAGGTCAACAACAGCAAGTAAATCATTGAGAAAAGCACAAATTTGAAATTAAAAAAGATGATCATGGGCTATTTCCCCTTTACCACTTCCTATCAGAAAGCTCTCAACAATCATCCAGGATCCATTACGATCATATCTATGTGAACCTCAGAACCAATAAAAAGATCGAGAATCAAAGAACAAGTAAACCATTCTTTGACAATTAAATATAAGGTACGCTTCAAGGCCAGTCATAGATGTTCCATACCATCTCACAATCAAGAGCCAACAATTCATAGGGACAAGATCCTGAAGGAGCAGGAAGAGTAGAAACAAATCCTGCAACATCAATGCTTCATAAGCAGCTACTTCATGGTATAGGAAAGAATTGTAAGCTAAAGCCTTAAAACAACATTTAATTGATAAATGAGGGAATTCTATTTACCTGGTTGGCTGAGACAATAACCATTGTCTTCCAGTTCTTTGGCTGTGAGTGTATAATATGAGAGGGGAAATGGTATATTTTTTAGGATTTCCGAAGTGGATAGATCTGTGGCAACAAAATTGCTCCGTTATTAATTGAAATATAAGTATGATAGCATGGTCAGCCATGCTATCAGCCCAAAATAACTAAACCTATGCAATCAGAAATTTGATCTGGTGGCAATGATGTCACTACTGTAATCGTCACAAAACTGATTGTTGCCAGATTATGAATACAGATACAGCAGTGATTTTACTAATCATTAATCTCTAGAAAGATCCAAATAGGTCTCTCCAAATTACCACTAATTTTTCACGTTGCCACCATATGATCTTTCTTTCACTTTTCTCTTATCTTCAAAGCTAAGAAAATATTTGCATCCCAACAAATGATTATATAACTAGGTAATTAGCTTTTTCTCTTCATGTAAGCAACTATGTCTCAAAAGCAGTATTATTTTGGTTAAACTCTTAACTGATCAATCCATAAACTGTTTTGACAGCCTTTTGTTTGTTCTCTGCAGCTGCTGACTGCAGTTCCCATGGAAGGGAATCTAGCATCATGTCATAAAAACCTTGAGATAAAAGTTGCTGCATAGTTTACATTTAAGCCAAAATGAAATCATCTTCTATGCCAAAGAACTTCCACGAGATTTACAGCGAACCTTTTCCAAATATCTGATTAGGGTTTTCTGCCGAATCACTTTGACTTCTTTTTCTCTTTAGCTTGCACGTCAGAAGTGCATCTATGGTCTGCATCCCATCTGATACACAACTAGCATGGAATAAACACCAAATCCAATGAGGATTATGCATTTAGCATGCAAAAGGACACAAGATAAATATATCAAAGACAAGAGGAGGAAGAAAATTTGAACAACCTTAGAGCCATAACTGCCCTTGGATTGCCACAACATTGTTTAAACCCAGCAAGTAATTTGGAGTTTGACATATACAGTGCAGCATCCAGTCCTGGGATATATAGCATGACTACTTTTGGAATAAGGGGCTTATTCTGCAAATTGCACCAAAAGTAATGATAAATATTGAAAGCAACAAAAAGTATACAATCAAGAACATGGAACAAGCACGGTGACAGCACATATATTATCTATTCTAGGACTGTGACTTCCTTTGAAGATCTGAAGTAGCAATTTACTTCCCAATACAGTTTGCAGCCTTAATATTTTTATGTTGAATAAACAAAATGGATAGGACTGCTCAAGTTTAATCTAACAAATTACAATACATTAAGTAAAATGAACCTCTAGCAAGCCAAAGTACCATGAATCAAACGCCAAAAGACTGGTACAGTAGCCAACCAACAGTTCATACAGAGAGAGGCTATTTAAAAATAAATATCCTGGCATGTAGAACAAACGTGATTCTCATAAAAGCTAGAGTTGAATGGTAAGCCAAATATTATGACAGCTTGCGGAAAGCAACAGAAAACACCATTATAGCTGCACCATTCCATGAGCATCAAACTATATCAACAGAAGACCTCATTCATCATGCAGAGTTAACACCGTTCGAGTGTAAACGTGAACTATCTCTCCATCTAGCAATCATCCCAAAGAGGCAGTGATGCACTGCATTCTCTGTTCTTTTATCTATTCCATATAGTCCATCACCTCATTACCTTAGTTGACATCAATAAAAACATTATGCAATACGCAGAAACCGCATCAGCAAATTTCAAAAGGAGCAGTTTGAGGGAAAACAATGGGAAGTTATTTACTTTAATGAAAACCCATGATGGCATAAATCCTTCACCAAGAACCCAGGTAACAAGTCCTTGAATGTCCTGTTTCACCAAAAAGCTCAGATGTCTACATATCATAGCAGCATTAAAAAGAATGTTCAGGAACAGGAGAAAAGAAGGAAATTACTTGCAAATTCAAGGTTGAGTTAGCTTCAGGAGTCTTCAAGACAACTTCTGCTTTAGCCTGCAAAAGTTGGGTCAAACCCAATAAGTAAGTCCAAACCCTTCACCCCCTTCCCTCTCCCTCCTTCATATCACATGGAACTAGTGAAGATTTCATCTCTTTAAACACGACTAGTTGTCTTCCAATGCTATTCTAATAGAAAAGTAAGATGTTCCGTCCATTATACTCAAATAGACAAGCTAAATATAAGCAATTTAAACTCTTGCGGAAAAAACAGAGTTGCTTCTCCCCCTCCCCCCTCCAGAAAAACCCAACCCAAAAAAAAAAAAAGGACCGAAACCCACAGAGAGAGACAGAGAGAGTACCTCAGGTCCATAGACATCGAAGAAGGTGCTGCCATTACTGGAGTCGCTTCTTTGGTTTTTTTGGCTTGAAGAAGCCATTTTTTCATGCCTTCCGTGTCGATTCTCGCCACAAAGCTGCAATTTTTTTCACTGTTTCCTCGCGTCTTTGCCCGATTGAAACTGCTTCTCGTGTAACCAAAAAGCCTTCAGCCTTCCGGGCAAGCTCTCTCTTTTCCCGGGTCCCTCAGTTTTGCTTTTTGTTGGCTCTCTCTCGGTATGCCAAGCTATTTGTTCGTGCGTACCCTAATAAGCAAAGGCTCTTCTAAGTCCATCGATCAAGATAATATATAACCATTATAAAAGATTATGAAAATTTTAGAGAAAACACATCATAAAAACTCTACCTTTTGGATTACATTGTTCATCCCCTAACTTTGAAGCATGTATTTCCGTTCGTTTCGCGGAAAATATTATTTTTTTGGAAAATATTTTCCAAAAAACTATTTTCCAAGAAAACGTAATTATTTTCCAGTATTCGGATGAAACTTGATTTTAAAATGGAAAATATTTTTTACTGTTCATTTGGGAAAATATTTTTCTTTATAAATTATTTTTTAATAATTTTATTCATATTTTATTTTTAAAATCGTTATTTATTATTTTTTTTAAATTGATTATTAAATTATTTTTTTCTTTTTTCTATGTCCTCTCCTTCCTTGGCCGGCGGTCGGCCACACCTCGAGCTCGCCTCACCAAATCGGCGACGAGGCTCGGGCCTTGCAAATCGACATCGCCAGATAGCGGCGAGGCTCGGGCCTTGCAGATCAGCGATGCCCGAGCCTCGGTGCAGTCTAGTAGTGCCCGGGCATCACCGATCTGCTAGGCCCGAGCCTCACCACCGTCTAGCGACGCTCGGGCGACACCCGAGCCTTGCCGCCGTCTAGCGATGCTCGGGTGTCCCAATCTAGCGAGGCCTAAGCCTCGCTACCTCTGTCGATGCTCAAGCATAGCCAATTGGCGAGCTCGGCTCACCGGTCGTCGACCGTTGCCGTGGTCGGCAACTAGCCGAAAAAGAAAAACAAGAAAAAGAAAGACAGAAAAAATAATAAAAAAATCGATTTTATTAAAAAATAACAAAAAATTTCGAATTTATTAAAAAATAAAAATAATAATTTAAAAAAAAATAGAAAGAAAGAAGTAAGGACTAATAGGGGTATGAGAGATTTCCCCAGTGAGTATGGAAAATGTTTTCCCCAACTTGAAAAGTGGAAAATATTTTCCCCCACTTTAGAATACTTTTTTTTTCCTTCATGGAAAAATGTTTTCCTCAATTAATTTATTTTCCATGAAACGAACGTTGGAAAATCCGGAAAATATTTTCCTATAAATTATTTTCCGTGAAACGAACGGAATTCAAAATCATATCATTTGTCCCATTTATTCATAAGGCGTAGGTTTTCCGGATATATTAACAAGTTTTTTATTAACTATTTGTGTAACAGAAGCTTACCGAATCCACGTTTGGGAAAGTTAAAACCCAGTTAGAATGATTATAAATATCTGTGCGTTGCATTTTCTCACAAAAACTCTACTTAACCATGATATTTATTATTTATGTTGATTAATGAATTCGAAAGGTAACGGCAAAAGTAGAGATCTGCATACCGTAATGATTTGAGTAGTTATGCCATGCAAGGGATCACAGGTCCAGGCTAGGTCATTGGATTTTGCAGTGTCTAACGAAACAGTTAACAAGGTCAGTCTTTATTTACAAAAATCATTCTCATGATATTTATCATGAAACATCGCATGGTTAATAATTTCATGTCTTAAATCAATTTGGACATCTCCCCATCCCGAGTGAAGAATGCGTTTCAATTCAGCAAACAACTAGTTTCATCCCATCCCATCGCATCATGTGAAGAGCAATGTAATCTATCGATTAATTTGTGCACAGCTGGCTAACCCTGTTTTCAGACATCTTCCACCCAACATCCTTTTGTCGGTAGTTTCCAAGTACAAATCGTTTGATGACAACTAGGTGTGAGCAGCATTGGAAGCTTTGATCAATGGGCGGATCAAAGGCAGGCCAGCCTATTAACGAGCTGTAACAGATGTTCTGCCCATGCCACCCCATGATCAAAAGACAACTTCAATCAAACTTCCTACTCAAGATCGACTGGACTCTGATGAGAAAAATCACTCTTGACCAGAAGACAACCCAGATAGCATCTTCAGGCCAATCGGGCCAACATAAGGCCCATCAGCTTGCAGGCCCATGATCATCTTCAGCTATGCATGCACACATTTACAAGTGAAGGAGAGGACAAAGGAGATAGTTGCTTGCTCCCATCCCATTGTTTTTGTGCTGCTCGTTTTTTTTCAGCCCAAACCAGCAAGCCTCACTCACTCTCTAGTTATTACCATCCACATGCACCCGAAAGCCTTCAGGACCTCACGATCCCCCGCGACTATCTATCCACCCACTCCCATTCACGTTCACAGGCTCCTCTAGCTCTCGTTCGTCCCGGTGAGCACAGGAAAACAAACGAAAGAATAGAATAAAGGAACGCCCAAAAGAGAACAAAAGGATACATAGGAGAGACTTCGTAGGAATCAGCTCAGTCAGAGTAGAAACATCTCACAGTTCATTTGGGAGAGGGGGAGGAGAATGGAGCGGAGCGTACAGATGATGAGCACGACGAGAGTCGGAGTCCTGCAGTGTTGTGACCGGCCAGCTGTGTTCGCGTGCAAAGGGATGCTAAATTTGCCGACACGGAAAGGAGGGGTGATGCTGAAGAAGTCTGCTTTCGACTTCTCACTGTCTTCTTCTTCTTCTTCTGCTCTAGCCAACTCGCTCAGCATTAGGCACCAGAGGAAGTCTAGCATTATCTGCAAGGCTCGCGACGCACTAGACGAAGGTCAGCTTCTAGCTCTCGGCCTGCACTCCTCTTTCGTGCCAATTTAATATATATGGTGCGAGCTAACTTGTGCGTCCTTGAACTCTTGCCTGTTTATTTAACTATTTGAAGTTTGGATGCACGAGGAAGATTATAATGATGATTATAACAATATAAGCGATTAGTGCTGCTACAAGCCCAACGTTAGAGAGATGAAAATTACAGGGAATTACCAAATTTATAGTCACCTACACCGCATCGATGGTGATGGGTTTGTGGGGCAAGCTGCTCGAGTAATTTCAACCTGGCAGTCTACACTTGAAGCGGACTTGACCCAGCATTTTAAGGCTTTCCATTAGCCGTTGGTTGAAAATTGATCTTCATATACAGCGCTAAAACACTGGCTTTCATCCATACGTGTCGGCAGAAATTATGTTTTCAATATCATCCTATGAACTTAGATACTTGAAGTACTTCCTGAAAAGGCGAAGGATAAATTGCTGCGACAGATAATATGTAAGTGCCTGCTTGACTCGATATCTGTGCAGTACGAGTGGTCACCGACTCGAGCTGGAGCAACCTGGTGATCAGCAGCGAGAACCCCGTCCTGGTAGAGTTCTGGGCGCCATGGTGCGGACCCTGCAGGATGATAGCCCCAGTCATCGACGAGCTGGCCAAGGAGTACGCTGGCAAGATCGCCTGCTACAAGCTCAACACGGACGACTGCCCCACCATCGCCACACAGTATGGGATCCGGAGCATTCCAACCGTCCTCTTCTTCAAGGATGGCGAGAAGAAGGAGAGTGTGATCGGGGCTGTCCCCAAGTCCACCTTATCTGCCACCATTGAGAAGTACCTTGATCTGTGAATTGAGAGCCTCTCAAAACAGCCACTCTTCAGGATTTTGCTGTACTTCTACTACATTACTTGATGTGTTTATAAGACCCTTTCTCATGATGCTCTATGGTTGTACATGAACATACTGCCATTTGAAGTCTACTGTTTCTTCATGTGTGAAGAATGGAGATCTTAGGTGGCAAAAGACGTGTTTTAATTAAGATCTGCTCTTTCTTCAGCCACAGGGCTGTTACTGTTCCTCCCTTTTGTGCTCAATGCAGAGTTAGCCCCACAAGCTTAATTTGAATGACCAGGTGACTCAACAATCGCAAATCATATGAACAATCATGTCTAGAGCGGAATCAAAGCGCCACCCTCAGCTTTATCTTGCTCTTCCAAGTGACAATTTCTTTGCCTTCGATTCTGTTCAAGTCATTGATCGATTTTGAGAAGTCGGACACACACAAACCACACGGACATTGCTCTGTAATAAAATCAGGCCAACAGACGACGAGCATTATTGTGAAAAGCCCATCAAATCCCATGCTCGCTCGCTCATTAGAATTTCCCAGTTCTCTGGCCACCCAAATGACATGGCGGGAAAGGCATTATCTTGCGCACAAGAAAGAAGTTGGATTTGGAGATAACCTGGTTTTGCTGCAACTTCAAGCCAAAGTAGTATGAGAGACACTGGAGCTTCATGGCAAGAACATAGTCAAGGAAAAAAAAAAGCAGGAACAAAAAAGACCAGGACCAAAATGAAATCACTTCAGAGACCCAGATAAAAAAAAGGGATGTACATTGATACTGCTTCAAGGCCCAACGAGTTTATACATCCAGAGAGAGAGAAGAGAGGTACAGGGGGTGAGAGAGAAAGAGAGACAGAGACAGAGACAGAGACAGAGAGATGAAATGAGGTACAGTGAATAGTTTCTAGTTCGGCTGTGAATTGAGGGAAGTACACAGTTCCGGGACATCCACCAGATAGTAACACCCCCCAGAACCGAATCCCACCATGTCAAGGGCAGTTAGTCGGACAGTCAGCTGTATTAACTATGTAACGGAGAACCACTCAGGCGGAAAAACTGGAGCAATTTTAAGACATTTGACATTATGAGACTTAAACACTGTATGCTGTATGTTCTACTTTGCTGTTTCTCTGGAATTAGGTTGAAAGCGGAGGAAGCCCCTAAAAACTATCTCCCCAGGTATATGACCTCCTAAGGGGCTGACGGCGTTCATGCCTCATCTAATGATGTTCTCTGCTACCAATGGCCACGTCTAATGATGTTCTCTGCTACCAATGGCCACGTCTGATGATGTTCTCTGCTACCAATGGCCACATCTGATGATGTTCTCTGCTACCAACAACCCATCAATCGCTTCTCCACACCGTTCAAGGGGGGGATGGTTTCCAATCAAACTGAAGATCGGCAAAGCCATTAGCAGCTCCTAGCCCGTTAAGAAGCTGATTACTCAAGTCCTGTTGATGATTCATGCTTTGTCCCCGGACCATCGGCATCATTCCCACCCGTCCATTCATAAGTGAACCATTAGCCATCGCGCTCCTGAGGCCACTGACCATTGCAGACTGGCCCTGGCCCATTCCCCCAACCATGGTGCCGTACCCAGAACTTCCAAAACCAGGGTTACCACTGGTGGGCCCATTCCCAACAAAACACCCGGTACTATTCTGGCCCATACTAGAGCAAGTTGGCGAAAGACCGTTGACATTTTTCATATCGTTCCCCATAGAACTGATGCCAACCATACCACCTGAACCATTGAGTTGGCTCGATATCACGTTTTGCAGGATCTTCTGGACACAGCTTTGGTTATCGTTGGCATCGCCCTCGCCGGAAATAGCAGGTGGGGCACCATGGGGACCTTGCATTGGATTGTTGGGTGTGGATGGTGTAGATGGTTGAAATGAGGATGTGTTCGGCTGTGTCGGAGGAGCTGTAGAGGAGGAACCGGGAGAGGGATTCTGCACCCCACTAGCTCCCCCGTAAGGCCTACCCGCATTAGCCAAAGGACTTAGCTTTCTGTAGTTCATTGAATTCTGGTGTAGCAGGCCAACAATGGCGCTGGAAGATGCAGACAAGGAAGCTGTGTTTACAGGGCTATTTACACTGACCCCACCACTGTGTGTAGGAATTTGCATTGCACTGGCCTGGACAGAATTTTGATCTCTGCTTGTGTTCTGACCAGCTGTTTGCCGCTGCAGGTGTTGTTGCTCAGGCTGTAGAGATACAATGTCACCCTGAGATCGTGGACTTGTTCTGCGAGGGAACTTGACCAAGCTTTCTGAGGAGGAACCAAAGTGTCAAAAATCTGTTTTCTGAATATATCTAGAGGAAGTGGAGATGACCAACGATGCTCTTGTTCCCTTTGGCCAGAAAAGTAAAGAAAATATAACATGATGAAGACAAACTTGCATAAAAGCTTACCCATGGGTCCTGTTCTTGTTTCCCTGCTGTAATCGATTAAATCTTTCATGCTATTAACTACTTCAGATATCTGCAAGAGATCCAGGAAAGACTGTCAAACAAATAAATGAGTCACAGATCACAACAATCTAACAAAGTTTCCAAGCAGTAAATATCCAACTAAAGATTACATGAAGAAAAGAAAAAAATGTTAAAGGGAAAAACCAGAGATGCTAAAGTCAAAGTTACCCAACATACAACGGTAAAGGTGAAGCAAAAGGCCCAATAAATAAGTCTCCAACTAATTGTTTCATACATTCCACAAACAAGGATATCACTTAAAATGTATCAAAAAAATTTCTGCCTAGATCATGGAGCCAGTAAGCACTACCTGGAGACACCGTACGTATCTTTTCGTATATCCTAGATCATTTACTAACGGCACTTCAAGAGCTTTTGCCAATTGCCGAGCAGATGAAAGAAACCTGAAGGATATATACGAAAATCCATTAGCCATCAGCAAGTCAATCAACCACATTGAACAGGTAGAATAGACAAAACCCAAAATTAGGCATCTGAAAACTCCGCGTCATGCAATGTATATTGAGTTCATTTAAGTAAATCATACAAGTAGCTTCAACATATTAGTCATATTTTATCAAAACAAGTCCACAATCATGAACTTCTTCCGAAATGAAAATATAGGGTAATTTTGGGAAAAAAAATCCTCCCCCTTTAGTAGGAGATCCCAATAATCCCAAAGTAAAGTCCTCACCCACTCCAGCAATGAAATTCTTATATTTCACAGGACACTAACAAACCCGAACAACTAATTATCAAGTAGATGCACATCAGCAGCAAACAGTGCCATATGGCCATTTATCCAGCCAAGTGAGTACTGCATTGTAACACATATAGGGAAACTGCACAGTCCCTATTTTCCTCTGCATTTTTTAGCATCTGCACCTATCTGCACAAACACCCATGGAACTTGGCTCTATAATGCAGAAGACGCTTTAAATGGAGGAAACACCCTCCCTCCCTCCCTCCCCTCCCTCTCTCCCTCTCTGATACTACTGATTCAGGAAAGAGAAAAGTGCTTCAATCCAATATTACAAGAAAACTCACATGTTACAATTATTCTGCAACTCTGATACAGATAAATTAGATGATGCATTTTGGGTAGCTGCTTGGTACTTTTGAGCTGCAGCTCCTAACTGACTAACCTGCATTGTTGTAAAGAACCCTTGAATTATTAGCCAATTAGAGATCAGGAAATGCACTGAAACCACCCAAAAAAGCAGAAGGGTCACCACATGCCGTACTTCCCATTCTGATTAATAGGTCTAGTATGGACATTGACGAAATATCTCCAGAAGTGTCTTCTAATAGACAGCCACTTCCACCACCATCCCATTTAGATGCTTGACAGGTAAATCAGGCAACTATAATAAACAATAACTGATTACAAGACACCACTTGTGAGACAGGGCTTATCATTTTCACTGTTGATGAACTTCAAGGGCAGGTCAACATCAACTAGAGAGAATGTGGATTACCACTAAATTGACTATTCATTCGAGAAAATTAACTTTACTCCTCGTTTTCATTCAAACATTCCTTCCTTTTGTCCTCTGACTATAACTGAACTATCAAATAACTCAGGGATGTTACTTAAGATTGATTTTCTCTGGTGAGCTCCCCTAATCATTGGTAAATTACAGATACCAAGTAAAGTTATGGAGCCTATCAGTCATGAGCTGCCAAAAATAGAAACTATTAAACTAACGACTGACATAAGGTGGTGTTTATTACCAGTAGAAGGAGGTCTCAAATACATCTTCACATCATTCCGTAGGGGGGCACATATGCAACAATTAAGTCTTATCATATGCCACCTAGCTAGTAAATGTGCAGTTTAACATCTCAAGGCTTCTAGTAATGGCTTTTCTTAAAAGTTCAACTCCATTCTGGCCACAACATTCTCTCAGGTAGACATACTGTACAAAGCCCTAGAAAGAATTACATATAAATTGCTCATTCACCTGAGGTATCAGCAATCTTCGAGGAATAAGTTCTTCATGACGCCTTGCACAAAATTCCCAAGAACATATCTGGCGCAAAAGGCAGCACAAGATTGCAATGTTCAATAGTTCATACCCAATAGCCCAAATGCTGAGAAATAATCTACCAATGATCACCTTCAGGTCAGGAGAGAAAACAATTCGAAGTTGACCATCACGAACAACTCGAAGCTGCTCAAAAACACTTTCTTGGATCGCTTTTGCATAGTCCAGAACAATTTGACCGGATGAGTTTTCCTGCTCTCGTGGCATGTCAACATAGAGTAGCTCTTCCAAAGTACCACTTTCATATTTTATCTTGTAAAGTCTAGGAAGGACCTCAAAAGTTGCTTCTGAAAGCATGAATGAAGTATCTTTCACTTGTGGCATATATTGGACATGATGTAAGGGAACAGAAAATGCAGGCTTTGAAAAATGAAGAAAGTTGCCTTCTGATCTATTTAGATTTAACCAAACAGCCATTCTTCAATCCATAAGAAGCAATAAAGAAAATCAAGGATGTGACAATTTGAACATACCAAATCCTCTGCCTGGCTTACGATTGCATATTTCACATTGCCAAGCTTCCTGCAAGAACATGTGTTACCAAAACAGCTCATAACGTGACTACGTAAACTAAAAAAAAACCGATCCATACAGCATATACAGAAAAATTCTGTGAGATAATGTTAGCAACTATTTGCTATATGCCTTAGAAGAACCTAATCATAGGGAGCAGGTCTGGGACGGAGGTGCACATAACTACAGTCTAATTAAAATAGAGTCACCAGTATATTGATAGGGTAAAGGTCGACATTCTTTTAGTAAAGTAGTCTAAATGCTAACCTGTGGAAAAACTCCAGTTGCTTGCCGACCATTTCCGTACATAGAGACACACCATTTCTTCTTGGCATTAGGAGCAAAATATTCATTTACGAACTTTCTCCAGAACTCGATATTATTGTCCTAAAAGAAATTAGCAATTGTTGAATCACAATATACATCCATGAAAAGCCATTCATCAAGTACAAAGTATACCTCTGGCCTATGTTGCTGATGGTAAATGAAGCGGGTCAGCCTACGTGCACATGTCCCAGGTTCATATGCTGGTCTTGCAGGAGATCTCAAGGGCAAGTTCTGCTGCTGATACTGCTGGGGCAATTGAGCCCGTGGCTGGGGGATCACCTTCATGAGTTGTTGCTGTTGCTGGAGTTGCAAGAGTCTTTGTTGGTTTAAGAGGGCCACAGCTTGAGGAGACTGCCTCTGCAAGTGCAAAACTTGCTGCTGCTGCTGCTGTTGCTGCTGAGGTAATAGAGACATGTCTGAGTTCTGTGGTTCAAGTTTTACAGGTGCTAGGTTTCTCATGTTTGGAATCTGTTGTGGCTCTAATTTTACAGGTCCAGGATTCCTCAGCGACCGCATTGCCTGTTGTGGCTGTTGCACTAGCTGATCACTGCCCATATGCGCCTCCAACTTAACATGTCCTACACTAGCCAATCCTCCATGAGGCAACTGGAACTGCTGCTGTGACGGCTGTGATGTGTTGACCGGTTGCATTGACTGCTGATTTGCTTGCTGGAAATTCTGCTGATCAAAAGATTGAGGCTGGGGTTGGGACAGGGAGTAATCTGGCATCAACTGGTTACCCGGCGGGCTTGAAAATTGCTTTCCTGGGACTGGACCAGATGTACCAGGATTAACAATGTTAGAAGGGACCAATGTTGAAGAAGGGGTGTTGAAACCCATTCCATTGCCTATAGATGATAATGGATCAGACTCTGCTGCTGAATTGATACCTCCGTGCAGGCTATTTCCAGAAGCAGCGACAGCTGGATTCTGACCAACATTTCCAAATGACTGGCCGCCAAGCTCAGACGACACATTCAACATATTCGCAAGCACATTCAAGCCACCAACCTGAGCTCTTGGTGGCACAACATTTGAAAACGTCATTGGAGAAGGCACAGCATTGCCTTGGGCTCCTAACATACCCGAGTTTGATCGCAAAGCGAAGGTGAGACAGACTGGGCACCGCCAATGGGCGTGCTCGGCCCCGAAGGTACCATTTTTTGCACTGTCAGTTTATGAAAATGGTCTCTTCACGAAAATATGAACTCTAGAGAACTATCCAAACAACTGTATTAAAAAAATCCCAAATTGCATGAACTCGTTACACAAGGTTAGTAGAAAAACTAGTGATGCTTAACCCTAGGAAATTTCACCCTCGTATTCAGAGCTATTGGAGTGAGGTTCCTTCTTGTGCACCAATAGAAATGGCCGAGCTTTTCGGCGGAGCATTTGATGTTGAGTACCTCCGAACAGAATCCATAAACCGCATACGCACGAGGGCAGGGAACAGGCTTTTCTCTTGAGCATTCTACAAATTCACTATCTCCAGGTGACAAGAAATCCTCGATTGGCTCTTGCATGGGTTTTCTGCACAAAATATAGATGTTGAGAGCCCAAGAATAGCGATAAATCTGAAGTGAATCAGCGAACTCCGCTTGCAGATAAAAAGGAAAATAAGCAAGACCCGTGAAAAACGAAAGCAAATGGAGCATACCCACGAAAGCAGAGACCCATTTATCATCTGCTCAAGCTCGAATTCCCACCCAAAACCCCAAAACAAAAGCTCAATCGACACGGTAAAGGACGAACCTTTTTTGACAAGAAAGAACCAACAAAGGAAAAAGAAGCTGAGGAAATTCGAAAAGAGACATCTTTGAACAGCCCTCGGTCGATACTCAGCGGTGACCAAATCAACGATCCCGATACTTCAAATTGATTCTAGAACCTCGCCCAGCAATTTTGAACCAACCCAAAGGAGAAAAAAAGGAAAGAAGAAAAATACAGAGACTTGGGAGGGACTCACCGGAAGCTGGAATTGAAATTTACAAGCTTCAACACACTCTGCCTCCGCCACACTTTCCGAAACCACTGTTGCGAAATTTACGAAACCTTTTTTCTCTCTTATATCCGCGCTCGCGATATCTGAGTGGTAGTGGGTTCTCTACCTTCCTGTCTGCTTCTGTATCAAGAACAGCGCATCTTCTACATGGGAAACTCTTTCTTTTTCCCTTTCCTTTGCTCGTCTCCGTAACACTGGCAGTGTCGATGACCTGTTTCCTTCTTAGCTGGGTGGTGCGCGTACAGAGAGAAATTAGAGAGAGAAGAGTTTGTGTGTTGTTGTGTGTCGTCCTTGCGGACGTCAAAGCCGTATTCGATCGGATTGAATTCTCTTCATTCTCTCTCTCTCTCTCTCTCTCTCTCTCTCTCGATCTCTCGAATGAAGTCAAATGGTATTCTTCTCTCTCGCTTTTCCGTTACGTGCTGACGTGTCGATTGTGCATCGCATGTATGCGCATGGCATGTGAACCCATCATCGTCTCTCACGACTCTGACCATCATCGCCGTCCTGAGCGTGTCATGATGGTCTTGCTGGGTAATGCGGACCTGACTAAATCCTTCAACTGCTTGGCAAAAAAAAAATTATGAGACGAAAAATTTGAGAATATTTTCATCTTATTAAAGAAAAAAATATGCAACTTTGAGTAAAAGGTATGAAATTTATGGATACTGGCACGTTAAAATAAGAAATACAGTCTGACTGAATGATTTTATTGAAAGGATTACCACTGACAATAGAAATATCGTGAAAGAGCATAGACCATTAAAGTCGATCTCAATTTCATTATAAGTCTATAACTCTCCAACAGGTTCGAGTTGGGCAACCAGGATTTTTATTTGCTTCTTCTTCTTCTTTTTCGCCTTTCTTATAAAAGCAAAACGAAAAAAAGGAGCAGAAGATAATGTGATGATGAGCTTTGAACGAAGCTCATCCATGGCTTGGGTCCACGACAGATCGCCCAAAAAACTAGTGAATGGCTGAGATATATGCTCAGCGATGACCAATTGAGAGATGAGTTTGAAATTTAATTGGCGGCCAGCCAAAATCAATTCTTAAATTATTCGGGTATGGGTTAAAATAAATCCGACTTTCATATATTTATATGAATCAATCGGATTTTAATTGCGATATCCTTCGAATTTGAAATCTCTTTTGGAGGTTGATTGTTGGATTTGGAATCTCATCAAGCTTGGAAGGACATTAAATCGAGATAAGGTGTCTTAATGGGTACATAAAAATACAATCGATGTTTTTGTATATTGTGTTTATGTCATTTAGTGTTATTGAAAAAAAATTTCAATGCAATTAAAGAATTTTACTTCTGTTGAAACGAGCGAAAACATGTTGAATTCAAGTTAACCGTGTTGGACCATATTGTGATCGATTCATGTTTCAATGTCGTGTCAAGAATTGTTATCCCTTAAATGAGGCAAATTGATAGACAACACTTGATGAATAACTCATGATTAGAAGGAATATTTGTTGGAATATAATCTGCCACTGGGGATTAAAGCATGGATAACACCATCTACGCACTTCAATATAAAGAAGATGAAGAAATCTTATAAACAAATTTACATTCCATCAGATGAAAATAGCAAAGATTTTCACTTGAAAATCACACAAAATTGGAGGTACAAAGACGGATAACCGAATCTCCTTAAGGCTTGTTAGGAGGAAAATTGTTACATTCACGAACTATGCCTCCCAAGATACAACACCTCGAACCCGTTTGGATTAGCACTATGCAAATAGGACTCAGTCGAACCGTTCAATTGAACCGGCACACTCAGAAGAATCGGAAGAGTAGAGTAGAATTTTTTCTTTCTAAAGAACCTCTTTGAAGCTCTATGCTCTTATCTATTTATAGAGCTTTCAAATTCATGTACAGAAGAAATACATGAATTGAATAAATACATGTATCCAAGAAGAGATTCATGAATTCGGGAGATACGTGTATCAGAGAGATTCATGAATTCGGGAGATACGTGTATCAGAGATTCATGAATTGGGAGATACGTGAATCCAAGAGATTCATGAATTCAAAGAGATACGTGAATCCCGGAGATTCATGAATTGATAAAAATAGATACGTGAACGAAAGGACGTATCTTAATTTGTTGCATTCGTTGATCCATTAACCATTATATATATATAACAATATTCTCCAATCATATCTGCCACTGGGGATTACAAGCATGGATAACACCATCTACGCACTTCAACTCCACGAAGAAGGGAAGAAATGACGATGATCAAATTTACATTCCATCAATCTAATAATAGCAAGAGAGTTTTTTTTTTTTCCAATTAGGATGTACAAAGACGTAACTATTGCTCCTTGTTAGGAGGAAAATTGTTACAAAAAAAGCTTTAAATCTATTATACAACAGTCAATTAAGTCATGAATTTTTTAATTATGCCACTCTAGTTCTAGAACTTTTGCTAATATGCCAATTTAATTATAAACTTTTTAATTGTGTTACTTTAATTATAAATATTTTGAAAATTTACTAATTTAATCATTTCGATCAATTTTGATTGGAAATCAATGATAGGACACTAGTCGACCAAAGCTAATGTAGACCATTTATAGAGATTTTTTTATAAATTTTGAAAATTTTCTATTTTCTTTCCTTCGTTTCTTTTTTCTTTTTATTTTCCTTTGTTGACTAAGGCCATAACAATGGCCGATAATGACCAATGGAGGTCATCGGCCATAGGCGAGGGCATTGGCAAGGGCTAAGACGCCCTCACTTGCCCTCACCAACTAGTGAGCGAGGGTCTCAACACTTTTTCTACAATTGGGCTACAACCAATGAGGGTGCCACCTAGGTCCTTGCTTACATGGGTTATCCCCCCCCCCATTGCCCTAATCGCAGAACAAAAAAAAAATTCAATAAAAATTTGTAAAAATTATTCATGTCAATGCCACCTGTTTTATCATATCAAGTAGGATGACTAATGTTTACATCGGCGATTTCTGACCAAAATTGGTCAAAATGTCTAAATTGACAAATCATAAAAAAAAATGACTAAATTGACAAATCTTAAAAAGATTTACGATTAAATCGACTTATTAAAAGATTTATAACTAAATTAACATATTATTAAATTTTTGATTAAATCGATACATTTAGTTGGCTATTGTACGATATGTTTAAGATTTTAACAATCATCCTCTTTATAAGAAGAAGGTGCTCAATCCCAAAGTTAAAGATGATTCCATTTTAACCTTAGAAAATTCTTGATCAATTCCGTTTAAAGCCAAAATATATTCTCAAGATAAAACTCTACCTTTACAAAGAAGGACACAATAGTAATTCCCAAATAGTTCATATAATTATAATTTGATTATTGAAAAAATCTAGTCTGCATTTGAATTCGAAAGTTCGTTACTCAATAAGCTTATTTTCCTAAATAGACCAAATTTTCAACTAGCTTATATCGTTTTTTTATTTTTTACATTCCTTTTTCACAAGGCACAATATAATTTTTCATAAGTAAATAATGATACTGATAGTAAAGGTAATATTGTTAATACGATGCAAGACTAGATTTTAATGGTAGTGCTTTGAATTAATTCTTTTATAAGTAATTTGACTATAAGTTAGATATGTAAATACATAAATATTATATAATATAGTTAACTCCATTCGGAGCCATGATTATATATTTCTTTTAGTTATTTGAAGAATAATCTTAGCATAATGATGTACTTGATAATCATAGACAGCACTTACTTAATTTTAGGTTGTAATACTTAATTATAAATTATTATTGATAATGAAATTTTTTTATTGAATATTTATTTAAGTGATATAAATAATTATTTTAAAAAAGTGTATTCTAAATAATAATTTACCTCTCTTCTAACCTCTGCGTCACTCTCTCTCGGCTTCTCTCCTCGCTCGCGCAGAGTCGTGCTCTCTCTCTACCCGCAGCAACCCAGCTCCGCCGCTCTCGTTCCTTCGCAGCTCGCCGACTCAGAGTCGCCGCCGATCTCCGCCGTCTCCACGCCTAGCTCGCCGATTCGCCGTCGAATTCAAGGCGAGTCTCGTTCCCCCCTCTCTGTTCGTGTGCTCGTCAGATCGCGAAAACATAGCGTGCGATTGCACGAGAAGTTGTTAGAATCTCGTACTTTAGGCCTCAATTTGTCAAATTGGTAGGATCCTGCGATCCTCGGAGACCTTAGAACAATCCCGCGGTGTGATCTCGATTTTAACGACCTCGCCTGCGATCGGAAAGACCGCTTCGATGCCGGCCGGTTCCAGGGTCGAACCGGATCGGATGCTCACCCGTTCGTTGTCGCGTGCTCCGCTTCGGGCATGACTGAATTTTCCAAATGCCCGTCTTACTAATGGGTTAGGGCAAACTAATAATGTTGTGAAGTTATGGGCTGCATTAGTTCAATAGAAGAAGCTTAAGGGGCTCGATGTGCTTTCCAGTGCTTATAATTCGTTATTGGAAGCTATATAGATCCTGCATACTTCTACTTTGCTGTGTTGGGATTAACGTAGATTGACCAATGTTCATTCTTGAATCCAATATTTACTTGAGCCCATATCCTATGCTATATCATTTGCATAGGGTAGGGAAATCCAGATTTGTTGAACACAACTGCTACTTGGCAAGTTAGCATTGCTTAAATCCCTCAAGGAGATAGAAGCAATCTTCTTTCCACAGGGTTCATTGGTAAATCAGTTTGTCACTGGTCAAGAAAGACCCCTCTAGACATTGTAGTTTAGCACAAAGAATTAGGCCAGACTACTCATATAAACAGGTTTATGAGTGGTCCACTCTACTGTTTTCCCATCCTTTTGAGAGCTTAATTGCTGGATGCAGATAGCTAGGGAAATGGCAGGACATGATGAATCAGAGACATCTGGAAGAAAAGAAAGCGAGGAGATTGATGTCCCAATCTTCAGCGGCGAGAATATGCAAAGCAACATGAAAGTCATTTATTACAGGTCTGTTTAGAAACTTTCGTTAAAATCTGTCACCATGCTTTTTTGCAGCATAGTTTAAGCTTAAACTGAAGTGGGACTAATTTAGGTTGTTCATAGATTTCCAGAATGCATCTTGATTATCGATACGCTTGCTTGCTTTATGTGGATGCTCTTATGGATCGATTTTCAGAAGTTTGTATGCTAGGAGATATTCAGTATTAGAAGGCACATGTAAATTACGTTTTTTCTAACAGACAGCCTTTAAGTTGTCTTGAAATATTTTATTGTTCAGTTCCAGTTTGAAACCCAAAACCTCTTCTTTCTCTCACATGTGCAGCCGAACGTTTATGTCCATTGTCGGTGGTGTCATTGCCGGGATTCTAGGATTCACAGGCTTAACTGGGTTCATATTTTACTTTCTCGTCATGGCAATCACCTCAATTGGCCTCATTGCAAAGACTGGATTTTCCATCCACTCGTACTTTACTAGCTGGAGTCAGATCATATTTGACGGTTTCCTGGGTGGGCTTATGGTATGCTTCTTTTTTGGTCGATCTATCTTTTATTATATCTTTTATGCAAGTTAAAAAGTTCTGCTTTTTCTTTCTTGAAAGAATTAAAATGAGTTCCCCTAGACCTAGAGTAGTTACATTTATGAAGTCTAGTTTTCACAATGTTCATTCTTAATCACTTGATGTTGGATTTGGGTAATGTGAGATTTATGGCTTTGTAAGTAAGTCTATAGTAGTAGGTGGGTTCGTGTGCCAGCTAGTGGAACCTCATGTTTTTATGGTAGTCCACTTGCTTCATTCTCCAAAAAATTAACTTTCTGTCGCTTGGGAGATTCTTTTTCCCCAATAATGGAATAGTGGACACATCTTGCTGACCAAGACTATATTGACACTAGAATTCATTCTCAATTTACTGATGAGTTGTTGTTGCAGCCAAAAAGATCCCATGATTTATAAGTAAAGTCAGTCCCTGAGTAGGAAAAGAGTAGTTAGTTTTTCTCTAATGTAAACAAGATTGACAATGCTAAAATTCTGATCCAGAGATGGGGGAGGGCGATTTTTGGCAAAGGTCACTTTAAATTTAGTTAGACTTGGTTATGGGTGAGTGCATGAAAACACCGACTCTAGAGGGGAAAATTGACATAATAATAAAGAGTTTGTAGACTAGTGCCCTCATTTGTTAAATACCTAATCAAGGAAATTTTGTAATTTTCAATGCACTGTCTGTCTTGTGTTATGCGTAACGAGTGCATTTAAAATGAAAATGTAATGGGCATGGTTAACAAGACCTTAATAATAACCCAATCAGCAATGCATGAAGTTTAGACAAAAGAAAAATAAACATAATAAATCAATTAAAAGTATACTATAGTAGAGATATATGTTCAATCAAATTAAACACAGTGAGATATATCACTTAGAGTTGATATGTTAGGCAGCTTATGCCAGACGAATATCAGAATGAAGAATGGAATATTTAGTTTTACACCTTGTTGTTCTCAGAGTAGTGTGGTAGCTCCTTTTTGTCACTAAGTTCATGATTTCACTAACATTATCTATATGAATGCCTTCTGTTTTGCAGTCGTTCGTGCTGTTTTGGACGTATCCTCTTTGATAAAATCTGTGTTGAATTATGGCTGAGAAGTTCTTCTTGCATATATTAGGATGATCTCAGGCAGCTTATGGAGCATGGATGAATGACAATATCATGGTCTTGTCAGCACTTCTTTTCTTGTATCCGTAATTCTTTCAGTCACGAGTTATGCCATTAGGAATTACAGTCGACATTAGGCACGTAAGAATAAAATAGTTACTCCCAATGGGGCGTTTGGTGACATAAGATGCCATAAAAAAGAAAAAGATATTGGGATAATGATGGTAGAAGTCCTAAAGCTTGTGTGATTAGTCGCTTTAGTCCTAGAACTTTTCTTTTTGGGACCTAAAACTTGTTCCAGTTTGTCACTTGATCTCTTCCTAGCATCAGTTTAAGTGGACGGAAAGTCTAAGTGGAAATTTTATTACGTAGACATGTGGTGCTAATAGACATGTGGTGCTAATATGACGACATGTGTGCTAATATGACACCATGTGGATACTACATCAGAATAAAAATTAAATTAAAGAAAAATACAAAAGAAGACGGAGAGAGAAGTGTTGGGAAGGGAGGGGCGGGGATGTTTAGCTGCACAGGGGGTGGTGCTGCCTCCCCCTTCATCTTGATTAGGGCCATCCGGTCCTCTTGGTAGAGTCAAGGTGAGAGCAGGCTGCTCATATGGCCACTAGCCAGGACCATGAGCAGGGTTGAGGGGGCTGCTTGCCCTTGCTAGATCTGGGCAAGGGCAAGTAGCCCCTCGCTGGGTACTCATTACTTGGTCTTGGACCCTTTTGGTCACTACAAATAGCCCCAATCAATTCAATGGGATGTGCTGGGAGGTTGCGGCCCTCGTTGCTGCTATGCAGCTCCACTGCATTGTCTCTCTCTCTCTCTCTCTCTCTCTCTCTCACAGAATTGTTTAAGTTTCAGATAGATTCGTTTTTTTTTTTAAAGTTTTTTGAACTGTTCAATTTTTTCTGATGGGGTACTAGTGAAATGACGTCATTTTGTGTTTGAAGAAGCTTCATCATGTTAACAGCCACATGGGATTGAAGAATTACAAAAAAATGCCATGTGATGCTCCGTTCACAAAAAACCAATGGGTGAATCAGAAGTGCTGAAGTGCATGTCATCAGTAAGTTTAGGTTATTAAATGGACCAAAAAGAATTTTAGGAATGAAGTGATGGATCAAAACTAATTTTAGGTCTTACACTGTCATTATCCCAAAATTACGCCGTTGTTTTTGCTATTTCATTTCTATGTTGATTCTTTCTTGATTTGTTTTCCTGATTCCTTAGACTGTCATGCCTTTTGCTATATATCTATTCTGATTGTCTCATTTTGACCCTGTATGATTTTCATGAGAATATGTGCAACGGATAAACCAATACCATGATGTTGCCGAATGCTTGCTAGTGTGACTTTAGTGGACTATGAAGCATATGAGAGTTTTCTTTCAGATGCATTGTATTCTTATTGATATAATTGGATTTGCCTCCACGTTACTCCTTGACGGAACAAGATTTGCGTATGACATCGTCCATATATTCTGAGGGGAGTGTCGTGACGGAAGGCCAAGAAGCTGCGCTCACGCTGCATGGTCTCCTCTGGTTTGAGGTTCTGGAACAAATTTGAAGATTGCTTCCATACTGCAATGGATCCATCTTTTGTCCCTCTCTTTTAAGTTATGTGACTTTTCTCTGAATCAAAGAGAGCTTTCCTAGTTATGTAGGACATGGTTTTTTGAGCTACGAAACTGTAACTGATAAGAAAGTATGTAGGCAGAATGCGAGTTTCTTCCCTCGATGATGAGCTTTGGCTTGATTGTGCTCGTTGACGGATTAGACACGGTATATCGTCTCTGGTTTTGTTTTAGTTAAGACTTTGGATTTGTTTC
The DNA here is from genome assembly GCA_014182845.1 of Corymbia calophylla. Lineage (NCBI taxonomy): Eukaryota > Viridiplantae > Streptophyta > Magnoliopsida > Myrtales > Myrtaceae > Corymbia > Corymbia calophylla. The sequence goes on along the minus strand of CM024698.1, from coordinate 23,152,807 downwards.
ATGCTGCTCTTCGGACATCTTCGGTCAGTTGTTACGGTGCCTTCCTCTGCTTTTCACAGATTGCATCATGAAGGAGATGCTTTGTTCCTATAAAATCCAGAAGAGTAAATGATATGGGTCCGGGCAACTTCCCTTCTTTGAGTTAGCTCCACTATTTTGTCAATAAGGAACCCTTATACTTCATTTGGCCGCTGAAAATTGATAAAATCATAATAATCTCAGTGTGAAATCACGAAATTTAGCATCCATATGGAGCAAAAGTTGCACGAAATTTCATCTTTATTGGACATTTTTGGGGCAGGGATAGTACTATTACAATTGCTAAAATAAGTATATGCTCTATTTACTTCCGTATTCGATAAATTTTGCACCGACCAGGAAGAATTTTTTTCGTCCATCAGCCTGAGCAAGCTTTGGTTAAAATGTCGATAAATCAATTTTATCACATTTAGTGAAGGTAAACGTCACATGAATGTACAGAGATCCCCTTCTTAATCAATTATTACGTATCGAATTCATCCTAACATCTATTAATGATACATGTAAATTTTTCATACATCAAAATTTAGATTCCATTTATTTCTTTGAAAAAAATATTTTTTAAAAATTGATCATCTGAAATAATTAATCAACGAAGAGTATTATTATTATCAATTATAGTTGTCCAAAAATTTATGAAATATTTTTCGTCTATTTTTTTTAATAAACGATGGATTTAAAAAAAAAAAAATTATTTATTATGCTATGGCGTTTCCTTTTCTTACCTCCGCCGTCCCTTGATATCTCGCCACGTGGCCTAGAGATACCTGCTGTCACTCATCGACGCACAGAATGCATAGAGAACAGAGATAACGAAGCCTGCAGCACATCCTGCGTCACACGATGCGTCACATCACGCGGACATCCATCCATCCCATCCCATCCCATCCACCGCATCCATCCTTACATGCATGCATGCACACGCTGCATCCCGCCGTGGCATGTCGCGCATGGATGTCCATCGGCACGCTACTCCCGTTCCGTGGCTTGACGGAGATTGAGGAAGCGCCGTTAGGCACACGAGAAAATTTTTCCACGTCATGGCCAAAACTGATTAATCAAATGATTAATCTTTTTTTATTCCGACCCAAAAAAAGATCTTAATTTATTAAAATGAAGCGAGAGATTATTATTAAATATCAAATTTGATTAATTACTGGGATTGCTTCAATGACTATCTTTTCATATATGAAGGGGGAGGTAAAGAGTTCGACTCTCTATCTTTTTAAATAGCAGTGTTGGGATATTTAGTTTCGGATTTGATTTAATTTCAACCGTAAAGAGGTAAAGAGATGAGATAAAAATATAATAGTGACTTGATAGAAAAAAAAATCTAATTGATTAATAAACATATGATGATAATGATTTTCTGATATTCTTGAAAATTAATAGAATTTTTTTTTTATATTTATATAAATCCAGCTGGACAGCCCTGACCAGACCTCTCTTGCGTGCTTTCTTTTCTATGGAAGATTCTGAAAAGCTCTCTCTCTAGGTACCTAACGTGATCATACGCGCTCGAGCTGCGATCCCCTGCCTCGCGCGTACCGTAGTGGAATCGTGATCTCGCTTGTGAGCCGCTCGCATGGCCGCCCGCTCTGTTCTGACGGAATAAATCGGAGGGCTGAGGAAGGACAAAACTGTTGGCGCCCGCCGAATGAGGTCCCTACGAGGGGGGGATGGATAAGGGCTTCATTTCGTTCATTTCAGATTCTTTATATTTATTTATTTCTCTTTTTGATTTTTATAAATGATGGTTTTATGAAACTTTGGGATAATTATTTTCGTGGCTACTAAACTTTTCGTTTAATTTTTTTTATAGTAAAGATGTTGCTCAATCTTTTTTTAATTATTATTATTAATATTATTATCATTATTATAAACCTATTATGCACCAAAGGCCCACCAGAAACCAAATGTCCATAACTTTCTGTTCATGATTATTTGAATTCTAAGCTAATCTTGCTTAGCGTGGCTGAACTTTGCTTAAGCTTTTAGCGCGATTGCATTTCTAGCAGATTGTGTTGATGCACAATTCAATCTCGAGATTAGTCGTCAAAGCTTTTTTCTGTTGCCGAAGAAGTGGACCTATGTGCACTAGCAAGGGTTAAAAGAATCATGATTCTTATATCCAGATCACCATTCGATGTTTAAATTAGTAGACAAGAGAGACTAAGTGTGTAAAGCCTAAAAGACAAAGAAGAGAGAATCAGAATCCCTTGTCTGAGCTTTAGAGATTACCAGTAGGTGATTCTCGATAGTTGGTGGCCTAGTTGTCTAATTAAATTACTTTTCAATTCAATCACTATAGGGGGTTAGTCTAGTGATTACCATTCTCACATGAAAATGGAAGGTTGGGGAGTTCGAAACTGTTCTCTTCCAAATAGGGGCTGAATTTATGGGGTTTCGCTAGGCGAGCCCAATTGGGGCCCGCCAAACTCCTCACGAATGAGCTCCAAAGTCTAGGAATGCATAAAAACTTTTCAATCTCAAGAGAAATCGAAAGGAAACTAACGAGTCTTCTCAAGATTAGTGATTCCAAGCAATCAATCAACCAACGGATGCTGGTTTGCAATTAGGCCTAGTTTGGCTCCAGGACAAAGAATCCTCAAATGAATTCCCTCGTTCAATCGTTTGGATTGTGAAAATGAAAAGCATTTGGATTCAATGAAAGAATACTTTTCTCTGGTAGCCGGTAACCAGTCATTGCCAGGTTATTGGTGGCGGGGGCCCCAATACTGACGACAAAAGTTCGGTGGTCCGATCATCTCATTGGTCATTCCACGAGAGAATTACGAATAGATGTAACCAAGCGGATCTTTTAAGTCCCCATAAAATCATGAACCGTTTTAGAAGAAGAGATTTTGGAGCCGTTCGATGATCTCATTGGCCATTCAACAAAAGTCTAGAGCTAACAACATACAAGATGATATTCTAAATCTCTAATTTTACAAAAATGATTTATTTTTTCGCTTTATCACTCAAGAAAATTTTGGCAATTGCAAGCCGCGACTTCGAGATTTCTTTGTCACTGCTATAAGGACGTGAATAATGTGAATAGCTATGTGCGCTTTACGTACAATCACCTTTGCTAATAATTCCAATAGATGATGGGTGCGAAATTCATCATAGTACGAGATATGCGAGTGCATTGACGATAATTTTGATAACTATATTACACATAATGATTGTTACAAAGTTCATCATAGTCAACGATATGTACAATAAGTGTTAAGTTATGACCAAGCATAAAGAGGTCGTTAAATAGTGTCGCCGAAATCCTAATGATCAGAGTCAATTATAACCCAATATTGTGAATGCTATGAAAAATTCTTTTCAATATGCCAAAAATGCAGCAATGATAATACGGATATGCAAATGTGTTGATGGTGATCCGAATAGCTATATTACCTATGATGATTGGTAGGTGCAATAAGTATAAAGTCATGACCGAACACACTAATAAAAGGATTCGTTAAACAACGTTTCCAAAGCCCCGACGATCATAGTCGATTGAAGCGCATGCCCATTGGTGACATCACATATATTATGGAAAATAATCTTAGCATGTCTTAGTGTTAAATGCAAAATAAATGTAGCAATGGTAATACTAGATACGCAGATGTGTTGGTGGTTATTCAGGTAGCTACATTACGTACGACGATCATTACAAAGTTCATTATAGTCAACGATAGGTGCGACACTCTTGTAAAAGAATTCGTTAAATAGCGTTACCAAAACCCTAATGATTAAAATCGATTGTAGTGTATGCCCATCAATGACATCACATATGCTACGGAAAATTCTCTTCGGCGTGCCCTAGGGTCACAACCAAATTAAATGCAGCAACGATAATACGGGATACAAAAAATGGGTTGACGGTAAAGTTAGATATACTAAAAACGCTTCCGGGTTCAGTCCTAATAGACTACCATTGTTCTGTTGTAGCTAATTTGAGTCGATTAGGGTTTGTTCACACATGAAGCCCGCCTCCCTCGCAAAAGGTAACGGCACTGACACAAGAAGAGACGAGGTTCAGACTCGCCTTCAGCAATCCACAAGCGATTTTCTCATTTCGGCCACGCCTCGTTTGCAGGGCTCTGCTGCATATTTGCATGAACGTTGGCCACGTTCCCGCACGATCTTTGAACTGCTGTTACAACGCTTACAAGCTTCCTTCTTCTGCCATTGAATATAAATCAAACCCTAAAGGTAAAGAGTAGCTTCAACCAGACAAAAAGTTTTGGGTACCCAACCATCTTCCAATTTTGAGGTTTCGTTTGAGAAGCAAGAATGGAAAAGCCATCGTCCCCATCTGCTCCTAAGCATGAAAGGAGCTCATCCATTGACAACGAGCCCAAGGCATTGACTTATGAAGAATTTGAGAAAGCCCTGGTTCAACTCTTTCTTTTCTATAATCTTTATGAAGTTCTGCATTTGTTCTGGTTAGCTAGTTTATATATGGTACCTTTTCTTTGATAATTAGCGGGCACCTGCATTTTAGCAGAAGGGAGCACTGGAAGTAATCAATACCCACACTCGAGAGGAAGCGGAGAAGATCTTCTTGGCGGTAATTAATCGATGCATAAATTTTATACATTCCAGTGATCTGTTAATGTTTCTTGATTCATCAGGTACCCAGAATTCTGAAAAGGAAAAAACAAAAAGGCGGCTCTACTCCATGCTTAATAGTCTTTAAGCATAAAAGGCTTTATAGTTTCGGGTAACATGCACAAAATTAACATTTGGGATTCAAAGTCGTTCTTTTTCAAATGCGAGGAAGTACATCTTAATAAGGAAACAGTGGCCCGAGGAAAAATCCACTGATCACCTCGTGGACCAGGTAAAATAAGAGCCAAAAAACCTAGAACAGTGGCTCCAAAATGAAGTTATTTATGTTAGTATGGTGGCGGCAGCGAAGTATGTAGATAACTTTCTTAAAGATGCTGTTGCCTTCACTAGTCACTATGGGGGGAGAAGAACAGAAAGCAAATCACTTTCATAATACAACTAAAACTCTGCGAAAAAATTTAATAACTTGTAAATATATCTTAAAATAAGATTTCTAACATTCCTATTGATCAAGAGTCGTTTTCTTTCAATATGCGATCCTAAAGATGGAAGCAGTGTGATCATTGACAAGCACATCTTTTGTTTTTTTTGTCTTATATTACTCTTGGAATGTAATCAAGCTAATTATTGCAAATCATAACTTTTCATTAGATGGTTCTGGATATAAGATGAATATAACCATTGAAAGGCCACACTCTTTCAGTACACAACAGATGCCATTCATGATGAATTGATGTCATCACTTTAACATTGCAAATAACTTTTCTCGATTAATATCTTCATAATATTAAAATCTGCTCCAACAAATTAAACCCATGCTGTGTACTTGACGAGTATTTGCCACATAATCTATACAATAAGTATATACCTGTGATAATCTTAATCCTTGGGAGTAGCAATATTCTTTTCATAATGTATGACACGGAATGTTTGCCCTATCTTGTTGGCTTGAAAGTTGCTGGCGTCGGCATGCAAGCTAATGTTTGAGACACTATGGAGATCAGATCAATGAGATCCTATTCGTGATTATGAGGGCTGGCTTTTATGAACGGTTACGTGTTTTCTGAAGGCTACTTCTTAAGGTATAGTTAACTCAGTGGCGGTATCTGCAGGGATTAAAACCGGTGGGAAGTGCAGTGAATGCGAAGCTTGACTCCAAGGCCAATACAGACGAAAAAGATGATGAAGCCGATGACATCAATGAAGTAAAGGAACCCTAATATGGATCGCAGTGTCATCTCGGAAAGATGCCATTGCGTTGCTTCCATCCATTACCAATATCATAATTAATTTCTAGTTGTACTAATATTGTCTGATATAAACTTCATTTTTCATAGCACATTCCTAAGAGAATATGGTGAATATTGTGGATTTTTATTTATGTTTACCATCGCATATGTAGCAATGTGGACAGCATGCTTCTATCCTCATCATATGTCGATCTCTCCATTGGTCTATCTATAAGGCCAATAATCAATATAATGTCATCATATTTGTATTAATCATTCGTGTTATTTCCTCTCATTAGCCAATGTGATTGTCAATTATCTTGTATTAAAAATAGATAGAAATGTATCAATTTCAATCTGCTTTCTCATGTCAACAAATTAAACTTCCGTCGCGCGCTAGTCATATTGTTGCGTCCAATCAAGAATTGCCACCCGATTCAGGATTCATATACACCAGCACGTGAAATGCATATGGAAACCCATTTTCGTATGCATGTTAAATCTGTTTGCATATGTTGATCCATTTTCATATACATGGTAAATCTGTTATTCGTTTGTTTGTTTGTGTTGCATATAAACCGTAGAGATTCCATCATTGTTTTCCTTAATAGATCTAGAGAATAAATGATGTGTACATATAGATGTGAAGAATCAAATACAATATCACGAAAAGTAAATACTAACGTGAAATAAACATATGAAGGAAATTTCTATTTTTTGCTTCTATACTTTCATGTTTTTTCTAATTAAGTCCTATACTTTTAATTTATCTAATCAACTATTTTGACTTTCAAAAAAATTCTAATGGGATAGTTACACATTTGGTTCTTGAATTTTGGTCCACATATAATGTAGATCATCAAACTTTTAATTTGTTCAATGTGGTCCCTAAACTTTAACCCAATGTGTAATGTTATCCTTGAATTTTCAATTTGTTCAATGTAATTCCTAAATTTTTGGTAAATATTCAATTTAACCCTTAAACTATATGAAATCTCCAATGTCAATTTTCCATTAGTTCAAGTTCATGTAACAGTTGGGGATTAAATTGAAAATGTATAAAAAATTCATGGTATGCATTGAAAGAAATTAAAAATTCAGAGACGGTATTGCACATTGGACTAAAGTTTATGGACCATATCAAATGAATTAAAATTTTAGAGATATTGCACATTGGGCCAATATTTGAAGATTATTTATGTAATTTTTCCTTTTCTAATCAAGTTCATCCAGTACCATATTCGATTAAATCAGCTCAAGTGGCCGTAAATACGATGGTCATTAACTATGCTCTGCTTATGGGATGTGTGAGCATCAATTATGACTTGAAATAGCCTCTCATTTCCAAAATCTCGAAATCAAGGCCCTCCCTAAATTGGTCAAATGCGTCCACCACAATCAGTGACTACATGCCAAAAAGACAGCTCACAAACGTAAGTAACTTCCCAAGGACAGTCAATTCCACTGCCAAGTGCTCTTGTTATCCTGCCATCTCCTCATGGTTTTCATGTTCTCTCTCTCCCTCTTCTTAAATCTCGCAGTTAATGTCATTTCCATCTCGAGTTTCTTTACACAAACCCTAGTCTTCTCTCTAGTCTGGATCTAGTACTTTGTTCAACAAAAAACTAATACATACTTCTCTCTAACATGGAGACCCAAAAGCTCTCTACTCAGCTCGAGAGAAAACTGTCCATCGATTCCGAGCCCCGAACGCTCACGAAGGAAGAGCTGGCCAAGGCCAGAGTATGTACCCTGTATCCTCACATGTATTTACGTACCACATTTATCTACCGTTTATGTTGGGAAGCTGTTACTTTGTTCTGTTTTTGTTTCCTTTCTCTGTTTCTGAAAGTGCGTTTGTGCGCGCGCGCGAGATCTGTTACGTAATGCTCATTTTCATTTACACTAACGACGAGCCTATTCATCTTCAGGCAGCTGCAGAAGCTTTCATCAGTAGAGACGGTCAAAGTGCTGTGAGTGTCGATCTCGTTATGCTGGCTCTTTCTTCTTCTACTACTTCTGTTTAAATCTTTAGCTCGTGTTTGAACGGAAATTGGGTTACATCACATCAAACAAATAACTTCAAACCATCATTTATCGATCCTTTCTTCTCGCTTTTCTTCCTTCTCATTAGATAATGTGTAATAAAGTTGACTTCTGTACCTGTAACAACCAGTCATCTCCCGTCTCCGGACGGAAGTCAAGCACGATTTTCTCTAACTCGTCGAGATATGCTTCTCACTTTTGCTGCTGTTCTCCATACTGGGCAAGGTTTCCATTATCCCGGTCACGTTTGCGTTGAAGATGATTCCTGATCTCCTTTTGCTTACATATATGCGCAGGGAATAACGACGGAGGAGGGGAGCTTGAGGGCTGAAGTAGGTGGAGGCAAATGCAAAGAAGGCGAAGACAAAGTCGCTGCTTAATCAGTACAATGACGTACCATCAATCAATTCCTTGTAGTGACTGCTTGCCACTGAGCTGTTTAGCTTTCTCCTCTAAATATCATGTGATCGACTTTGTTGATTCCGTAATAAAAGCAGCCATGATGTTTAAGTCTATTGCTCTGCGATGTGTGCTAACAATTTGTTTATACGGAGGATTTTTGTTCGCCAAGAAATTGGTCATTATTTAGAAATTTTTTGTTTTTTTAATACATCATTGTATATGTATTGCACCAGCCAACAAATGCTCTTTGGTTCCGTCCAAATTCTTATTTTGTGTACGGCAAGGTTGCATAGGTCAACGATGCGAGAACAAGTGAATTATAAAATTCGAGTGAATTGGAAGTTTTAATACAAAAATAACTAATAATATTGTTGGTTGAGAATCAAGATCGAACACTATCAACTTTTGAATTGAAAGATGCATACTACGTCCATTCACTTGGGGGCATCATCATTACAGTTAACACGCGCCACAACTGTCGAATGGGACTTCAAGCTTCTTGACACACCATGGCCCCTCCGGCAATGGTTGGTGGCGACAGCACCTATCGGAGAGTCCTTGTCATTTTTTTTTTCAGTTTTTATAATTTTTTTAGTTTTTAAATCTAATTAAATAAGATTTAAAGAAAAAATTAATAACAGAATGCCAATAGAGAAATTAATTTAAAAATCCCACAACAATTTTTTTAGTTAGAAAAATTGATGATATTAACATAATGACTCGATAATATCAATTTGAGAAATTTTATGACTTGATTGTACTTTTTAAAAATTTTAAGTCTTAATTATACTTTCATAATAAGTTTTAAGATTTGTAGTGTACTTATCTCTTGGTCTTTTTACATGGCACTTTGGTGGTCCATTTATGATTTGTTGGGCCGTGATCCCTTCATCTCTCTAAGCGGTTCATATTCCTCTCCGGCCATTTTCTATAGGCCATGTTTTCTTTTGCCAGAATATGTTGCTTTCTAACTTTTGGCAGATGAGAAATTCTTGACCAAGTGGAAATTAATTATTTCTCATGCCTAAAAATCACCACTTTTATTGTCAACTATCAATGAAACCTGTTCTTTATTATTCTCTTGAATGTTATGATGTTTCATCACCCCAACAATTTCCCGACGCTATCAATTGAATCAACCCGAAAAGGGAAAAAAAACCTGAAAAAAAGGGAAAAAAGCTTTCAATCAGAACTTTAAATATTTCAACATAGAAAATAAAGAAGTTCTTCCAACTCATGTATAAAAGTTAACAGGAATTGGCGTAGGAAGAGTAAGAGGAAAGAAGGAACATCATGTTCTTTGCTAAACAATGTCACCCACATTGGCGATTTTATTACGGAATCAACAGAGTCGATCACATGATATTTATAGGAGAAAGTTAAACAGCTCAGTGGCAAGCGGTCACTACAAGGAATTGATTGATGGTATGTCATTGTACTGGTTAAGCAGCGACTTTGTCTTCGCCTTCGCCTTCTTTGCATTTGCCGCCACCGACTTCGGCCCTCAAGCTCCCCTCCTCCGTCGTTATTCTCTGCGCATATATGTAAGCAAAAGGAGATCAGGAATCGTCTTCAATGCGGACATGACTGGGATTATGGAAACCTTGCCCAGTATGGAGAACAGCAGCAAAAGTGAGAAGCATATCTCGACGAGTTAGAGAAAATCGTGCTTGACTTCCGTCGGGCCCGGTGAGGCAAACGGAAGGCTGTACCTGCGAATCAATCGATTGCATCATATCATCAAGTAACATAGAGGATGAATGATGATTGCCGAACAACTTTTTGTTGTCAACTATCGATCGCACCCGGTGCACAGCCCGTGCAAATCTCGTGCACAGCAAAAGTATATTTTGCATCTCGTATCTTCACAGAGTATGACTGTGCTGCCGATGAAACATGCAAGTTGGATATCTCTGATTTTTCCGTCTTTCATTGCCATTATTAAAACCACAGCATTTGGGTTCTTCTAAATTCTCAAAAAAGGCTCGTCGTGTGTCGAACATTGTATAGAAGACCAGTTGTAAACGCGGAAAGTGTTGCCTGTTTGTGCTTGCTTGTCCATCGGTGAAATCAGAGGTTGCCTACTACAAAAGCGTGCTTTTTCGGTCGTGGGTTGGTCTCCCGGTAGAAAAAGGTTGTCCAGCAAGCTCAACTTTCAATATACCAGGTCCATCATCCGGGCTTATTAGCCTTTAGAGCCATTATATCGATTTTACTCTTTAGACCACCCTCAAGAGCTTCCCAGACAAACATTTTGGCCACTAGATCACCTTCATATTTTGACTTATACTCCCAATTAACCGATCCTCATGAGCCATCTTCATTTGTCTTGCGAGCAGGATTGTTTTGCTCTAAGTGGTTGCCAAGTTGCAGGTGTCAGGATACACATGTGAGTCACGTGTGAGATTGGTAAGATATATATGTGAATTGTGTTAGAAAAGTTTCATGTGAGACGAATCAATAAACGTGTGAGATTATTAGGATATATGTGTGTGCTAGAGAAGTTCCATATAAGACGAACAAAAGTGTGATTTCTCGGTTGTGGGTCGTTCTCCCAATAGAAAAGGGTCGTCTGGCAAGCACGACTTTTTCAATATACTAGGTCCATTATCCGCGCTATTCGCCTTTAAGGCCATTATATCCGACCTTGATTTTACTCTCCTAGATCGCTTATTGAGCGGCCTCATGTTCCTCTTCCGGCGGATCTCAAGCTTCACCGGAAGCTTGTTGCCGCCGCCCATGATCTGCTCCAAAATCTCCGGTTTCATCTATTGCACCATGGAATCGAACCCCACCGTGAACCGACGGGCAAAGTCAAAACTTGAAAATGGGAATTGCAATCTAGCGCATGTGCCAATTGCGTGCGGAAACCGTGCGTGTCATTTCTTAGCCGAATTCTAAAAAGAATCATGAAAGTTTTCCAAAATCATGACCGGACCGATGAAACTTACTAGCAGAAACATTATTAAGGAAAATGCTCGTAATACCTAAATGCAATGCAAAGGCCCACGGGATGTGAATACTTTTTTATTTATTATTTATTTAAGAGTGATATCGATCCCTAAATTTTTTTATGAGATAAACGATAATATTTGCGTTGGCGACAAGAAGAGGAATAGAGGAGTGGAGTGCGAGGGGGAAGATGATGGTGGCGACACCCCAGAAGAGCTTCCTCGTGTTGCTATGGAGAGCGAAGAGAGACTTGAAGGCTATTAGAATACTTAAATAATAAACTACGTGACGAACATGAGGAGGCTTGGAATCTTGGCCTTTTCCTTTCTTGGGGTGAAGATGAGGAAAATCATGACATACATAGACTAGATCAGACGTTGGGACCTACCTTTTCGTTGTCAACTATCAATTGCACATGATGCACACCCCATGCCTCCCTCATGCGAACTTAAAATATACTTCGCATTCCTCGTGTGGGCCTAAAATTTAATTCACATCTCATATCAATCTATTCTACATTATATACTTATCTAGTAACAAAATGTAATGATTTAATTAGTTGGGACACGCTTTAGATTAAAAAGTAAATTCTACATGTTTACGACACGGAGCCGAGCTAGTGAGATTCTACAACGTGGGGTTCAGTTCAACCTATACTAGGTCCTGTAGTGCGAGTGCCAAAAAGACGATGTCACAAGCTTGCGTATGATGAAGCCCGGCTATTGGATTGACGTTAGCCACCATTGCAGACCGCGAGCACCGTCTTACGATAGTCGAATCAAGCTCCTCGAGCGATGCAATTTTTGGAGCCAAGTGCAATCGATAGAGAAACAAAGGCTAAGATCACAGTGGAAGCGACAATGGATTCTTTGTTGCGGTTGATAAAATGAACTTTTCGTAGGCAAAACAGATAGATGTAGCTGACAAGAAGAGTCTCTGCGTGCGCAGGACACAGAATTGAGCTACTGAGATGGGTTCAATTCAAGAGTACGACAGGGTCATGTGGACGCGAGTTCGAAAAGACGATGTCGCTAACGCTGCTGATATCCATCTTAAACCTGCTCCTCCGCTTGTTTGTTCGTGAAGCTGAGCTGATGCTGCTTTGCCGGGCCGCGGTCGGCATCTTTCTCTGCCTGGCCGTCCATCATCTCCATGGACCCACCCTGGTCGTTCACTGTCTTCTTGGGATCGCCTTTGTTGCGGCGATAGATGGTGTACAATAACAGCTGCATCGCCCCAAGCCCACATCCAAACCCGTTGGGCACCTGCCAAACGCCGCCACCACCAAGAATCCTCAACTTCATTATAATTTGAAACCAAACCAATCACGGCATTTCGATCATCATGAATTTTGGCAGAGAGAGAGAGACAGAGAGAGAGAGATATGAACCGCTTACAGCGACGAAGGGATCATGGCCAAGGAGGCCATAGATGAACCAGGAAGTGCCGCATAAGAAGACGAACAGGGACAGGAAGAAGGGCATGTACTCCACGCTTTTAGTCTTGATCACCACCCTCTGCACGTCACAACATAAGTGGTGAGAATACGTTGAATCAGCTTATCATAGCTTGAGAATCAGAATTTTGGAATTTTTGTGGAGTCTTTTTATCATTCTAGGAAAAAAAACATATTTTTGCCTTAAAAATATTCTACATGGGTATCCAAATTTTTCCGTTCGACTATGAAAACAATGGTCGATGCTTTAAACGGGGCAGTATGCTAGAGCTTACCATGATCGACAGGGGCGAAGCATACATGATGATGGAGAAGACGGTGGTGGCCACGCCACAGAAGAGCTTCCTCATGTTACCATGGAGAGCGAGGAGGGACACCAAGGCGACGGCAGCGAACACAGTGAGCACAAATGTGAGGAGGCCCAGGATCTTGCCTTTCTCTTTCCTCGGGGCGAACACGAGGAAAATCACGACGTACACAAACTCGATTGCGGCGCCGGTGCCATTGATCGTCGACACCAAGAGGTTGTTCGGCGACACGAACGGAAGGCCATACCTGCAGAACGACCAATCGCATCACATCACCAAGTAAAACACGGAGGATTTGTAGAACCTACCATATCGAGGAGTTGAAAAACCCTAAAAGTCCATTTTAATTTCATTCGAAACATCCAAATTCTAGAGAAATGATGGATGGACACTTCAGCTTGCACCAGATTTTAACTGTGGAGAAGAAAATAAGTTCTAGAGATGCATGACGGAGACGGCTAACGTGCTCCACAAAGTTCTAAATTTAAAGAGTTGTCATTGCATTATGTAATTGAAGACAAACAGAGGGCAATGAAACCAGAATCCTGCTGTAGATGCATGGCGGACCCATCACAATTCACGAGTAACTACTACTATAAATGAAACCAGAAATGGAATAAATTAATGACTAGAGTTGGCACAATATAAAATAGAGAAAGTGGGAAGGTGAGTTGGTAGAAGAAAAGGAAGGTCACGAGAAGAGTACCAAGCAGAAAGCAAGCAGTTAAGGAGGGTCATGACGTAGGGAATCCCTGAGAACTCCTCTGTAGACTTGCTCTGTATTATCCTTTTGAATGTTATCCTGTATCATCAACCACAAAAATCTCATCTTTGCTATTGATTCAGTCGACCCGAAAAGAAGGAAGAAGGGGAATTCGTGAAAAAGAGCAAGAGGTTCCAATCCAAACTGTCGAAATTCAACTAGGAAGGGAAGAAGTCCTTCCCAGTTCCAGTTATGTACCGAAGTTTAAGCGGACATATGCATACGAAGAGTTCGAGAAAAGAAGAAGGAATGGCATGTTTTCTGCCACACAATGAAAGACGCAGGTGGTTACTCACATTGGCGACAAGAAGAGGAACAGAGCAGTGGCGTTTCCTGTAAATGAACAGAACCAGAGAGAGAGAGAGAGAGAGAGATTCATCAACTAGTGAAATGCAAAGCCAAGAACACAAAAACCAGTACGAGTTCCTACAAAGGAATGTAGAATTTGCTGAGAGGACAGGGTCCAACCAAATTCAACATGAAAAACAGGGAGAGCCCTCTTTTTTCGAGGAAACGAGAACCCACCAAAGATACCGAACAAGAAATGCAGAATGTCCATTTCTTCTTCTTCTCTTCTTGAACGGTTGCCTGCGAAAAACTGCTGCAGGGTCAAGAATCGTCGAGAATGAAGGTGATAGTGCGAGAGATTGTGGAGAGGGGACGAGGACTTCTTGGGTTTATATGGAGGTGGCAAGGCAACGGAATCACTTTAATTTAGTCTTCCATCTTCGTTTTATTATATCCTCTCGCTACAACGAAGATAACTTTACGGACGCTCGAGAAAGGGGAGGGAGAGACACACCTTCTTCTAAACTCTCCCTCTAACTGTAAAATCGAATGAATTTTCTTGGCGTGACTTGATAGGGGCACAACATCAATCAACACGTGAAGAGTATTTTTTTTCCCGTTCTTTTGGCATTTTCCCATAAAATAAGACTTTGCCAAGGCAGGGCCATGCAGCTGGGTGAAGCAGGGCAACGGGCGTGACCTGGCCGGCCGATCTTTTCCCTTTCCCCATAGGCGAAGGGCAGCAAAGGCAAAACGAAGGGCATGGAGACCGAGCTCTCCGTCCCAATGCGGAAGCCCGCCTTCTGACGTGGGCGAGCATGCTACTATCGGAAGAGTTTGTCATCGCTAGTGACCCCTTCCCAGGCCGGCCCCTTCCGAAGCCGGCCCGTCTGCTGGTAAATACCGATACAAAGCGTCTGTGAAGAAGGGCCGGCCCGGGTTTGCTTAACATTTTTTTTAATAATATTTCGATATATTTTTTTAATTTTTTCTTCCATTTTCATTCTTTACAAAGCGTCTAGCCTGCTAGATTTGTGCACCTTTTAAATATTCATTTATTTTTCAGAAATATGTAAAAAATAAAAAGATAAAAGAAAAAAAAATTTAAAAATGATGAAATGTGACGAGTGGGCCGGTGTAATCCATCCCATTCTTTTAGTCTCTCGGGAGTTCTGTTTAGAACTGTGTCCATTTCTTTGCTGAGCCCAAGTACGGAAAATGAGAATGACAGAATGGCGAAAAAAATGAAAAAAGAAAGATGAAGACAGCTGGAGCGGGCGAGCAAGAAAAAAAAAGGAAAATGAGAAAAATGACAAAAGAACTTCAAGCAGAAGGTAGAGCGGGGCGGGGGGAGATGAGGGGAGAGAGAAAACAGAACGGCAGGGGAGGAGCTGGGCAAAAAAAGGAAAATGAGAATGACAGAACTTCAACGGGGAGGATACCAGTGAAAAAGAAAAAACTTGGAAGGAGAGAGCAACCGAGAGAAAGACGAGATAGAAAGGGAGAGAGGAGAGAGAAACCGGGGGGTTGTTGGCTCGCACAAGGAAAGAGAGAGACACACACAGAGAGAGCGGAGAGCGAGGAATTTGTTCCGCTTTGCTGGTGGCTCGCCTGAACCGTCCTCGACCTTCGTCGGAAGCCAACTCCCTCGTCGCCGTTCGTCACAGCGAGCATCCGAATCAGGTAACCCGGGAACGTTCCGTTTCTCCCTCGCTTATCGAGCACGAGAACGTTACACCAAACCGACGAGATTTTGGGCAAACCCTACTAAATCCAAACAGATTGGTTGCCAATAGCGTTGATTTGGAGCTTAATATGCTGGGTTTATGCCATGAATGATGTTAAATCCAGACTGGAAGTAGTGATATTCCATAGTGCACATCAACCGTTTGACAAAATGTTTGAGTGAAGCACCGAATTCGAGTTCTTTGTTTTGCGTTCGCTTTGTTCTAATATTGTCGCATTATCACTGAATCTGGGTTTCTATTTGATTTTGTGGCATATCATTTGATGTCCGAGTCGGCCCCGGATGTACGTCTTCTCGTCGGAAAATCCACACCCTTTGCCGGAAGCGCCCGCTGTTAGAGACCGCCATGGTCAGTCCCCTTTTCTGTCTTGGCGTGCATATATGTGTTTGATTTGTTAGGAATGGTCGTTGTATCGAAATATATGTGTCTGGTGTCATTAACTTCGCTGGCGACGTTTGGCAACGGCGAGAGAGATGACCGGCGGTCCGGAGAGACGACCTAGTGAGGATTGGCGAGGTTGTTTGTTGACGCCAGACCGGTTGTGATTCTGGCGTGAGTTCGTGTAGTAAGGTCTCGGTGTTGAGTCTGTCCATGCGAAGCTTCGGTGATGGCGTGGCCTCGGCGGAAGAGACGGGCATGGAGAAGGAGACGCAGAAGAGAGGAAGGAGAGAGAGAATAAAAGAAAAAAAAAACAAAGGAAAAGAGAAAAGAAAGAATTAAAGGAATTTAAAAAAAAAAAAAGGGCTTCGGGCCTTTTTGTCGCGGGCTGATCGTTCGCCAGAGGGAATGGGCTTTGGACTTGTTTGTATTGTAGGCTGGACGTTGATGGGCCATTTTAAAAAATATATTTATTCTTGGGCCAAATTGGCTGTTTCCGATTGAAGCCTTGGGCCCGATCTGTTTTGTTTTTAGTCCAACCCGGATCAATAGGGTCCGAGTGGGTTTAGTAGGGGCGGGTCTCTCGACCCGGTCCGAATTGCTTTCTATAATCATTAAAAATTCAAAAAATTCAGAAAATTCATGGAAGAGTAAAAATTTTGCAAAATTCTAAAAATTCTAAAAATCATAAAAATATTTAAAAATCCACAAAAATTATAAAAAAATTAATAAAAGGTTTTTAAATTCATAAAAATCGTGAAAATCATTAAAAATTTTTTTCAAAATCCATAAGAAATATAAAAAAAATTCAAATTCTAGAAAAATAGAAAAATATAGAAAATTAGGAAAAACCTTTAAAGAATATTAAAACTCAAAATTGGATAAGCCTTTAGGCTTTACAATAGGGTTGTTTGTTTTGTGTTGCAAATATTCTTAGAGACAATATTAGGAGGCTTGGATGTTTTCTTTCAAAATTATAATTGATTGTGTATTTAAATATCTTGGATAGGTTGTCATGGTATTAGTTAATACACAATTAAATTAGGTATCGAAATTGGATTAATCTTAAGATCAACGTAATCAATCTAATTGTGTAAATAGTAAAATATTCTTCCGTATCTTACTGGGTTTCTAGCCGATTCCAAAAATGTTAGTGACGACTATTTTGTTTAAATTTGCTTAGATTTAATCTAGAAAAAATTTCTTGGATAGGTTGTCATGGTAAATAATCAAAGTTAATACACATGGCAAATGGAGGAAGAAAGGCAAAAAAGAAATAAAAATGAAAGGAAAGGAAAAGAGAAAAATGACAAAAAATATTAAAATATTATTAAAACACGTTAGCATCAGGTGGCACCATTTGGTGGTGCCATGTAAGCTGGTTGGCACCATCCAATATTTATGTTAGCAACCAGCCAAAATTAGCTAGAATGACTGTATTGGCATTAGATTGGCATTAAATAAAAAAATGTTTATGATTAAATTGGTACAAATAATAGGTTTATAATTAAATTAGTACAAATGCAATATGTTGATGACTTTTTTGACACTTTTCCCCTTAAGTGTGTTCCTCTCTGGTTCGATTAGTATAACCCTAGAATGTGTGTGCATCCAAGGCCCGAGTATGTATCTTGTATCCTCACATGTTCACGTACAACATTTATCTACCATTTCTGTTGGGAAGCGATTAATTTCTTCTTTTTGTTTCCTTTCTCTGTTTCTGAGAGTAATGCTCATTTTCGTATACCCTGACGACGAGTCTATTCATCTTCAGGCAGCTGCAGAAGCTTCCATCAGTAGGGACGGTCAAAGCGCTGCGGGTGTCGATCTCATTATGCCGGCTCTTTCTCTGCTTCTTCCGTTTAATTCTTTAGCTCAGGTTTGAATGGAAGTTGGGTTACATCAGATCAAACAAGTAACTTCAAAACATCATTCCTTCCTCACTTTTCTTCCTTCTCATTTGATAACGTGTAATAACGTTGACTTCTGTACCTGTAACAGCCAGTCATCTTCCGTCTCCAGACAGAGGTCAAATGCGATTTTCTTTAACTCGTCGAGATGTGCTTCTCACTTTTGCTGACGTTTTCCATATTGGGCAAGTTTCCATAATCAACTAGCCGGCTATTTTTACGCTGAAGAGGATTACTAATCTCCTTTTGCTTATATATATGCACACTGAATAACGACAGAGGAGGGGAGCTTGAGCGCTAAAGTCGGTGGTGACAAATGCGAAGGCAGCAAAGACAAAGTCACTGGTTAATCAGTATGATGACATACCATCAATCAATTCATCATAGTGAAGGCTTGCTAATGAGCTGTTTAGCTTTCTCCTAAAACTATCATGTGATCGAATCTGTTGATTCCATAATAAAAGCAGCCATGGTGTTTAAATCTATTGCTCTGAGATGTGCGCTAACGATTTGCTTATATGGAGGAGTTTTGTTCACCAAGAAAATGGTCATTATTTAGAAAAATTGTGTTTCTTTAATACATTCTTGTATATGTCCAAGTGTATTGCAACAGCCAACAAATTCTCTTTGGTTCCGCATAAATTCATATTTTATGTACGGTGGGGTTACGTATGTAACGACGCACCAGCAAGTGGATTATAAAATTCGAGTAAGTTGAAAATTTCAAACACAAAAAATACTAATATGATACTTAGCGATAAATGTAGCTATATCTTCTTGCAAAGTGAAAGCCTATGAAAGAGTTACAATCTTTAAAGTATAAAATTAGATATAAATGATTTTACGTGATTTTTCATAAATTAAAGTAATCCTTTCTCATTTTCAAACCTCGAAAGTAAAAGCATTAACTTACTACTGTTAGGTGAAATAAGATCCTACGTTTTAGTAAACCAGACTAAAATGACTACTTAACAGCAAACAAAGCATAAGAAACAACATAAAACGTATGAACAATAAAATCATATTGCCTGTCGTGAATCAAGATCGATAAGTCATATCAACTTTTGAGTTGAAAGATGCACCCTCCATCCATTTACTAGGGGCGTCCTCATCGCAGTTGAGACACACCTCGAATGGGACTTCAAGATTCTTGACCCACCACGGCCCCTTCGGCGATGGGTGGCGACACCCACCGGCAAGTCCCTACCCCTTTTTTAGTTTTTAAATCTAAATTAAATAAGATTTAAAGAATGCCATGTAGGAGGAGAAATTAATTTTAAAATGCCACATTACTTCTTTCCATTAAAGAAATTGACGGTGTTAATGAAAGGACTCTCACCATTCAACAAGTTTTATGAGTTAATTATACTTTTTGAAAAATTTAGGACTTAATTGTACTTTCACAATAAATTTTAGAACTTATAGTGCAATTCATCGTTAATCTTCTTACTTTCGTTGTCCATCTATGATTTTCTTGGGCCGTGACCCCTTCATCTCTCAAAGTGGTCCATAGTTCTCTCCGCCCATTTTCTTTAGGCCATGTTTTTTTGTCAAAATATATTGCTTTCTGACTTTTGGCAGATGATGAATTCTCTTGAATGTTGCTTTCTAACCATCAGTGACACCTGCTCTTTATGATCCTCTTGAATGTTACATTATATATCAATCTTGGCTTTTGATATTCAACTTAGAAAACAAGTTCTTCCCAGTCACGTATCAAAGTCAAGCAGAAATTGGCGTAGAAAGAGTGAGAGGAAAGAAGGAACAGCATGTTCTCTGCTAAACAATGTTACTCGCGCAGGCGAAAAAGAGGAACAAAGTAGTGGCCCTTTTTGTAAAGGGAGCCGTGCACCACAGAAAATTGTGGCGGCGACACCAGGGCAGCACATCTGCATGTTGCTGTGGAGAGCAAAGAGGGACACGAAGGCGACTGCGGAGAACATGGTGAGCACGAATATGAGGGGGCCTAGGATCTTGGCCTTCTCCTTCTTTGGGGCGAAATAGGCACGACGTACATGAATTGGATTGCACCGGTGGTGCCATTTGACGGTTGACAACAAAAGGATGTCTGGCGAGGCGAACAGAAGGACGTACCTGCGAATCAGTCGATTGCATCATATCAGCAAGTAAACATAGAGGATGGATGATGATCACCAAACAACCTTTTGTTGTCGACTATCAATCGCACCTAGTGCACACCCTGTGCAAACCTCGTGCACAACAAAAGTATATTTTGCATTTCGTATCTTCACAGAGAATAACCGTGCAACTGATGAAACATGCAAGTTGGATATTCTTCATTCTTCCATCTTTTGTTGTCATTTTATCGGACTTCGATTTTACTCTCTTGGATCGCTTATTGAGCAGCCCCATGTTCCTCTTCTGGCAGATCTCAAGCTAAGACGGAAGCTTGTCGCCGCGCCCATGATCTGCTCTGAAATCTCCGGAATTTCATCGATTGCACCATGGAATCGAACCCCACCATGAACTGATGAGCAGAGTCAACTCGAAAACAGGAATTGCAGTCTAGCATGTGTGCGGAAACCGTGCGTGTCGTTTCTTGGCTGAATTCTAAAAACAATCATGAAAGTTTTCCAAAAATCATGACCAGACCCATGAGACTTACTAGTAGAAACATCATTAAGAAAAATGCTCATGATGCCTAAATGCAATGCAAAGGCCCATGGGATATGAAATTTTTAATTTTAAGTTTTATTTAGGAGGGATACCAATCCCAAAATTATTTTTAATGAGATGAACGGCAATATTCACGTTGATGACAAGAACAGGAATAGAGCACCGGCTAGCGATGGAGAAGATGATGGTGGTGACACCCTAAATGAGCTTCCTTGTGTTGTTGTGGAGAGTGAAGGGCACTTGAAAACTATTAGAATATTAAAATAATAAACCACGCCACGAACATGAGGAGGTTGAGGATTTTGGTCTTATCCTTTCTCGGGTGAAGATGAGGAAAATCATGACATACATGGACTCGATCAGGTGCCGAGGACCTACCTTTTCATTGTGAACTATCAATCACACCCGATGCACACCCGGTGCTCACCTTGTGTGGACTAAAATATACTTCACATCTCTTGTGTGGACCTAAAATATATTTCGCATCTCATGTCAATCCATTCTTCATTATATGCTTATCTAAGGTAACAAAACGTAATGACATAACTAATTGGAATACGCTTGAGATTAAAAAGTAAATTCTGCGTGTTTAGGGCACGGAGCCGAGCTAGTGAGATTCTTCTACATGGGGTTCAATTCAACCGTATACAACTGGGTCTTGTAACGCATGTTAAAAAGACGATGTCACGAGCTTGCGCATGATGAAGTCCGGCTATTGGATCGACGTTAGCCACCATTGCAGATCGCGAGCACCAACTTATGCTGGTCGAATCGAGCTCCTCGAGCGATGCTAATTTTGGAGCCAAGTGCAATCGATAGAGAAACAAAGACTAAGACAACAATGGATTCTTTGTTGCAATTGATGGACGAAACTTTTCGAGGCAAAACAGACAGATGTGGCTGACAAGTAGATTGTCTCTGCGTGCGCAGGACACAGAATTGATCTAGCGAGATGGGTTCAATTCAAGAGTATAACAGGTTCTTGTGGACGCGAGCGTTGAAAAGACGATGTCGCTAACGCTGCTGATATCCATCTTAAACCTGCTCCTCCGCTTGTTTGTTCGTGAAACCGAGCGGATGCTGCTTCGCCGGGTCGCGTTCAGCATCTTTCTCCACCTCGCTGTCCATCATCTCCATGGACCCGCCGTGGTTGTTCACTCTCTTCTTAGGATCGCCTTTGTTGCCGCGATAGATGGCGTACAATATCAGCTGCATCGCGCCAAGCCCACATCCGAACCCGTTGGGTACCTGCCAAATCCCACCACCAAGAATCCTCAACTTCATCATCATTTTGAAACCAAATCAGTCACGGCATCTCGATCATCACGAGTTTTGGCAGAGAGAAAATGGGCACAGAGAGAGAGAGAGAGATGAACCGCTTACAGCGACGAAGGGATCGTGGCCAAGGAGGCCATAGATGAACCAGGAAGTGCCACATAAGAAGACAAACAGGGACAGGAAGAAGGGCATGTACTCCACGCTTTTTGTCTTGATCACCACCCTCTGCACGTCACAACATAAGTGGTGAGAATACGTTGAATCAGCTTATCATAGCTTGAATCAGAATTTTGGAATTTTTGTGGAGTCTCTTAATCATTCTAGGAAAAAAAAAATATTTATTTCTTAAAAATATTCTACATGGGTATCCAAATTTTTCCGATCGACTTTGAAAACAATGGTCGATGCTTTAAATGGGGCAGTATGCTAGAGCTTACCATGATCGACAGGGGCGAAGCATACATGATGATGGAGAAGACGGTGGCGGCCACGCCACAGAAGAGCTTCCTCATGTTACCATGGAGAGCGAGGAGGGACACCAAGGCAATGGTGGCGAACACAGTGAGCACAAACGTGAGGAGGCCCAGGATCTTGGCCTTCTCTTTCCTCGGGGCGAACACGAGGAAAATCACGACATACACAAACTCAATCGCAGCGCCGGTGCCATTGATTGTCGACACCAAGAGGTTGTTCGGTGACACAAACGGAAGGCCATACCTGCAGATCGACCAATTGCATCACATCACCAAGTAAACAAGGAGGATTTGTAGAACCCACCATACCGAGGAGTTGAAAAACCCTCAAAGTCCATTTTCATTTCATTCAGAACATCCAAATTCTAGAGAAATAATGGATGGACACTTCAGCTTGCACCAGATTTTAACTGTAGAGAAGACAGTAAGATGCATGACAGAGACGGCTAACGTGCTCTACAAGGTTCTGAATTTAAAGAGAAGTTGTCATTGCGTTATGTGATTGAAGACAAACAGAGGGCATGAGGGAAAAATCCAACTGTGGATGCATGACGGACCCATCACAATTCACGAGTAACTTCTACTATAAACGGCACCAGAAATGCAATAAATTAATGACTAGAGTTGGCACAATATAAAATAGAGAAAGTGGAAGGGAAGTTGGTGGAAGAAAGGGAAGGTCACGAGAAGAGTTACCAAGCAGAAAGTAAGCAGTTAAGGAGGGTCATGACATAGGGAATCCCTGAGAACTCCTCTGTAGACTTGCTCTGTATTATCCTTTTGAACGTTATCCTGTATCATCACCGACAAAAATTTCATCTTCGCTATTGATTGAATCGACCCGAAAAGAAGAGAAGCAGGGAAATCGGTAAAAAAGAGCAAGAGGTTCCAATCCGAACTGTCAGAATTCAACTTGGAAGGGAAGAAGTCCTTCCCAGTTCCAGTTATGTACCGAAGTCTAAGCAGATACATGCATAGAGTTCGAGAGATGAAGAAGGAACGGCATATTCTCTGCCGAACAATGAAAGACGCAGTGGGTTACTCACATGGGCGACAAGAAGAGGAACAGAGCAGTAGCGTTTCCTGCAAATGAACAGAACCACAGAGAGAGAGATTCATCAGCTTGTGAAATGCAAAAGCCAAGAGCACAAAAACCAGTACGAGTTCCTAAAAGGGAAGGTTGAATTTGCTGAGAGGGGAGAGTCCAACCAAATTCAACATGAAAAACAGGGAGAGCCCTCTTTTTCGAGAAAACGAGAACCACCAAAGATACCGAACAAGAAATGCAGAATGTCCATTTCTTCTTCTTCTTCTTCTTCGGTTCTCGAGCGGTTGCTTGCGAAAACAACGAAAACTGCTGCAGGGTCAGAATCGTCTAGAAAGAAGGTGATAGTGCAAGAGATTATGGAGAGGGGATGAGGACTTCTTGGGTTTATATAGAGGTGGCAACTTACTTTAATATAGTTTTTTCTCTCTATCATATCTTCTCGCTATAACAAAGATAACTTCAAAAAAAAAGAAAAAAAGAAAAGAAAAGAAATTACGGACGACATTTCCTTTCTCATCCATCATCGCTCTCGACAAAGGGGAGAGGGGGACACACCTTTTCCTCTCTGGAGGGAAAATGACAAACCACAAAAATATAACTTTAACTCAATACAAATTTGATCATTGAATCTTTAATTTATTTGATGTGATTCTTAGACTTTTGGTCCAATATATAATGTGATCTATGAACTTTTAATTTGTTTTCTTGAACCTTACATACATGTTCAACACGGTCCCTAAACTGTATGAAAATGTATATTATAGTATTTCTATTAATTCAAGACTAGCGACTATATTGAATATTTTCATACAGTTTATAGACTATATTGAATATGTACTAAAAATTTTAGGGATATATCCAATGATTTAAAAGTTCGAAGACCAAATAGCATATTAGATTAAAGTTTAAAGAACGTTTGTGTCGTAATCTTTTTTCAAAAACTCTCTCTCCCTAGCTTAAAATCGAATCAACTTGCTTGGGTTGACGTGATACGGGCGCAACGTCAAGCAAACGCGTGAAGAGTCTTTCTTCCCCTTTTTTGATTCCTATTCCCTTCGCGTTTTCCCATTAAATGAGACTTTGCCAAGGCAGCAGGAGGGTCCTGCAGCAGGGTCATGCAACAGGGCAACGGGCGTGGCCTGGCCGGCCGATCTTTTCCCCTTACCCACTGACGAAGGAAAGCCATGCAAAACGAAGGGGTGTCAAAAAAAACCATCCAATCCAACTCGAACATGATCCGAACACGATCCGAACATGAAATAAGTATGGTAATGTTTCAGATCTTAATATTGTTCGGGTAACAATTATAGACACAAATGAAATACATGTTTTGGGTCAAGTTAGGGTCGGAACATTATTCCACCCAAACACATTAAATGCTTTAACTCAAACACACCCACCCAAGTTATCTCCTCTACATCTCCTTCTACTCGCAACTCATCCAACACATCTCATCTCATGGGTTCGTCGTCGTCGCCCCTCAGGTCGACCCCCATCAATCTCTCTCCCTCTCTCCCCATCTTCCATATGATTTGTTTCTTTTTCGTGGCCGACGCAAAACTTTAGAGGAAGGAGTATTATCTGTCTGCAAAGATATTCACGGATGGGTTGGACGAGGCCTCGCGGTGACGTAAGAGCATTTCGAATTCCCTTTATTATATTTTTTATTAAAAAATTATCTGTCTGCGGAGATGTTCACGAATAGGTTAGATGATGCCTCGTGGCGTCACGTAAGAACATTTCGAATTCCCTTTATCATATTTTTTATTAAAAAATTATCTGTCTGCGGAGATGTTCACGGACGGGCTCGCGGCGTCACGTAAGAGCATTTCGAATTCCCTTTGTCATATTTTTAATAAAAAAACCCGAAACCCGACCCAACCCAACCTGTTTTTTTGCTTCATGTTTTATGCATTTTGGGTCGGGACAAGTCAAGTCGGATGACATGACCCTTATTGTTTGGGTCGGGTCGGGTAACATCAAAACTCGACCCGACCCGACCCGTTGACACCCTTAGCATGGAGATCGAGCTCTCCGTCCCCAGCGGGGAAAGCCATGCCTTCTGACGTGGGCGAGCATGCTGTCGGAAGAGTTTGTCATCCCTTGTGGCTCCTTCCGAAGCCGGCCCTTTTGCTGGTAATGGAGCTGGACAAGGCGTCTGTGACGAAGGCCTCAGGCGCACGGGCTTAAGCAAAAACGCGTGTAACGTGCTGCTATCTAGAGAGGAGGAGAAGAGGGAAAAAGAAGAAGAAGAAAAAAATAGATGAAAATGAAAAAGTAAAATAAAAGAAAAAATATTATTAAAAATTGTCATATAAACGCTAGTCGTGTTGCGTAGGATGGCCAGTATTCACGTCAATAATTTCCTGTAAAAATTGATTAGATGGACTTAATTGACAAAATATGTAAATGTTTAGAACTGAATTTGCAAAAGTACAATAGATGTAAGACTTTTTAAACAACTTTCCCGTCCAAATATTGAAAAAACACAATATTTACTTGACGATCTTAATGTGCACTGTTGACTAATTAAATGCAAAAAGCAAAATGTTGTGGGTCTCAACGATCATGCAAATGGCTTTGATTAGCCACCACAATGTGAAAGCTAAAATGTCATGCAACGCAATGCAATACAGAGAGACGTAATCTCTTGCAAATTCTCTAGTTTCAAATTCTCAATGCATATGACCTATCTTCGTAAGATCATAAAGCGAACGTAGAGGAATTGGTTGTATAATGTTGCATGACCACAACATGAAAATAAAAAGAGAAAAAAAGAAAGAGAGAAGAAAGAAAACTATGTAAATGATCTCAATTCATAACTCTTAACAAGAGAACAACACGCAATCGACAAATTCAATGTCTCTTTCTTTTTTCTTTTTTCTCTTTTTCCTCTGCTAGGCCTCATTGATGGCTGACGGAGGTTGCCAACCTCAAGTAAGGGCTGCCCTCTTTGGCCTTGGGCAAGGGACGCCCATGCCTGGCTTGGCGATGGTGACCCTTGCCAACCTAGATGTGGGTGTCCCTTGCTTGAGGCCTATGACCTCTATTAGCTATCATCGAGGAGGCCTGATGGAGGGAAAAAAAGGAGAATTTGTAAAAGTGCAATAGGTTTAGGATTTTTTGAACAAGTTCCTATACAAATATTGAAGAAACATGATATTTACTTAACGGTCTTAAAGGTGCACTATCGACTAATTAAGTGCAAAAAAAAAAAAAAAAATGTCGTGTGTCAACGATCATGCAAACGGCTTTGATTAGCCACTACCATATGAGAGCTAAAATGTCACGCAACACAATGCAAAAAGACGTAATCTCTTGCACATTCTCTAGTCTCAAATTCTCGATGCAGATGACCTATCTTCATAAGATCGGAAAGAGCGTGCAGAGGAATTGGTTTTACAACGTCACATGACCACAGCATGAAATGATCTCAATTCATAACTCTTAACAAGAGAACAAAGCGCACTCGACAAATTCAATGTCTCTTTCACCTCAATAATAAAAGGGGCTAAAATACAAGTGGCCCGTGATCGAGCAACAATGTCTGGCATTACTTTCAGAAGTCCTTGGCGCATTTTGGTTCCCACGAATCCGATCGAACGCTCATGACTTCATCAGCACGCGAGACTTCGAGTTTCCGCATGCAAAAGCATTGAATAATCCCCCCGCATGGAACCACGCTGTACCTAAAGATCAAAGCAGCTCAAATGCGTGCCTCTCTAAGTTCAGTTAGTGTAAACCCTAGGATTTCGATCCTCGATTCGTGCCAGGAATGAATGCTGGATTTAACATTAACGTTCGGAAGAAGTATGGTATTGGTCTACGTAATTTTGGCAGTCCTAACGTGTCGGATGCGCAGGGCCGGCCCCAAGGGGCGATTAAGAAATTTCCAAAATCCGAATTATTTGAGTTGGTACGGAATCTAAGAAATTGTCGGTTGACAAAGAGTATGTAATAAACACTAGTGGGAGAAGCACGTTGAATTGAGAAAAGAAAACAGGGTTTCGATCACACGCATGCATAGAGAGCGCACGCTTTCAGGTGAAGTTCAACATGGCAAAATTATACGAAAAATCTCTAAATCCATTGTACAATGGGCGGCCGATTTAGTCTTGAATTTTTTAATTTAGCCAATTTAATTCTAGACTTAGACTATTTGCCAATATAGTCATTTTGATCAAAATTGGTTGGAAATTGCTAACCATCTTGCATGGCACGACCGATGCTAACGTTAACGATTTTTTTGAAGTTTTTTTAAAATTTTCTTAATTTATTATATTCTTTTTATTCATTCTTCTTTAGCACTCGCTATCAGCAATCCTCACCAGCTCTTTGGAGAATTGAATAGTGAAAAAGAAAGGAAAAAAATTAAAAAAAAATTTATAAAAATAGCCTAGATCATTGGCGATCGCATCATGTGAGACATCATATAATAGATTTAACACTAAATTAGCCAAATTAAAAAAAAAAAAAATTTGAATAGATCGTCGTCTAATAACTTTTTGGATCTGAAAAATGATCTTATGATAGCGTCATCCCACCCAAGTATCATCGAGAATGATTAGGGATGGGCTTATAGCTTAGTCGACCAAGCGGGTTCTAGGTATTTGGAGCTAGTGGAATCGGTAAACGACGATTTGTCCTGTGAGTGGACCATTTAAATTTCGAAGCATAGAGCGGCCTTGGGGTCAAGAATGACAGCCGTCGCCCCCCCAAAAATTCCATGCCCGGCTCGTTCAGCTAAGCTTTTCCGCCTTTAAAAAAAAAAATCTGCCGTGATTCAGTTGCCAAGCACTAGATAAGATGTACCTACTGTCATTATTATAGTCCCTAGAGCTAAAAAGAACAAAAGTAAATAATTATTGTCCTTCAAGATCAAATTTGCGGCTATATTTAGGTGAAAAGATCAATAGCCGATTACCGAATCACACATCATCGTCAGTAATGATTGCATGGTGAGATCTCTATCAGTAGTTATGGCTATTCCTTTCGGTAGTGTGCGTCTAGATACAACATGCCCAACATTATCACCGTATGGATCTTGATATAAACATGTAAAACAAACTCAAATTCAACGTCTGTGAGAGGGAGATAAAGTGCAAGCCGCTAAAACTTTTAATAAAAATACATTGAGCTAGCATAAATTTGGATACCGAAACTACAATGAACAGTATTAAATCTGGAGGTGAAGTACTTATTCACTAAAATTTCTAAATTTAGAATTAGATCGGATAGGAAAGCTCCCAAATCTAAATCTAGATCAGAAGAATAAATAAAAGGAAAAGTAAATAAATAAAAGGAAAAGTAAGTCGGAAAGGGAGGGAGAGACCTCGGTCAGATCCTTCCCCCTTGGAAGTTGAAAAGACGAAGAAAGGCTGAATTTTAGGCAGGGAGGGAAAAGTCTTGGTGCGTGTTTCACAGGCACTGTTTCGGTTTGTCGAAGGTGGAAACAAAATATTATAGATATATTTTCCTAAGTAAGGTCTCAAAATTTTTCAGACAACGTTTGTTTGATGTTGAAATCACCATCGAGTAAGCCAAGAACTTGCCTTCGACAGAGATCACGGGATGATTTTTTTTTTTTTTTAAATTTCGATTTCCTCGGGTCTGTTTTTCTTACGTTCTGTTTGGTATTCAAGGTTCTAGGGATTTGAAGCGTTATAAGGTGGGCGCCATAAGGTTTTCTTGGCCTGAACATGGCGGTCGAATCGGAGGCGTTTTCCCATGTAACGAGGGACGGAAGAATGCCAGCAGAACTTCCCCCCACCATGATCCAAATTGGCACTCTAAACTAAGCAAGTCGAACGGACAAAGATTCCAGCACAATTTCCATCACGATGATTCAAATATCAGCATGCTGCGGATCCTCCAACCCTTGACAGAGACCCAAGAATTGGAGTTCTGAGAGACGTCAGTTATTTTCGTCGCTCTCGAGATAATTTTTGGATAAGCTCGATCGGGTCGAAAATAGATAGTTTGCGATTGCCTTACAAAATAAATATAATTTTTTTTCTCTATTTTTGCTTATTTGGCATCTGATGAAGCTTTTCTCCATTTTTATTTTTGCAAATTTTTATTCTTTTTGCAAATTTTGAGAGGTGGGGGAGGGCCACGTGTCGACTCCTCAATGGCTCTTCCCATGTGCTCTTAAATACATAGGTAGTGTTAGATGAGTATTTTATCATGTTCACCGCTGCTGAAAGTCTTGATTTCCGCAAGAAATATTTAGATTATTGACATGTGCGAGGCTGGAATGTGACGCTGGAAATATGGCATGGCTATACATACTATTAATGACAGGTGAGTTGGTGAATAATAAGTATTCTCGATGCACATACATCTTCCGGTTTCCATTACATAGATTAAGATGCATTCAATAGCTGATGTCGACGATCTCAATGGGCAAAGCTCGATCCCTCTAAATTAACAAAATCCCAATCCGGCTACGCGCACGTAATGCCAAGAGCTTATTCTTGGAGCAAAGTGAATTTACTCCTTTGACTATATATTTAAGAATCGCTAGAAATGATGACGAAAGAGTCAAAGCGACAACAGCACCTGGTGCATGCATGTGGGATCAAAGACCCTCAATTTGAGAAGGGCCCATCATAATCTTATAGGTGGTGAGCTTATATCCCGCATTGAAGTCTTGAAGGTTATATGATGTGTACATTGCCCTAAAAGGGAGGACATTGAGCCAAATTGCCTAGAAAACCTTCCCATGGCTGAGATTGCACCAGAGAGTGTTGTGGGGCTTAAGCGACCAAGGTTTCGGCCACATAATCGGACTCAAATGCATTAATAGTTTCATGCACGATAGGCTATCTCATATCACTGACACGTCTTGCCCTCGCCTAGATGGAATAAGCAAAGCTCTTTCCAGACACTATACAGAGCAATAAATATGGGGAGCGATAATCGTTTACTTCCCTTTCGTACATTCATTGCGCCGCATTTGGTGCCCTTTGGTACAAGTCATGCTACAATACACGTGCAATAAAAGCCCGGGGACGAAGGCACCCCTATTCGAGCACACTTTGGGATCTGCTTGGCAATGAAACTTCGAGCCTTCGCTTGAGGAAGACGATTGTAAGTTTGGGTTGCGTGTGTGGAGCGTGGTAGGATCGAGTCCCTCAAACCTCGGCGCATGCTACCAAAGTCCACATCCGATTAGCTTTCGATCTGATGGCTTAACCTTTCGAAGGACATCTCTTCAGCTAAAGCGTTTTTGGTCGGCTAGGGTTTTGAGTCGATATTGCTATGATCCTCGGACGACGAGGTATCCAATTTGCATTGTGATTCTCAAGACGAGTGGCATCGTCAGTGACGGTCTTGACGAGACTTGTCACCCTTTTACTAACACATGCAGTGTCCCGCACGGTCTCTTCAATTTTCCAGAACTAGGTGCGCACTAAAGAAAGGCCACCTTTTTCCCCAGATATGATAATGGTGATCGTTGCCAAGTCCCTTTAAATCCCCCATCCTTTCTTTTCCTCTCCAGTACCTTCTTGTGATTATCTAAAGTAAAATCGTGGGCTGAAGACTCGACCAACTATATGAGTCAAAATGCGAGAGCAAATTGTGTCAAAAGTGTCCCGTGTTGGAGAATTACCGCAGGTGAAGCGATTTAATATATCTTAGATAACTCGTAACTCATCGATTTAAACATCTGAGTAAAGATAAGATTAACTGGATATGTAGACCGATTTGAAACTTAGGCTTATTTGTCGGTGATGGTCACCGACTAGAATGAAGTACGTCACATCCCACATGGAGGATTTTTCTGTTCTATCTATTCACGAGAATACGGAAAGAGGAAAAAGACGACAAGATTGCCAAACTCTGCCCGCAGAATCTTACATGGAACGTGGCCAATCGATCCAGCGAAGGGCTTGCTTTGAACTTCGCTATCGCCGAAAGTGGAGTTTACTGGTCGATGATGATGATGGTGATGATCCAACGCAGGGAACGCGCGTAACATGTCGTGAACGGGTTCTACATTTCTGGGTTCTTTTTTCGGGAGCTTTCCCGTTGTCGGACATCTTTCGACTTTCGTGCTGCGGATCAAATTGACGACGACCACAAATATCATCGAAAGGTGGAGGAGGGGGAGGGCATCGGAAGGTGGGAAATTTTGCAGCGTGTTTCAATCCGAATTTAGGAGGACTAGCATTGGATTCTTTCCTGAAATTGCACAGCATATTCCGTAAGCCGAATTTGGCAATGGGTTTGCAGGAATTATAGGGCGAGTGCGTTACGTGTACTAAACTGAATTCAGTAAGTACCGGCAAATGTCTATGGATCGTCTTTTACTGTCGCATTCGTTATTTTCATGGTTTTGTACACGTTCTCGTGGGTCCCTCGTCATTTATTCGTTTGCTTCTAATTCTTATCAAAATCGATAGTATATATGCACGTGCCTTTTGTTAATATGTGCTGGAATAAGTGCATTACGTATTACAGAAAAATTACTCAGTGTATAAATACCGATTCAGTCCTAAATTTTTCGATTTTGCCAATTTAGTTTTAAATATTTGCACGAAATTCTAATGTAGCATTTTCAATCAATTTTAATCAGAAATTGTTGATGTGGTAGTCTATCCATTGTTGGCTATCCTACGTGTGCTAGGGGTAATGCAACTAAATCAATTTTACCTGGTAATTGGACTGTTCAGGTACCCATTCCCGTTGGAATAGGTTCGGGAACAAGATTCAAGTGAATACCCACCCAAGAAGTGGACTAAATCGCCTTGTTTCAAAACTAGTTTTATAAGCTAAAAAAACAAAACCCAATTTCTTTTTTCCTTAAATTCTAACATCAACAATCATTCGTCCTTTGTCCTTTTCCTCTAAATTTTTATGGATGAATGGACAATGGAGTATTATATTTTATGTTTTATTTTGAACTTTTTATTATTTATAATTGTAAGTGATTGCGTACTCATCTTATAGATTTCCGCTTTTGGCGGATTAGGGTTTCCATTTTTCATCTTTTAATTTAAATAATTTCATTACTCATAGTCTTATATGATTTTGCTATAAAAAAATGAAACAAAAAAAGGAACAAAAAAATAAATCAGGTTCTCTAAGAGACCTTAGAACCCGATGGAAAAAATAGAATAAATTCTAGAAGTGGTTCCAAGCAAATGGGATAGGTTCTAGGGTTTACAAAATGTGAATAGGATATAATAGAGTATGTTCCAAGTTCCTACTCTGGAACTTATCAACTTTGAAATCGATCACCCTTAATGTGCATTCTTGCTATATCAACAATTTCTGGCGAAAAAGTGACAAAAGTGATTATATTAGAATTTCACACAAAGGTCTATGGCTACATTGGTCGATAAATGGGTGGCAACCACTTTTGGCAATCTAATGGGTGGTGCCACTCTCCCTTCCAAAGAGCGAATGCAAAATGTTCGTTGGACCAAATTACGTGGGATCCACTTTAAGCCCTATGAAAGATATAAATCTCTATACAATTCATGCACTTTAATTGGATCGGTTCGGCATGGCACTCGCAAATTAGTTCAGATAATATTTTCTCCTATAAGTAGGGGGCTAACTCAGCTCAACCAAACCCAATTGTTCGGATTCCCAATAGGCCTGCGAGGCTCTCCATCATTTGGAGTCAAGTCAAAATTGTCCACAAAGTTAGCCCACACTTGATTCCCTGGAGATTTGTCACTAACTCTCCAAGAAAAAGTTCACAACCCGTGGGCCTCCTACCTCCGCTTGACATTGATCCGCTAAGCTTTCGCCTATTGTGGAAAATTCTACACTGCCGCCTCTCATGGGAATTTGGGATGTGTCTTTGTCCCGGTGTTATTGATAATTCTCTTAGAACTACTCATCATTACTTTTCTAAGTCATTGTCCCACCAACCGGCGAATTTCACCGTTTTTCAATATTCTAATGTTACCCTTGCTACTTACCAAACTCAATGTCCTACATATGCTATAATTAGCCACTGTCACCATTTCACTTTGTAAGTAACCATTTGATTCCTCTCAAAATATAGTCTTATTTCTTTGTCCGTACGACACTTTCCATCGTCGTGTATGCGCATACGGAGTGTGCGCTCCAACACTGGTGTATATAATTGAGTAAGGACTTCTAAGAGTTTGGTAAGTGAGAATTGAGATCATACATTTGTTATGCTCGCATGAATGACATAACACATTAGAAAAACCTTAATGAGATCGGTAATCTTCGATCGTTCCGATGTCAGAAGACAGTTATTTCAGTTGCTCCGGAGAAAGCGGAGACCGGAGAGTGTGACCCTGTCGTTATTATGGACATAAGCCTCGCCTAAGAGCGCGAGACATCTCATCTTCGCACCCTCATGTCTCGGCCAGAGTCGACCACTTCTTCCGACATGAGGCCCAGTTTGTCCCGAGAGTCGCCAGAAACCAACAGAGGAGCCGTGCTTCCGAACTCCGGGGAACGACACACTCGCCCCAGCCCTGTCAAGAACTGCAGAGCTCAACCCAGTTGGTCTCTCCTCATGAGGAAGTACCTCGAACAGGGCACGCCGAGAGAAGCAATTCACTTGTATAGACAAATTCGCTGCAACAGGAGCTACAATTTGGGTCTCGTTCCTTTGGTAGCCAAAGCTTTGGCCTCTCTCGCATTGCTTGGTCCGGCGAAATCTTTGCACGCCGAATCGGTCAAGTTCGGGTCTGATCACGACGTCGTAGTGGGCACCTCGCTGGTTGGTTTATACTCCAAGTGTGGTGATATCGGGGTGCACGTAGGATGTTTGATTTATGCCCGAGAGAAATGTTGTGACGTGGAACGCTATGCTTGGTGGGCATTTGAGAAATGGGGATACGGAGTCAGCTTCATGTTTATTTGAACAGATGCCAGCACGAAGCCACGTGACATGGATCGAGATGA
The DNA here is from genome assembly GCA_014182845.1 of Corymbia calophylla. NCBI lineage: Eukaryota > Viridiplantae > Streptophyta > Magnoliopsida > Myrtales > Myrtaceae > Corymbia > Corymbia calophylla. The sequence goes on along the minus strand of CM024698.1, from coordinate 23,118,378 downwards.
TTGATGGGTTGCCAAAAACAGAGATACAGTGACTGCTAGGAGGCTCTTTGATCAGGTTCCGCAGGAGATGAGGAATGTAGTTACATGGACTGTAATGGTGGACGGGTACTCGAGCAATGGAGAGATGGAATTAGCGAGGGAAACATTTGAAGATATGCCTGAAAGAAATTTCTTTGTGTGGTCATCAATGATTTCTGGGTATTGCAAGAGAGGTGATGTGAAGGAAGCTGAGGCGATTTTTGACAGAATTCCAGTAAAAAACTTGGTGAACTGGAATGCGTTGATTTCTGGATATGCCCAGAACGGATTTTCGGATAAAGCATTGCAAGCATTTATCAGAATGCAGACCGAAGGATTAGAGCCTGATGAGGTTACTATGGTCGGTGCCCTATCAGCCTGTGGTCAGTCTGGATCATTGGATGTTGGTAATAAAATACATGATATGATAAAGAAGAAGGGAATTAATCTTAATCAATTTGTCTTGAATACGCTGGTTGACATGTATGCCAAATGCGGGGATTTAACTAAAGCGAGATCAATTTTTGATGGGATGCCCAAGAAAAATTGTGCTTGTTGGAACTCCATGATTTCAGGTTTTGCCATTCATGGACAATGCAAAGAAGCTCTTGAGTTTTTCATGAAAATGGTAGACTCAGGTCAGAAACCGGACAAAGTGACGATTCTCATTGTATTATCAGCATGTGCTCATGGTGGTTTTGTGGATGAAGGCTTGGAAATTTTCTCAAAGATGGATAAATACAACATACTAGTCAGTGTCAAGCATTATGGCTGCTTGGTTGATTTATTAGGGAGGGCTGGAAGATTGGAAGAAGCTTTTAAGCTAATCAAGAGAATGCCAGTGGAACCAAACGATGCAGTCTGGGGTGCTTTGCTTGGAGCATGCAGAATCCACTCAAACCTGGAGATGGCAGAGGATGTCTTGAAGGACATTAGAACACTTCATTACAACAAAGATTCCCACGATGACTCTCATTATGTGCTACTGTCAAACATTTATGCTGCTTCTGATAGATGGGAGAAGGCCGAGAGGATGAGATTAGTCATGGGATACAAAGGAATTCAGAAAGTGCCAGGATGCAGTTCTGCTATGGCTGCTGGCTGTGAAGGTTGGTGACTGTGAAGGCCACTTTTCCTTCCATAGCATTTTATTCCATGTTATACCATGTTCAGAGGGGTTAGTGTGGGAACCATCAGTTTTTCATGTTCTCAAGGTTTACTTACCTAAGTGGCGTTTACTCATCACGGAAAAATCTATCATGTCATACCGGACAATAAGCTGAGACTAAATTTCTACAGTACTGGTCAGTTGTGTAAGTCTATTACTACTGTGCTTCAAAGTCAGAGCACCATGCCCAACTCCATGGTAGGAAATATTCATCGTGTTGACACAAAGTGATCGTTGTGTCTTTAGCCGTGGGCATAGTGCTAAAGCTATTCTACATCAGGCTTGCAAAAACTTGGAAAAGGCGTGTCCAGTACTTGTGTCATGCTGCCTGCTGCTCCTGCAGATGGATGTAGGAAGAGAAAAGGTCCCCATAGTTCATAAGAATGAGGAAAATTTACCAAATCTTATCCTCTACTTTGAAAAGCAATTGAAGCTCGATATCAATGAAGCCTGAATTAGCCAAGCTCTGGACTATGGAGAGTGGAAGCGCGAAGTCTCTCTACATTAGAGTTGTGTTGGTGGACCTGGATCTCCTCTCAATTAGAACAGAACTACTACAGATAACTACTTGGCAGTTTCTTCCCAGAGATGTTTGCGAGAGAAATTTCTATTTCAAATTCACAGTTCTTTTACCTTAGTATGTAAAAATCACACCGTTGCTGCCTGTTATAGTCACCTCAAGTCTCTTACAGAATTATCGAGAAAGGGTAACTTCCACACTATATCCAAGAAGAGCACATCTCTATTATACGACACGAAATGAATCTGCTATCCTTTTCAAATCAGTGTAATGCCTCTTCCACTGAAGGCCTGCAAGGGTCAAGATACATTCAAGCCATTAAATTTATCCCAATGAAATGCCGCAAGTGATGATATGTGGAATTCCATACCATTTGCAGTCACATTGAACAGGTAAAGGCGATTTCCAGCTGCAGTTGCTGTTATAAGACAATGTGGTGGCTCCAATTCAAATTGGTAATACGTCCTTCCGGAATGTTCTGCCACGCTCATATTCATGACTTTTCCTTCTACGTTCTCTCCAATAACTTCTGGCCCAAATGCACTTATCACTTTGTCTGGAGGTCCAATTAATTCAATTCTCGCATCCTCAGCTATATCTGCATTGCAAAGATTTCATGTGAGTGCAATTGGTTTAGATACTCTTGGAATAGTCATATGCATCCTCAAATCCAGTTTAACGATTCAAGTGGAGTAATCATGTGCTTCCATTGTTCAGGACCTCAGGAATCCAAGTAAGCAACTACAAGAGGCAGAAAGCAACCAGAAAGAAGCAAAGTTCTGGGCAACTCACCATCTGCAAATCGGCGAACAGGAGCAACAATAACAAACAGGCGTCCTTCCTTAGGACTGGCAAATCTTAAATCTATCTCTGTGCCACCCAGATCAGCAATTGACACCGGAACCTGTGATATATAGATTAGTCACTTTCACCAAATGGAATGCTTGTTCTTGTTCAGAAAAGCAAATGCACGACAGCACTATGTTGACTTGAAAAAAACAAAGGGAAACTCTAAATTCCCAAAACCTAAATCTTGAGTTCGATGGAGAGGTTTTATTCCTAATAATTCTTTCCTCCTTCATTTCTTATCTTCTTTCTCCTGTCCCTCTTTCGTCTCTTTGAGTTTTGTTGTATTGTATCGGAATTATGTTATGCAAGCATCTGGAAAGTGAGGATAGTGTTAATTTATGAGCACCTCGTCCCAGTCTTCAGTCACTGCAAAGGCATATGGGATGATAGGACTCCATCCGACCCCGTGACCTCCCGATTTGTCCTCTGGTCTGCGGTATGTCCTCCAACCTGTCTGAGCACAAGCTTCTCTTATCATAAGGGATTTTCTTGTTCATGTCACAAGAGCAAGTGGAAATTATCAAATTGCAGCTCTAAGCATGTAGTTTCTTGGCCTAAACTTCAGAGAGGAGGATCGATTGTTAGAGGCAGGGGTAGAAGAATCGAGCTTATAATATTGGCAAGGCTAAGGGACAACAGAATCAGTAAGCATTTCCTTTCTCGTTTTAGGCAATTCATAGATGGCAACCATTGGCGACTATCGGAACTATAGACCACAAACCCATCTCTAGATGTATGTTTTCAACGAATCCATTCAAGATCTGGCTGTAGCAAATCAAAGCTAATATAATGAGAAATCCAACCTTTTTCATCAGGTTCAGATAAACCCGGTATCCTCCCAGCGACACTGCCTTGTTTCACCGCGGCCACTCCCTCTCCCGAGAACCCCAACGCACCAGTCGACGAAACCAGACACGCCGCTGAAACTAAAGCCATCCTTCTTGACAGACCTCCATTTCCGGCGAACCCATCTTCTTCGTCGCCGGCCAAACCGGTTTCGTCATAGCTTTTACTCTCAAGCGCCTGTCAGCGACCGGAGAATGACAAACAATATGCAGCGGAGGAGTAGTTTGCAGGTTAAATTTCCATGGAAGCCTGCAACTGCTTATCAGGGTCGTTCCCATTTCCTCTGCACAGCTCGAAGAGCCTAGAGATTATGGGAAAATCACTGGCAAGATTCCTTGCTTTACGGTGGATATGATGGCTAGAGACTTGTGGATGTTTGAGTTGAAGGTGGACGAGAGACTGTTCTGGAAATGGAGCTGAGCTCCGTTTTTTTAAGTGTGGTGTAGAAGGAAGGGACTCGATGCAAGTTTGTCGTTAAGATTTTCTGTGGACGTGGTCGCAGCTTTGAGGTTTCCTGTAAATACGGATTCTTTACGACTGGTTGTGGGCTGCTGACTTGTGACACGTGGATGTTGTCCACTGCCGAGTTATTCTTCCGTGCATATAATTCCCGTGAGCTCGGAACATGCGAGCTGTCGGATCGTTTGGGTCCCACAAAATCCAACGGATAGGGCTATGCAGCTACGCTCGCTCGAGCTTGGCTAAGGGCTGGGATGGCATACACGGTACCGACCATTCGAAAGGGGATTTATGTGCATGGGATACATCGTGCGGCAGTAAGACGTGACGAATCAAGTCCATCGTAAATAATAATTTAATAAATTTAAACTCAAAATTGGTTGGATCCATATCACAGTGACGGTGTGGTCGATTGGTTATACCACGTAATATGTATAATTGAGACATTATATTTTTTGATTGAATATTTCAGAAGTAAATTAGAAATTTGACTTTCATGAGGGAAAAATCCGTTTTGCAATTAGTTTTGCACCGTAACATAAAGCTCTACGTTCATCTTTGGTCATCTCCACTAGGGAAGAATCCCATGAGCTAGGTAAACCCACCCATTAGCCTAATCAGTCCGCTCGCACCATTATCGTACATCAATAGGCTTTATTGATGAATAATATACCAATCAAGATACATGCGCAATCTTAAGAGATACAGAGAATATGCAGAATTTTCAAATATATTTAATATAAAAAATTATGTTAGAGAAATTCCTAATTATTTCGAACATTTTATCAATAAAAATGTTCATTTATTAAAATGGGGCATTCATTTGAGAAAATTCTATTTTGATTAAATGTGGAGATAATCATTAGATAAATTATAAAATTGTATTATCAATTGGTTCACTAAACTTACCTTTGATTGTAAAGCCTGCCACCCTAGATGAAAGGTGCATCAATTTGTCTTAGTGAACCTCTTAACAATTTTTTGACCAAAAAAAGAACTCTTAACAATTCGATCAAAGTTTAAAAAAAAAAATGTTCATGCACCCGCTTGGCCTATCTATGTACTTTTTTTTATTATCGAAAATTGACTTTACATTACTAATGATCAGGTGGATAACATGAAGTTTCAATATCAAGACATAGAATTAAACATAATGAAGGGGGGACTTTCTTTCCAGTTCAATGATAGGAAATCCGTTTGGTAGGTCATGGTTATCCAATTTGCAACTTGGTTTGTAACTCTCGGCTCATAATTCAAAGAAGGCCTATATAATTGGGCCGATAAAGATTTGCAATCCTCAATAATGGACTCGACGGCCCATGGTCCTTCCATCCGGCCATTCAACCATTCTACTATTGTTGCATTGTCCAAAACAATTTCCATGTGCAAAGGAAAAACAGAGTTCAGATATTTGGCTTCATTTCGTGCACTTGTACTTTCCTTCAACCACAAAAGAGCTTCTCGAATAGCTAGGATTTCCACAATCAGCACCGAAGAAGCCTAGATCTGTTTTGCAAATTTGTCGATAAGGATCCCTCACTCATCTCTGCATATTCCAGTCACACATCCCTTCATTGTCGAGCAGCACTGGGAGCTATCTACATTGATTTGGAAGGTTTTCGGTAGTACTTGCAACGAGCACTTTTGTGTTTATTAGAAGGCACTCTTCAATGAAAATCCGTCTGATTACCATTACTACAAACATCATGGAAAGAAGGCGTCGGATAAGATGAAAAATTTGTTAATAGGATGAAATGTTTGCTAATTTAGACGCCTAATATTCTAAAAGCCCTAAAAAACTAAGTATTTTTTCAGAAGTATCATGACTTTTAAAATTTATTCAAAGACATCCCAACTCATATTTTTAATCAAATATAAATTTATTCAAAGACATCCCAACTCATAAATATTATGTATTATTTTAAGAAAATGAATTCCTATGAATGGGAAATGGAAAACACTTTCTCTCTTTACGAGGTCTTTATGTCTTTCCCATTTTATTAGTCCAAATATTATTCAATCATTTTCTAAATGCGATCCAAACACCTGAAAACATTTTCAACCACATATCATCAAACACAAAAAAACTAATCATTTTCATAGAAAATAATTTCCAATAAAACATTTTCCAAAAATGATACGATTTCCGCGAAACAAACACACCCTTAGAAGCAAAAAGAATTTCGTCAAATTTTAGAAACATTGTCCAATATGAAAAAAATCACACACAAATTCACGTGTCATTAAAAATTTCAGTTATTTAGAGTGAAAAGTTGAAATGTACGAGCTACAAAATTTAAAAAACGAAAAATAAAAGGAAAAAGTCATTCTTGGCACACTCACGAACGGTTAACATGGCAAAGGCGTGACAATTTCTCTTATTTGAAAAAAGGGATATGCTCATTTAAAGTCCCAAAACTTATTATCAAAATACATTTAAGTTTTAAAACTTTCAAAAAATTTAATTAAATCTTAAAATTTATTATGAAAGTGTAATCGAATTTTAAAATTTTCAAAAAGTGAAATTAACAAAATGACTCGATTAGATCAATTGGACAAGTTTTAGAATTTGACTGTACTTTTTGAAAGTTTTAGGATTTGATTATATTTTTGTGATAAATTTTAGAATTTAATTGCACTTTTTGAAAATTTTATGATTTAATTACATTTTTGTAATAATTTTTAAGATTTTCAATGTACTTATCCTTCAAAAAATGATAAATGGAATTAATCGCGTGGAAAACCGAAAATACCCTTCCATGATGTATTACTATTACACATAGATAAAGCCCAAGCCCAACTGCCTCCTTAGCACAATAGGCCCAATACCAGCCGCCTCTAATCGCTAAAAGCCCAACACCGACTTGATTCCCATGATTTTTCACCCTTCAACCGAAAAAAACAACGAATTTACCAATTCTAGGGTTCATAAAAATCTGAGAAATTCCCTAACCGAGGGTCACCTATCTCCTTCAGATCCTTATATATCAATCGAAATCGCACCCCATTACCCTCTCCTCCCTCTCTCTCGATCGATTCCTTACTTCCCTCCGTCGCTAGAATCCAATCCTTCGCCCAGCCATGGCGCGTCGCAGGGTTGAGGAAGACGACGACATGGAGCCCGAGGAGGAGGACGACTACGAGGACAGGGAGGCCCTGGAGGACGACTACGAGGAGGAGGAGGAGGAGGAAGAGGAAGACTACGGCAAGACCGGGGGCGGCAAGAAGCGGAGGAGATCGGACTTCATAGACGACGTCGCGGACGAGGATGACGAGGAGGAAGAGGACGACGATGACGACGAGGATTTCGGGGGCGGCGGCGCGGGGAAGAGGCAGCGTGCGAAGAGGAGATCGGGGTCGGAGTTCTTCGATCTCGAGGCCCAGGTCGATAGCGATGAGGAAGAGGATGAGGACGACGGCGAGGACGGTATGTCAAAAAGCGTTTCTTTCCTTCCTCCGGTGGTGTCTTTTGTGGTATTCTTTTCGTCGTTTGTGCTGGGTATTAGGTTTCGGAAGTGTTCGATGGTGAATTTAAGTCACTCGTTTCAATTTGCCTGTCGAGCTTGCCATTATGAAGTTTGGGTTGGGAAGGCGAGCAGCAAAGTAATGGAATTTCTTGCTGCAAATTAGGGTTGTTTTATTGAGTTTGAGTAGATTGGGTACCGATGGTTTTTTGTTCGGTTGTTAAACTTGGTGAATGGTGATATTATCCGTGGGGTGTGAGGTGCTATGTGGTGTTTGCTGGTTTGGTTAGCTTGAAATTTGCCCGGTTCTAGAAAGTGTCAACCTTGTTTAGCTGAGCTAAACAATTTCTTATCCAGAATTTTACTTACATCCTCTGCCTACTGAAGCTATCAGTTGGAGTAATTAAGATTATAATGTCCTGAATAATGATTTTTGGCACTAAGACTGTTCCATTTGATGGGAAGACATCTGGCTGACTAATCTGCAGTAGAACGGAGAGTATTGATGTGATTATTTGGAAGTTTGGCTGATTATTAGCTGGTCAGAATCTGATTTTTAGAATGTGATGATCACATCATGTTGCCTACATTTCTTCTGGGTTAAAAGTGAGCCTCTTCTCTAACTCTATGAACATAGGACAAGACATTAGCTGGTCAGCATTTTAATGTACGTACATAACTGGAAGCCCTACTAGGGTTGGAGAAGCTTTGTTTTTCTTTAACTGCACTTTGTCTTCATTCCCTTTCTCAGCACAACTGCTTAAGCATCTTTGCTCTCGTGCCCAGTGTGGCAATTCTTTATTCATGGTGTAATGGCCTTGTAATGTGTGATGGAAGCTGGAACAAGATAACTTAGGGAGGAATGTTGAAGAAACTTGTATTAATAAAGGGTGTATTATGGTTTTCTGCAGAGTATTGGAAAATTGCAGGTGTATGGGACACCTTAATAACAGTTTGCAGACATTGTTAGCATTTATCTTTGTCATATTAGTATATGGAAGGAGAGTACTGTTTCACCATATTTATTGTTTTTAGGTACGTAGGCTTTTTCCTATCTTATCTGGGACTTGTGAATGAGACACTTTACAATCATTGACAGTATATTCTTGTCATATAAATTGAGGAGATTCCTTTTCTTTTAAATGATTTTGATATTGGAGACTTATTTCCAGAACAATTTCTGGTTCTAGAGTACTTCCAAAAAAAATAAAAATTGGGTCAATGGGTGATATTTGCCAAAAAGGGCGCTGTACCTACTCCTATCTTTTCTTTTTCTCAATTTGGCTGATAGAAGATGATGGTGCTGAGCGTAGGTCATATGAAGTTGGTTTGTTGACTTACTGCTGTAATGTATGGGGGCTGGATTTTATTGTATGATGGAGGGTACCTTCTGTGGTCATATTATGCCCGTGTTTGCCGTTGAAGCATTGAAGTAGTGATCTTTTATCAAATGTGTGACAGTTCTTTTAAATAGACCTTTTATAGCGGTTTCTGAATTATTCAATCGTGTAATGGAAACTCCAAAAAATTCGAGAGTGTTGGGGACACTTAAAATAATTTTCTATCTGTATTTTTTTCTTTTGGAGAAGACATATTGTGATGCCTATCTATTGTCATTCCCATTTAGTTTCTAAATAAAAATAAGATGGTAAAGTGTTGAGGACCTTTACACTATTCTACTACTGAAAATTGATACACAAAAGATTTGGGCAACTTATAAACCTGTCACTGCCAGGGTGTTGTTGATCTTGAAGGTTTTCTTTTTCTTTTAATTCCTTTGCGAAACCAAATTCTCACGTGCTGTCACTATTTGGTGGACCTTTTGTTTGCATTAATGATGGAATTGCATGAACCTGGCTGTGCAGATTTTATTGATAATGGGGCCGACCTACCTGATGATGATGATAATAGACAGATCCATCGGCGACCTTTGCTTACACGTGAGGATGATCAGGAGGATGTTGATGACCTTGAAAGAAGGATTCAGGCAAGATATGCTAAGTCTGCTCATACTGAATATGATGAGGAGACAACGGATGTAGACCAGCAGGCTCTTTTGCCTTCTGTCAGGGATCCAAAGCTATGGATGGTGAAATGTGCGGTACGTCCTCTGTTGTTTGTAAATTGTAACTTTGCTCCTTTTTTTTTCTTCCTACAATTCCTTACAAGTAGTTGATATTCTTGATCCTTTGGTGAACTTGGAATGACATGATTCTTGTGTGGCACTTCATAGATTGGTCATGAGCGAGAGGCAGCTGTGTGCCTCATGCAGAAAGCCATTGATAAAGGACCTGAGTTACAAATTAGGTCAGCCATTGCACTTGACCATCTGAAAAATTACATATACATTGAAGCGGACAAAGAGGCCCATGTCAGGGAGGTAAGTTTTAATGAGTATGTTGATTCTGCATGACCAGCTGAATTTTGAGAGGTGTAGGCCAGTGTCATATGTTGTAAATAACCTTGACAACTTCGTTTTTCCAGGCATGCAAAGGTCTTCGAAATATATACTCACAAAAAGTAATGCTCGTCCCGATTAGAGAAATGACGGATGTCCTTTCAGTTGAAAGTAAGGCAATTGATCTTTCTAGAGACACATGGGTCCGAATGAAGATAGGGAAGTACAAAGGAGACCTTGCCAAAGTATGTCGGGGTTTCTTTACTCATGTCAATTTACTTATTTTCCTCTATAATGGGGCCGCATTTCTCCCCCCCCTTGCCCAGCTCTGTCCTCCTTTCGAGGGCAAAAGAAGGGTTACAACTGCATTTGTTGCTTACGTTACATGTGACTTTGAATTCTGTAGGTGGTAGATGTGGATAATGTCCGCCAACGAGTTACAGTGAAATTAATACCAAGGATTGATTTGCAAGCTGTTGCAAATAAGTTGGTAATGGAGCATTCATTTCTTTTATTACTATACTCGAAGTACTATTGTATGTGTGTGGATGTAATTGTTCAGCAAATTTAAATATTTAAATAGAGTATTTTGCATCTGTACAAAGTATAGAAATGAAACGGATTGTTTTCTATGAAGGCATTTGCTGTTCTTCTATTTATTCGACTTGATTTGTTGGTTTCCATATTAATACATAGTTTATTTCATCACCAGGAAGGTAGAGAAGTAGTGAAGAAGAAAGCATTTGTTCCCCCTCCACGATTTATGAATGTTGAAGAGGCCAGGTGTTCTTTTTTCTGCTTCTCCTTTTTAGGATGACTTTGGTGTATTTGGTTCACTGACTTCGGAATGTGTTTCTTCCCAGGGAACTGAATATCCGTGTGGAACGTAGGAGAGATCCAATGACTGGTGATTATTTCGAGAACATTGCTGGAATGATGTTTAAAGATGGTTTCTTGTTCAAAACTGTATCCATGAAATCAATAAGCTCCAATAATATAAAGCCCACATTTGATGAACTTGAGAAGTTCAGGAAGCCTGGTGAGAGTGGGGATGGTGACATAGGTAGTCTGTCAACTCTATTTGCGAACAGGAAAAAGGGTCATTTCATGAAGGGAGATGCTGTAATTGTTGTGAAGGGTGATCTTAAAAATTTGAAGGGTTGGGTTGAGAAAGTCGAGGAAGAGAATGTACATATTCGACCAGAATTGAAAGGCCTTCCTGTAAGAAATAACTCAAGGCCTATTGTTTTGAAATCAATTGCGTTTAGCATGATATGATGTACGAAAGATATCTCTTCTCATTTATGCTTGTTGATTCATGCAGAAAACACTGGCTATTAATGAGAAAGAACTGTGCAAGTACTTCGAACCTGGGAATCATGTTAAGGTCGTTTCCGGTACCCAGGAAGGTGCTACTGGTATGGTTGTAAAGGTGGAGCAACATGCACTCATCATTTTGTCGGATACAACGAAGGAACATGTGAGCCTAACTTCTTCTGTGATATCTGGGTTCTCATAACACCTCTTTAACTCTGCTACTTTGAGCAAAGAAGTAACTGCTCCTGTCTTCAGATTACTGTTTTTGCAGATGATGTCGTTGAGAGTTCAGAGGTAACATCTGGAGTAACCAGAATTGGAGACTATGAGCTTCACGACCTTGTGCTGCTGGAGTAAGTTCCACATTTGGTTAAGGACATTCTAGTTTGTGGTTTGCTGCTATGGTCTGTTGGTCTAACTGCTCTTTTTGCCATTTGCTGCAGCAATACCAACTTCGGTGTCATAATTCGTGTTGAAAGTGAAGCTTTTCAGGTAGGTCAGACGCACTGAGGCAAGTCTCTTGGACATGCCCTTTAGAAATTTGAGCCTTTGTGGGTCAGGCTTGATGTAAAAAACGATTAAACTGGATCATTTGCTCTTTCCATAATGACAGATGTTTAACTTTCTTTCAGGTTCTTAAGGGAGTTCCAGATAGACCTGAAGTCATCACTGTTAGATTGAGAGAGATAAAGTCCAAGATTGATAAGAAATTTAGTGTCCCGGATCGCAACAAGAACACTATATCTGTGAAGGATGTTGTTAGGATTGTGGAGGGTCCATCCAAAGTGAGATTCAGTTTCCTGGATATTTGTTTTTCATAAGCATGAAATCTTGAAATTTTTTAATAATTTTCTCTTACTTTTGCTTCAATAGGGAAAACAAGGACCTGTTGAACACATCTTTAGAGGAGTTGTGTTTATTTATGATCGCCACCATCTTGAGCATGCCGGTTTTATCTGTTGTAAATCTGTTTCATGCACTGTTGTGGGAGGATCACGAGCAAATGGTGATAGACATGTAAGTTCTTCTGTTTGTTTCTTTATTTTAGTCAGATGGCAACTGCTCAACTCTTTCTGATTTGTGACAAACTTTTTAGGGTGATTCATTGTCAAGGTTTTCCAATTTGAGACCATCTCAGATACCCCCATCGCCAAGGAGATTCTCTGGAGGGAGACCTCCAATTAGCTGTATGTTGCTGAGCAATAAGCATGTTATTTTCTTTTGATACCATGCATGGGCTAAGCATTGTTTTTCTGACATTTTTCTCTAGCTGGAGGAAGGCATGGTGGTTGGAGGGGCCATGATGCTTTGGCAGGTACAACCGTAAAGATTCGCCAAGGTCCTTTTAAGGGATACCGTGGGCGTGTTGTGGAAGTGAAAGGCCAATCTGTCAGAGTCGAGCTGGAGTCACAGATGAAGGTTGTTACAGGCAAGTTTTGGACAATTGGTGGAACAACCTTTCTGAGAATTTCTATGGTGTATTCTCTTGATGTAATATATTGCCTATTTTATGTGCAGTGGACCGCAGTATGATTTCTGACAATGTTGTTGTTTCAACTCCCTACCGGTAAGGAATACATTTGTCATTCAATAACTTGATCCATGTAACTCCCCCTTCCCTTGCCCCATGAATACCTGAGTTGATTATCTTGGCCAATGTATTGCAGAGATTCAAGATATGGTATGGGCAGTGAGACTCCCATGCATCCTTCCCGAACTCCTATGCATCCATTTATGACTCCAATGAGAGATCCTGGAGGTTCGATTTTCCTCCCTTGAGAGCTATTCTCTCTCTCTCTCTTTTATTTTTTGGGGGGAACTTTTTCCTGCAATGGAATCATAATCTTCTTATTTTTGTGCCTAAATTTCCTAAGTCCGTTACTGATCCGAAAAAAAGGTCTGTTTAATGCCCCCATTAGATAGTTCAAGACTCGTTCTGTGATCTGTATTTTTTTCCTTTTTAAAGCAATTGATGACAGTTTTCTTGTTGCCTCCTTGAGTTTATATTTGAATAATTTGATGATGTCAATTGACTTTCAGCAACACCTATTCATGATGGAATGAGAACACCTATGCGTGACAGAGCATGGCTTCCGATGAGTCCTCCAAGGTTTGGTTCTGAAACTTGCTTCCTGGACAGCTAGAATTCTTTGAGTTGTTGAGGACCAAAATGGGCGATCCTGCGTTTATCACTGGAATCTGTCTATTTTAACTTTCAGCTAGTACTGCTCCAGCAATGGAGTCTTTCTTTTCTAATTTAGAAGGGTGCATGTTCTGATGTGCATACCTCTTTATCTTGTGTTTTTAACCATGTAGTGATCATGTGTTTTGCGGTTCAGATGTTGTTGATATCATATTTTATGCATTAAGTGTATTATATTACTGACGATGTACGGCATTAATACAGTTCTAGATGCTGTTTAGTGTTAAGGGCATGACTATTGAGTTTGATTTTGAAAGGACTTGTAAATTTTAACAGTAGCCGCCAAGATTTTCTTGTCAGCATACAATCTGGGGAATATTCCAATTTAAATCAGAAATCTGATAACCATTGCGAGTCGTAATGTTGACACTCTGAACATGCAAACTGTTTGGATCTCATGAGTCATGCATGTTTAGGAAAACTCCTATTCCTGTTTTTTGCCTTTTGCACTCTGAGCTTATTTCGTACTTGGGATTCGAACAATTGCTCTTCAATTTACCATTTTCTGGTATAGAGCTTTGCTAAAGCAGTGTTCCTAATATTTTTCACTCTAAATTAAGGGATGATTATGAGGATGGGAATCCTGCTTCTTGGGGAAGTAGTCCACGGTATCAGGTGAGGTGGCATCTTTAATTTTGGCGTATATGGATCTTTTCCTTCCTATGGATATTCCTTACACTTCCTTTTTGGATCCATTATTTCAGCCAGGAAGTCCTCCTTCACGTACATATGATGCACCCACACCTGGATCAGGTTGGGCAACTACACCTGCTGGTAGTTATAGTGAAGCTGGTACACCAAGGGATAGCAATTCTGCCTATGGTAGTTAACTATATCCAGTGTTGCTTCTGTTTGCTCATGTTGTTCCCCAAAATTCCAATCTTGATTGTTGTCATCTAATTTTTGTCCTTGCAGCAAATGCTCCTAGCCCTTACTTGCCATCTACTCCTGGTCAACCTATGACGCCAAGTTCAGCATCTTATCTGCCTGGTACTCCTGGAGGGCAACCAATGACGCCTGGAACTGGTGGACTAGACGTCATGTCTCCTGTTATAGGTAGGAACTCTTTCTCTGGGGACATATGATTATGATGAGGGCTTGAAAGTACCTATGGTCTACTCAGAACTGTCTATCAAAGATTTGGTGCTATTGGCTTTTTTCGAATTTAATCCTTTTTTTTTTTTTTTTTTTTTTTTTGCATTGAAAGTGGAAAGGCAGGAGAAACTACTCTTAGACTCATGCATTTAAGTATAAGTGGCGAATTGCTGTATGCAAGAGGGTGAAATTTTTTAATATTGTTTTGTTTGTCATAACCCTCATTTAATTACTCCAATGGTCATTAATTCATTCCTTTTGGATGAGCAAGCGCAGTTCATCGACCTGTGGTTCTCTAGTTTTGTGGTTGAACAAAGTCATAGGGATCATCTAAAAATCTAGTTAACTAGTTTGAGGAACCCTTTGGGCAGATTTGCATGGTTTTTATTCACGAAGCTGATGTTAAGATATATAAAAGTTGGATTTTTTACATTTAAATACTTTTCATGGTCATGATCAGTTCCAACATCCTCCTCTTGTTGGTGCTTCTGGAGTTCTGATTATTCAGTTCTTATCGTGACAGGTGGGGAAAATGAAGGACCATGGTTTATGCCAGAAATTCTGGTTAATGTGTCCAGACCAGGAGAAGAGAGTGTTGGAGTTATCAGAGAGGTTCTTCCTGTAAGTTTGTTGCTTTCTTCCCTCTCAGTATATGCCCTTGTGTGTGTAAACAATGAGATTCATTAAAAGATCTAGTACGAGTCGAAAAGAGAAGAAAAATCCTGCATACTCCCACGTGTCTCCTTTGCTTTGACCAGTAAGCCAGTATCGAAAAATATAATTTGATGGGCTTTCTTTGGATTAGTCGTTAGTTCCCTTATCTTGAAACTGTTTCATCTTTGATCTTTGGGTTGTTTGCATGGTTGTCCTTTAAAGTCTGTGTCCTTGTATGGTGCAACATTTCTATCTGATCATTGAGTTTGTTCCGAGTCCTGAAACTCTCAAAACGGTTCTCCGGTTTTATGTTGTTTACTGTAATTGAAGCTGTGCATAAGAGTACATGATCAAATGTTTGTAGCAAGCTGGTGCAATGAGGATTTTTGATTGTATCTTGAATTTTTCATCCAAAGTAATGCACGATCAAATGTTTGTAGCAAGCTGGTGCAATGAGGATTTGTGATTGTATCTTGAATTTTTCATTCGAAGTAACACATTGAAAAGCTTCCGTGCTCAAAAGCAATTGCAATGCTGTTATTGGGATTATTTGGGTCATTTTGTTAGCAAAGCTTCTCCCTTTAAAACAATAAACAGTAGATTTCAGCTTCCCGAAAACCTATGACAACTGGGTATGGTGTCAAACGGAGTATTAACTGTTGGTTATACTAATTTCCAGTATCTTCTTCTTGAACCAGGATGGCTCCTGTCGGGTAGCCCTTGGGCCTAGTGGCAACGGGGAGACAGTGACACTTCTTCCTAATGAAATGGAGATGGTGGTGCCAAGGAAATCGGACAAGATCAAGATTGTCGGTGGCCAATTACGTGGTCGCAATGGCAAATTGATGGGTGTGGATGGTGAGGATGGTATTGTGAAACTGGACAATCTTGATGTCAAGATATTGGATTTGGGAATTCTAGCAAAGCTAGCATGATTATGATTCCAGTAAGATTTAAGATCTTTGGGGGCACGTGATGTACATAATTCTTGCTTAATGTTATAGAAATTTTGCAGGAAATTGTTGTTTACGCGTTGTAGAGTTATAGATGAGTCGGGGTCATGGGGGGGTGATGTCCGCATCCTGTACAAGTTTGCGGACCCATGGGAAAATGATATGTCCTTCTTCCAAGGTACTTAAATAGTGTTGAAAGGTTGGATGTTTGCATTTTTTCCACGACCCAGCTGTGTAGACGTGAAACTTTATCCTCGGATCGATCTATCTTTCTGATAAAGCCTCAGTGTTTTATAAAGGAATGGACACCTGACTTAGTTTTCACTTGAGTGTTTACTTGGGCAGATGTGATGACGGCGTTATAGATTAAAGAGTTGATAATTAGCAGATGCCAGTAAGTTAATAAGGAAATGTGAGGATCGAGCATTTTAGTCACTATTGCGTCTCAAATCACTTTGTGCCATCTGCTTTCTAATTAAATCAATCATATCTACTATCATATCTCGAATTTCAAATCAACTGTGGATTATGGAAACTCTTTCTTGAGAATCCCATTGGGCAAGGTGGTGCCATGGAAAAGGTTCCTTGATTTGGATATTCAGCTCATGCGTTAACCCACGGAACTTCCATATTCAATACTTGATCCTAAGAGAACTCTCTTTGAGAGGGAAGGTGTGCACAGCTATTCTCGTAGGTTTATATCAACTTGATGAAGGCTTCCACTCTTCATTTATAGAAGCAAGATAAATGACTACAGTTTGCGATTCTGGGAATGTTTCGTATCCAATTGTCGCTGAACTGTTTATAAAAACCGAATTAAGTCCAAGTCGATAATTTTGCACATTCAGGGAGTTTTACGCATGATAAGTCAAGTTTCAAAGGCTGAAGGATCACGAACTAGATGCCATTATTCTCGAAAGTACATTTGTCGGAAAAGCGCATTTATTCTGACGTGGATGGCAGGCCACGCCAAGTATTATTTTCACAAAAGGTTGCGTAGATGATAGCAGAAGTACAGTCGAATCAAACCCTAAATTGGACCCTTAAGCACGCTCTTTGGACGAATTATCCTGCACATTACTTTTATTTCTCCAGTGCTGTCGGGTTCTTCATCCACTTCTTTACTCCTCCATGGAAATGATGCATCGAAGGCCTTCGCCTTTAAGCATGTAGTCGAAAGCCTTGTTGATCTCCGAGAAAGGGACCTGATGAGTGATGAACTTCTCCACTTCAAGCTCCTGGAACATTTAAAGACCAGGATATCAATTTCATAAAGGAGAAAAGTAAAGAACAGAGAGATAAAACGATACTTTCGATTGCTGTAGTTCGAGTGTATTTTTACTTTGTTCATGTATTTCTCTACGACGGAGGGAATGTCTGAACGTGGCTTGTAGTTTCCGAAGAACGTGCCCTTCAGAGTCCTCTCGTTCAGTAGATTAATAGGATGAGTCTTGAAGACAGCATCTTTGTGGGGCACTCCCACAAGAACAGCAACTCCCCAACCCTGTCAAGAGTTTCTCACTTCATCAGAATCCATATTATATAATTAGGAGAGTCTGAAAATTTCTTGCACACAAATTGAATGCACGGCCATAAGAAGAACGCATACGTCGTGTACACATTCGAATGCGGAGATCATGGCGTCAACATTTCCAGTGCACTCGACACTCCTATCAACTCCGCCATTTGTCATCTCAGCAATCACCTGGTAAGCAATCAAATTTTGAGGGAATCTTAAGAATGATATAGAGCAGAGGAATGGGATTCTATTTCCTTGAACAGTCAGTTCAGTACAAACCTCTTGAACAGGTTTGTTGTGGTCTTTCGGGTTCACGAATTCAGTCACACCAAACTTCTTTGCTGTCGAGAGACAATTGAGTAAGAGTCATTATGAGAGAGCAACACAGGCCCCATTTTTAACAAATAAGAAAATGAACTCAGCAAGGTCTTCAATCATTGATTGAAAGTCACGGCTATCAGCTAGTATCTATCATCTTTGCTCCAAAGCTGCGGGTCAGGTTTCTAGTTTTATTGCTTCTTCATTTTTCTGAATATTATCTTTGACAAATTTTAACTGCAATATTGCTATCCTGCTGCAAGACATCTTGATTTGGATTATAGTTTGAGCTGATTAAGTCTCGAGCAATGACAGATTATGCATCGTGGGATTCAGTAATTACCTCCTTCAAATCTACTTGGATTCAAATCAACTCCGATAATTCTTGAAGCCCCTGCAATCCTTGCACCTTCAGCAGCCTATCCATCATCAAGAGATGTGTAACTTTTTGCTCATTAAATTTTCAAATCAAGATCAAAGTCTAACGCAGAGAGGACTTACAGCTAACCCAACAGCTCCCAATCCGAAAACAGCCACCGTCGAACCCTTGGGTGGTTTCGCTACGTTTACCATTGCTCCCAGGCCTAAAAGCCACAACCTTTGTCATTATTAATTTTTCAATTGAGAAGGTAAAATTTCGACATAAATTATTTCTCTGGGATGCACTGAGCATCAACATACCAGTTGAGATCCCACAACTGATGACACAAACTTTGTCCAGAGGAGCGAGCGGGTTGATCTTGGTAACACAGCCGACATGAGCCACAGTGTACTCGCTGAATGTTGAAGTCCCCAGAAAGTGGTATATGGGCTGTCCTTTGATGGAGAATCTCGACTTCCCATCACTGAGCATGACTCCTCTGTCAGTGTTGATCCGGAGGAGGTCACACATGTTGCTCTCTTCTGATTTGCAGTGGGCACATTCCTTGCATTCCCCAGTAAAAATTGGGAGTACATGATCCCCTGGTTTCAGATCAGTCACTCCCTCACCCACGCTCTCCACAATCCTAACTTACCCAAATTCAAAAGATTCATTAAATGCTATCAGTTCATAAATTTTTTATAGTTCGACTGTCTTACTGAGATTCACTCACCCTCCAGCTTCATGACCATAGATTCTAGGAAATAGAGGGTGTTGTCCCTGCAGGAAGGAGACTCATTAGCAGACATAGATGGATCCTAAGGGTGTAAACAGTTTCTAGTTTCCTTGTTTGTTTTCAAGTTGTGATCAATTTAAGCAGGTGTCTTGTTGTTGTTTACCTTGGCTTCCCAAAAGTAGACGTCAGTGTGGCAGAGAGAGGTATAAAGGATCTTCAAGCGAACCTCCATGGCTTGTGGAGGTGCCACCTCCACTTGTTCAATAACCAAGGGCTTCCCTGCTTCCCATGCAACAGCAGCTAGAAACCCAAAGAGAACCCACTTGAATCAGGCCATCGCAATATTACAAAACTCCAGCAGATTAGTTTTTATTTCCATTTAAATGAAGAAAAAGTTTCGCATTAAAAAAGAAAGGTGTACCTTTGCAATGTATCACCTGACCAACAGTGCTTGACATCTTGTTTTCTCCAAGAAGAGAAGCTTGTGTTTTATCTGATACCTGAAGAACAATTAAACTGAAAGTTTTAAGCTTTTTGCTTTGATGGGTAGTGCTATTCTGGTGGGAATATATACACCAAGCAGGAGATTGCGCAGTTCTTTTTCTAGGAAAAGTTAATTAGACTTTTCAATGAGCCTTATCACGAGAATGAAAAATACAACAGGCGATGGGAAAACCGGTCCCAGTTCTTAAATTCCCTGGTTTTACTGTAGTTTACTTCAACACGACAGATCAAAATGTTCAAATTGCCAAGTGGGTGTTTCTCTATCCTTTTGGGATAAAGATGGACAGCGAAACTCCAGATAAAGTCAAGATGCTGTTGGCTGAGACCAAACACAGCGTGCACGATAGTCCACTCGATGGCGATAATTCAAACGCACCCACACGAAATTTTTGCATCGCGATAATTCAAACGCACCCACACGAAATTTTTGCATCTCTCTTTCTTTGTCATGACAATGTCATCGCTCTCCTGTGGATCAGGCACCATTAAGTCTACTATGCGATCGGATCACTTGAGGTCGACTCTTTAGCTAACGGCTCGCCTGTGTGACTAGAAAGTCTAGGATAAATTTGTTGCTTACAGTAAGCTTTCTTAATCTTTCATTTTAAATTTAGAACTTATTCCCAGGAAGGGGGAAAAAAGCAGTATTAGTTGTATTCAGCTATTTGTGCGGTTCTGCAATTTGTCGAAGCCCATTTTGCTGATCAACCTACTTTTCTCCCTCACTGCAATAGCTTTACTGGACAAACGGAAAAATGCCTCATCTGGGTTCAGTCACTGGAGACAATATATTAGCTTATGTGTTAAAAGCAGCTATCAGAGATAAAGAGACTATCGGATTCATGTCTTCTCCGAGTTTTCTCTTATGCTCTGCCGCGATCCTCAATAGATTTGTTTGACCTGTAAATTGTTGAAGAAGCACTGCTCCTCTCTCTCTCTCTCTCTCTCTCTCTCTCTCTCTAGATTTTTCTTCAAGCTGCCACATCTAGATATTTACGAGGGAAAATCAGCAACAAGTTGTCAAACAACTTGTCAACTTTTGCGTCACCTCTAGAATTCCTTGGAGAAAATTTGCCGAAGCAAGTTGGCAACTTGTCAACGTCCTCAATAGATGGTTCCCCTTCTCATTTGTAGTAACATAGAGAGATGAGAGAAACGTAGAGAGACCAAAAGAGTAGTGACAGCCTTATATTGGGAGAGCTTCACAGATAGAGAAAAAGGAGTAGTCCGTCCGTGAGGGAGAGAAATAAAAGAGTTGTGTGAAAAGTTAAAAGGAGCTAATTTGCTCTAAGTACTGTAGGAGTTAGTTTGCTCTGAGTATTGTTTGTGGTGTGAGAAAATGTTGTAATTGTTAAAGTAAAATTTTTGGGTGTTATAATTGTACCATGGTTCCGCAAACTCAACAAGTGGCATAAGAGATGCGGCTCTAAATTTCGATAAGTGGTACTGCTCAAGGGCCGAGGCGTTTGAGAACCTTGAATCCAGCGAGTGTTTGAGATTGTGGTACGCGAAGGAAGTGATCAAGGACCATTGCACGTAAGCAGGAAGTTAGGGATCAGAGTATGTAAAAATTCTGCCACTACACAGTTAGGGACTGTGATCAATTGATCTAGGACCAAGTTTCGTTGGTGTAATGTCGAGCATTATATCCAAGTCGGATGGCGGATATTTCAAGTTGGCAAATTACCAAAAAAAGTCTTAAAATTCTTATAATTATACCAATTCAGTCAACTCGGCTAAATTTGGACACTAACTAGCACCTACGTGGATGCCGGCCGTCTAACAAATGCTGACGTTATTGAACTTTTTATTAATTTTTAATTTTTCTCTTCTTCTTCTTTGGTTTCTTCTCCCCGTGATGGCCGGTGAGGCTCTGGCGGGGCTCATTGATCACTAGGCGAGGGCCGTGAAGCCCTTGTTGGCTGTCGGCAAGGGTGGGCGAGGTTTGGCAAGGTTGACCTAGCCCAACCTCGCCCAATGGCCGGCGAGCCATGCTGTAAGGGAGAAGAAACCAAAGAAGGAGAAGAGGAGAAAAAAGAAAAAGAAAAAGAAAAAGAAAAAAGAAAAAAATTAAAAAAATTAAAAAAATTAAAAAAATAGAAAATATTATTAAAAATTTGGCGTCGACTGATCAAATTTTGCTGGATGAACTGAATTGACACAATTGCAAAAGATTTAGGATTTGATTAATAAAAAAGAAGAAGTTTAGAGCTGAATTAATATAATTGCAATAGGTTTAAAACTTTTTGATAATTCTCCTATTGTGAGTTTAATGACATTGAGAAGTTCAACAACTATTGGAGTTCCCGTATGCGATTTTTGAGATATCTTTGGTGGTGACAACACTACACCACCCATGGACAGCGGCAAAAAAATGGAACATTATATATGCAAGACTCTTTTATGTTCTTACGATAACTATCGAAGATGAGTTTTTACAGCATATGAAAACCGCTAAGACCCCAAAGAAGGAATGTGATAACTTGGTGGCAGTGTTTGCAAGGACGAACAATGGCAAACTGCAATAATTAGAGAATGTTGGTGTCACAACAAGATATGACGGAAAGTTAATATTTTATTAAAGTTGGATTTCTATGTGATGAAATTTCAAAATTAAATCCTTAAATGTCATATCCGTGATAAGAATGAGGACAATAATTATTGATGGGTCCCAACCAAATTGTAAAGGTATTGTTGCGGCCAATCATCCATGATTGGCCGCAACATCCATGATTCTCCAACCAATCTACCAGAGTTGGAGAATATATTGGTCAATCAAGAGGTGATAGATAATTATTGTCTAAAATCTCAGTTGAGGATGATTAAACTGCCCTTTTTAGTAATAAAATTGGGTTTAAGGGCCAGAGGAAAAATGGTGCAAGTATTCAAGATAGTGAACAAGGGAAAAGCTGAGGAAATTGGAAGAGGCGACAATAAAAGAGAAGCGCTCCAACCGGGGCAATTTGCGACGAGCTTGATGACAAAGATGAAAGCAACAAAAGGCGTGACATCTGCGACAAGGTAGAGAGTTCGTTGGTTTAGGCGGTAACTTTTATCAACGAGGAGATTGAAAATGAGATTTTTAAGCGCCTGTTGCTGTGACGGAACGAGAAGAGCTCATAATTGTTTGTATAATTGAGTACTATGATTCGATAGCTCCTGTTGCGTCCCCGAAGAAGAGCAAGCCAGGAGAGAATTCAAAGAAGCAAGTAACCGTGCCAACAAGCAATCGTGAGAAGGAATCGTGAGAAATGTAGGATATGATGAAGAAGCTAAAAATCGAGAAAGCGAAGATGAAAAGATGTTGAAGAAGAGGGATGAGATGCTGAGGCGGAAGGATAGAGAGCTCAAGATAAAAAAAAAGTAACACAAGAAACTCCCATATGAGCTTAAGACAATGTAGAAGTTGAAGGACAAACAGAAATATCGGCCCAAGAAGAAGAGGCCATCTTCAAGGTGCAAGGGTCAATGGAATGAGATTAAGAGGAAGAACCCGAAAGCAGCGATTAAAGAGGCCTCAAACATCGCGGGTGTAAAATGAAAGAGTAAGGAGGAGAAGCCCCATGAGAAGGAGGACCAATCTTTCCATCAAAGTACTTCAAATGGAGTTAAATTAGGGGTAAGTACATTAGAAGTGCCAAAACTTGTGTACGACACTTACTTTGGTGTCAAAAGTATATTTTAAATCAGTTGAGTGTTATAAGTTTAAAAAATCGATAACTTGAGTGCTATAAATTTAAAAAATCGATCACTTTATTGTCACTTTTGATGTAACCAACGGAAAAGCTAATATAAATCTTGGAAAAGCTGATGTGGCCGTCGATCGTCTAACGTGGACACCAGTCCAGGTCAGCTTTTCCGATAGCTATGTCAGACAACCGGCGACCATGTCAGCTTTTCCGGCATCCACGTCAGAAGTGGTATTCAAGTGACCGATTTTTCAAACTTATGACACTCAATTGATCCAAAATAAACTTCTGACACCAAAGTGAGCTCCATACACAAGTTTTGACACTTTTAGTATCCTAACTCCGGTTAAATTAGGTAAAACAAAAAATGAAAATCACAACCGAGAGGCTTGACCACATAAGCTGCGGTCTCATAAATCCTACAAAAGTTTCGAGTACGGAGATCGAGGTAAAGTGAAAAGAGACTAAAGCTCAAGACAATCTGGTGTTACCAAAATCCAAGCTTCACAAAATTCAAACAAAAGTTGTAGCCACAAAGGCAGTAGTCGCCTCCTCGAGAGCAGTTGGTGAGGCGGACCCGGAAGCCCTACCCCTCTGTCGATTTTTCTTCAAGGTAGCACCTCTAGATATTTCCAAAAAACAGGTAACAAGTTGTCAAGCAACTTGTCAACTTGTACTACACCTCTAAAATTCTCTCGAGTAAAAACTCGCCAACTTGGGGACTTCACCGACTAAAGGACTCCTATAAATAGGTGGTTCCCCTTCCCATTTGTAGTAACATAGAGAGATGAGAGAAACGAAGAGATGCCAAAAGAGGAAGGCCAGAAAGAGCCTTAAATTGGGAGAGATTCACAAATAGAGAAAAAAGAGAATAGTCCGTCCGTGAGGGAGAGAAGAATAAAAGAGCTAGTAGGAACTAGTTTGCTCTGAGTACTATATGTCGTGTGAGAATTATTATAATTGTGAAATTGAGATTTTTGGGTGTTATAATTGTACCATGTTTCCACAAACTCCACAAGCGGTATCAGAGTTGTGTTTATGAAGTTTGACATAAATGCCATGAAATGTAGAGTTGAAGTAAGTTTTTAACTGGCTGATTGTGCCTGGCAAACTTAGGGCACGATGATTTGGGAAGTCCTTTCTGTTATTCATCTGTCGAATTGTGCAACTCCTGAAACACAACGGGCATATTGCAGGTTGGTTGCAAACCCATTTGCAGCATATCTCTGTAACATGAGTCTCAAAGTATGCAGTCTGAAGGCAAGTGTGTGCAATGCCCACGTAATATGAGAAGTTAAGATAAGAATCCTTGAAATTCTAGCCTTTGTGTATCCGAAGAAACTTCTGTAATTCTGCCGTAATATATGGGCCATATAGTCCAGGCCATCTCTTTTTCTTCTTAAAGCCCAGCCCACCATTTCATTTTTCCCCTTCATGTGAGGGAGGAGGAGTCGGTGGACAGAATAGAAATTGAAGAAGGGGGCTACTCGCTCGGGAAGAGAAAAGAGAAGAAGAAGAAGGGGAAACGAGGAGAAACTCTCAAGTGCTTGTCACGGACGTCTCAATAGCCCATTTTAACACCTTTCTACAGCGCCAATAAGTGATTAAGGCCTTCAATCGTCTTTTGAAAGGAATCATCGCAATTTGGGCTTAAAATTCAGAATTATTGGGGATTTGTGTTGCGAAATCCGATTTTTGAGTTGTTAAGCCACAAATTTTTATAGAAATGATAATTTAGGATGTTATAAAGCTCTAGCATTTTGAGGATCTCAATTTGAGCTTATGATTTGTTCGGAACGGAATTTTCAAGTTTAGCGTGCGTTCTGATCCTATTTTGAACAGTAACTTCAGGGCTGATTTTCAGCTGTTTTCGGCAAGGTTTTGGGGCGGCTAAGTTGGAATTTTTTTAGTATATCAAAATGGCTTTCTAAAGACTATAAATGGCTTGAAACGAAATTTTGTAGAGAAAGTTATGGTGCGGCGAAATTTAGCACAAGAGCCACGTCTCGTAAATCTAGAGGCGAGCTTTTTGTTGGCACGTAAGTGTCGTTTTATCGACAAATAGGCATAATATAGTTAAGTCATTCATTAGAGTGTCATTTCACTCGGCCTTTTGATATTGTTTTTTGGTTAATTTGTTAGGAATTCGAGTGCGTCAGCTCAAGCAAGCGCCTTAGTTGGTTTTTGACTTTTCCTAGGTAAGTGATACTATTTATTCTTTGTATTTTAAACTCATGTTTGAAAAATATTATGGATTATATATGCTATGAGTTGAAAAATAGCATCCTTTGGTACATAAAACATGATTGAGCTTTTACTACCATTTTATTGTTTGAATGAGGGAGTTATCTTTTGATTTAGTTGGAAAATTTGCCCGGAAATGGTTTGTGAAACCTTTATGAAAGAATCTTGGAAAGTTTCTAGTTCATGAAAAACACTTTGATATTTATCAAATGCTTGAGTTGTGAGGTGATTTTGATTATGTTTGTGGATTACTAGAAATTTGTCATTGATGGTTGATGTTTGATGTCTTTGTGAACCCTGAGGGGTGTGTAGGTATGCGTATACTAGTCTAAGATATCCTTATAAACTGAGCCACCAGCTTATAATAGGTGGAGACTTAATCAAGAGGAGAATCTTGATCGTTTCGTTACAGGCATTAAGCGTAACCATAGTTAGACGTTTGAGCTTGAGTTTAATCAATGGAGTAGACCATTGATATATAATTTGAGTTTAGTTGATGGAATAGATCATTGATCCATGTTTTGACGAGTTTAGCCAATGGAATGGACCATTGTCATGTGTTTTATGTAATTGACCAATGAACTGGACCATTAGTATCTGTTTTGTTATTATCTTGAGATATTTTTATTATGAACATATTATGTTAAAAGCAAGTTATGTTTGTGTTTAAAATGTGCATAATAATTTCTCGATCTGTTCGGAAGAAATGTATTATTCACTGAGCCATGATAGCTCACTTCTCT
Source organism: Corymbia calophylla (assembly GCA_014182845.1). Classification (NCBI taxonomy): domain Eukaryota; kingdom Viridiplantae; phylum Streptophyta; class Magnoliopsida; order Myrtales; family Myrtaceae; genus Corymbia; species Corymbia calophylla. The sequence continues at coordinate 23,092,320 of CM024698.1, read as the reverse complement.
CATATACATATTTTTTTGAGATTTTTCAGAAAGCCACAAATAGGACGTGAGCATTCATATCGGGGATGACTTTTTGATAGTGGGAATTTTTTATATGAGCTAGCATAGCTGTTGAACTTATAAGCTAGCTGTTTGGGAGGTGTATATATATGTTAGGTTGTTTATAGATAACTCTAATACTCTAAGCAAATGCCTTTTTATCAAAAATATATATGCAGATGTACATATGTTAATATCAAGCTATATTTTAATTATATTGAAGCTGCGTTCTTTGATAAAAAGACAGCCGTGTCATGCCCTTGATCTTGTGGATTTGGGGTGTGACACTCTCCGTGTTCATTGCCATCGCCGCTACTAATTAGATTCATATTCAAACTGGCTAGCCTGAAATACCTCATCCAATTCTTTAAGATGTGGGTTAAAACTAAGTGTCAAATAATAATGTGGAACTAACATCTAGCACGATATTCACTTGATCATGACCCCCGCTGCCTCTTGGAGCCGCATATACTCAGTTAGCGTAAACAGATGGATTGATGAAAGTGCTACCATACCATGAGGTGCTTGTTCACTTTCCGTACATTCAAAAACGTAAAGTTCGAAACTTTACGTGATCTTTAATCATTTGCCATGACTGCGACGACCTTTCAAAGTCCCTCTCCTCTCTCGCATCTTCCGCTGCACTCCACACCAAGTCTCTCTCTTCAAAACATTCCGTCTCCCCTTGGGAAAGAAGTGAATCACTTCTTCGGCCGGCTTCGCCTACATCCATTTCCGAGGATGGCCTTCGGAAATCCTGGAGCAGCTTTTTGGCTTTTTGCATCCATGAGACCTCTCGGTTGTGGTTCATAACTTTGTGAGTCATCCTAACTCATCATTACCTTGCAAGAAGTCTATCCATAGGTTTGCCACTGTTCTTTTGCAACTTCAATTTTTGTTTTCCATGTAAAATCCATCCTTTGAATTTAGATTTCAATGTTTATTCTCTCTTTTAGATGGTAACTGAAATAAATCTTAATCATTGTGTTTGCTTTTTTGCTATGAATTTCCGTAGACTAGACCAACCAGTACATTGTAAAAGTCCAGTCTATCTGTGTCGTTTGCCCAGCCTTGCACAGCAAAATTATACATATTGCCATCCACAATGTTTTGGGAAATAATTAGACATTCTTGGGTGCGGCGTATATACGTCAATCCAATGATCTCGACTTTTAGATCATGTGGACTCTACGTAAGATTTAGTAAAATCAAAGTTCCAATTCATTGGGTTCACAAGCTCCCGGTGCACTTGAATTTCTTTTTCAATAAATCGGGCTCTTTTATGAGATTGATGTACTGATTTGGTCAAGTCAACAGTTGCACCAATCCTGGGAGGTAGTTTTCTGATTGATAAATTGTAAACATAGAAATTGATATTCAGGAATTTGCTACTTCTCGAAATTCAATTATTTGCTAGCTTTTTGTTGTTTCGCCGTAATCCTCAAATTAGTCCCCACAAAAGGGAAAAAAGAGAGAAGGAAAAATGAAGAAATGAGCGGTTGGCAAGAGTGGCACGTTGCAAAAGTGCTTCGACCGAAACACAAAACATGGCACTTCTAACACCGAGCATGGGATGACGATAGTGGCCAAGTCCCACTTCAGGTGCTGCAAATATATTGAAGCAGTTGCAATTTTGCAGTTAGGGTCACCCTTATCATCAACTAACCCATCTTCTTCTCATCTTCTATTCATTGTGACTGTTGAGTGTGTGCCTCTATCTGTCTCTGAGAAGCAGCAAAAATCATGGCTCACACAGCTGGTCAGGTCATTCGTTGCATAGGTAAAAACTTTACCACCCCACCTTTCTTCCCTTTTACTCTTGGCCCCCTTTTCTGATCGCATTTCGTGCATTATAGTGATGTTGAAGTTGATTTCTGGTGTTCGGCGAACTGATCTTCATCAACTTTTGCATTGTCATCGTGCTTTTCATAAAATTTATCTGTAATTCAAATGGGTTTGTTGTTTGTGAGAGTGTTTCTCTAGCTGCTCGATGTCAAATAAACATGATCTGGCAGTATAATGTTATGGACCCGAAAACAGCCGACCAACTATGGAGTTTTAATGCTTCTATTCTAGTAGCAGCTAGAAATTGCCTTCATTTGTGCTTGCGATGCGGCATCATCCGTGCATTGATTGATGTGTATATGACTGAATTAGCATTAGCTCTTGCGAATTCACATTTGGTCATCATTTATTTGAGGATTCTGTCGTAGCTGAGGTGGCGTGGCAGGCAGGGAAGCCATTTTCGATGGAGGTAGAGGTGGCACCGCTCCAGGCTAAAGAAGTCCGTTTGACTATCCTCTTCTCTGCCCTTTGCCACACGGATGTCTATTTCTGGGAGGCCAAGCTAATTTAGTTTAAGCCTCACATAATTATTTTTTACACTAGGCTGCCTTAATGTAATCCATCAGTTGCTATCAGTTTTGTTATCTGCTCATGGGGATAAAATTCAGGGAGTGTCACACTTACGCGACAAGGCATCTGCTAACGTGGTGTGCTGCAACTGAAAACTACCATGCCGCTTGAATTTAAATAACCAACTCTTTGCTTTCCTTGTAGTCTTGAACATGGTCCCAGACATATTCAAGGATGCTGATATGCATCCCAACAGCCGATGGCATGATGTGTGATGCTTGAATTTTCTGCACATTTGGCATTGGTTAATATGCATCGATACTTGTCTTAAACGTATGAAATTACGACTGTTGAGCAATGGTGTTCCATGCCAAATAGACCTGAAGTGGTTTTCTGATATGGCAGGGCCAAATGCCATTATTTCCATGTATATTCACTCATGAGGCTGGCGGTTATGTAATATCCTGAACTCTTGTTATGACCTAACACTGATTCACAGAAAATGTCTTGTCGTCGCTGGATCCCTTCCTTCCTCCCTCCAATCAAACTAATGCTCAATTTCATAAAGTAGCTACATAATGATGGTATGCATTACCCTTTTCACTTCTAGAATCTTATATGTTTATCGAAACTTTTCTTGAGAGGAAGTGACGGACCTTCAACAGGGAGACCATGTCCTTCCAGTGTTCACTGGGGAATGCAGGGATTGTGAGCACTGTAAAACAGAGGAAAGCAACATGTGTGACCTCCTCAGGATCAACACTGAGAGGGGGCTTCATGCTCAGTGACGGCAAAACGAGATTTTCTATCAATGGGAAGCCCATATACTACTTTGTTGGAACCTCCACTTTCAGAGAGTACATGGTTGTTCATGTTGGCTGCGTCCCAAAGATCAACCCTGCGGCGCCACTTGACAAAGTATGCATCCTGGGACCTTAGCTGCTGGATATCCATAGGTTTGGATTTGAATTCCCAATTTATATGTCATGCAAGAAGGATATAGGTATATCTTCGTAGAAATTATGGAATGTTTTCATGGAGAATCGTGGCAAGCTCTTGTTGGTTTATTTAACACAATTGGTCACTTTGTACTTGATCACATCTACTAACAAACATTCAAGCCTGATACTACCAAATCATATGGCAACATCACTTTATTAAGGCTCTTTAGTGGAAACTCAGTATCTTTGACACTACTCCTTTATAGATTGTTCAATTGATGTCAGTAGCCATGCCATGTTTCAGCGGCATTATCTTTTTGCCTGCAGGATTGGGTGCGACGCTGAATGTTGCAAAACCGATAAAGGGACAGTCTGTTGCTATTTTTGGCTTGGGCACCCTTGGGCTTGCTGTGAGTGATCTTGCCTCTGCGGATAGCCAATTAGAAAAGGGCTACTATTCTCACTTTTCTTCCCGTCTAATTGTTGCTCATCTTTGGGCTGCTGAGGGGGCGAGGCTTTCTGTTGCTTCCAGGATCATTGGAGTTGATTTGAACCCGAATAGATTCGAAGAAGGCATTGTGATGTATAGCATCTATGGGTACGGTTACAATGTTAGGAGGTATTCATGTGTGTACCGTCTGATTTTCCTTTAGTTTTGTATGTGGATCCTTACTTGTGGTTCACACCTAAGTTTCTGTGACAGCAAGGAAGTTCGGCATTACTGAGTTTGCGAATCCTAAAGATCATAGTAAACCTGTTGAGGAGGTAAGTTACTGGCCATCTCGCTTTAATAAGTTTTTATTATGCCATGTCGAGGGAAACTGCATAAGTACCACATAGAACAATCCCTCATTGCATCTAAATGCTTACACGGATAGATGGAAAGTCATGATCTCCACTCAAGTTGAAGCCTGAGCTTTAGTCTGACGAAGGTTGTGTGAATGCTCATCTTCCTGAAATCAGGTGATTGCAGAGACGACCAATGGAGGAGTAGACAGGAGTGTCTGAATGTACCGGGAGCATCCAAGCGACGATCTCAGCATTTGAGTGTGTTCACGATGTAGATCCAGTCGCTCTCACTGAAAAAAGAAAGAGAAATATTCTAGTCTTTTGGAAGATTGCAAATGAGTCTCCTCCATTTCAGGGTTGGGGTGTTGCCGTGCTTGTCGGTGTGCCCAACAAGGATGACGCATTCGAGACCCATCCGATGAATATCTTGAATGAGAGGACATTAAAGGGCACCTTCTTCGAAATTACAAGCCGCAGACCAACATTCCTGGAGTCGTGGAAGCAAGGTAAATGAACAAGGCAAAATGCTTCTGTCACCCACCAGTCGATGCATATTATTCTCAAGAAAGCCTGGAAGCAAAGCTCATGGTTTCTCCCAATTATTGCAGGAATCATGCAATCGGTTCCCTTCTCAGAGATCAACAAGGCGTTCGAGTACATGCTGCAGGGCGCGAGCCTGAAGTGCGGGTTAGGAGAAAAACAAGAACTGGGCAGTGACCGCCGACTGGCGAGGTCGGCTCGAGATCGGACATAGGTGCTGCTTGTGCTTTTCTCCATTCACAAGCGACGCTCTTTAATGGGAAGAATGAATTTCGCTCATGCAGCCTTACGGGTGCAGTTTTGAATATATCTAGTTGGTCGAGGTCGGCAATAAAATCCGCATTGATTCCGATTGCATGACCACATTAAAAAATTTCAGGTTTCCTTAAATACCTGATGAGAAACATCTAGATGAATACACGAAGTAAAAATGAAACAAGAAAACAAGAATCACCTTCCTATGTTAGTGTAGTGAAGATTTAGATGAATTGAAGTAAGTTTGAGTTATAAATGAAGAAATTAGAGTGCAATAATAGTAATAATCAATTGCTTTCTCTCTCTTTTTCTATGTTTGGAATTCGCGAATTGCCATAAAAACCGAGTGCAGTCCATATACACACGAGAGTTTTCATCGAAGCATGCCATGGATTGATGCTTTGATGAAAACTCTCATGTATATATCAATTGCTCTTTGTTTTATGACAATTCGCAAATTCTAAATATAAAAAGAGAGAAAGAAAGCAAGCTATGCCTCTTTTATATCATATCCTTGAGTTGATTATTGCGCTCTAATTACTTCATTTATAACTTCAAACTTACTTCAATTCATCTAAATCTTCACGACACTAACATGGAAGGCGATTCTTGTTTTCTTGTTTTATCTTTACTTTGTATATTCACCTAGATGTTTCTCGTTGGGTATTTAAGGAAACCTGATTTTTTTTTTTTTTGTGGTCATGCAATCGGAACCAATGTGGATCTTATTGGCTGTTCCTTCTTCCCATTAAAGAGTGTATACCTAATGAGAAATATCTAGGTGAATATATGAAGTAAAGATGAAACAGGAAAGCAAGAATTGCCTTCCTATGTCAGTGTCATGAAGATTTAGATGAATCGAAGTAAGTTCGAGTTATAAATGAAGTTATTAGAGCACAATAATAGTAAGAATCAACTTGGGATATGATGTAGGAGAGGCGTAGCTTGCTTTCTTCCTTTCTTTCCATATTTGGAATTCACGAATTGCCATAAAAATTGGGCGAGCGTTTTCATCGAAGCATCAATTCATGGCCTCTCGAAAACTCAAGGGCTTCGGACCGCTATGGTCCCACCCCGAGCCGCCGTGCATTCCTTACCCATCTCCGCCACCCCCTAAACTGGATGTGCCGGTCCAGCCACCGCCTCCTCCTCCGCACATGCTAGCTCCCCCACCACCTCCGCCTCCACCTCCGCATGTGCTAGCTCCCCCACCGCCCCCGCCCCCGCCTCCTCCCGTGCAATATGTATTCCCTTGTTGCCGCCGCCGCCGCCATCTCCGTCCAATCATATGTCCCCGTGGGTGGTGTTCGTCCTTGTTTTGGTGGCCCTGCTCGTGATCATAGCAGTTTTGGCAGTCCTGATACGCCGTTGCTTGAGAGCAAAGAGAGAGCGGGAGGCGGCAGCAGCAGCCTACGGAGGAGCAATGCCGGTAAGTGAAACTAGATGATTAGGAGCAACTCAAGCATACACATACATGAACAAGGTCCTTGAAAGAACGCAAGCAATTCTTCTGCCCACTATGACTGCAGAGGCGATTTACTTATGCAACACGGTCCGTGATTGATTTATCTTGAATAAATCCTTTTTCCTTGTGCAGCCACCGGCCAATTTTCCAGGCGAGCTCCGGCGGTCTGAGCAAATATCAGCTCGCCCGTCGGTTTGGAGGCAATCCCTCGGTGCTGGGACTACGGTTTCAAAACAATCCGTCCGCACCGGGACTAGGGAGTCCATAAAGAAGTACATACTCGTAATCTTATCGCTATGAGATTAGATATATGGTATAGACCGTATTTAATTCATATTACCCGACAGTGTGTAAGCAATTGAAATTCAATTTTACATTGTGGCAATAGAATTCCTTTTTCTTTCCACATTTATCAATGGAGCATCATCAAGGTGAAGAGCAGGTTTTTTATTTTTAGTATACTTGACTTATCAAAATAGGTTATAAATTGATTTTTTTAATTCATATGTATATGTCATAGATTATGGGTTGAGTTATTATTTGAGTTAATTATAGGCTCACACACCCTTATTACATTGAATTGACTATATTACCCCTCGCGGGTCCCACTCTCCATATTTAAGATTATTTCTTATAATTTTTTCTTCTTCATTGATGAATTATGCATAATTTACCCATCTTTCATTGTATATTTTTTGTAGTGTAGTCACTATGGAAGACAATATTGAAGGTGACCAAAATTTCTGCTTAAATATATCTATTGATGATAAAACTATGAAGGGAGAACAACAAACAATGTCAACAAGTTCATTTAGAGCTTCTCACACTAAGCTTTGAAAATTGTTCCTTAACATATGTATTTTAAGTGAATAATGACTCTCTTGTTGATGTAATAGACAACTTTTATTGTCTAATTTCAGGTAAAATTTTTTTTTCAAGAGAATAATTTTTTTTAGGAGAGCAAGCAGGTGAACAAACAACATCTTTTATTAAGATGCATATGCAATTTGTTATTATTGCAGTGGACAATTTTCTTTTCGTTGATGATTCTATGGAAATTTTGATGCATTGAGAATTAATAAAACATATATATTTGCAAATGGTTTGAATGGATTATCTTATAATGCCATTACAATTGCCATACTTTCTTGTCAATAGCTAATTATACCATGTAATCAAGGCAAATATAGTATTCTATATAATATTATTTTAGGGAGCATTTTCATTTGCCTTCGCATTATAATAATGGATGTTTAGAATTTTTTTAATTACTTAACTTTGTCATATTTTTTTGAAGTACCTTTTAAAACATCATCCAATGATGACATGAAAATAAATAAAAATTGGACTATTGGATTCACTAAATAAAATGAAAGTTGAGCATAAAGACATATATTAAAGTTATAATTAAACAAAATGCATACTAAAACTGGTAGATGGAGTCTTTCCACTCTTAGTTGTGCTTGGGTTACTTTTTACATAATATTTTCCTAGTATAAAAAAAAGAAGAGAAATATACAACTCATTGATACAATATTTAGTTTTTTTTTTTTTTTTTTAGGTCAAAGCAATATTTATCTACCAAATAAATTATTTTTTGGAAAAGGGGGACAACACCAATTTTATTCCAAATAGAGAAAGAAAAGGAAAAAATCAAAAAAGAAGAAAGGAAGGCAAGAAATAATGTTAAATCGGCAGTGGGCCACATTTAACCTTAATAAATGTTCTTTAAGACTAACATAGTTAGTTTCAGCTTTAATAAAATTGAAATAAAAGATAAATAAGGAAAAAATGTAAGAAATTATCTTAAATCAAAATTGGGATCGTGAGAGCTAATAAGATGATGGAAATAGAGCAAGCCTAATTATATTCAATAAATTAGTTATAAATAAGTTTAAATAAAATATAAGTGTTAAATTGATTTTATAAATCATGAAATTTGTTTTAGTGGTCACCCTTTCCACATAAGAAAAAGTGGTGGGGTTAAATCTCAATCTTTTCTCTAGGGTTGAGATAAGAATGATTTAAGTTCAATTATGGATTTCAACTCTACGCTCTATAAAAAAGTATAGTAAAAGTCTAAGAGTGAGAGTTATAGTAGATATGGACTAGGACTAAAAAAAAAAAAGTTAACAACTTATTTAGACCAAACTAGTCATAATTGTGCTCCCCCATTCTGCATTCTCAACTTTGTTTGAATGTGAATTTTTAGATTGACTTAAAAAATAAGAGGGTTTTAGAAATATAGATTGGTTTGCATATAAATTGAGTATGAGTTGCTAAAAACAGGTCGAATAAATCTATTTAGATCAAATCATTTTAGATATAATACAAATCCAATATAATTTACCCGTTTGATGAATCTTGAGAAACGAGAGGCTCATCTTTTAGAATTTCCAAAAGACATTATTTGTTAATAAATTTTTTCGAACAAAAGGACCATTTGTCAAGGAAGTAACAGGAGCTCCAAGCAACAATGCCATGTTGTCAAAGCACGATAGGAATCGCCATAGTCGTTGGAGCAAATCAACGACTGGCCGGACCCGAAGTCCTAGAGTGGGTCAATCAGATTTGACCGAATTCCAATAGTTATATCAAACACACACAGACGTTCCAATGGATTTTGGTTCCTGTGGGGAGGGGAAAAGGCCATAAAAAAAAAATATCTTAGAATATTTCCATCATTACCTATTTATTTTTGCTTTTTTTTTCGTAATATAAAAGAATCCTGACTTGCTCTTGCTCGGCAACTAACGAAGGAGCTTTTTGATATAAGTTGCTCCATTACGGCGTGTGATCGGGATATGATAAAATCAACATTTGTTAAAATCATTGAAACATGTCCTAATGATCACTCTTTTTATATAGAAATGAGGAATTATCTTGAGAGTTGAGGTTGATATATTTAATTTCAGGCGTAAGTTTTAATTTTCACGCTTTTTTAAAAAGTTAGGTGAAAATATGAAAATGAGTTAAGAATTACAATAAGACAAAAAGAAAAAAAATCTCAAGAGGTGTTTGTTAATTATTTATTGCAACATTATATATAATATATATAGATCTAATCAAGTCCGTTCTTAAATTATTTCGGAATTTTGAGACATAAAATTCGGAGATATTTTTAAGTTATATATTTATATATAGTGTATATATAAATATGAGAAAAGAGATTTCAGAAATCCTGGGGCCGCTGGTCTAAAATTGCGTCAGGGCGATTAATTAAAACCCATCGATTCGTGGGGGGACTGGCGAGGATTCGATGACGATGCGACGCAGTCAATGTGCTGACAACTATAGAGAGAGAGAGTGTGTGTGCGTGTGTTTGATTTAGTTACCTTTTAAACCCACAGTTTCTCTCTCTAGAAAACCACTGCACCCCTGGTTTTGTCCTCCTCCCCAACACTTCACGTTGCCTTCCGTTTCCGTTCTATCGAATGACCATTATACCCCTCCCCTCCGAAAATCTGGCTTTTCCTCCTCAGCTTGTTTTTTTGCCAAGGCCCGCAACTTTTGCCAACCTAAATTCCTTAGTAAATATATACCGCAATAGAGATAGTGGACATCTCGTGCGAAGAATACTCCTTTTTTCGCTGATTAAGGAATTAGAACACGATCAGTATTACAATCTGAATTGTTCTGAAATCTTTTTTTTAGTTTGTTTGTCAATTTGAAGATGTTATTTAAATGAAAAATTCTTATTATTAAGATTTCACGAGTAGTATGACAAACTGTCTTAGGTTTTGCAATCTTGAGAGTGAGAAATCCACAATCGATTTTATTAAAAAGCGTACTCTTTACTCGTGGAAATAAGTTCCATCTAATGTCGAATGATCGAAACCACTTAGCCATTTAGAATTTCCTATTGACGATCCTGAATCCAAACAACCAACGTTGCTTACAAGTCAAAAAAAAAAAAGGTCGAGCACATATCCAACACCACGTGCTAATGGCATATGTGTAATTGATGAGGACATTGATGTCAATTTGTTGCTCTGTCAATTTGTTGCTCTGCTACTTATAAATAAAACAGCGACTCCGCTTTTCCTAATCACCAGCCACTTCGCCCCCTCCAGCTGATCTCCCCACACGCCCGCCCGCCCCGCAGGACAGCCATGCAAGCCTCCTACTCCCTAGCAACGCACCCCGCCTGGGTCCCACGTGGCGCCTCCGCCACCCGCCGCCGTGCCCCCCCATCGACGGCAGCCGTCCCCCGCCGCCCGCCGCCCATCTCCGCGGTGGCGGCGGCGGCACCGCCTGTCCTCAAGCATCAGAGAACCACCCACTCGATGCCGCCCGAGAAGGTGGAGGTGTTCAGGTCCCTGGAGGGCTGGGCCTCCCAGAACATTCTCCGGTTGCTGAAGCCGGTCGACCAGTGCTGGCAGCCCCACGACTTCGTCCCGGACTCGTCGCTGCCCACGGACGAGTTCACGGACCGGGTGGCGCAGCTCCGCGAGCGGACCGCCGAGCTCCCGGACGAGTACTTCGTGGTGCTCGTGGGGGACATGATCACCGAGGACGCGCTGCCCACGTACCAGACCATGATCAACACGCTCGATGGGGTCCGGGACGAGACCGGGGCCAGCCAGTGCCCGTGGGCCGCGTGGACCCGGGCCTGGACCGCCGAGGAGAACCGGCACGGGGACCTGCTCCGGACGTACCTCTACCTGTCGGGCCGGGTCGACATGCTCATGATCGAGAGGACGGTCCAGTACCTGATCGGAGCCGGAATGGTACGATTACTATCGTTTCTCATTTCGATATAACCGAGGGAGATCGAAAACTGAACAACGTATACTGTTTTTGCAATCTGTGTGCTGATTATTCAATTCTTCTTTCGAGAAAGCCTCGAGTTGAATATTGGGTAACTCAGATTTTCAAGATTTGACAATGTGGTGATGATTTTTTTATTGTACATCGTCGGTTACTCGTCGAATTCAGACGAGGGGACCCTCCAGGTAATTAGCGGAATTAGCGGTAACTCCAGCGTTGCTAATAAACTATTCTTGAAAAAGATTATTTTATTTGCCAATTTGACAACTTAAAGAAGGTACTTGGTAGAAAAATTTAGAGACAATTTTCGTATTATGTTGTCGTTTTTTGTTTTTGTTTTTTATGCACAGTGAATTATGAATGTCTGTCGTTAGACACTTGTTGAATAGAAAATATTCTGAATTTTTGGAATATTGACAGGACCCCGGAACGGAGAACAACCCCTACCTGGGATTCGTGTACACGTCGTTCCAGGAGCGAGCCACGTTCGTCTCCCATGGCAACACGGCCAGGATGGCCAAGGAGGGCGGCGACCCCGTGCTCGCGCGCATCTGCGGGACCATCGCGGCCGACGAGAAGCGCCACGAGAACGCCTACGCCAAGATCGTCGAGAAGCTCCTCGAGGTGGACCCCACGAGCGCCATGGTCGCCATCGCCGACATGATGCGCAAGAAGATCACGATGCCCGCGCACCTGATGCACGACGGGCGGGACCCGAAGCTGTTCGAGCACTTCTCCGCCGTGGCGCAGCGGCTCGGCGTGTACACCGCCGACGACTACGCGGACATCCTCGAGTTCCTGATCGGGCGGTGGGGGCTGGAGAAGCTGGAGGGGCTGGGGGCCGAGGGGAGGCGGGCGCAGGACTTCGTGTGCGGGCTCGCGCCCCGGATCCGGAGGCTCCAGGAGAGGGCTGACGAGCGTGCGCGGATGATGGCCCCGCAAAGCGCGAGGTTCAGCTGGATCTTCAACAAGGAGATCAAGCTATAAAATCTACATGGGAAAGGAAAAGAAAAAAATGGAGAGTGCGAGGTTCGTTTTGAGGTTTTGAGAACAGGAAGTGCGTATCTTCATTCAAAGTGTATAATAGCCTTAGAAGTGTGGCTGGTAGGTTACATTATGGATTATGTTCTTGTTCATCTTTCGTTTAATTTCAAATCAATGACCTTTGTTTTAACAAGAACATGTCGAGTTCTCTATCACAAGCTGAATGGAATCATTATTTCGGCCTGATGTCATTCAAGAACCGACCGACTTCCAGTTTTCAGAACCGGGTCCAGATCAATTGGTCCAATTTTCGGGCGGTCCAATGAAACTGGCCGAGATTTGATGAAACTGGGAAGATCAAATGCTGCCGACCAGGATCAAAGGATGTTTGGATTCACCTGCATTTCCATTCTCCGAAGCATCTACGGCCGCCTCCCCTTCCGAAAATAACAGAGAACGGGGGTGATGGAAAGACCAATTACACGTGTGGGATCGCATTTGCTGTGCATTTTATGGATAAGAATATAAAATGAGAGATTTTAAATTATTAGATTTACATTTAAAAGATAAATAATGAAAAAATAATTAGTCCCGGCAGTCCGATTTTCGAAAATCTGACCAGTAATCTCGGGAACCGGACCGAAGTGGTCAATTTCCAATTATTATGTTTTTGTCGTTTTCAATTGATCAGGCTGAGTGATCCTGATAGCCCCGTACAATAACTCAAAATACAGATTGTCAATGTCCAGTTGCATTATCAAATCTGCCCATCATATCTCCTTTCCCTGCTGATCAGCAGTACAAAGGAACCCATGAGAAACATCATTTCAGAAAAGATCTATTGTTCCCCAGCCAACAACGATCAGACAGCACACATATCAACTCCAAAGATCACACCAAGTGCTACTTCCTATTCAAACATTCCTCGAATTCTCAATCTGGGTAATAAGGAAACAGTTCATGTACAGCAGAGTTTAAGCTGCAAGTTGCCACAGTAGTTGCTCATTGGAACAGTTCACCGTTCTTGGACAGCATATAAGAGAACAGGATTTCGTTCCACATGTCGGGAACTCCTGGTAGGCACCAATGGCTGCAATCGGGCACCAATGGATTATCGCTCCAAGTACCGACATGCGCATCACTCCTGAATGCCCCCATCGGAGTGACATGAAGCACGCGTATTGGAAATGCCATTTGCTTCATAACCTTCATTATTATGTCCGAAATTGAGCTCTTGTCCCTCCCGTTGGTTTTAGAGGAGGGTCGCCGAGTAACTTTGCATGAATTACGATGTCGACCGCTGAAACAAGCGAAATCACTGGTTTGAGGTCCTGACTACATCCTCACTACATTCCTAGACTGGCAAAAATATACGTATTTAAACAAGCAAAAGAGACTCGACCCTTCTGTTCTTTTCTTCATCTACACTAACATTTAGTAACAGCACATTGGGTCTCAGTTTATCCTTCATATGTAATTTGAAAGGACAATATCAACGAACTTATGTGAATTGTCAGAGGAAAGAAGACTGAAAGGGAACTTCCTAGACCAAAAAAGGCCAACATAGCCATTACAACCGCTGCGAAAGGATATGAAATTATAATCCTGCTTACATACCTCCAGTGAGAAGACTCGAATGTCCGGAAGAACACAGATGTCCGATTGGGGTTGACATTGCTCTCAACCCAAGATGCCCAAGTGTTTAATGCAGTTTTGAAGGCCGAAGCAACTGGCATCCCGAGCTTCAGGGATTTACCTAGCTGAAAATAACAACCCCTGTCTGCAAAAGCATGTTAGAATTCTGTTCTGGGTCAACAGCAATCACTTCTAAGCCCTATTCCACAAAGCGAGGTCATCCATGTTAAATTTTGTTCACCACGTAGAATCTCTGGCAGGAAACTAGACAGCCACAAAAATGATGCATCAGCTCATTCAACAAATTTACCAAACAAGTGGCACCGAAAGACTTCACTGAAGAGAGAACATTTTTCAAATGCCGCTCTCCCAGAAGAACTGAAGTCATCACCATCGGGTTTAACATTTTAACATGCTTCCACCAAATAAATTTCCAGGTATACCGAAAGGCATCACATTTTTGTAGGCTTCTGCCAGATATCTGTTTTGACATGGTATGGAACGATTATCTACCACAGACTAAGATTTCCTCCAACTTATCCAAGTACAGAGAAGCAGATATTGACTGACAAGGTCAGGTGCTGATAATCAAGGAAAACGTCTGCTCAGGCTCATTTATTGAGTGAAAATTACATCTAGCCAGGCCCATCTATATGAATTCAGGCCATTTTTTTTATTTGGAAATGGGGAAGAATATCAAAGTTTTTTAGAAGGGAAACTAGATTATGATTTCATTTAGTTGCTTCAATTCATCATTTTCATTGCTTCCACAAAACTTCTAGCATACAATTTAGCATTTAGCATATCCTAGCATCAGCATAATACAGACTGCTAGGATGCCCAGCTATTTATTTTTATAGAGCAAAAGGTGCAGCTCTTGAGAAAAGCATGTCACAGAATGGTTAATTCGTGAAATTGGAGATCTGTGAATAAAAAGATCTCGCTGCTAGACATTGCATATACTCATTGAGCAGATAAACCCTCTTCAAGACAACTGAAACAGACTAAACAAAAATATATAGTTAAAGGTCATGGAAAAGAAGTCATACTTCCAGTCACACATATCTGACTTAAAATGTACTTGCAGTTGACTTACATCTCAAAGAGCTTCGTAGGTGTCCACCAATGCCCTGAGTTGAAGATCAGAAAATCAGAATCAATCCACTCTTTGCTAATATCATCCAACCTGTCCAGTCTAATGGTTGATTTGACCCTTTTGGGTGCACGCTTGGGCACTGGACCGAGCTGTGCCAAGAATACTGACCGATAGAAGTCGACCCTGAGATTATGAGAGCTAAAACCCATGCTCAGAAACCTGATCTGTTTAGTGATTTGATTCCCATTTATTTCATATACACTCCTCTTATCTTCCACGCCTGTCATAAGCATGCATATAAAAGACTCCCACTGTGTCCTACTCAATGAATCACCGACAAAGACAACACGCTTGCCACGAAGATACTCTAGAATCGTGCGAACATCAAACTGGGGGATATCGCAATGCTTAGGCTTCCACCTCCATTTTGTATATTCTCTATCTCTGCGGCCATTAGCCAAGCAATTAAAACCACGCTCAGCAAATGGACATTGCGAGGCATTATACAGGGGGTAACTTTCATCAGGTACCCAACTCCCTTCAAACACATTGCATGTGCGCATCAAATTTGAACCGCTAGATTTGGGAATCTCGGATGTGTATATGGCCGGTTCAAAAATCGGTAGGACAAACAGACATGCACAGGTTATTACTACAAGGAAAGAGAACAACGAACCGATCATGGCGAATCCATTGAATGGACCAAAGACCCGGACTTTACAGTGATCTGTGACCATTTGGTTGGCAAAACTCACACCCCTCTTGAGCAAAGGCCTCATATTGACAAATGAATTCCTGCTAAAAACCACTCACAATCCGTGTGTCCGCCACTTCCATTTCCATCATTAGTCATCATTGCCTCAAAGTGGGATTAACGAACACGACACTAAAACCAGCTGGTAACCTCTAAAACGAGGAAACTTCAAGCAAGAGCAGATCAGAGACGGTGCAAATACAATTCAAGAACAAGATGAGTCTATGAGCATTCAAAGTACCAACGAATCTTGGGATTTTCAAGAACCCATTTCCATTCATTGAGCTGAAATCCAAGAAAATACCGACATTTATTTGCTGCTCAAGCTGCCAAATGGGAAATTCCTGCTCCTGATGCAAAACTTCAAGAAGCTGACAGCTTTCTCAGAAAGGAAATTCGCCTCGCTGGGCAATTCACCTCCGGGCTGAAGCTGTAGTGGGAAGCTTCCTCCTTCTTCCTTCCTTGAAGTAAAACTTCGTTTCTGGTGGAGGGTTCGGTGATGTGGGGCTTCGACACTTACCAAAAGGAACTGGGTCTAACAGCAGTTGGCTCAGAGTTAAGACTGTCGGTGAGATAAATGAAAGCCCGGTTTGTACTAGCAAGATCGTGCACGCAATTAGACAAACGCGTGATGGGCACTCCCCTCTGTCAGCTGGCAAAGAAATAGAGAATACGAGAAGAGCCCGCTTCTCAAGAAGCATTTCTTGTTTTGGATTTTGAAATCTAAATAAAAAGACTTCAAGTTGGCGTCATTAGTTTAGAAATCTCAGCTGCTTAGTAGTAAATATAGATTAACTACGAGATAAGGAGAAGACAGAGTAAACAAAACAAAAAAAATAGAGACAGAAGTCGCTTTAGTTCCATTGAAAAAGCGTGTTCACCCCATTTTTCCTCGTACATTTAATTATTTAGGCTTTATTTATGTCATGAATAATGCTTGATTTAAAAAAATATTTTTCAGAAAATGACCATTTATATTATTTACAAAAATAAATAAATGAAAATTTTCACCATTCACGAAATATTTAATAGATAAATTATTATTGATAATAAAAATATTTTTCGTTAACTAATTATTTCAACTAATATAAGTGATTGTTTCCAAGTCATTTAGTTTTCATGAAATAAATTGAATTTTAATCTTAATAATCGGTATCATTCTTCATGCCTAAAAAGTGTTGAAGAAGAGGCATTAGATGATACTTAATAGAATGGAGAAAAGGTAAAATACTACAGAAAATCTCAAACTATGCTTAGTGTAATAAATTTACCCTAAACTTTTTTATGACACAAAAAAATTTAACTTATATCTGTGTGATACATTTACCCTAAACCCATTTTTTCAATAAACCAAAAACTTCAAATTTTGTCAATTGTGATACATTTATCTAAACATTTTTTGTAACACTAAAAATCCTAAATTTATACTTGTGTGACATATTAATCTCAAACTAAAGGCATTTTCGTTTTTAAATTTTTTATTTTTATTTTTGTTTTTATTTTTTTTTCTTCTTTTTTTTCCCCCTTTTTCTTCTTCCCTCTTCCTTCCATCAGCATGGCAAAGGGAAGCTAGACTCAGGCAAGGGCCGCTCTCGCTGACGTCAGGTGAGGGTCGCCCTCATTGAATCTAGCCAAGGATGCCCTCGCCCAACACCGGCAAGGGCGGCCCTTGCCTAAGTCTAGCTTCCCTTTGCTAACCATGGCAGAGGGAAGAGAGAAGAAGAAAAAAGAAACATAGAAAAGAAAAAAGTTAAAAAATAAAAGACGAAAATGTCATTTGGTTAGAGAGTTTGAGATAAATGTGTCACATAAATACAGATTTGGGATTTTTGTGTTAAAAAATTGGAGGTAAATATGTCATAGTTGGCAAAGTTTGAAGTTTTTGGTGTCATAGAAAAAAGTTTGGGATAAATGTGCCATACAAGTATAAGTTCGGATTTTTTATGTCACAGAAAATTGAGGTAAATTTATCATACTGAGTAAAATTTGGGGCTTTTTGTGATATTTTCCCTAGAGAAAAAGGGTGGAGAGACAAAATAGGCTTGCTAATATTCAATTAGTTTAGTTCCAATTTAGCAAGCTAATCTTACTTTGAAAAATCGTGAATTTGGATCTCGAAACTCATTTTCAGGCAATTATACTCATAAATAATTTTTAAAAAGTACTTTTGTTGTTTGCGACCGACATGGATATGGTGCTTGAGTTGCTTGGTATTGGTCCTGCTCACATGTCATTTTTAGACTTGATATCAGCTTCTTAAGTGTCGGGAGAAAATGCAAAATTTGTCATTAGAAATTTGCATGCTAAGGAAGCATACTCCATGTATTCTTTTATACTTACAGAATTGCATTTAAGGAGAGTAATTTCATTGCCATGCATTACATAATATTCCATTTTAGGTCAATGGTATATTTTCGTCACTATTAGTATTGCAGTTTAGGAAAGTAGAGTATCTTTTAGGATTCTTTTCTATGCACATCATATTATATTCACATGGTTGCACTAGTTCATTTTAAGTAATATCATCTCATATTAATTTGATTTTTCACTCAGAATATTCATTTTCAATCTTTTGGACATTTTCCTTTATCGCTCACGCGGTTTATGAGACTTAATAATAAGGCATTATTTATATATTACCCAAGATGGCTTGGTCTCCTTTACGTGCTTTATCCTTTGCCATTAATGATTTATTTATTGCCTTATTTACAGGTTCTATTTTTAGTATTGTTCATTTAGGAAATCTTATGAGTAAGTTTAAAATATAGCCATTGTACTTTAGTCATTCTTTGATAGTTGCATGCATTGTGATTCATCACCTTTAATGCCAAGGCTTCTAGAATTAGATATTAGAAATGAAATTAGTTAAGATCACATGAAAAACTTTCCCTTAAAAAGAAAAGAGGAAATGATTGACGGAGATCGACAGAAATTAGATTATTCTAGCACAATAAGTCCTCAAACTCGACTTTCTAATTGCCCAGAAGTACTATAATCTCCTGATAAACTAGGCTTCAAACTGACTAGAATAGGTTAGCCTCACCTCAACGAAATAATCACTTTATAAAAATAATAATAATAAACCAAGTTGTGATCAGACTAGTTTGGAGAACCCGTAAACGCCACCTTTAAAAATGGATATCCGTGCCCGTCTAGCGGTTTGTGAGCCGTCTTGCGGCTACTTTTTTTGCAGTCTGCCTCCAAATGGTTGTTAGCATTTGAGCATAAGATCCTGATCGATCACTATATCTCCTGGCTCGCATGGATGTAAACTGAATGAGTTGCAAAGCCATTGGAGGCTGTGATGTTGAACAGCACTTTTGCATGTTGCATATGCCAGTTGACTCCCAGGGACTCAGTTGCACCCACCACAGCACACATGGATCCCCTGTTGAAACAGCCAAAAACAAGAGTGATGTTACTACTCCGGGGAAATTTTAGAGCTCTGTCTCACCGCAATTTCGAGACTCGTCAAAAGAAACCCTCCAGGAATTAAACTCATCCCGATTTGTGATGCATACTGAAAAGGTTATTTTTTTCAACTTTAAAAGATGATTTAACATGTCTGGATATGTAATTCTTGTCTTGACAGAGCATTTGGAACCCTCTTCTACGTGTATCATATATGGGCATATACATGGCGATTTGGGATTCCAAGCTTGAGATTTTTACCTAATTGTATGGATGAGCAAGCACTTGTCCATTGCAGTAGACCGAGCACAAGGCAATTTAGTCCGATGTATGAAGCTCCTCATGAAACTCCAGATGATTTGAGGAGAGGTGGCTTCAATAGGACATGAATACATCTTTCCCATGCCTAAACTGTTGGCCTGCCAAAAAGATTTTGTACCAGATTAAGGTTTAATAAAGAAAAAGGACTTGCCTTCAAGCGATGAATTACAGAACAAAAGGGAACACTATGCACCACCATTTACTAGCTGAAGAAGCTCCAGTTCATCGTAGCAACTGTTGAAGATAACATCATGACTTTCTGGAGATGCCACCCCAACCAAGAATTACAGTTGACAACTGATCTTCTAGGTCTTCTTTCCTGCATATGAAGGTGATCAAAAAGATCCATTTAGGGAACACCGTTGGCAAGGCTATATGAATGAGCCTCTGGGACTTCCCTTGTTAGTACTCTTACTTGTATGCAAATGCTTTAAAGTCCTGGGGTCCAGAATAAGCAAAGCTATAAGTCATCCACCAGGGAAAGCAAAGCAGAAAATAAGCTGCAAATCAGACCTTTGAGTACGAAAAATTCACTTTCTCTATGCACATTTCATTCAGCAGTCTACAATACATTCCAGTTATCTCTGCTCACCTCCATTCACTTTGATAGATCCAAAAATCTTGGCAAATAAGAACAATCACAACCTATACTCCATAGAGAAAGATTCTCTGCTTTGATATAACTGTCCTTTTTAATTATAGATGTTAAATTCTTTAGAAGGGCGTGAACTTCACCAGCACGAGGGAGGGACTCATCTCCAGCTACAAACAAATTAGTCTTATTTCCCACTGTAATCCAGCTACACCCCGGCAACTTCTTCACACCCTTTTCCTTCATTTTCCTCCTCAATGAATTCACCTCCTGCCAGTTTCCCGAGGCAGCATGGATATTAGACAACAAAACATAAGGTGCAGAATTTTGCGGTTCTGATTCAATGAGCTTCTCAGCGGCCAACTTTCCCCTTATTTCATCTCCATGCAATCTACAAGCACCGAGTAATGTGGTCCAAATCATAGCATCATGTTCAGACTTTAATTTATCAATGAAGGCCACTGCTTCTTCAAGAAATCCCCAACGCCCAAGAAGATCAACCATACAAGCATTGTGATCTACTCTCGGCTGAATCCTATAGTGGTCCACCATTTCATCATAGATATTACGGCCTTCCACTACCAACCCTGCATGACTACAGGCCGTAAGAACGCCCAGGAAAGTAATGTCATCAGGAACAACATTTGATTGCTTCATTGCTTCATATGTTTGTAGTGCATTTTCTGCAAATCCATTTTTAGCAAAACCAACGATCATCGAGTTCCATGAAATCACACCAGTTTTACTAGTCATCTCATTAAATACTTGAACAGAACTTTTCACATCTCCACATTTAGCATACATGTCTAGAAGAGCAACACTAGTTGACTCATCTAAGTCAAAACCAGAGTGAAACATGAGAGGATGTATTTGTCTACCATCTCGCAGAGAAGATAGGATGGAACAAGCCTTTAGGATACTGACAAATGTGGCTTGGTCTGGCAGTGCATTGTCTCTTCTCATTTCCCGAAAAGCCTTCAAAGCCTCCTCATTGGAATCATTTTGAGTGTACCCTGATATCAGAGCAGTCCACAATACAGCACTCTTTGGACTTGGAAATTCCGAGAAGAGGATACATGCATCTGAAGTGCTCTCAGAGTTCATATACATGCGCAGGAGGGAGATACCCAAGAAGTCCTCATAGTACCAAATACCACTTTTTAATACACAACCATGGATTTGCGCTCCTAAAATCAACCCCTGAACTCCATCGCATGCATCTAAAATGCTTGCATAAGTGATCTCATTCGGATTCATTCCCATGTCATGGATCTGTCCTAGCATGTTTATAGCTTGATCCAAGTTATCTTTAGCATAACCAGCAATCATAGCATTCATAGAAGCAACACTTCTCTCTGGCATGTGCAAGAAAATGACAAGAGCTGCTCCAATGTCCCCACACTTTGCATACATGTCAATAAGAGAGCTTCCAGCATAGAGACTCGTTTCTAGACCAGATTTCACAGCAAGACAGTGAACTTGCTTGCCTTGATCCAGATCTTGAGTATTAGCACAAGCACTGACTATGCTGGCCAAAGCCGCTTCATCGGCCACTATACCAGTTAAATTCATCTGTTGAAACATCTTGAAGGCCTCATTCTCTTCTTCTCCCTGCACATAGCCAACAATGATTGCATTCCAGGAAACTTTGTCTCGGCTCTTTAAGCATTCAAATTGTTTCCTTGACTCATCCAAATCCCCGGATTTGGCATACATATCCACTAGTGCGTTTCCAACATACAAATTTGATGCCAACCTGTTCTTGATGACAGTGCAGTGCAATTGTCGACCCACTTCCACATATTCCAAGCATGCACATGCACTCAAAATGCTAGTATAGGTATATTCGTCAGGCTGAAAGCCACATCTCTTCATCTGGGTAAACAGTTCCACGACTTCACTAGCATAACCATTTTGTGCAAACCCTCCAAGCATTGCATTCCACAAAACCACATTTTTCTCCTCTAAAGTATAAAAAACTTTCATTGCAGCTTCCATTCTCCGCACTTTGCATACATGCTTATCAAAGAACTTCCAACATAAACATTAGAGCTCAAACCCTGTTTAATTGCTTCAGCATGAACTAACAAGCCACACTCACTGGCGCCTAGAGCAGCAATGGCACTCAATATGCTACCTAAGGTGGATCTTGTTGATTTAATGCCAGCTCTCCGCATTTTTTCAAAAAAGTGGAGTGCTTCCATCTCATATCCTCTTTGAGCATGACCTGAAATCATCACATTCCATGCCACAACATTTGGATTTGGCATCTGAGAAAACAAATCACGTCCCCCCTCAAGATTTCCTGCACCAATATAAGCACTAATGGCAGTAACAAATGCCACCTGGTCTGGTTCACGGCCAGCCTCCTTCACCTTCTCGAAAACTTTGAGTGCCTCCTCTGGCATATTTCCTCGAATATATCCTGCAATCATTGCTGTCCAAGAAACTGTATCAGGTTCTAAAACCCCATCAAAAATCCGTCTTGCATCCAGGAGACAATCAGACCTGGCATACATATCGATAATTGAACCTTCACAGAATGAACTGAGCTCCAATCCCACTTTAACAAGATCACAGTGTACTTGTTTCCCAAAGTCAATATCCACAGTCCTTGCGCAAGCAGAAAAGACAATAGAATAAGTGAACTCATTTGGCACCAATCCATTACACTTAAGTAGCTGAAAGTGCCACTTAACCCATTGAATGGAAACCCGCCTCGAATACATTGAAAGAAGCGAGTTCCAAGCCAGGATATCTCTCCCCTCAAGCTGACCAAACACCTTCTCCGCGGAATCCACATCCCCACATTTGGCATAAAGATCAAGAATCGCATTCCCTAACGACCCTTTTGACCCAATCCCACATTTCACGCCCTGGCCATGGATCAACTTGCATATAGTTAAAGCCCGCGCTACTCTCTGCGGCATTTCGTCGAATAGGTGATGGGATGTGAATTGTCTGCATTCTCGAAGGCATAGGCGCAGTAGACAAGCGTGGATATCAAATCCTCCTAATGGGTCAGGCTCAGGAGTCGAAGGGGGATTTTCTGGACGGCGGGCGACGGCAGCAGTTGACAAGTTATGTTGACGCGGGAAGTTCTTGCGTGACCTCGCGGCAGGCAATGTCCTGGTCAAGTACTGGAGGCGCATTTGACTCGGGATGGAGATCTAATGCATCGTCGACGAGAGTGCAGATGCGCAGTATTCGAAACGGAAAATTGGCCGGGGGTTGTCTTCTCTCCAGATGCCCGTCCCAAGCCGTGGCTAAATTCAAATTGGCAGTTGCTTTCTCTAATCGGCTGTACTCAACTGTAACTTAGCGGGCTGTACATACAGCCCCAAAAGGATTAATCTTTTTGGGCCTAACTCCACTCATGGCTACTATTCCTTATATTTGACCATTAAATAAAGATTTTTTCCATTGAAGAATGTTATAATGGAACTTTATTCTCGAATGAGTTTCATCAAAATGGAACCTTATTGTATTAGAGTTTTGAAAAGAAAAGAAAAGACACGGAGATACTTTTGGTACGTGTAATTCTCCAATTTAGTTCAGAATCAATTCTTTATCACACGACAAAGTACGGAGACCTTATAACGATAACAAAGTCAAGAATGACGTACAAAAGCACATCATATCAGTCATCTATTAGGGTGCATTTCTTAATTTGAGAGTCACTTAGAATACGTTTGGTAACATTTTTATTTTTGTAAACAATTTGTGTTTAGAAATAGTTTTTTCATTAATATTCCCTAGATAAGTTTCTAAGGATTCAAATGCATTTGGTAATTTTAAATTTTTTTTATTCCTAGAATAGAAAAATAATATGAATGTTTTGGTATGACTCTTAAATTTTTTTGCGACGTAGAATTTCTTTTAATTTTTTAATAATTCTATGAGACTTTTCTAATTTTTTTGAATTTTTTCTTTTCTTTCTTTTCTTTCTTTCGTCCCTTCTTCTTTCTTCTCTAGATGGTTATTGGCCTCGATGATGGCTAGCAACCAACTAGAGACGAGAGCCGACGACCTCGTCGGCCTTGAGGGAGCCTTGCCATGATTGGGCAAGGTAACCTCACCAAAGGCCGACTGGCCAAAGACAAGGTCTGACAACTAACTAGAGGAGGAAGAAAAAGAAAAGAGAAAAAAATGACTTGTTTCAAAAATTGTTTCTGGAAATAAAGTAATAAGTTTTTTCTACTTATTATTTCTATCCAAAATCTTTTCCTTGGCTAATGATTTGTTCTGGAGAATAGAAAAATTAGTTAATGTTATCAAACAAATTTTTGTTCTTATTATGTTCTGGGGAACAAAAGAACCGAAAAATCAAGAAACGAAAACGTTACCAAACAATATTTTATTACTTTGAATTGAATTCCTTAGCTCATGTATCTCATCCTTTGTATAGTCATAGTGATCCTCCAATTCATGTACTTCAACCATTTCCAAACACCTCATGGCATTTTTAGGGCATTTGAGGATTTGATCGTTTGTAACAAGAAAATCCCAAATGAGGGCTTGAAGTGTTTTTATTTTCTTAAATAAAGGCTTGAAGTGAATATTATTTTTAAATAAGGGCTTAAAGTGGTTATTTATTTCAAAGAAGGGCTTAACTTTCCAATTGGTCAATGGCATTTTTGTCCTTTATCTTTTTTGAATTTTTCTTGCTTTTTTTCTAATTTTCTCTTTCTTCGCGACCACCGGCATTGCTCGAAGAGGAATACACCCAATTTGGTGAGGGGCACCCTCACCCTTGATGAGGTTGGCCTTGCCTATGGGCGGTGAGTGCTTGTAAGCCCTTACTTAGTAGCTAGCGAGGGTCGCCAAGTCCTCGCCCAAAAGAGAGAGAGAATAATTTAAAATTAAAATTGTCTTTTGACGGAAATACCCTTAACCGATCGGAATATTTAGTCGATTGGCAACCGGCGAGGTCAAGCCCTTATTTGAAACTTTCATAACTACTTCAAACTCTTATTTGACACAAAATCCACTTTTGACCATCATTCAAGAAAATGATGGCATTTTATACCTTTATTTGGAATTTTTTTCATTTACATATGATTTGATTCCTTGTACACGGCCCCCTTTTTAATTCTAATGGGTTTCGAAGATAAAAAGAAAAAAATTTCTTGATCCATAACTTGAACTAAATAAATGTATGAAATCAATTTGGTTGTTTATTCCTAATTTTAATAAGCACCTGCACCTTGAAGTCCTCATTATGATCAATATGATTCATCGGCCAGATATACAAATTTTTTGAAAGAATTTTTCAATGAGAGACGGATCCCCTCTGTCTCGATATTGGTTGATCCGTTGACTTCTTCCTCTCAGTCGATCAAGATATCTTATTCTCGAATCTTGTTATGCGTGGCGTTAAATCAACTTCCTACTCAGTACCCACCTTGGATATTAATGCTGGCGTGAGCTATTTTGTAGGTGGACTCCTCTGATAATGCACTTGGCCTAGCAACATGGTTGCAAAATAACAATTTCTTTGGCAGGAGAAAGGATGGGTCTGATTAGCAAGTGGGAAGAGTTTTGCTAGTGGAATTCTCTGCTTTAGTTGCTCTCATAATCAACGGGCATAAGGATCAAACTCTAGATATTTAGCTGGAAAGAAAAAACCAAAAAAAAAAGGAGAAGAACGAACCTAGATAGAGCTGTACAGCACAGCAGTCGCCAGTGGCGGAAAGTGAAGGCTATCTATGTTTTCGGCCGTAGGCCTCTAGTGTCATATGTGTCTTCAAGGATGATTATGATAATTCAACCACCTCCTTATTCAATTCGACTGTGTCTCGAACGGCTGTTAATTACGAGCTTCTGGGTTTAGGCGTTACCTAATAAAGACTTCACACATTCCTCGAGCAGAACCAAGGATCATAATGAAGAGAGAGAAAGAGAGATGGAGAGAGAGTCAAGGAGGCTCCATTACTCCGCCGTTCCTGCGTTACAAGGCAGAATTATGTACAAGGCATTCATTGCGCCTCTGGACTAGTTAGTTCCGTTGCTCTCCTTGTACCTCAGCTATGGATCTGTTTTTGCCATTCCTTTCCATTCTATTCTTGTGCATTAAATATATGCCCTCATTCGCCACAAAAAACACAAGAATTGTCCAGGAAATCTTATAAATTCTATGTGACAATTGGCTCACATGTACATGAGGGCTAATCTCACTCTTTAGGTCCTTGTGTTACTCGGCCAAAGTCTAAAGATAATTGGCAATGCATGTAGTTTAAGAATATGCCCGTGCAAATCTCTCTCTCCCTCTTCTTTTTTTCAATAATTGTTGTGCAAATCCCACTACCCGTCATGTTCAAGCACTTGAATTTTAAAACGTGCACTTCATACATTTAAATCCTAAAACTTATAATTAACATACACTGAAGTCCTTTCAATAATTTTTTGGATCAAGTTGATCTCTATCTCCGTTTCTATCTTAATTTATCCAGCGTAGGCTTTGCTTAGTAGAGAAAATAAAATATGACCAAAAGTTGTCTCCAATAAATTTTTATATGACAACAAGTAAAAGATACAAGCGTAAAGCTGTCTTGGCCGTGTAACTACACAGACAGCCGAGCACCAAAAAGCAAAGAAAATAAAATAAAAGAGTTGCAAAGAATTGAAGATGGCGAAAGGAGAGAGGACGGAAAAGGATGCAAGTACGTCAGAAAGAAAAGGAGGGAGAAGGCATTGAAGAGTACTTTGGTCACTCCGCAGTTAAAAAGGGCGTCTTCAGCTGTTTTAGAGGAAATAGCTTCATCTATCTTTTTTGAACTATGAAAGATTAACGAAACGAGTTACACCCAACGACATTATTATTTGCACGATTCGAAAGATTTGACATGTTTGGTGACGATGATAGCCGAAAAAGGGCAATCAAAATATCATCATTATCTATAATACCATAGTTGATTGCGCATGAGAGAGCGATTTGCGCAGAAAAGAAAGGGGATCACTCATGTCAACATCCACGCGTGGGGCACCGACATCTTCTGGAATGCAAATTAAAAAAAACCCTCCCCTCCCCACTTTTGTAATCCTAATTTGTGGTTTATGTGGCATGTCTTGAACATCAACCCAATCCAAGACAAAGCAAAGAACAAACACCACCACAATGTACCCAATTGAATTAGTCAAAGATGCTTTGCAACCACACGTTAGAATTGGATTTTAATGGACTAAATAATTGCTCTGATGAAACCTTTTCTTCTAACCCTTTCCCCCTACCAATTACAAGCACTAGAGCAAATGAAACACGACAGACATCAAGCCAGCCAATCTCTTGTCCGCTTACTGCACAAGGGAAAATTCCCTTGTATGGATCAAATGAATTAAATGATGTTTTGATTTAGAAGAGTGAATATCATGAAAAACCTAAAATTAATATATATGACAAATTTACCTCCGTTAATCTCCGTTAAATTTTGTCTGTCATATTGCTAAATTAGATGATACATGATAAATGATAGATATATCAATTTAGAGTTTTACCCTCCATTTATCACAAATGTATAAGTTTGAGATTTTTGATGATAAAAGAATTAGTTTTGGATATTTTTACCATGAATATACCGATTTAAAGTTGTTCATAATATTAATCCTCATATAAATTCCATTTTATATAGTCAAATTATTCAGATGAATTTCACGTTTGTGGCCCCTACAAATAAGGGTGCGTTTGGTAACATTTCTATTCCTGGGAACCGTTTCTTTTGAGAAATAGTTCTTTTTTATTTCTACTTCCTAGAATAGTTTCTGAGTAAAATAGGTCGTTTGGTAACTACAAAAATTTATTATTCTCGGAATAGAAAAAAAGTAGAAATATGTTTGGTATCACCAAAATTTTTTTTATTTCTTTCTTTCCCGAAAGCGGCGAAGATCGGCGGGCGGGGGTTGCGGATGGTGGCCGGGGGGCGGCGGTGGCCGTGATCGGTGGTCGATGGGGTAGGGGCCACTAGCGGCCGGCGACATGGCCCGCCAACCGATGTTCGGCGGCCGCTCCGCCGGTCGCCGCCGCCGTCGTCGCCGCCGGTGCCGCGGTCGCCACCGCGCGGTTGCCACAATTGCCGCCGGTCCGGCCATCGCGCCGCCGTGGCCGCCGCCGGTCGCTCGCGGCCACCGCCCGCTCATCGCCAATCGTTGACCCCCTGCCACCCGCCGGTTGTTGGCCGAAGGGTGAAGGACGACGGCAAGAGGCCGACGACTGGTGATCGGCCGGTGGCGAGTGGATAGGGGCGGCCGATGTGACAAGGTGGCGCGATAGGCCTCTGGCGGCGACCGATGGCGGAGTAGGCGGGTGGTGGCTTGCTATAGGCGGTGAGTAGTCCTCAAGAAATAATTTTTAAAAATTGTTCCCAAGAACAATAAGCTACTTTTTTGTATTTCTAATTTCTATTCCAAATATATTCTCAGGAACAATTTTTTATTCTCAGGAATAGAAAAAATAGTTGGCGTTACCAAACGCATTTCTGTTTTTTTTATTTTAAGGAAAAAAATAGAAAAATTGGTAAGATTACAATCAGACCCTAAATGACTTTGTTTCCTTTGTGGAATCCAATAGGGTTTTGATTTGAAGAGTCATGGTTGGGTACTTCGAAAGATGCGAATGATGTGGACATTTGACGAATATTATATGATCCAATAAAGCGGCTGGTGCACGCCTACAGATAAGAAAAAGAAGGCGCCTTTGTTTTCATCTCCTTCTTTTCTCGCCTCTTTGACCTATTGACTGTCCTGCTCACTCCGTATTTTCAAAAAATCCATGACAGCTTTTGATATCGCTTCAGCCAAGCGAGACGGCGTTAATTAACAATTTTTTTATATCTCACGGGCTACACTAGACAAATGGGGTCTACTATTTAATTTCAAAAATGCTTCTTCTTTTTTTAATCTTTTTGGGAATACAGTGTACCCAAATATTTCCGCTTGACTTGAATTTCATGCATGCAGATTGCGTCGTTGATGCGGATTAGTTTAGGCTCTCTATCTCTTATGTAGTTTGATTTAAAGATAAGACCCAGCATAACCAAATCAAACATTTTACCGCTCACCCAATTTTAGGGTTCATTTAAAACTAACTAATCATATGCTTTGACTTCAATGAAATGTATATCCGTGATGCGTGCAAATCGTTAGGAATTTGATTTCTGAAGTGCATAGATCAAATTTAATATAGATCTATGCCATCTATAAAGCAATCATTCAAAATTTTCATCCTCGACATTATGAATATACTTTAAATTTCGATGAATAGAAGCAATCAAGAGGTAGATTCATCATACATAATAAAGCAATTACTCCCGTCAATTATTTTTTAAGCCGAACTCTCATCATTTATTGGTCAATTTACTTTTCAAACGAGTTGGTTGAGTCATTATCTAGGTTTATTATTGAAATAAAGAAGAAGAAGAGCCGAACATACTAAAAAGTGCATTTACAACTCTTTAACAAGTAAATAATTGAAAAAGAGATCAATCCACTATTTTAAAATGGGATATCAAAAATCACTAAAATTTACCCTAATAACCACCATTCTTACGTGGAAAAAGAGAGCTGGAGATTAGAATTCCCACTTTTCCAGGGTTTGGGGTAGTGCAAGTATGGATTTTGACTCCCACGCTCTATAAATAAGTAAGACAAAAGTTTGAAAATGAAAGTGAAAATAGGATTAGAGAAGAATCGTAAAAAAAAAAAAAAAAAGGGAATATCAAATATTTTGAAAAAGGGGATCCGGATGATATTTTGCTGTTTCACAAAAATAGGAGATTTGAGATGCTGAGGAGATGAGAGGAGAAACGGCGTCTTTAGCCATGTGATAGGGAGTTCGAAACTTGTTTTGTTGGTGGGAGTAGTAGGCCAAAAAAGCAGCACCATCCATGGCAAGTGGATCTGTCTGAATAACATTAAATCCAAGCGTGCTACTTCCAACGTCTCTCTCCCTCTCTCCCTCTCTCCCACCCTCTCTCTCCGCAGCATAAATTGGATAAAAGGCCCCACAAGGATGGCCTCCCTGTTTAAAGCGTGAATCTGCAAAACCAAAATATTGCTCCCCTAGCAGAAGCCTGCAAGTCTGCAACTTCACCCAACGTCTCTCTCTCTCTCTCTCTCTCTCTCTCGCACGCAGAGGCTGTTAGACATTACATTGGCAGAGCACTCTGCCTATATATAAACTTAAAAATCCGATCTTTTTGCTCTGGGTGGGCAAAAAGGTTTTGGTTAAAGCCGCCCAGGATTCACGTGCTGCTTCCTAACAGAATTTATAAGTTCTGCTGAGAGATACAGAGATACCCCCTCCCTCCCTCGACATCATCATTTATCACTCTCTCCCTCCACCTCCTCCCCACCCCTTCCAACCCCACCTCCTTTTCTTTTCTGTTTTTATTTTTAACGCTGAATTTGCTTCTGTGAGTGAGCGTGCGTTTATCTTATTTATATATAGAGAGAGAAGGAGCAAGAATTGGATAAGGGGTTGGTTTGTTTGTTGAGACTAGAGAGAGAGGGAATATTAGGAGTGATAGTGAATCTTGGGGAGAGAGGAATGATGGGTAGAGAGTGGGCGTGTTGGGTGTTGATTGTTTTGGGGTGTGTTCGGTTTGTGGTGGTGGATGGATATCCAGCACAAGATCTGGTTGTGAATTTGCCTGGTCAGCCGAAGGTTGGGTTCAAGCAGTTCGCTGGTTATGTTGACGTGGATGTGAAGCATGGGAGGAGCTTGTTTTACTACTTTGTTGAGGCTGACAAGGACCCTGAGAGCAAGCCCCTCACTCTCTGGCTCAATGGAGGTCGGCTGGTCTTCTTTTCTCTTTTTGGCTGTTTCTGGTCTTGCTGTTTTGGGTTTTCTTTGGGTTTTCTGATTTTTTTTTGGTAAATATGGGTTTTCTGATTTTGTTCTCTGGAATTTTCAACATTCAGCTAACGTGCACTATTGTTCGAGCTGTTAAAAAGTGTTTCTCCAGGGTGCATTGAGCGTTTTCAGTTTTCACTTTGCAAGTATTCTTGTTTTATTTGCTCGTCTCCTAATCTTATTTCTGTGATTTTTGTATGTTCGCCACTGCATGAATCTGTTTTTCTCTGACCTTTTTACTGTTGAAAGTATTAGCTTGTTATGCTGTTCATTCTCATTCATTCTAATTCTATACTACCAGAGATTCAAATTGTTTTTCTTTTGCCAAGCTGACACTGGAGTTGCCCAAAATAAAAAATAAAAAATAAAAACAGAGTTGCCGTGATCACGTGCTCTATAACTTGAGGAAGAAGCGACAAGAACTCATATTTTCACTTCTCCAGTAGATTCCTGGAGTCCATCTTGCTGCAAAATTTAGATTTTCATCTGAATTGAATCGTGTTCTGATCTTTTCACAATTGGATGAATTGTGAATTGTTAACAAAAGCTGACTAATTCTTACTGGATGATCAGGCCCGGGTTGTTCGTCTATTGGTGGCGGAGCATTCACAGAGTTGGGGCCATTTTATCCGAGAGGAGATGGCCAAGGCCTTCGAAGAAATTCAATGTCCTGGAATAGAGGTAGGGTTCAAAATATGACCCTACTCACTGTTAATTCAACCTGAAGCAGTTCAGGATTTCGCTAATTCTGAACTTTTTTCGGTAGCCTCGAACATCCTCTTCGTTGAATCTCCTGCTGGAGTGGGATGGTCATACTCAAACACAACTTCGGACTATAATTGCGGAGATGAATCCAGCGGTATGATTATGCTCGATCTCCTGTACTGGGCTTTTCATTTTGACGGTGCAGATGTAAATGGCGGAATTGTCAATGTACTTTTTGGTTTTATACCAGTGGAACTCTCTGGATGTCTCCTTTGAACATTTTAACCTGAAATTGCTCCTTTTCTGCCTCACAGCTAAGGATCTGCACACATTCTTCTTGAAATGGTTTGAGAAGTTTCCGACGTACAAGACAAGAGAGCTGTTACTCACTGGAGAAAGCTATGCAGGTGAGAGAGATAAAAATCATTGCTTTAATTAGCCTATGATATCTCCACAATATAATATTTTTAGCAAAAAATGCCACTTCTGTAGTTAAAGTTATAGTTCACATCTTAATTTGGATCAGTTTAACAACTTTCATTTGTTAGGTGAGGGGTGAATGTCTTTGTTGCTTACATCTTAAGAAGGAAAAATCTTCTCTTTTCATTTAAGTTATTTTGGCCACTTCAAAAAGGAAATTGAAGCAGAAGAAAACTAGTTGCCAAAGAAGACATCGTACTAATCAAAATCTTTCCCATGGGTTTCGCTCTGTTTCTCCTGCACTCTAGCGGATGCTCACTTTGGCTATGTTCTGACATCCCATATTGACCTTTCTCCCAATCCTTATTCTTTCCACAGGGCATTACATACCGCAGTTGGCTGTCGCTCTGCTGGACCATAATGCCCACTCGACTGGTTTGAAGTTCAATCTTAAAGGAATTGCAGTAAGAAAACTTTCATTTGGTGTTACTTCTTCACCAAGATCTTGTTTCTTAGTCCTTTCACCTCAAGAATTTCATCTAACATTTGACTTGGCTCCTCTCGCACCTAGATAGGAAATCCACTTCTCAGACTTGATAGAGATGCCCCAGCAACATATGAATTTTTCTGGTCCCATGGAATGATCTCTGATGAACTCGGCCTTACCATTATGAATGAGTGTGATTTCGATGACTATGTCTTTGCAAGTCCTCACAACGTTACTCACGCTTGCAACGAGGCCTTGGGTAAAGCAAACGTCATCGTCAGTGATTACATAAATAATTATGATGTCATTCTTGACGTGTGTTACCCATCGATAGTGGAACAAGAGCTTCGGCTGCGAAAAATGGTACATGCTTTTTTCTCTCACTGTTCACTTTCTTGCTTGGGAAAAAAAAAAACTCCTTTCTTCGAAATTTGCAACATTCTGTTTTTGTTGCAGGCCACCAAGTTAAGTGTGGGGGTTGATGTATGTATGACCTGGGAGCGTCGCTTCTACCTCAACCTGCCGGAGGTTCAGAAGGCGCTTCATGCGAATCGAACTAATTTGCCTTATCCATGGTCGATGTGCAGCAGGTAGGTTCCCGCTAAATGCATGAAATTGTGTAAATCATTTCTGCCTTAAACTTTCTTCTCATGATACTGTTCTGTGGACAGTGTTGTGAATTACAGTGACACAGACGGTAACATCGACATGCTACCCTTGCTCAAGCGGATAGTTCAGAACCATATCCCCGTCTGGGTTTTCAGGTAGACTTCTCAGAATCACTTGAAAGCTAAGAAGAACTCTCACTGTCCCTGTAGCGTGAGATAACTAAACTTGCACCCAAATTGCAGTGGTGACCAGGACTCTGTCGTGCCACTGCTTGGATCTCGGACACTTATCCGTGAGCTAGCTCATGATCTGAATTTCAAGGTTACAGTTCCATATGGAGCTTGGTTTCACAAAGGCCAGGTATACTCTGCCACAAGCAAATTCCTCAATTCCTTGTGATTATTCCATCAATTTGCTGAAAGGGATTTTAAATAGTATCCCCAGCACACCAGCTAAGACAGGAAAGAAATAGAAATCATGCATACCAAAACTAAACACTAATAATGAACTTTGAAACTAGAAAAAGTACCATGCTGAAATGCATTACAGAATCAGAATATTCATTCGAACAACATCATTTAGATGAGTACTCATAATCTTCCACATTAATGAGTTGCTCTTTCTGTTTAACTGTGTTGGATAAAGGTGGGAGGTTGGGCAACGGAGTATGGGAATTTATTGACGTTCGCGACGGTCAGAGGTGCTGCACATATGGTGCCTTATGCACAGCCATCAAGAGCTCTGCATCTGTTCAGTTCGTTCGTGCGTGGCCGGAGATTGCCAAACACAACACGCCCTTCCATTGACGATTAAAGTTTGTAATAGCAGTTTCTGATATTGGTGTCTCAAAGACATTTTTTTCTGGCAACTTGCTTTCCACAGTGACAATAAGCAGAAATAGAAGAGAGAAAAAAGGGCATTTCTTTGGTTTGATTATTTCCTTCGCCGCAATGGCGGGGACAGATTATTAGATTTGGGGCGGTTTTCGAAACAAACATGAGCAGGAAAGAGCCCGACATTGCCTTCGCCATGCGAAGCCACGACCACGTCTCAATTGTGGCGAACAGGCGATGTCGAAACGCAGGATGTTAAGACACAAGATACCTAAAAATCGAAGCAGAACCGAGGTAATTTCGGTATGCTTCGTGCTGAAATCTATGTCAAGTGGTCCACACCAGAACAAGCTCAGTGGTGCATGGCTTTTTCGGTTCGTCTTCAACTATTCCTAAAGCTGCCCAACATCCTCAAATTTCATCAGCGTGCTCTCTGTTTGGTCCACAGCTCGTGCAAAGGGAGATGCTTCAAATCTAATTGCCAATGATTCACATTTTGGATGTTTACGTTCCTCATAAAGCATTTCGATTGCATAATGAAAACAACGTTGGCCAATCCGGCCGCTAACTTGACATGCAGAGGCAATTCATTTCTCTTATTTTTTGGCCAAGGAGCCAAAGTTTGAAACTTTATGGTTGATAGCGACGAACGGTTTCACTTTGGAGTAATTTTTGTACCAAGTCACGAGAGTCTCTCTAATGTCCCTCTCTCACTTTCAAAATTGTCTAATACATAAAATAGAACATAACAAGTCACTTTCACGACAATTTGTCAAGATGATAAGAGTGTGAAGAAATCATACAATGTTGGAAATATTTGAACTCAGAACTTATTACTTTAATATAATGTGGGATTTTATGGTTGATAATGACAAACGGTTTCACTTTGTAGTAATTTCTGTACCAAGTCACGAGAGTCTCTCTATCACCCCTCTCTCACTTTCAAATTTGTCTAATGCATAAAATAAAAGATAACGAGTCATTTTCACGACAATCTGTTAGGAGAATAAGAGGGTCAAGAAATCATACAATGTTGGAAATATCTGAACTCGAAACTTCTTATTTTAATATAATGTGAGATTTTGTGAGACCATTACCAATTATTTTAAAAGCTTGAGCTATTAGATAAATACATGATTTATTATTTAAATATTCTAATTACTATATAAATTTTTCATCGGATAATAGCATAAATTGAATATATGACATTTCTCTATTTTATTGTCAGGATAGTACCAAGTAATGACAAATGTTCAATTGTTATTTGCATTCAATGTTTACTTATCTATAGCACAATCAATGTAAACTCATACCAATATTATTTTTAGATTTTATCATGTTAATTCTGAATTATGTTACATTTAAGCATTACAAAGTGGCATACACATTCGGATCGCGTACTGCAATATTCTGTTATTTGTCTTCGAACAAAGCCTAAGTCCACTTTAAAACTTATAAATTATTTGTCGTTATCGAGGAAAATAATTTTTTTTTTGTTATGGAAAACCGACGTCTCAGAGAAAGCAAAATTTCTATGCTTTCTTGTCAATATTTAAAATATTCGAACAAAGTAAGAAACAGATTTTTATGGAAAAATCGAGAGAAAGCAAAATTTCTATGCTTTCTTGTCAATATTTAAAATATTAGTCAGATTTTAAAAAATATATGTGAAAGAATTATACGTAAAAATTTTTATTGTAATCCTCCATTAGTTTGCTTCTATATAGAATAGATACTAGATCGATGAGATTAATTATCTTTGGTTTAATTAAGATTTTCATTGCAGCGGTCGAAACTAGATAGGACGAAAGTAAAATTTAAATGAATGGACTCCAATGATTAAAGAAAATCAATTACGTCTTGTAATTCGTGATCAGAAAATACGAAAAAGGCATTGGATGGACGGAACGGACGTCATCGTTGACCTTCAATTTATTCACTTACACCAGAATTCATAACCAGAAGAAAAGAAGAATAAGAAGAAGATCGTTCGATGATGATCTTTAGAGATTCGCATAGAAAGCCGATGAACAAAGACGTGACACAATAGCAAACTAGTCGCTCGGTAAACATATAATTCTCATATCTGACTCTCTAGTCCACAATCTGAACTTGAGCGCGGCAGTTTGGCCGGCATATCTATGCATCAACAGCGATCCTCGGCCGAAATTTCCTTGTTGCAAAGCCCGTGGGCGTAACGGATGTCATTGGTATTGGAATAGTGAGTGTAAATGTTAAAATTATTAGGTAGTATTCTGTCGAACATGCTTTCGAGAGTAAGGTCTATATCTTCGTAGTAACCAGTGCTGTAACCAGTACCCCCCAGACTACAGGTGATGTACTCCGGCGTGAAGCCCGCCGGCCGCTGGTATCTCACGAGAGTGTTGTAACCACGGAGAAGCAAAGCTACAATAATTAGAGTTGGTTGAGAAATCGACATTGGCAAAATGGCATATGCGTACGCAAGCAGCAAAAAAGAAGAGAAAAAAGTTAGTTGTGTTTTGTGAACATGCAAATTAGTTCAAGAAAGAAATTTAAATGATTGTACGATGGGAGAGATAACACATCAACTTTGGGAAGGTAATATACTTGAGACTCGTGAAATCTATTGATAACTTTCTTGGATATTTTAAATTGTAAATTTAAAAAGTATGATCGAAATGAGATTTTTTAATGATCATCGTGAATAACTTACAAATATTATCTATTCGTTCAATCAATATTAAGGAAATCTCTACTATTAAGAATGGAATTAATTAATTTGAATTCCATCTTATTGGTCATTACTTCCTTATGGAAATGAATATGTCCGCATTTGCTAAGAAGATGAAATCTAAGGTGGAGAAGCTTCCTAATCCGCAGTTAATTTTGCTGTGCAGACTGGTTTTTGAAACATATCCTTAACACCAAACTTATTAAAAAGAGATAAGGATGTCCTTGCAGAAACCCCTCGATTGTACATGTTTACATCAACCCCAGCACACCAGCGGAGCTGGTGGTTCATCCTTTGATCCCTCAAATATCAGAGGCGATATGCCTCTAGATATTCTCCAGCTTGTCATCTTCACAGGACAGACCGGAACTCTCATTCGGGAGTACCAACTCGACATTTTCTGGCAGCATGGAGGTTCCGGCCTAAAGCCGGTCAGAACACACTCTGAATATCAGTTTCATTTATGATTTCACCTTCGATCTAGTGAACAAAAGGAACTTCCATGGCTATGTGAGTAGTTGTTCCAAAAAAAGAATCGTAGCTGTCGGGTTTCCTATCACGAGAGTTTGCCAGATCATCAAAACATTCTCACATAAGGATTTCGTTAACACTATCTCAAGCACTTTGCGGAAGTTCTTGAGTAGTTCTGTATATTATCTTATCAGAAAAAGTTGTTCACCACTGAACTTATGTGTCAAGCTTCAAATCTTCCACAGGCTATCAAAAATGTATTCTGCAGGATCAGCACCACAGCTCAATTGTGCTTATTCCATAGCTAGGGTTTCCCATTCCTTTGGATGGGGTTTTGCGGAGCTCCCTAGGGGAATCCAAAAGACCCTTTATAGAAGTAATCAGACTATTCCCAAGTTCATGCATCATTCAGTCCCAGCCAAAACTTATTTCAAGAGAAGTAGGAGGACAGTAAGGAGGAAAGAAACTAAACAAACTCGCGTGTAGCACTTGCATGTTATTTAGGTCAAGATTCAATATGAACTGGAATTTCGTCACCCAAAAAAAGGAAAACATTTCGTTTCATGCTGATCTCTAGACGTTTGCGTTGGAGATAACAGAGATTTAATCAGACAACAAACCAATCACTCAGAAAATGGATAGTTCTCGTATCTGACCCCACAGTCCTAAAGTTGAACTTGGGCACCGACACTTTGGCTGGAATCACTCGTCACGCATGCCTGATAAATCGAGGCCTGGGCTTTGAATATGCACTGAGCGCAATCCTCACCTGCAATTCCCCCATTGCAAGCTCCGTGGGCATAACATATGTCGCTCCGACTAGGAGATGTGGTGTAATAATCAAAGCCGCTGTATTCCGTTTCTTATCATACTCGTTTGAGGGCGGGAAGTATATTTTCGTAGTAATTGCTGCCGTACTCAGTAACATCGCTACTACACAGGCAACTCACCAGCGTGAAATCCGGTGGCTGCGTACATGCCACGAGACTGCAGTAACAACAGAAGAGCCAGACTGCACTAATCACACCTCGTCAAGGAACAGGCATTTGACAATGCTTCTTTTCGTGATTGAAATAGGCGAAGTCCCTCCGCATCGGGTTATATAAAGGGGTTCCCATCTTAGATATCACCGTCATTGTTACTATAAAACAAAGCTTAGCCATGCAAGATCGTGATAGCATCATTTATTTTAGATATTGCTGTCGTCATCTTCTGCCTAAAGACACAAAAGATTGTGATTCTTGTGACCAATTGAAGTCCTCTTCGTCGTTTTGCGTTGGCTCGAGTATGGCAAAATTAAGAATATTTTGCGGCACTAAGCATTTTTATCTTCTCAGAAATTCTTTACCTTTTGAGCTTGCTTTCGTAATCCAACCTCTCATTTCTGTAGCCTCTCCTCCAGCACAGGAGTGAAGTTCGAGGTAGAAGAAACGGACGCGCGTACATTGCTTCATTAGTAATCTCAATTTTAATCTCAGCAGGTGAAACATACATGTTAAACATTAGCCATAACATACGTCTCAAGAATCTAGTTCTATGGTTAATAGATACGTCGGTAGGATCATCGTGAGCCAGCGTAACAATTGAGATGATTATATCTCTTTCCATACGTTAGATCTCAACGAACATTAATAGCAATATTAGAAAGGTTGGTGTTAGACTCTGAGTTTCTTATCACAAGTGTATTACTTTGCTATTACCAAAATTGTATTTGCTAAGAATATGTGTCGGGTGAGTCCGAAGGAAATCCGATCCAAATAGAAATCCCTAATCTGAGTAGGACTTATGACTTGCCGCCCGGACAAGCAAGAAACTGTTTAAATACTTTCAAGTTCGAGTATATAGTGGCCAACCACAAATCCTATTGAGATTTGGAATTTCTGCTTGGATTCGATTTTCTTCATGGCTCACACTCCCCCCTCCCCCCAACACACACACACACCAGATGGTTTTGGTTTTAGCACACCAGACCAAAGGAGCTTTCGACTGCCACAATCAATTGTGTGGCTTGATAAATTACGATAGAAAGAAATTGAAAGTGTTTTAAAGCAAATAAATCTTATGGTAAGATTTTGTGAACTCATTTGTCAAGTTGGCTCTCAAGAAATTTGGAAAAAGTACCCAAAAAATCATAAACCTATTGGATTAGTACCAATTTAATCCTAAACTTTTCAATTGGATCAATTGAATTCTAAATATTTTCATATTTGTATAATTCAATCCATCCAGCCAATTAAGTAGAAAATTGCAGAACATAGACTTTGTTCAATTGACATAGCACGGTCAGTGCTAACTTTGACATTTTTAATAATTTTTTAAATAATTTTTTTCTTTCTTTTTTTCCCTTCCTCTCTCTCTTCCTATTCTCTTTCTGGTGACAATCACCAGCCATCGGGCCACCGGCCACAACCATGGCCGGCGAGGGCTAGCCTCACTTGAGTGAGGTCGCATTTGCCAGCCATGGGCGAGGGTCGGCCTCACCTGGCTAAGGGAGAGCACCGCTCGTCCAGGCGTGGCCAGGTGAGGCCCTCCTCACTAGATCTGGCAAGGTCGACCCTTGTCTAGGTTGGGGTGAGGCCAACCTTGCTGGGCCTCACCTAGGGGTGGGCAAGGCTTGGCGAGCCCTGCTTGGGGGACGGTGAGGCCCACCGAGCCTCGCCTTGGCCTGGGCAACGGTCAGCCTCGCTCAAGTGCTCCATAATTCATGACATGCATTGTTATCGGAGGATGGATAATGAGTTCAGGCAAAGAAATTCCCTCCCGTATGAGTTTGCCGCAACTGAACAAAGGCAACTAGACGAAGAGAACCTCTCATTCGGCAATCAAAGAATAAGTTCAACATAACATCTGAAAACTCATTGGAAGAATCCAAGCGTTTCTTCGTCATCTTAGTCACGAAGTGTTAGCATCTATATCAATATCTAGCAGTACGAGGATCAATCTAACCCAATACTGATCGAGCGGAGGAAACTAAGCCTAATTTTTGCAAGGGCAAACTCTATATATAGACAACCCGGTGGCGAAGTTCTTGAGCATCCAGCATAAAGAAAGAGGAAGAGAGGACTAGAGCACAAAAGATTGTAATGACTCCTTTCCAGCGACTGGCAATTACGGCGTTCTGCTTGGTCTGTTGTCGCAGCAATCTCGCGAGAAGTGACCCGTATGTTTCAGGGGTAAATTACGTCTGTAACCCGGATACATACACGGACGACCCCCTTTACGCTTTAAGCGTAGAAGAAGCTCTTTACAACATACCGTATAACGTGGCAACCAAAGGTTTCAACTACTACACAAGCTCTACAGGTGATGTTGGTAAATGCTACGCCCACGGAGCTTGCAACGGTGAAATCTCATACAATGAGTGCTTCTTATGCTTGGAAACTGCCGTATATCAAATAATGAACCAATATTGTCCCCCTAAGGATAGGCGGTCACCTGCAACTTGTGGACTGTAGAATCAGATACGAAAATTACTCTTTCAAGAAGTAACTGCGCTGCTTTCTTTCAATGATCGAAGCGAATGTGCAATCTTGTAAGTAAATAATTTGCATGGATCTGCCAGTTTCCTATGAAATCATATGTAATGGTTACTACCATTAGAAAACCCTATGAAGGGTTTTAATTGGTTCCACAATTTCAATTTGTTCAATTTTTATTCAATTTCAGTTCTTGTACTGGTCTTGTCATTTGGGTGATACATTGTCCTCGCCATCCAAGGGATGTCAGGATTTCTAATGGTTCCGTGGCTCATTGCTGATGAACTGCATTTGGAGACTCGATCTAATCGTAGTTGTATGCATATAAAAAATTTGCTTGTTGGTTTGAAAAGGCAAGCATTAAATTCAATTGGTATCAAACAAACAGATAACTCAGGTCGATGAACCTAAGAGTCAACCTCCCCAAATTTTGACCGCAGAACGTTGCTTCATAACACCATCCACCATAGTCGCTCGCAGTCTTCTTGATAATGCTTCTTCACATCAAAAGCTTTGAAAGTCCACCAAATAATGCAGCTTTAAGCCAACCGGTAACTGGGAAAACAATTCAACTAGTGAAAATAAAACTCAAGATAACGACGTTTCAAACATAATTTGATAGTTATAATTCAACATTTGCATCAGTTTGTTTGTCAGCGTACGTTTTACAGTGCATCTCTTGCACAATATCACCATATGGGCTATACATCCGAGCATTAACCACATAAACGTTGATGTAAGATATACAAAGCTCATGACTTACCATATAAACACCAATCGCATTTGGGTTTGTACTATCACATGATCACTCTTGTAATTCTATTAAAACGTGCTAGGTGTATCGCCAAAGTCAATTTATATACTAAACAGTACATGCATGTGGGGTCAAGCTGAACTAAAAAGATTTAATGAAATTCAAATTGCTTTGTCACAATATAATGGGAAAAAAACATTAGAAGTGTCATAACTTTTGTACGTTGCTCACTTCAATGCCAAAACTTTTCAAAAAATCACTTGATTGTCATTGGTAAAAATATGACCACTTCAGTGCCATTAACAATTTGAATTTCCAAAAAATGCGATGGGTCAATAGTTTAGTGTTTTTCCCACCAACATGGCCTATCGGTAAAGTGAGTTAGCATGAATTTGTCTAAATGACATCATCTATGTGTGTTATTGGCCCCAAATTTGCGAATTAGGTTCAAATTCTCTCTCTTCTTGAAACCCTAATTTCGATATGTTTTCAACCAAGAAATTGGAGCAAAATTAGGTGCTGAAATTTGTAACGGAAAGTAGCTTCTAGTCAAGAATTGGACGAATAAGAGCTGTGAAGAAGAGGGGGCAACATCGTTACCTGAACAAATTGGTTGTTGCAACTGGGTTTCTTCGGACAAAGATGAAGATGAAGACTAACTAGATGAAGGAGAAGAGAAGGTACATTGGTGAGTTAATTAGTTGTTTTCTTCAAACCCTAACCCCACAAACGAATCCGTCATTTATCTCTCTTCTTCTCCGTTGACTAAGCCATCATTGCTCAATCCTCTTCTTCTCTGATCAAGCTCCCAAGAGAAAGACTCAAAAATTAGGGTTTCATTTTTAATTCAATTTAGGGGTTTTTGGCCCTTTTTTGCCACCTCAGTCGGAGGTTGTCCACGTTGGCTTGATTTTTTTTTTTTAAAAGTCCTATTGGAATCAATATTTAATCCAAAAGGTCATGTAAGACAAATCGCCGGAATACACACTTAAATAATTAATTTTTCCACTGATATAGCATTCAAGAGAATGCTTGAAAAGTTTTGATACTAATGTGAGTATTATATAAAAAATATTGCATTTTTAGTATTTTTTTTTCCTCAATATTATCGATGTAGGCAAGATATAATCAATTTATAATATTGTGCTAGTGATTTTAATAACACCGTATGCACAATTGGTCATATGATGATTCTACATTGAACCTAAATGGGACATTTAAGGAAATGAGCATGATCTATTGTTTTACCTATGAGTATATGATACTTACGCTGATGTGCGTGAATAAGACAGGAACACATCAGCGACTATGTTCACGGATGCAAATGTGATAACTAATTTCTTTTCTTTTTAATATTGAGCCTTTTTTACTCAATTAATTTCTCCATGTCTATACACAAACAGCCCATCCCATATTCATTTAGTAAAACTCCGCCCACAAAATGATATTAATTTCCGTCATTATCATACATATCAACACGGTCATATAATAGGTATGCAAGGTACGCGTGCAGTACGTACTATGAAAAAGAGCATTAACGTGCTTATAGCATGAGTTATGCCTAACTAGCCAAAGATATACGCATGGTCATATGTTAAAATTGCATTGTTAATATGATAATTATAATCCCATATGGTATTATTATTTCTGGATGGGGGGCTCCATAATTCAGGGGATGATGGATATCGAGTTCCGGCAAAGAAATTCCCTCCTACATGAGTTTGCCGCAACTGAACAAAGGCAACTAGACAGAGACAACCTCTCATTCGGCAATGAAAGAATAAGTTCAACACAACATCTGAAAACTCGACGGAAAATTCCAAGCGTTTCTTCGTCATCTTAGTCACGAAGTGTTAGCATCTCTATCAATCTCTAGCAAAAGGACGAGGATCAATCTAACCCAATACTGATCAGGAGGAGGAAACTAAGCATAATTTTTGTGAGGGCAAACTCTATAAATAG
Source organism: Corymbia calophylla (assembly GCA_014182845.1). Taxonomy (NCBI): domain Eukaryota; kingdom Viridiplantae; phylum Streptophyta; class Magnoliopsida; order Myrtales; family Myrtaceae; genus Corymbia; species Corymbia calophylla. Next base: position 23,049,097 of record CM024698.1, on the reverse strand, counting down.
ACAACATGGTGGCGAAGTTCTTGAGCATCCACCATAAAGAAAGAGGAAGAGAGGACTAAAGCTCAGAAGATTGTAATGACTACCTTCCAGCGATTCGCAATTGTGGTGCTCTGCTTGGTCTGTTGTCGCAGCAATCTCACAAGAAGCGACCCAGATGTTTCGGGGGTGAATTACATCTGTAACCCGGATACATACACGGCCGACTCCCCCTACGCCTTCAACGTAGAAGAAGCTCTTTACAACATACCGTATAACGTGTCAACCCAAGGTTTCAACTATTACACGGTCTCTTCAAATGATCTTGCTAAATGCTACGCCCACGGAGTTTGCAACGGCGAAATCTCATACAATGATTGCTACGTATGCTTGGAAACTGCCGTATATCAGATAATGAGCCAATATTGTCCCCTGAGGATAGGTGGTCACCTGCAACTCGTGGACTGTAGAATCCGATACGAAAATTACCCTTTCAAGGAGTAACTATGCTGTTTTCTTTCCATAATCAAAGCGAATGTGCAATCATGTAAGTAAATGATTCGCATGAATTTGCCAGTTTCCTCTGAAATTATATGTAATGATTACTATCGTTAAAAAACCCTATGTAAGGGTTTTAAATAATTACGCATTTTCAATTTGCCTTAAATTTGTATTCAATTTCCATTCATGTACCCGTCTTGTCATTTGGGTGATACGTTGTCCTTGCCATCCAAGGGATGTTAGGATTTCTAATGATTCTGTGGCACATTGGTGATGAACTGCATTTGGAGACTCGATCTAATCATAGCTGAATGTATGTAAAATTTGCGTGTTGGTTTGAAAAGGCAAGCGTTTTAAATTGGTTTTGTTGTCCATACGAATGTAAATGATTGCTGAACCGGTCAAAGGTTTGGGGTATTTTTACTCTAAGAAATAATTAGTGACACTTGCTGTAGGAGGAGAGATAGGAGATTGAAGAACCAGGAGGGACGGTAAAGTACGCAAGAGAATAATGAAAACAAACTGGGAAGATCAGAAGGAAATTCATGAGAAGCAGGAAGTAAATTCAGAAAGATATTCAATAATGACAGCAAAGAACACCTAGTAAGATAATTGAAATCTCATAAGCCAGCATCAACAACGTTACTTGTGACCAAAGCCAAACACAAGCAGTTCGATGTAAAGTCAATCAATTTTTTTTTAATTTAACATGTAAAATTTAGAAAAATTGTCCAAGAAATCCTAAGCCCATTGCACTATTACCAATTCGTCATAAACTTTTCAATTTTGCCAATTAATTACTAAACATTTTCACTGTTTGATAATTGAGTCCATCTTGTCAATTTTGGTCAAAAATCGCTGACATAAACACCGATATTGCCATGTAGGACGGTCAACGTCCACATCAGCGAATTCCAACCAAAATAAATCATATGGACTCAATTGACAAAATTGAAAGCATTTAGAACTAAATTGACAAAAGCACAATAAATTTATGACTTTTTGGATAATTTTCCCCATAAATGCCACAATTCGGAAAAGAACAGATTATTTTCATATATGATTCTGCAGTCCTTAAGTTAGACGTTGAGCGCCCAAACGTATCATCAGAGAAGGTGTAGTAATTGAAATCTGGATTTGACGTTCCATAGGATATATCTCCCAGAACGTAACGCATGCTGCCATAATAAAACTCTGTGGCCATGGTCGTTTCCGTGTTGCAAATGTGGTACTCCACTGTGACATCCGCCTTGCCTCTCGCAAGATTGCTGTAGCAACAGGCCATGCAGAATGCTGCAATCGCAAGCCGTTATAAAGTAGTCATCGGAATCTCCCGAGCTTCAGTTCTCTCTTCCTCTTTCTTCATGTCAGACGTGCTCACAAACCATGCTGCCATCTTGGCTTATATATAGACCTTAAATGTTCTTTATATTCATGTGGTCTCCCTCCACCTATTAGCTTAAGTTTTTGAATTAGACTTTCTAACACGTAGCTAAATTAGAGATGGGGTGTTCTATTAGCTTAAACTTTTGAATTGGACTTTCTAACACGTAACTAAATTAGAGATGGGGTGTTGAAATATAATCCCACGTCGCTTGACAATGGTAGTAATGCATAACTAAATTAGAGATGGGGTATTGAAATATAATCCCACACGTAGCAATGCATAGCTACCAATGCATAGCCAAATTAGAGATATTCATGATGTGCATGCCACACATATTATGGAAAACAGCATCGACATGCTTACAGCATGAGTTCATATGTCAGGATTGCATCATTAGTATGATAACAAGAATCCATAAAAGCAATGCAAGTTTGCCCCATTCATGATGTGCCACTTTTCACCAGATGATGGATATTGAGTTCCGGCCAAAGAAATTCCCTTCTGTATAAGTTTGCCCCTTTCGAACGAATGCAACTTGACAAAGAGAACCTCTCAGTCGGCAATCCACGGAATAAGTTAGCCATAACATCCGAAAACTCGATGCAAGAACGCAAGCGTTTCGGGACTTCTTAGTCATGAAGTGTAAGAATCTATATCAACCCCTGGCAGAAGTACGAGGATCGGTTTGACCCAATGCTCTGATCGAGAGGAGGAAACTAAGCGTGATTCTTGTAAGAAAATACAAGATAATGGAGATTGACTAAACACGAGGGAAAGCTCTATATATAAGACAAGATGGCGGCGCCGTTCGTGAGCACATCCGACATGAAGAAAGAGGAAGAGAGAACTGAAGCTCGGGAGATTCCAGTGACTACTTTACAACGGTTGCGATTGCAGCATTCTGCATGGTCTGTTGCTACAGCAATCTTGCGAGAGGCGACGCAGATGTCACAGTAAGTATCACATTTGCAACACGGAAACGACCATGGCCGCAGAGTTTTATTATGGCAGCATACGTTACGTTCTGGGAGATTTATCCATTGGAACGCCAAATCCAGATTTCAATTACTACACCTTCTCTGATGATACGTTTGACAGATGCTTCGGCCATGGAGTTGACGATTGCCACCAATACATGCTCACCACCACGGACCTAATACGGCACCATTATTGTCCCCTAAGCATCGGCGCCCAATTGCAACTCACTGTAGAGTCAGATATGAGAAATATCATTTCATAGAGTAATGGCGCTGCTCTCTTTCAATAAATCAGGGCGAATTGTGCGATCACGTAAGTAAATAAATCTGCATATAGCTGCCGGTTTCCTATGAAATGATATTTATTGGTTGTCCACGTTAGAAAACTCTATATCAGGGTTCTTGGTTCCACACTCCTGTTTTCAACAGTAAAGAGACCTATGCAGGCATGCCATTAGTAAAATTTTCAGATCTCAGGATATAGTCGAACAAGGCGTAACGACTCAAAGGATGTAGTCAAGCGCCATTCCCGTTGCTTTTTGCTGAGAGGCCTTCCTTTCCCGGCTTTTTCTCTGTTCGCTCTCACATTGGCTAGACCCCAAGTGCAACATTTGGTCTCCGTGTCAACAGAAACGAGTTTGAAGATGCCATCACCTTCCGACAATGAGCCGCTCGAGTCTGTGTCTGCGACATATTTGACAAACATGGGTCGATCCATGAACCGATCAAAATCATGTGGAACGCCAACAACTCTTTCAACGCCAGGAGATGAGACCTGGAAGGACAGCTACTTTAGGCTAGACATTTGGAATACATATCGTGGACTTTTTCTTCAAAAAAAAACTTGCTTCTAATCACATCTACATATCGTGAACTGGACTTCAAATAAACTCACTTCTAGTCATATCTCCTTGAATGTTCACAAATCAACAATTTTACTACTCCAGTTCATCAGAATTAGAAACCAGAGTACACTTAAAAGGCAAGATGGTAATGGGTTAAAGTGCATAGGAAACTCCCGAGCAATACAAATATATACTAACAAGTGTTCAATAATTCTCCTAATCCGTCAATCTTGCCCTTTTACAGGGCAATGGTTAGTTGGGCCCTATATACCTTAGCCTCAGCTCTCTAAGTTTGGAACTTCTCCTGTTGCATCAGATATCATCATTCTATCTCCTCTCATGATAGATTCATTGAGTTCATCAAGTACCCGCCTGCTCACAAAGTTCAGCATGCAAGAAAGAATGCTTGATACGAGGAATGAGTGAAAGAAACAAGTACCTCTAAAGATAAATTCTCTGGTACAGATTTGGCAGCCTCGGCTTCATCTAGACGAGCTCTATAGGTCACAGAAAATGCTTCTATATCTTCTATACTAGGCGAACCAGACCTGAACACATGTTATGATTACATTACAGAGATTAACTGAATTAGTTGACAATGGAAACAATAATCACCTTTCACATAGAAATGAAACAACAAAAGAAAGTGCGCCAAATTTGTCCTGTCCTCTGTGGGAAGGTTTTAAAGCTTGAGTTCAGCACAACTATGGTTAGGACGACATAGAAATTTTTCCTACAAATTTAAGAAGCTAATTATAATTAATTCCTCATTGCATGTAACTGTTTCTTCTGTCTTATAGGCACCAAGAAGCAAGCAAATTCTAAGGAGAGCTGTAGTTGTTCCGCAGCAGCTCACTTAATTTTCTTCTAAAAAAACAAAATCAAGCCAGTACAAGAAATATATGAAGTCAGCATTGTCTAGGACACCAAAAGATGGGAGAGACAGAGAGAGAGAGCTCCAATGAGAAGGCATTCCACTCACTTTCCAGTCTTTCATTTTTATATCACCATCGAACCACATGCAGTCATCTGTTCTGCTGGTTCATATAAATATCAAAACTTATAGAGCTATTAAGGCTGGAAATTTTTGCCAAGGGAACAAGGCATTCATCGCTTAATTGGACTACCACAAAAAGTGGATGCTAAAATGCAAACATCGACTTCACCGCTCATTCTTGATAGAGCCTCGCCTGCATTGGCTGTCATTAGGTCATTACCTCTTGGAAAGATTTTCAATGCGAACTTGAATCGTGCAATTCAACAGCGTTTTGAAGGCGTATATCTTCAGATCGCAAGACTGAGAGACCTCTTTTGCTATCGCTAATGCTTCTTTATCCCACCAAGTCCCAGCAAGAGAAATCCCACCTCCTCCACCTCCATCCCCAACCTTTCATACAGTGTCAGAAAAAGATTATGTCCATTAAGCAACTTATCAAATATGTGTCCAACAAAATTAGAACACGGGCTCTGTCAAAACAACATCAACTCACATAGACTTCACCATCATCTTCCAGATATTCATCTTCAAAAGAACCATCCTCATACTCATCCTCCAGTGCATCTGCATATGAATTAACACGTCTTCAAGCTTAAACGAAAAGCACACCTTACCGTCTATTGAGCTTCGTTTCTGAACATTTCAAAATAATATTTCTGTTCTCTCTCGCAGAGTAACTAAAACGGTCACCATTCACTATGAACAATACCCAATTTGCAAAACTGTGAAGGCAAAACATAGGAGGAAAGAATGAGAAAAATTTGAGAGTAATCACCTCACTCACCATCATCAAAATCGTCGAAGATGACGGCGCCCTCTTCGTCGACATCCCCCGACACCTCTTCGACGATGGCCGGCTCGAGGACCGGCTCGGGCTGCGAGCCTCGCTTCCGGGCGAGCGACGCGAACGCCCTGTTCGGAGCAGGAGCAGGCGGGCACGCCCGAAAAGAAGACGAGCAATCGTGGGTATGGCGAGAAGGCGGGTGGAAGATGGTGGCTTCGAGACCGGAGGAAACAGGAGCGAGCGGAGGCGTCGGTCTCAGCTTCCATGGCGTCGCCAAGTTCATCTCTTTTCTGGGTGTAAGTCGAAACGGGAGAGGAGAGTGAGCTTCTTTCTCCGATTTTTAGCGATGGACCTGGACCAGACGGAGGCTTGCTCTCACCACGCCAGAACTGGGTAACGACACGCAATTCAATTGAAAATGTGAACTTTTTGCCCGTTTCAGGTTTTACAGTAGGTTAGATGGAATGCAAATTGGGAAGGGAAAATGACCGAAATGGTACCTGGATTTTTACTCAATGGATGATGAGCTCTTAAATTTTAATCTTACAAGTAATGTTGTCTTTGAATTTTTAATTATTCAATATAATTCTTAAATTTTTTTTACATATTCAATTTAATCATTCCAATCAAAAAAAAATTAATCATTAAATTATATTAAAATATTCAATATTGTTCTTGATCATAAATTAATAAAATGAAGATATTAATATACATTTTCGTATAGTTCAAGAGCTAAATTGAATATTTATAAAAAAAATTAGAGATTTCATTTAACACATTTAAAAAACTAGAAACAATATTACATATTAAGCAAAGTTTAAGAATTATTTGTATAATTATCCCAATTGTAAACAACAAATCCCCATTTTGGGTGATCTTCACATCCTTGTTCCTCGTTGTCATCTAAATGAACTTTGTTGTCCTTTGCCAATGTAACATATTTCACAGCGTAATAAGAAATGTAGCGTAATGAAACACAATGGACCTATGAATATTCGAGGAAAATCAGTTGCATTATAAGATTACAAAGTGGGTCCGCAATCCATTTTGACGGCTCTACCCTATTAAAGCCCTGCTAGAATAATTGTTAACCATCCCACTTGATGATTTATATAAAGGGGCCATCTTGTGACCTCTATTTAGCCAAATCACTTTTCTTATTATTTTCTGAGATTCTCTTGCTAGCAACTAAAGACTCATCGTCAAAGTCGATCGTGGCGTACTTAATTCTTTTCAAGTGCCGACCAAGATAGTTACTTGTTCAAGCTTGGGTGACAGAGAGCCCTTCTTCGCCTACTTGGTCACCTTCACCCTCTTGCGGTCCATCCACAACACCTAAAACCTGGTTCAAAGGATTCTGCCAGGTGAACTTCAAAGAAATCGAATGCATTTTCACTATTGGGTATGCCATTTGAATTCATTACAAACATTGAAGGACGCGACACCCGTTAAGGCTGCAATGTTTCTGTAGTAATCGACCTGAACAGTAAGTATTTGGACGATCCGAGTCCCTGTATGATTTGCACAAAATGGAGGCGAAGATCGGAAGGGGGTTGCGGTCATAAAGAAGGGAGGGATGATGTAATAATCGCCGGCGGTGAGGGAAGGACGGTCGCATTATCGGTCCAATTCTTTTCGCCCCAATGCCACAACATGCTTTCCCAGAAACAAAACTGCTCGAAGCATGTCTTCAGACGTTCGTCCTTTATTTTGATCTTCCAGTGACCGTCTGTGTAGTTCCCTTTCTCCGCTTGCCTTCGGTCCCACTCCAGGGCCGCCTTCTGCTTCGACCGAAGCAAGCAGAACTTTTGCAAGTTCTCCGGCATCGCGTCGTGGACCTTCCACCATGTCCGGTGGGCCACATCGCTCGCAAACTCCCGCAGGATGTCTACATTCCAGTTGCAGTCGTAGTCCCGGAAGCATATCCATGGCTTGTTGCCGAGATAGTGGAGGACATAAAGGATTGGAGGATCGGCACCAAACAGACGCGTTTTCATCTCCTTCTTCTCCACCTCGTCGCCTTCCCAGAAGTGCTTCAAGAAGTTCATGTGCTTAGGGATCCGATGCCACCAAGTGAATATTTCATTTAGATATCCCTGATCCCCACCGTTGTAGGACTCGATTTCATTAATGTGATCCATGAGCAGCTGGAATGTACAATTCGATGGCTCGACCACCATCACACCAGAGTTGAACAGAGTAGCGTTATTGCCGGTTGCAGATATTTCAGGCATTTCAAACAGGAAATCAATATTCCTGAGGATAAGCAAGTCAGCATCAATGAAAATGATCTTGTCATAATCGGTCAGCTGCCAAAGCCGAAATTTGCTGTAGTTCCACTCGTTATACGCGTCTCTTTCAGCTTTCGGATTCCTGATTCTCTGGATCGTGTGGATTTTCCACCCTGCTTCCTCCAAACCTTTGCGGTGATAGTCACTGATGGTTTTATCAACAAGTATCACAAAGTCCCGCGTAGAACCGGCCATGCGAATGCTCTGAGCTGCTGTGATGGCCCCGCAAACATAGATATGAGCAGAGTGCAGGATTGTAGCATATGCTTCTCGATGTGCCCTTTCTGAGTAAAAGTTCTCTGTCAAAATGAACATTCCAATCAGGGTGAAGAAAAGGAAAAGGAAAAGGAAAAGAGAAGGGGATGCAAGTTATTTGCATTCTCTGAAACTGATTCATCAAGTTCTTAGTTCACTTTGGCAGTAACCGTCTCAGATGCCACACCGGCAGATATCAAATTCCAACCCCAAATCACTTCTCACAAGTAACATTTTGCAGGATTCTGTGCACTCATGCTATGAATGTCTATATTGGCCAAATGGCTTGATGCCACAAAGAATCTGGTTCAAGAACCAGCTGGCCAGAATGTGGGAGAAGAAAAGGCAGTTCACCAAGTACAAAATTTTGTGCATAAGGAGATCATAACAAGATAAAGAAGAAGCTAACCTTTAGCCTTAAGAGGCACCGCTAGTTCACATGAACCAACAGGGAGACGAACCTTTTCTCTCAGTTTATTTAGGTTAGGCTCATACAGCCAAATATTCCCATTGTGAGTGATAAGTTCCTTGCAAGTGAAGAGATTTGGAATTGGAAAGCATTCAGTAACAAAAAGAACGCGCACTGGATGATAACTCTTAGCAGAAGCAGCAAGTCTGGCTGCTGCAAGTTGCAAATGAAGACGAGCCACGTCTCTTGACCACCTCCCTGACTTATTACATGGAAGCTTGACGGCAATAAGATCAAGACGTGGTTTTCCAGGAACCTGAAGGTGAGGCAAAAAAGGACAAGTGGGGACCTCAAATTCTTCTTCCTCATCTATCCATTCAGGATAGAGCGACTCCCAGGTAACATTGTGAGCCACATGTTCCAGGTGTAACACAACATGCTCGGGATCAGGTAATAGTTGCTTCCAATTATCAATTTCATTTCCATTAAAGTTCAACAGACCAACACCTTGATACTCATTCTTATCAGTCAGCTTCTCAATAGCGGTTGAGATCTGACCCCAATTAATGTCCAGCAATGATAAATACCGGGGATCTGCACCAGCAGTCTCTCTTGTCCATCTACCAATGAGACTTGGCCTGCAGGAAATCTAGATTAGTAAAGCACCAACATATCGAAGTGTGTGCATAACACGTATTTCACTATATACAGTACAACAATGAAGTAAAACTTGGAAAAACTGTATATCTCTAATCCCTCCAGCCCAACCCACAGGTAAAAAGAGAGGAAAGTAACAGTTTGCACCCAAAAAAGCCATAAGAAAAAGAAAAAACTTCCACTCTGATGGAGGATTAGAGCACAAGAATTACCGAGATGACGAACTGGCGGCATGATCTGTATTATAAATTGCTGGAGAACAATAGAGCGTCAGAAAAGTTCCTAGTAAAATGATAAGCAGAACAACTTTCAAGGTTGATATCTTGCAGTTCAAATTCCTTGCTTGGATGGGCAAATAGAAAGCTTTCTCAACATCTTTGAAATATTTACTCCTTTGTAACCTTCTCTTATATGTATCGTCACTGCACCAAGAAGACAACAATGTAAATGTATCCTGGGGTAAGTGAAAGACAACACACATAAATAAACAGCAAACACGGGGCAATGTTGATAAACCAACACAATCTGGAAGCTCCATAAAGAGTTGACAATCGTTCAGAAACAAATCTCAACAAAGGTGAACATCATTCCAGAAGGTGAACTTCTGCACCAAGTCCTCATAATACCATAGGCATTCTCTCCCTATTATAGTGAGAATGCCTGCAAGACACCAAGCAGCGACCATTTACTACTTGCACAAACCCTTTCCTCCATAACTTGATAAATGAATGCTTGTATAAGTACAAACTATCATGTATATACAGCTTCTGGGCAAGATGCGAATCCTTTTCACAACCTTACTTCTTGAATTCTTTAAATTGTTTGAAGAGAAACTTAACAAGAGAAGCAATAGGAGAAACAAGGCAGAGCTCTGAAATATTTGATTTCAGTAGCATATTGAACATACTAAACAGGAGATGAAAGAGAAAACAGAAAAAACATTTTAGATTCCAAATCAAGATCATTATTTCTCCGACCATCCCAACTCCTTATCTTCTGAAGCTAGCACCACTAACATAAGCACAAGGATAAAGTGCTAACTGTGATAGAAAACTTAAGCAGGAGACGGAACATAATCTGGCTTGATGGAAATAGCATGCCATGGCAGTGTATGAGCACACAAGATTAGTCTGTTCTCCGTATGTAGGAACTGATGCTGCAAAACTGGAGGGTACACATTTTTCTGTCCCCTTAGCAAAGAAGAAAAGGATAACTTGACAAGTTACACATTACTTCATATTTTGAAACAATTAAACAAATAAATTCCAATGTGTATTCTTGTTCTTTCTCTACCCAACAGCCCCTTCCCAACCACCACGGGATATAAAACTACATAAACAACAACAATAAAGCAGCTTGATAATTAGACAATGATGAGCCATTATTACGTTAAAATCTACCTCAATCTGTCATAGTATTATCTTATGGCATTATTCAAACAATTTAGCTTCCCCACCCCCCAAAAACGGAAAAGCCAAATGCCAGAAAAATGAATGTCGGTGTGTAAGGACAACAATGCTGGTTGCGTTCTGAACCGATTTGCAGAATTCACAATTTTCAACCCAATACCAACTTCAATTGAGAATTTCAAACAGACAAGACATTGATTTCGGCGTTCCCAACAATTTCCAATCATGCAACGAAATCGATCAAGGTCTTCTGAATCTTCCACTGCATGGCGCAGCAAGCAGGCCTACATCGTTGCCCAATTGATTGCAAAAGCTCTAACAACTGAACAGCTCACCAAACAAATTGATCTCAGCAAACGAAAAAGAGAAGACCAAGTCTCCGCGGCTAGGACAGCCCATCACGCAAAAGAAATGCGCCAACACCAATTCAACTCCCAAAACCACCAATTTGATCTCGCCAAAGACTTGATAATCCTCAGCAAAACAGAGGGGTCGAGTTCTTCCGCAAGAAGCTTTTTTTTTAACTCTACAGGTCTAGATGGTAATATCCACACGAGCCAGCACAAAGCAAAATGGAGCACAAATCCAACGCTATTGGCGCACACAACGAGCTTCGTTCACCTGATCGGCTGACGCACAACACTCACACACAGAGAGAGAGAGAGAGAGAGAGAGAGAGAGAGAGAGAGAAGCTGACTTGGAGGAAGAAGAGAGTCGGTGCCTGGGCTCGATGGAGCCTGGGGAGGGTCCTCTCATCCTCCGACGGCTCAGTGGCGGCTCGGTGGAGGCACCATCTGAATACCCAGAGCACAAGAATCAGCCAAAAGGACAAAAGAGAGAGAGTCGCATGGAGAACAATAAAATAGAAGAAGAAGCACAGCAAGGGCTCATACAAAAACCGTTGCCTTCCTGCAACTCGAGGAGGGAGGAGAGAGACGGAGAGAGAGAGGGTTGACACCCGAGAAGCAAAATAATGCTGAGCGAGAGAATAGCTGTCTCCTGGCTTCTTTAATTTAAGGTTGGGGAGAATAATGACAACGTCGTCCCGACTTCTCTAAACCCTCCGAAACTCTAAACAAAGGAGGCAGTAAGGCACCGGTCGATGTCCAAAATCAAAGGCGGCTTCTTGCGCTTTACCATTTCCGCTTCTAACATTCCCCGCTCCAGAACCCTTTTTTTTTTTTTAAGCACAAACCCATTATTTAACTGTTTCTCACTTGTCATCGTTTTGGTAAAAAATCTCATCTTTTTTCTAAACAAAGGAAGGCACAGGTCAATGTCCAAAATCAAAGGCAGCTTCTTTCGCTTTACCACTTCCGCTTCTAACATTCTCCGCTCCAAAACCCATTAATTAACACTTCCTCACATATCTTCGTTCTGGTAAAAATCTCATCTTTTTTCTAATTAAAGGAGGTACAGGCCAATGTCCAAAAATCAAAGGCAACTTCTTGCGCTTTACCCATTTCCGCTCCTAACATTCTCCGCTCCAAAAACCCATTATTTAACCCTTCCTCGCTTGTCCTCTCCTTCGGTAAAAATCTCATCTTTTTCCGTATTAAAAATCGCCATGTATATGCTGCCCGACACGTCGAGATGCGGCAATTATTGCGTATCGACTGCGCATGAATAAAATATGTTTTGCGCGGGGTGGAGCAATCATGGGGAACAGAGCTTGCACATTCCAGTTGGGGGATTCCCAAGAACAGTCAGATGGATCTAGAGGAGAGAGTTTAACTGAGATCTCTCCAGTAATCCCCCGAGTTAATTAATCGCGGTCGGTGCAGATGTTAAATGTTAGTAGGGCTTCGAGCGCTTCGACCACCCCAAAACCGTACGATCTGTTCCCTATCCCTCATTGCATTGGGCCGGTGGGGGGCGCGCTCCGACCATTCGGCTCGCGTCGTTGCGTAAAACCGGCGACCATCGAGATGTACGGGCTCATGCTCTCGAGGAAGTTGCTGGTGGTGGTTGGTCGGTCAGTTGGTTGTTCAGGGTAGATCGCAATGCCGTGAAAGTCGGGCGTCCTTTGGTTTGGATTCGTGCTACTTGGTAAATTACAATCCTAAGTGAGGCATGCAACGGGTTGGGGTTCGTGTTCATAGGCCGTGTTCATGTCATGTCGACATAACCATTGTATAATTTGATACGAATACGACCCAAAAACTAATGGGTTGATACAATCCAATTTTCATAGTGAGATTTAAGATGGTGAATTAATGGCTTGACGTGATTGCATAATCTCGTTATAACACTAAATTAGTCCATGAAGTCGAAATCAACCTACCACCATGACACTGTCATGAAACATCCTTAATTTTATATGACCTCTATTCATAAATTTTAACAATTCGCCGACATGAAATCGAATAAAAAAAATCATATGCATAGTCAATGAAATATCATCATTTAAACTCTTTGTAGTGTGAATAACATGAAAAGAATAAAATTTCAAACTAATCATGTCTAAAAGGACTATTTATATGTATCATGTCAAAATTAAACAATTAATTTAAAGGAATTATACGAATCAATTTCATAAATCAAGATTTGAAACAAATGCGTTAGGTTACTAATAATGTGTTCATGAATTGATGAAATTGACTTGAACACAATTATTCTCTACCCAACCCCACTAACATCGTGTTGTGTTGGAATTGTGTTATTGGAACGTGTTAAAAATTACCAACCCAACTTAATTGAATCAGTAGAACTAACTGCTAAAACAAAACAAAAAATCATCATAAAACGTTCATTTTAGGGCACAAAAGTAGATGCACTTTTGCTTTAAAAAAGAAGAAAAGAAACTACTTATCTAGATGGACCGTTAGAGTAAGTTTAGTTTCAAAGCTGTTAGGTTTAGACAAGAAGAGAGTTATCTTGGCGAGGGAACTTTCACAAATATGAGATATATGTCCTGAGCTTCAAGGTAAAGTAATTTGTTATGATTACAGTTGTTGATCCGTTTACGAAAAGTAAAAGTTTTTTCAAAATAAAAATTGGGTTGTCCCATTACCATGTTCCGCTTGTCATCCTGTTATTGTGGTCCAACAATGTCTAGCATGTGTGAAGATCATTGGCTCACACATTGTGAGAATGTTGTTATATGTAATATATCAACTAATTTTTTTTACCACTAAAAACTCTAAATTGATATACATATGATAAATTTACCTTCCGTGGTAGTTGCCGAATGTATTGGCTTAGGATTTAATTGTACTAATTTGTGATTTTATATTAATTCAATTTAATAAAAACAAACAAATAATAAATTTATTATAACTATATCAGTTTAGAATTTTTTGTGATTAAAAAATTAGTTTTGAATAAATTTATCATAAGTATATCAATTTAAAGATTTTAGAAGTCAAAAAATTAGTTTTCTAGTCTTAGATTTTTTATGTTATTAACTCTAGCAAAATCATGATTCTACTTTGATTGTTGTGGCTAATGGATGTGTCCTCTCCCAGTGGTAATTGTACATATGTAATATGTAAATGTGACACGGACGAATCAGCGATTAGCATGTCATTGATCCTTCGCTTTGTGAACAGGACTTGTAGGCTAGGAGATAACATAGAAAAAAGAGATGAGGAACTTGGTAAACCACCGGGTCCTCCTTGATTCGGACCTAGTCTAAGTAGAGACAAAGGCAACATTGTTTTGTCAAAGGGCATGTGTTGTTAGGCAACCCAACAAAACTGGCCTCTCTTTTTTTAAGTAAAATTTTAATTTGGAGCAATTAATGATTTGGTCTTCATGATGGGAATAAAGTATTCCGTGCAATCAAACGACACGATAAGAACTTGCTAACCACCGCCAGCCAATATCCGAGAATTTAAAATTAGTACCACCTGCCCCCTAATTTGGTCGATATGTACAACATCATAATGAATTAATCATAGATTAATAAGTTTAATTAGATGGAAAAAATTATTAAAATGGTTAATATTAGTTCTCTTTTTAACATTACATGCATTCTTATCTAGAAACCAACGTGTTTTGTACTGTATCAATAAATATACGGAAACATTTCTTTGAAATTTAGAAAGACAATGAGAAAAAGGATCATTCGAAGGTGATGCATAGGAAAAACAAGAAGAAGCGGGTGGTTGCATATTGAAGGCATTTTATTTATTGAGAGGTAATTTTTGAAAAATAAAGAGCAGGGCAAATGACACTTTTCACTTTATTCAAATTTTGCATCGGCCTAAATTTATGTTGAGTCGGCATTGGGCCTTCGAGTTGCATTACTTTTCTTTTTCTTTTTTTCTGAACCACTCTCAAGAATCATGAATCTACGTGACTCCGGATCATTGGGGGTCATCATGGGCAGATTCTTACACTTAATGAGGGATTAGTCGTTTGTCAATTGGCATCAAACACTCAAAAGTAATGAAAATTGAAAAACCAGTATTTTTACCCTTTAATGTCAATGTTCCATCCCATCGTGAGTCAATGCATCTACTAACAATTGATGTTTGAGATTTTTGAGTATCCATAATTCAAAACTCAACCTAGTAAAAATGCTGATGATTTAGGTGCCTATCAAAAGATAAGACCACACAAGATGAAAACTTTTAAGTACAATCGAAATCTACATCAACATAATGTTGTCGGTCACTAAAATTCAATCTATACATCTTTCTTTTTTGTTTGTCGAACTCCATTTCTATAAGTAGATTTTACCTTTTCCTTTGTCTTAGTAAATTACATGATCGATGACAAGTTAAGGCTGCTTCTATCAAGTCTTTGTAGGGATCAAGTATAATCCTTGCAAAGTTCAAGTTTACACAAATCGCTCCAAAAGGAGAATTACAATTTTTAATTTTTCAATTTTGTTAATTAAATCATGCATTTTTGTGCGAAATTTCAATATAATCATTCCAATCAAAATCGAAAAGATTAATACTGTATCCAATGGAATAATATCTCTTTACCTTAAATGTATGCTATAAATTCGAAATAAAAATGCATAGACACCCATGGGACAACTCCTATAAACCGACGTTATTAATACTGTATTGACTGATACCCTTTTTTTTTTAATAAGAAGTTTCCAATTTTCGAGGCGAGTAAAAAAAGGGGAAAGGATAAATATATTTCTCTGGCGAGAGTCGAGCGGTGGCGGGCTTCCATGATGTCTTCCACTTTGTTAAGAATTAAGTAGCGAATCACCATGGAATTATTTATGCTCGAGTCCCAAGCCTTTTGTCTGCTGCGCCCACGATTTTGCTCTACCATGTGTATAATTTATCGTAGCTAAATGACACGGCGACGGTTAGCCGCCCGGTACGGTCTCCGGTCATAACTACATCGAATGGTCTTTTACGATATGATATTGGTGAGTGAATTTCTAATTGATTTGTATTAAATCTATCAAAATGAGTCATAAATCCATTTCTTAATTTATATGAGTATTAAATAAATTATAAATATATTGATTTTATTGAGTAAATATGTTATGAATGAATTTAAATATAATATGAGTGCTAAATTAATCATAAATAGGTTTACAATTTATTTAGAACCAAACTCCTCTTTAGTCTTTCTCACATTTGCTTGATCTCAGGCTCACTTGTCCTTTACTTTCACCTTTGTTTTGTTATGAGTTTTCGTAAATTGGATAAAAAATGAGAATATTTTAGTAATATAGGTTGAGACCGATATACGTTACTAGATTCGCATTATGTGGAGATGGGTCTATTTTGATCGGATAATTTATGACCTGACTCGGTCTAATTTGCACCTCAAACATTTGCTACCTCAGGCATAGAGACTTCATGACTTCCACTACACCGATGGAGCAGACACTATGGGCTATACCATATACGAATGGATCGTAGTAGGTAGCAGTGGGCATAAGAATCATAATTTGGTGGGAATTGACCCATCAAATTCTCAGAAATAATCTAAAAAAAAAAAGAATCTTTGTCATTTTGGTTAGTATGCAAGTGAAAAATCTTTAATTTCTTGCTTATAATTGTCATTTAACAATTAACAGTATTCCATAATAGTTAAAAGGAAAATTAAGCTCGTGCATTTAGGGCCCAGAAGGCCCACAATGCATTACCGCAGCATAAGGAAAATATTTCACGAACAACAAGAAGATTTACCATAAGAATTTAGCAAATGATTTTCCAATCAATAAGAATGATCAATATTATATATATACATACATACATACGGTAACAAGATAACTACAAAATCTCGTTATTATGATTTTGACAGAAGATGACATTTTCTTTCGGCCGACGAGAAGATGACATCAATCACCATAATTTACCGACTCTAAACATTTATTTATGTTGCCCAGATTTTTACACGTGCAAGTAAATCCTAACTCCAGAGGTTTGAAAATCCTTACCAATCATGAATTTGATATGGATTTACCGATGTGCTCTCTGCCTTAAATTAAGTTCTCTATGATTGCATGCAATCCTAACTAATTAACATGTCGAGCGTCAAGTCTCTTTATTGTTTCGGTAAGAAGTGGGAAATTTATATATATATAAATAAACCTATTATATTAATTCAGTACTAAACTTATCAATTTAATTATTATTTTTGTCAAAAGATATTTCGATTCATTACCAAAACAATACGCGATTGGATCAATAGGAATCTCGAAAATTACTCTAACAAAGCAAATTTGTAAAGCTCCAAAACAAACAAAAAACCCGAAATCAAGTTACATCATTAAAGCATGGATCATCACGCACTTGTCCTTCATGAACAAATTTGTGACTACAACCAAATGAAATAATCAACGACTGATTATCGAATTACACACTATTATCAGTAATGAGCACATGGGATTTCTAACTATAGTTATGGTTTTGTCTTTCAGTAGTGTGCACCTAAGTTTCACATTCCCAATATCATCGTCATATGGAGACAACATAAATATAAAATATATGGAACAAGTTCATACTTGTCACATGTGAGAGGGAGTCATTAGCAATGGCAAGCTACCAATGCTTTTAATAAAAGCACATTGAAAGATCACACTAGAGTTGCTATGAACACCATTGAAATTAGAGGTGAAGCACTTATTCATCAAAATTTCTAAATCTAGAATCAGATCAGAGAGAGAAGCTCCTAGATATAAAATTGGGAGAATTAAACTCCCATATCATAAACTTTTAGACGATTTCATAGCATAGTCATTATGACCAGTTTTGGTGAAAGATAACCAATGTGGGCGTAGGCCGCTTTACATAGTACAAATAGGCATGATTGACACTAATATGGGCAATATTTACAATTTTTATAGAAAAAATATATACTTTTCCTTTCCTTTCCTTTTTCTTTTCCTCATTGGATTTTCGATTGGTGAGGTCGCTAAGACCTTAGCGATGGTTGACCAAGAGGGTGACTCTTGCTAGTGACCGGCGATTGGTTGAGGGAAATAGGGAAAAGAAAAGAAAAGAAAAGTTCATAAAGTTTTAAAAAATAGTGAAATCATCAATGTATTTGGACAAAATTGGTCGGAATGACTATATTAATAAATCATCAAAAAGATTTATAAGTAAATTGGATATATTAAAATATTTATGATTGAATTAACATTCGTATGATAAATTTATAATTTTTTTTTTATAATTATCCCACTTATTAGCGTGCCTTCGTTTCAAGTTGATTGTGTTTGCTCTTCTTTTCTTCCATAATCACGAGATCTTGGATGGATTCGGGAGATGCTTTCCTTTGCTTTATTACCCCCAACTTTTCTAGCGCAATCTCATCATGTGATTTTCATCAGATCATTATGATTCAGTAAAAAAATTTTACCATAGCGCTTTCGCGCAAGGCGCGGGTACATTTCTAGTTACTGATAAAAAAAAAAAAAAAGAGAATAGGAAAAAAAAGATACGAAGACAGACTGAAGAAGAAGGAAAGACGACGACGAGTGCTGGACCGGCTTGATGCGAAAACTCACTTGAGGGTTGCACTTGGGCTTCAATGGCAAGGTCGTGGGCCTAATTTTATGGGCTTAAAGCCCAAACGATGAGGAGTAGAAATTGTACTCTTCGGGCTTAGACAGGGCCGGACCGAAACGGGCCGTCGCTCATGACCGACCCGAAAACTCGTCTTCGGAGAAGAAGGAAGAAAAAACCAAAATGCAGTTGGAACAAAAACGCAGGGAAGTTTTGGGCGTTCGTATGTTGGTCCTAAACGGCGATCAGCTGATTTTGCTGTGACCGCTATTCAGATCTGACGCTCTGGACTGACAACCGGAAGATTTTGAGGGAGGAGGAGGAGCTCCGGCGAAGAATCCGGCGATCGGCCAAAATGGTGCTGGTCTCGGCCGTGCGAGATTACGTCAACAGGATGCTGCAGGATATATCCGGCATGAAGGTCCTCGTCCTCGATTCTCAAACCGTAAGGCCTCTTCTTTGACTCTCTCGATCGCTCCCCCGCGCGGCGAAATCTCGCGATTTCACCCCCGCCTGCGGTTCGCGCGTATTGTCTCTCGGATCGTTTGCCGTTTGCTGCTTGCGGAATTGCTCGATCCAGCGATTGGGCGATGGATGCGATGTTGATTGGAATTCGCGTTCTTGTGTTTGCGGCGGTTACTGTGATTCGCAGGTCAGCGTCGTCAGCGTGGTGTATTCGCAGTCCGAGCTTCTGAAGAAGGAGGTGTTCTTGGTGGAGATGGTGGACTCCGTTTCCAAGTCTAGAGAATCGATGTCGCATCTCAAGGCGGTTTGCTTCCTCCGCCCGACGTCGGAGAATGTTCAGCATCTGCGGCGCCAGCTCGCGAGCCCTAGATTCGGAGAGTATCACCTCTGTGAGTTTCTATAATCCCTGCGTTGGAGGTGAAATTGGATGTGTTGGCTTGAGATGATGGTGGATGGGGATGACTGATGATGATTATTGATGCCGAAATTTTGTAGTTTTCTCGAACATACTGAAGGATACGCAGATACATGTTTTGGCTGATTCTGATGAGCTAGAGATTGTTCAGCAAGTTCAGGTACTCACCTTTTTTTTTTTCCTGATGTGTATTGCAAATACCATTTGACTAGTTTTACAATTCACTTCTATGACAAATTATGCACATGAAGACCCATATTCTTTCACTTTTCTTATTAATTTGTTGTTGATATTAGCTCAAACTTCAG
Organism: Corymbia calophylla; assembly: GCA_014182845.1. Classification (NCBI taxonomy): domain Eukaryota; kingdom Viridiplantae; phylum Streptophyta; class Magnoliopsida; order Myrtales; family Myrtaceae; genus Corymbia; species Corymbia calophylla. The sequence continues at coordinate 23,029,487 of CM024698.1, read as the reverse complement.
TTGGTCTTGGCTGTGTAGTATTAGTGCCATCATCTTTTCTGTTGTTAGATCCAACCACCGATTTGATATTGCAGGAGTTTTATGCAGATTTTGTTGCTATAGACCCTTTCCATTTCACATTGAATATTCCGACAAATCACATGTATATGCTCCCAGCAGTTGTTGACCCCCCAAGATTGCAGCAATTCTGTGACCGAGTCGTTGATGGTGTTACTGCAGTATTCTTGGCCATGAAGCGGAGACCTGTGATCCGATACCAAAGGACCTCTGACATTGCAAAAAGGATAGCACAAGAAGCATCGGTAAGCAGGATTTGAACACAAGAGATTCTTGGAAAAATAGTATGGTTCTAGGCTTATATTTTGATGTTTTTCTTAGTTTGGGCTGTGAAGTTCTACTCAAATATAGTAGACTACTGTAATGATTTGGAATTAGGAAACAATGTGCTTTTGTAAGATGTGGACCTTGGGATGCATAGAGTTATACCTTTTTTTGTCCTCCAGACCTGTAGATGTCTTCCCATGGGCCAAGCTTTTCTCCGTCATTGTACTTAGCTTCTGCTGAGTTGATATTTTCTCCTGTGTTCAGTAGAGTTATTGGGCTGTTTCTTCTGGAAGTAAATTTGGCAACTCCACTAAATATTGAAGTTTGCCTTTTGCTTTTGTGTGCATCTTATACGCTTCCATGCACCGGTCTCGTTCATAGTAAATTTCTTCCCTTTTCGTCTAACAGTTCAAATTGCATCTTCCTAATTTGCATGCACTAATTGTATGGTTTACTTGATTTTTTCAATATGTCTATCTTGCAAACACTCAAACCACTTGCCTGTTAAGATAGATGGTTTGTTATGATTAAAATCAAGGCAATAGATATCCTTTCAAAAATTTGTTTGATGAAGCAACTAGTAAATTGCCCTTCAAAGTTGTGCGTACTTTTTGACTTTTTTCCTTCCTTAGTGGGTTACATGTTTATTATTATTATTATTTTTTGCTTGGCGGATTGCTGAGGTTGAATTTAGAGAATGGAGAATCTGATTTTCATTGTTTTTGCTTTAATGGTAAATGTTGGCAGAAGTTGATGTATCAACAGGAAAGTGGGCTTTTTGATTTCAGACGAACAGAAGTTGCTCCATTGCTGCTGATAATTGATAGGAGGGATGATCCTGTGACTCCATTGCTGAATCAATGGACTTATCAGGTATACAATTACTATCAGTGTTACTAAACAAGTACCTTATTCTTGCATAAATATGCCTGATCATCTACTTTGGAGTTTGAAGAGCAACTAATTGGTTTCATGAAATTTTTCTAGGCAATGGTTCACGAGCTGATTGGCATTGAAGATAACAAAGTTGACTTAAAAAGCATAGAGAAGCTGCCTAAAGATCAGCAGGTTGTTTTCTTTCTTCCTTTCTCTTTCTTGATTTCCTTAATGAATTATGCACGTGTCTGATTTTATAATTGTTTTTCTGTTGTGTTCACTTCACAGGAGGTTGTACTTTCATCTGAACAAGATGCTTTTTTCAAAGCTAACATGTATGAGAATTTTGGTGACATTGGAATGAACATCAAACGGATGGTTGATGAATTTCAGCAACTTGCCAAAAGTAACCAAAACATCCAGACGATAGGTTTGTATAGAACAGCATGAAAGCTTTGCACAATTTGATTTTGCATTATTGTGATCTCTTAGTACCACCACTCTTTGGAAGCATAATATGTACAGTATTTACCCAATGGTCTGATGTTCTGCAGAGGATATGGCCAAATTCGTTGATAACTACCCTGAGTATAGGAAAATGCATGGGAATGTTTCAAAGCACGTGACATTGGTTACAGAGATGAGCAAGATAGTTGAAGAGCGAAAGCTGATGGTAGTTTCGGAGACAGAGCAGGAATTGGCTTGTTATGGAGGCCAGGTGGCAGCTTTTGAGGTACTGTCAGCATTTATTCTATACAACATGAGGTCATCTGCTGTGTACAATTTGATGTGTTACTCTGTGGGTGTTTGGTTGCTTTGAGGACTCAAGACTCTGCAATCATATAATCAAGATCAAAACTGGGAAAGATAGTTTTAAATATGTTGCCACTTGATTATTCGTATTTGATATAAATGACCTTTGCTCATTTAATAATGCTTACAATTTAGAGAAATTGGCTTGTAATGGAGGCCAGGTGGCAGCTTTTGAGGTACTCTCAGCATTTATTCTATACAACATGAGGTCATCTGCTGTGTATAATTTGATGTGTTACTCTGTGGGTGTTTGGTTGCTTTGAGGACTCAAGACTCTGCAATCATATAATTAAGATCAAAACTGGGAAAGATGGTTCTAAATATGTCGCCACATGATTATTTGTATATGATATAAATGACCTTTGCTCATTTAATAATGCTTACAATTTTAGAGAAATTAGCTTAGCTTCATGTCTGGACCTTTGTCATAGAAGTTAACAAGATTGGATTGTTTATGGACAAGAGTTGCGTTTGTTGCAGAGGCTGTTGTTTTAGAAGTTTTGCTGGCATGAATATAAATCTTGGAAATGTAATTGGCTTGATAGGCAATACCTTGGTCTTGCCCACTGATTGAAGGGGTGCTGCAGCTTCTGCGAGGTGGTTGTTGAACACTTCAAGTATCAGCTCCTCTACAGCTGCAGCATCTTAACCTGCTTTTTGAAAAGAGCTCCACTTAACAACCTGCTGGTTCAGAAAGCTCAACTCATTGAAATGTTCATGGAGTGAAATTCTCCTGGTTTTGACTGACCTCTTTAAGCTTCTGCATCTTCTTTAATATTCTTCGTAAATGTTTCTATCTTTTTATATTTATTTGTAGTTCTCTGACTGGTAAGTGTAATTTTTGTTTCTGCTTAGTCAATTCAGAATGTTGGCATTTGGTTCTGATAACCACTTTTAAATGTTTCATTTAGGCAGTGACAAATCTTCTGAACAATGAAAATGTGCCCGATATTGATCGTCTGCGCTTAGTGATGTTGTATGCACTTCGATATGAGAAAGAGAGCCCTGTCCAGTTAATGCAACTTTTCAACAAGCTGGCTGCTCGATCTGCCAAGTACAAGCCCGGGGTAAGAGAGAGACTATTTTTGTTAGCATACTCTGAATAATGTTTAGACCCAAAAGGGAAACTGATACTAAAGCATTATCCCCCTTTTGAAGAATGATTATACTATTTCCCCTTATTTTCTATTCCTCATGGTGTGAAGACCCAAAAGGGAAATCGATGCTCTTTGATGGCCATCTATTGTGATGCGGATGTTTAGTGCAGTTGCGCTGTTATCAGATACCAATGTGCTGTGTCATGTGATGACAACTTATTGAGAAAAAAGAAAAACTGAAAAAGAAGACATGATGATCAAGGATTATTTTCTTGTGCAATAGATTGGCTGAGGGAACACATAAACCTACACATTCAATATGATTGGCTTTTTCTATCACTCTTTCTGTCGAAAACATTAATTTCAGATATCTATATTTGTAAGTTCATATTGTGGTACATTTGGCATTTTGTAGTCTTATATGTGCGAATCTTTCTAGTGATTAAATCAGGAAATAACTGTGCCTATATCATGAATTCCAGCTAGTTCAATTCTTACTGAAGCAAGCTGGTGTGGATAAACGAACTGGAGATCTTTATGGGAATCGAGATTTTCTAAATATTGCTCGCAACATGGCACGTGGATTGAAGGTCTGTTAAGTAGAGTGGGGTTCTCGTGACATAGATATGCTGTCGAAACTGATAGCATCTTTCTGTTTCAGGGGGTGGAGAATGTATATACACAACATCAACCTCTTTTGTTCCAAACCATGGAGAGCATCATAAAGGGCCGACTGCGAGACATGGATTATCCATTTGTTGGAAACCATTTCCAGCAGGCTAGGTGCGTTTGTGCTTCTCTCTGTAGTGATGATGCATTGCAACTCTGTTTTGATCTCAGAGTTTGTCATTCCTCGAAATCACTCCCTTGGTTTGTGTTGAGTGAAGGCTCCTGCTTGGATTTTTGTGGACATTTTCTGGTTCTTATCTCAAGTTTGATCACTTTTTAGAATTTATCCCACTTGTTGTCATGAAGTAAGAGTTATGATGGTTTTACAATTGCAAATTTTAGCATAAATGTGCTTTCTTGACATGAGATTAGATACTGAATTTGACAGGAGTTACTAAAATGTGAATATATAACTTACATGATGCATCCTTGCCTTTGGCATAGATTGTAGGATATGTTTTAAATTGTCACCTAGTGGTCTTAGGTCATGAATGCCGTCTCTTGTGAAGCAGTATGGATGAGTACCAGAACTGGTGAAGCTAAAATGTGGTTCAAATTGGTGTTTGTGGAGAAATTAAACCTCCGTATGTGTGTGAAGTTTTTGTTTTTTGGGAGGGGGAGGGGTTGATTCAGAAAGTGTTCCTTTGAATGTGTAAGATAAATATTGTCGAGAGGGTTGCATTTGACTTTGAGATCCTACATGATGTGCCGTGCAGCTTTTAGTCAGTCTGGATTTTTGTTTGCAGGCCACAAGAGGTAGTTATTTTCATTGTTGGTGGGACAACTTATGAGGAATCACGGTCTGTTGCTCTTCAAAATTCTAGCAATGTGGGAGTTCGTTTTATACTCGGTGGTTCTGTAATACTCAACTCAAGAAGGTAATGTGCAACTCCTGATAGTCATATGGTAAGGCATATCTAGGAAGGAGTTCATTGATGCAGAGGCCACTACACTGTTGTACGTCAGCTGTCCATGAGCTCAAAGCAGCTTAGCAGTTAGCTTTTGCTTGCTGTTGGGCCTCATCTTTCTTGTGGCTTTTGGGATCTTGAGTGGGGATTTTCACATTATCTTTCTCTCAAGGCCATACCTAGGGTGTTTTCTATAGCTTTCTTTTATAGCCTGGGATTTTATAATCGGGGAAGGGCTTACATGGAACTTGACAATTTTCGTAATAAATCATCTTATTTAGCCACGCTACAATATCACTATCCTTTTTTCATGGGTAACCTTGTCATTAAAGGAATCTGCTTTGCAATATAGGTTTTTGAAAGACCTGGAAGAAGCTCAGAGAATTGCTCGTTCAAGCACCAACATGGTGTGAAGATCAGATCCTCTTCTTGACAATTACCAATTATGCTGTTTATGTCACAATTTCATCCACGGAGTCTACTACCTGGAGTAGCTTGTTAATATCAGTAGAAGAAAGCTTGCCCTTTGGAGTCAAGCCATGCCGGAGAACATCTGCCTAGCTCTTCACAATTAACTCGGATATTTTCCTGCTCCGGTCATATAGATTTTGCTCCGGGATAGAGAAAAGAGATCATATTCGCATAGCCCTATGACTTTTTGGTAAAACCACAATGATGATACAAATTTTGTGTACTTGGGGAAGATGATGGCGACTAGCGAGATCAGACTTTTCCTCTTCGATAGTTGACATAGAAGTGCGGACACTGCGCTCAACGTGAAGCTGTATGGACTAGTAGCAAAGCTGTGATTATCTTAGACTGGTTTAATTAAGAGGAATCCGAGATTGATTTTACAGGGCATTGTCTATAATATTTGATGAACCTGGGTTTTACCAATTGGCCTTTTGGGTTTTGTATAATGGTTTTTGCTGTGAAAGACTTGTATCATAGGATCGGAAACGACCGTGATGCCCTCTGTGTCAGGGGTTCATCGTGTTTGTCTCACAACCAGAAGCACTTCTTGCTTTCGATTATCTATGCAGTGGACTCTGCATGTTGCCCGCCGAATGTATGCTGCTTTAGTTTCCTTATACTGCAAATTCTGACAGAGGATGGCAAACCGTGGCAATGCACAGCATCAATTTTGCCATGCCTACCGGCCGCCCATCGAGAGTCCTTGGATTATTGTTGAAGCCGAATCTATTTTGTCGATAGTTAAAACAAAGTTCGCTCTTAGAGGCCATGTAATGAGAAATGTCGCTAATGGTAAATGTTGGTAAGACTCGAGAGCCATGTGAAAATAGCACAAATTATTTTTTGAATTTTTTTAATTCTGCAAGAAGTGCACTTAATGTTGTAAGACTTCACGATGGTCTAATTGAAATTCAAAAATTTTGAAAAAGTGAAATCAAGTTTAATTACAATCAAGTTTTAAAATTTTCAAAAAATGTAATTAATTTTTAAAATTAGTCCCTAAAATGCAATGGAGTTCTAAAGTAAAGTTATCAAAAAGTGGAATCAATGGAAGGACTTAATTGGATTAATTTGATGGGTTTTAGCACTTTTTTGTGTTTTTTGGAAGTCTTAGGATTCATATATATTTTCATGACAAGTATGGGAATTTAATCATACCTCTTGAAAATTTTAAAATTTAATTATATTTTCGTGATAAATTTTGAGACTTCCAAAATATCAATTTCTTTTGTTTTTGTTGACGAGAATTATGAGTCTATGAGATAAGAAGCTCTCAATTAAGATTATTCTCCCGCATTTCACATTGTAACTTTTATTTAATTTTTTTCAATAAGTGAAACCTTTTAGTATACGCAGAAATCGACATGCAGAGCTCTAGATTATTCTAGCCTAATTTTTAAAATAGATAAAAAAAGAAATATTCTTTTATTTTGAAAATCCGAAACGCCAGCGGAGTTCTTATGTGGATTTTTATTCCTTCCAGGCTGGACAGAGAGCTAGAATAGGAAACTCATGGCAGTTGACTTAAACTGCACGGCCGAGTTTGAGCACGGGAGATGCCCTATATAAAGAACGCCCTTCTTCCAATTCCCGCCACAAGAAACGCAAGAAACCCGTGAAATAAGGTTTCGTCCTCAGTTCATTAGATCTCTACGCTCGCCTGATTTCCATCGATCCTCGCCTTCACCTTCCCTTCTGAGAAACCCTTGAGAAGCCCTAGGAAATGGACAGTCCCATGCCGATCCCTCGAAGAAAGCGCACCCCTCTCAAGGCGCCCACCCTGGCCAGAGAGCGTCGTCTCCGTCGGCTCGTGGGTTTCGGCAACAAAGTGAAGATTCGATTCCAGGGCTGCCCAGATGTGTTCGTAGCGTTCTGCGAAACCTGCAGTCTGTGCGAGGAGAACGGTGAGGAGTGGGTTTTCGGGAAGCTGCGCGATCTCTTTGTGGATCGTGAAGATTTGATTGCGGAGTTCGCAGAACTTCAGTCGGAAGGTTCCGCTCCGATCGATGGCGCCGGTGGCTACGCCGGTAACGAGGCATCTACCGGGTTGGGGAACGAAGTCACGGTTCCGAACACCGGCGAGGAGCCTGACATAAAAGGAGAAGAGCCGAGGAGTTCCTTCCCAGCACCGGTCAAGAGCGCTCACCAGCGCGTGCTGTTCGACTGTGAGGACGCCATGTGCGACCTGGACATGATGATTGGCCTTACTCGATCGGCGATGTCCCGCATCGGGAGCCATCTGGCGGCCGGGCGCCGTGATGTCTGTCGCCTGACGGCCGGAGAGCTGAGGTGCATCAGGAGGATCTACGACGACCAGGGGGCCCAGGTGGTGGATCTCTTGAGGGAGGACCCAGCGCGCACGCTGCCGCTTGTACTCAGTCGGTTGCAGCAGAAGCAGGACGAGTGGATGGCTTACCGATTGGCTGCTCGCAAGGTCTGGAAGAGGGTCTTTGCCGAGCACCGCCAGCCATCGTTGGGCCGTGGAGACGCCAGCACTGTTGCCGTCGAGGCTTCGGGGGATGCTGGCCGCGCATCTTGTCCTCCGGTGGAAGCCAAAGTGCAAGCGCAAGAAAATATCGGTGTAAATATTCACTCGAATCTTTCTAGTAGAAGCGAATGTAAACCGATACGACCCGTGATAGATGGAAGATTTCATGAGTCCACTACCTCCAAAAAGTTAAGTTGTTAGACGAAAAAGTAGTTTAATATTTGTATATTCTAACTATAATGTTATGTGTTGAAATTTTGTAATGTTTTAGGCAAAATTGATTTATGTAAAATCAATGGTGATTGCCCTACTTGTAAACCCAGTCTCTTATATGACATTATCACTTTCTTTACAAGTCGTCCAATTTTGAGGTACTACTAGCATTTATTTTATACAACTTTACCGTTTTTATTGTTTTCTAGTACTTCATAAAAATAGTAATGTGTGTTTGTTATTTTCTAACTGGTGAGTGCAATATTTTCTTTTTCTGCTTAGGCAATTCAAAATATTGGGATTTGGTTCTAATAACTACTTGTAAATGTTTCATTTAGGTAGCAATGAATCTTAAGAAGAATAAAATTGCGTCCAACATTGACCGTCTAGGTGTGATAATGTTGTATGCACTTCGTTATGAAAAGGGGTGCCTTGCTCAGTTGATGCAACTGCTCAACAAGCTATTCTTGTTAGCACACTCTAGACAATACTTAGACCCAAAAAAGGCATCTGATACTGATACTAATATCCTCCTCCTTTGGAAGAATGATGGTAATATTTTTCTTTATTTTCTCTTCCCCACGGTGCTCTTTCAATGGCCACCTATTGGGTTGCGGACGTTTAGCGCAGTTGCACTATTATCATATACCAATTTGCCGTGTCACTTGATGAAATGAAAAAGGAAAATACAACGAGCAAGGATTTTTCCCTTTCTTGTGCAGTGTATTGGCTGAGGGAACTCATAAAACCTCACATGAACTTAATTGACCATTTCTTTTATGCTTTCCGTGGAAAACTTTAATTTCATATGTCTATCTTCGTTACTTCATATTTGTCGTAAATATGGCATTTTGTAGTCTCATACATGTGAATCTTTCTAATGATTAAATCAAGAAATAACTTTGATATATCATGGATTCCATCTAGTTCAATTCTTATTGAAAACAGCTGGTGTGGATAAACGGATTAGAGATCTTTATGGGAATCGAGATTTACTAAATATTGCTCACAACATGTCACATGGGTTGAAGGTTTGTTAAGTAAAGTGGGGTTATCATGAGATTGATATGTTGTCAAAACTAATGGCGTCGTTTTGTTGCAAGGGTGGAGAATGTATATACGCAACACCAACCTCTTCTGTTCCGAACCATGGTGAGCATCACGGAATGCAGGAGCATTGGTGCTTCTCTATGTAATGATGCTTCGTTGCACCTCTATTTTGATCTCAAGGTGCCACAATATATTAATGTTGAAGCTATCCAGGATCATGCAATTTATGTCAATGTAAAAAATTACTAGAGAAAATAGACAAGAAATAATAAGGGACAACAAAGATTTATATGGTTTGGTATTCGAGTGTTGGTATATGAATTTATGAGAAGAGCTAGTAACACATAATTCATTAATGATAAAAAAATCCTAGTTTACGATTCCTTTTTGTCCTAACAAGTGCGATGAATATAATGAACTAAGTGTGTCCATTCTTTTGTCTTTTAGTGCATGAATTTGAATTGCGTAAACTGCTCAAACTCGAGACATAATTTAATATAGGAGTTTGTATCATTCCTTGAAATTAAGACTCGATTGCTGGTTGTTAATTATTAGAGGTCAATAAGTACTAGAATGTCGACAAGACAACTCACGAGGAATCACGATCTGTTGCTCCTCAAAATGCTGGCAATGCTGGAGTTCGTTTTATACGTGGCGGTTCTGTAGTACTCAACTCAAGATGGTAATGCAGCTCTATGAGATGTGGATTTATCCATTTATTGGAAACCACTTCAAGCATGGCAGTTTGTGCTTCTCTATGTAATGGTGCTCCATTGCACCTCAGTTCCTCGAAATCACTCGCTTCATGTGTGTTTGGAGCGAGGGCCTCTGCTTGGATTGTTGTGGCCATTTGCTGGTCCTTGCTCTCGAGATTGATCACTTCTCAAAATTCATCCCGTGTAAGATAAATTTGTGGCTGTTGGCAGCTTGAGTGGGGATTTTCGCATTATCTTTTTGTCAAGTCCATACCATAGGGATCCTTCTCTAGCTTGGGATTTTATGTTCAAGGAAGAGCTTATGTGGAACGTGACAAATTTTTATCATGTATCATCTTATTCAGTTATGTTATAGAATGATCATCATTTTTCTTATGAGAATCTGCTCTATAGTGTAGGTATTTGAAAGACTTGGAAGAAGCTCAAAGAATTGCTTGTTCCGGTGTCACCATAGTGTGAAGATCGGATCCTCTTCTTGGCAATTATCAATTATGCTATTTCATGCTCGATTCTCATTCGCAGAATCTGCTATCTATCTAGAGCATTTGTTAATATTATTAAAGGAAAGCTTGCTCATTTGATGTCAAGCCTTGCAAGAGAACGTCTAACAAGTTCTACATTGATTACCTCGGACATTTGCCTACTGCGGCAACCTAGATTTTGCTCCGGGATAGAGATAAGAAATTATAATCACATGGCCCTGCCTCACTACGTCTTTTTTGTAAACCACAATGAGGATACAATTTTGTGTTCCTGGGAAAATGATGGTGACTAGTGAGATTTGACCTTTCCTCTTCGATATTTGCCATAGAAGAGGGAATGCCGCATGCAGCTATAAGGACAAATAGCAAAGCTGTGATTCTCTTAGATTGGTTTAGTTAATTTAGTCATAATAAAGATACCAGATTAGTTTTAAATCTTTTAACTAGGTCGGTTTAATCTTAACATTTTGATAATTTGTTCACATAGTTATTCCAGCCAATTTTTCCTTGAAATAGCTGACATGAAAATTACTTGTTGTACGTCACACAATCATTAGTTACATGAAATTTTTCATAATTTTTAAAAATTTTATGAATTTCTTTTACATAAATTTTTTTAATTCCTCTCTTCTTTTTTTTATTATGGCCGATTCATGACTTTTGTTGGCCCCGAATCAAGCACCTACAAGCCCTTGGCAGTCATTGGTGAGGGCCATCTCACCTGTGGCCGACGAGGGTTGCAACCCTCACCTAGTGGTCAGCCTCAAGGAAATAAAAAGAAAAGGAAAAAGAAAATAAAAATATAAGAGTAAAAATATAAAAATATTTAAAATTTTAGAAAGTTTTAAACAATTATAAAAATTATCTATGTCGCGCATTAGTGCCACGTAGGATTGTTAGCGTTCATGTCAATGATTTTTGATAATATATTCGCAAATTATTAAAAATGTATATGATTGAAATGACTAAATTAAAAAGTTTAGAATTGGATTTGTATTTATAAAATATGTTTAGGCATTTTTTAATATTTACCTGATGAACTTGGATTGGCAATTATTCATCTTGTCTCACAACATATTTCTGGAGACATACGAAAATAGCACATATTGTTTTATGATATTTTGTTTTTTATTGAGAATTTAAGATAACAAGCTCCTAATTAGGATTATTCTTATGCATTACACATTTCAACTTTTAAATAATTTTTCAATAAGCGAAGCCTTTTAAATTATGCAGAAATTGACATGCAGAGAGCTATAGATTATTTTAGCCTAATTTTTGAAATAGATAAAAAAAGATCTTCTTTTATTCGGATTATGGAGGAAAATCCTAAGCGGAGATAGATATGAAGTGGATTTTTATCCCTTCCAGGGTGGACAGAGAGTTAAATTAGGAAAGCTTTGGCAGTTAAAATTGAAGAGGACCACCGAGTTCGATCACGGAAGATGCCCTATATAATATTATCATGTTATATAGAGAATTACCCTTCTTTCAGTTCCCGCCAACACAAGAAACACAAGAAATAAGGTTTCGTCCTCAGTTCATTAGATCTCTACGCTCGCCTGATTTCCATCGATCCTCGCCTTCACCTCCCCTTCTGATAGAAACCCTTGAGAAGCCCTAGGAAATGAGCAGTCCCGTGCCGATCCCTCGAAGAAAGCGCACCCCTCTCAAGGCGCCCACCCTGGCCAGAGAGCGTCGTCTTCGTCGGCTCGTGGGTTTCGGCAACAAAGTGAAGATCCGATTCCAGGGCTGCCCAGATGTGTTCGTAGCGTTCTGCGAAACCTGTAGCCTGTGCGAGGAGAACGGTGAGGAGTGGGTTTTCGGGAAGCTACGCGATCTCTTTGTGGATCATGAAGATTTGATTGCGGAGTTCGCCGAACTTCAGTCCGAAGGTTCCACTCCGATGGACGGCGCCAGTGGCTCCACCAGTCACGAGGCATTCAGCGGGTTGGGAAGCGAACTCGCGGTTCCAAACACTGGTGAGGAGCCCGACATAAAAGGAGAAGAGCCGAGGAATTCCGTCCCAGCGCCGGTCAAGAGCGCTCACCAGCGCGTGCTGTTCGACTGTGAGGACGCCATGTGCGACCTGGACGTGATGATCAGCCTTGCTCGATCGGCGATGTCCCGCATCGGGAGCCATCTGGCGGTGGGGCGCCAAGATGGCTGTCGCCTGACGGCCGGAGAGCTGAGGTGCATCAGGAGGATCTACGACCACAAAGGGGCCGACGTGGTGGATCTCTTGAGGGAGGACCCAGTGCGCACGCTGCCGCTTGTACTCAGTCGGTTGCAGCAGAAGCAGGACGAGTGGATGGCTTACCGATTGGCTACTCGCAAAGTCTGGAAGAGGGTCTTTGCCGAGCACCGCCAGCCATCGTTGGGCCGTGGAGACACCAGCACGATCGCTGTCGAGGCTTCGGGGGACGCTGGCGGCGCATCTTGTCCTCTGGTGGAAGCCAAAGTGGAAGCGCAAGAAAATATCGGCATGAATGTCCGCTCGAATCTTTCTAGTAGAAGCCAATGTAAACCAATGAGACTTGTGACTGGAAGATTTCATGAGTCCACTACCTTTAAAAACTTAAGTTGTTAGACGAAAGAGTAGTTTAATATTTGTATATTCTAACTATGATGTCGTGTGTTGAAATTTTGTAATGTTTTAGGCAAAATTGGTTTATGTAAAATCAATGGTGATCGCCCTGCTTGTGAACCCAGTCTCTTATACGATGCAGTCACTTTCTTTACAACTTGTCCAATATTGAGGTATTGTTGGCATTTATTCTATACAACTTTGCTGTTTCATCTACTGTGAGTTATAAGTTTGGTGTGCGTAACTCTGTGAGTGTTTGGTTGCTCGGAAAGAGAGTTTTAAATATATGTCGCCACATGATTCTTTATGTTTGATATAAATGATATATGCTCGTTTTACTAATGCTTACAATTTCGGGAAATTAGCTTAGCTTCATGTCTGGACATTAGTTATAAAGATTAACACGATTGGAAATTTTCATGGACAAGAGCTGCGCTTGTTTCAGAGGCTGTTGTTTCAGGAGTTCTACTGGCAAACATGGCTTGATAGGCAATGCCTCCGGTCATGCCTTCCTGTCAAGCGGGTGCTACAGCATCTGCAAGGTGCTTGTTGAACACCTCAAAGTCACAGCTTCTCCACAGCTGCAACATCTAAACATGCTTTTAGAAAACTCAGCTCATTCACATGTTAGTGGGGGTGGAGGTCTCCTAGGTTTGACCTCTACGAGCTTTTGCATTTACGTTAATATTCTTTGTATGGATGTGGAATGTTTCTATCCTTTTCTAGTACTTCATAATAATACCAATGTGTGTTTGTTATTTTTTGCCGGTGAGCGCAATATTTTTTTTCTACTTAGTCAATTCAAAATATTGGGATTTGGTTCTAATAACTGTTTGTAAATGTTTCATTTAGGCAGTAATGAATCTTGTGAAGAATGAAATTGCGTCTAACATTTACCGTATAGGCTTGGTAATGTTGTATGCACTACGCTATGAAAAGGAGTGCCCTGTTCAGTTGATGCAATTGTTCAACAAGCTATTCCTGTTAGCACACTCTAGACAATACTTACACCCAAAAATGGCATCTGATACTGCTACTAATTGTTATAAATATGATTAATGGATCAACGAAAGCTAACAAATTAAGCACGTATCTATTTTATATATATATATATATATTTATTTATTTATTTATTGAATTCATGAATCTATTTGATTCACGTACCTCTTGATTCATGAATTTCTTGGATACATATTGAATTTATGAATCTTTTGGATTAACGTATCTCTTGATTCATGAATTTTCTTGGATACATATTGAATTCATGAATCTCTTGGATTCACGTATCTCTTGATTCATGAATTTCTTAGATACATGCGTCTATTTAATTCATGTATCTCTTATGTACATGAACTTAAAAGCTCTATCAATAGATAAGAGCATAGAGCTTCATCATAAGGTTTTTCAGAAAGAAAAATTCGATAAAACGATTCCAAAAGAGATTTGACTACTATTCTACTTTTTTGATTTTTCTGAATGTGCTGGTTCAATTGAACGGTTCAACCGAATCCCATATTCATAGTGCTAATCCAAGCAGGTTCGAGGTGTTGTATCTTGGGAGGCATAGTTCGTGAATCTGCAGAACACCATTGGCAGGAACTAATTGCCTTAGGAGATTCGGATATCCGTACCTCAGTTCCAATTTTATGTTATTTTTCTAGTGATATCTTATTTTCATCTTTTCCAAGATTTGTAAATTTCATAAAAAGAAGGATATTATAAAGTTGTCATCGTCTTCTTTAGTTCTGATTACAACAAATAGTTTGCTTTCTTTGATTATATTCCAACACTAATAGCCTCCTCCATTGGAAGAATGATCGTAATATTTTTCTTTATTTTCTCTTCCCCATGGTGCTCTTTCAATGGCCACCAATTGGGTTGCGGACATTTAGCGCAGTTGCACTATTATCATATACCAATTTGCTGTGTCACTTGATGAACTGATTTGGCCTTGTCTTTTGTGCTGTTTGTAGAAAACTTTAATTTCAGATGTCTATCTTCATTAGTTCATATTTGTGGTAAATATGACATTTTGTAGTCTCATACATGTGAATATTTTTAGTGATTAAATCAGGAAATAACCGTGCCTATATAATGAATTTCAACTAATTCAATTCTTACTGAAGCAAGGTGGTGTGAATAAACGGACTGGAGATCTTTATGGGAATCGAGATTTTCTATATATTGCTCGCAAGATGTCACATGGATTGAAGGTCTGTTAAGTAGAGTGGGGGCTCTCGTGAGATGGGGATGCGGTCGAAACTGATAGTGTCTTTCTATTCGGGGTGGAGAATGTATATAGGCAACCCCATCCTCTTTTGTTCCAAACCATGGAGAGCATCCCAAAGGGCCGAATGAGAGATGTAGATTGTCCATTTGTTGGGAACCACTTCCAGCAGGGCAGGTGGCGTTGGTGCTTCTCTATGCAATGATGCTTCATTGCACCTCTGTTTTGATCTCAGGGGTTGTGTCATTCCTTGGAATCACTCAAGTTGTGCGTGTTTGGAGCGAAGTCCTCTCTGCTTGGATTGTTGTGGCCATTTGCTGGTCCTCATTCTCAAGTTTGATCACTTCTTGGAATTCATCCCATTTTTGTAAGATCAATTTGTCTAGAAGGTTGCATTCGACTTTGAGAACCTACATGACGTGCCGGGCAGCATTTTTACCTCCCGGTTTTTGCTCGCAGGCCACGAGAGGTTGTTATTTTCATTGTCGGCAGGACAACTTAATGAGGAATCGCGATCTGTTGCTCTTCAAAATGCTAGCAATTCGGGAATTTCTTTCATACCCGCTGCTTGGCGGCTGTTGGTTGCCAGCCACCCCGGTCTGCCGGCCTCTTTCCGCCGCCCACAGCCCACCGGTTGCCGGCTGCCGGCTGCCGGTCACTGCCGCCATCGAGGAAAAAAGAAATAATTTTTTTTTTGTTGGTATCAAACGCATCTCTATTCCGAGAATAAGAAATTTTTATAGTTACCAAATATCTTGTTATAGGGAGTAGAAATAGAAAAGAACTATTTCTCAAAAGAAATTGTTCTTAAGAGTAAAAATATTACCAAACGCACTCTTAGCAGCTAGGTCTAAACACTTTTGGCTGATGCTGTTTCTTCTTTCTCGTGGCTGGCAGCTTCCGTGGGGATTTTCATATTAACTTTTTGTCAACTCCATCCCTTGGGGATCCTTCTCTAGCCTAGGATTTTATGTCCGGGGAAGAGCTTATGTAGAACCAGAAAATTTTAATCATGTATCATCTTATTCAACTATGCTACAGGCCATCCTTTTCTTATGAGAATCAGCTCCATAATGTAGGTTTTCGAAAGAACCAAAAGAAGCCTGGAGAATTGCCCGTTCCGGCACCACCATGGTGCGAAGATCGGATCCTCTTCTTAGCAATTACTGATTTTGCTATTTTATGTTCGATTATCGTCCGTAGAGTCTACTATCTATCTGGGGCAACTTGTTAATATTATTAGAGGAAAGCTTGCTCCTCTGATGCCAAGCCTTGTGGGAGAAATTTTTCAGTAATCTTTGATGAACTTGGACTTGTAATCACTGACCTTATTTGTCTCACGACCTTATGCACTTATGATTTTCTTATATTGCATATCCAACGGAGGAGATGCACACATTCAACTTGCACATGTGCGCAATAATTGCTCGTGCTTGCTATTATATTATTTTTTTTATAAGTTGAGAGTTTTGTACTCCCAATTAAGATTATTCTTACGCATTTCACATTATAACTTTTATTTAATATTCCAATAAGCGAAACCCTTTAAATTATTTTAACCAAAATTTGAAATTATAAAAAAAATCTTCTTTTATTTGAATTTTGGAGGAAAGTTAAGCGGAGATACGAAGTGGATTTCTTTTATTCGGACAGAGTTAAAACAGGAAAGTCCTAGCAGTTATAAGAATACCCTCGCCCCGCCACGAAGACACAAAACCTGGTCTGAATCGAAGTTCTACTAGAACTAGGTTTCCTCAGTTGTGATTACATCTACTCGCCTGAGAAACCCTCGAGAAGCAGTTCAGTGAGCAGTCTTGCGCAGATGATTCCCCAGAGAAAGCGTGCCGCCCTCGAGGCTCGGATCCCTTCGCAGGCCCAAGTGCGTCGGCTCCGTCGGCTCCGTCGGCTCGTGGATTTTGGCAACAAAGTGAAGATCCGGTTCCCACGCCGCCAAGATGTCTTCGCGGCGTTCTGCGAGACCTGCAGCCTGTGCGAGGAGAAGGGCGCGGAGTGGGTTTTTGAGAAGCTGCGCGATCTCTTTGCGGATCATCAGGACTTGATTGCCGAGTTCGTGGAGCTTCAGTCGGAAGGTTCTGCTCCAATCGACCGCACCGGCGGCTCTACCGGTCATGAGGCGTTTAGCGGGTTGGGGAACGAGCTCGCGGTGCTGAACGCTGGCGAGAAGCCTGAAATAAGACGAGAGGAGCCGAGGCGTTCCTTCCGAGCACCGGTCGAGAACGCGCATAAGCGTGCGCTTTTCCACTGCGAGGACCACATGGGCGACCTGGACGTGATGATCGGCGTCGCTCGGTCGGCGATGTCCCGCATCGGGATCCATATGGCGGCCGGGCGCATCGAGGGCTGTCGCCTGACGGCCGGAGAGCTGAGGTGCGTCGAGAGGATGTATGGCGACCAAGGGGCTGAGGTGGTGGAGCAAGTGACGGAGGACCCAGCGCGGGTGCTGCCGATCGTGCTGAGCCGTTTGCAGCAGAAGCACGACGAGTGGGTGGCCTGCCGGGAGGATGCTCGCAAGGTCTGGAAGAAGGCCTTTGCGGAGCACCACCGCCGTCCGTTGGGCCGTAAAGACACCAACACCACCGCCGTCAAGGCTCGGGGGGACACCGGCAGCGGCACATCGTGTCCTCCGATGGAAGCCGGAGAGGAAGCGCCGGAAGCTTCGGAACAAGCGGAGGAGAAGTTTTTCGGGAAGACGATGCTTTGGTGGGCACGGGAAGTACAGAGAGGGAAGCCTATTGCCGCTTGAATGTTTTTAGCAGAAGCCAACGTAGACCGATCCGGTTCGTGACATGGTTCCTAAAATTTTGTCACTTTTGAAATTCGAAAGATTAATCTTTTTTTAGGCATAGACATCGTCGATTGAATTTTAATTGTTTCGATGAACAAAGAAAACGAGTTTTTATTAGTCATTGCACATCAAATTTTGATTCATTCAATAGGATGCCAGTTTTGATCGATCGCAACCGATGTATGATTTGATTAGAATGATTTTGATTTTGATTTAGCTTCATAATTTTTAATTTTAATGTAATACTTTTTTTTCCGCATTCATTAATGTCTCAAGATGATAAGGCTTCTTTTTAATGAGAAAGTATGTGAAACCTTTTAAATATTTAAGTTTAAGAATACTTTCGAGTGTTTACATAAAAATAGTATAACCTATCGATAATTTTCTTTTTTTGGTAAAAAAGGGGGTCAAGCATGAGTGTTACATTACTACTCTACTTATACAACTTGATCTAGTTTGATCTTCTATTGACGAAGCAAGTCAATAGCAACATTTACTTGCAAAGATTTTCTTCTTTTTTAAGGGTCAAAACTCGCAAAGATTGAAGGACATCAATTTACCAACTGAATACATGAATTTCTTTTCCCAAAAGCATGTTTGATTTTGAGACCCACCAAAAAAAAAAAATCTCAAAGTCATGATTTGAGCAAAGAGCACACTTTCACAATTTATACAAACCTAACAAAGTGAATCATCTAATTCATTACGAAAGAAGTTCACCGACAAAATTTGGACCCGAATTTTCTTTAGAGGCCCCGATCAGAGTTGAGTTGGGCCCAATCAGAAGGAGGGATGGTTCGACCCCAAACTTATCCGTGATGGTTTCAAATAAATGTTAGGATTACAAGTTACATGTACATACGTAACTCCTCAATTCTAGTCCGGCTGATCCGGAACGTCGGACGTGGAGTCCACGTAATCATCAAACATGCTTGCGTATACAATATTTATTACGGCCGTCATCGACCGTCCATGTGATTTCTCATTGGTTTCCGTAAAATCGACGGTGATCGGTCGCCTGTGATCCCCGATCTCTTTCCGTGGGGCTGTCACTGTAGGAGCTACGCATCTGCTATTCAATTCCTCGGCTTTTTATTTTTGATTTTGTTTTGCGTACTGAGATAGGGATTAATATATAAGGGAATAAAATATTAAGAGTCCCCAACGACTGTGTTTTCTTTCCTGACCGCCGACGCAAAATCAGTTTACTTTTTCATCCTCTTTTTTTTTAATCCTTCTTCCCCTTTAATATCATATTTTATTTTTATACGTTGTCTTCGTTTGCGTGATCATCCACTGGAATTAGAGCTTCGGATCGATCCTCTCGCCACTGCAAAATCAGGTTCCGATTTCGAATCCGATTCTCCGTCTTCCCCGTTCTGCGTCGAATCGCTTCGAAAGATTTTTGGAATTCCTTGACCGATCGGAGGTTTTCCGATGCCTTGAATGTGATCGCTGCGTTTGATTCACGGCTCCTAGGGTTTCGATTTCCGCTTCTGTTTGGTTTCTTTTGTTAGGTTTGTGGTTTGGCGCGGTGTTGTTGCGTTCCGATCGCGGTTCGGGGTCTCGCCGGACGTGGCCCTGCAGCAGCCGGCGGCACTTGATCGTGACTTGAGGCGTTTTTTTTTTTTTGCCCCTCTTGCAGGATTTGTGGTGTTCGATTCTTTTTCTCATTGGAAACTTTGATTCCTCAAATTTGTGTTCCGTTGGTGGAAAAGTGTAGGAATTGGGCTGCAAGAGGTGTGCGAGTGTAAGAGCGAGTGACTCCTGAATCCATGAATGACAGCCGAGCTATCGGAGGAATCGCCTCGCTAAAGGCAATTTAGGGGTTTCCTTAGTTTCGGTGCTCTGATGGTGCAGAGTTTTTGACTTTGATTTTGCCAATCTAGTGGTGCATTGGGTTTTGTCTGTGCGTCTTGATGATGGGGCGGAGGGAGCTTTTCTATTGTTTAGTGCTTCTCCTCCCTTTAGCTGAATCCACGAGCCGATTGGGTAGTGGATGGTTATTGAATCTTGGAGCCGAAACATCCATTGAACTTAGCTGGACATCCTTCAGCGCAAGCATATTTGTGCTCGTGGCTCTCGTGCTGTCCACATATCTCATCTTTGAGCACCTTGGTGCTTATAACCAGCCAGAGGTACATCCTACGATCCTTTCACATTGGATGTTTGATGTTCTCTAATGGTGTTCTCTTTCATATATGATATACAAAATGTGGACCTCCTGCGACCTTCTTTTTTTTTTTTTTTTTTCCTTTTTTGTTGTTCTAGTTTGTTTAGGGTGATATAGTCTACGGTTTGGTTATTCTTTGGATGTTGAAATAGTGACACTGTTATTTCATCACAGGAGCAGAAATTTCTTATCGGACTCGTACTGATGGTTCCTGTCTATGCAGTGGAATCGGTATCATTAAATTACTTACCTTTTTTATCGCATTTGTTGCAGTATTGTTGTTTCTCGTTCTTTGTGGGTTGTGAAGATGTAATCCTTCTACATCTTCCTCACTCACTTTAATTGATTTCTCTTGGGATAAACTTCTGAGGTTACTTGTCAAATTGTGTTTCTACCTGTGGCTGTGGTATTAACTTGAGCTTCATGTTGCTTCTTGTGTAGTTTTTATCACTGGTGGATTCAAGTGCTGCGTTCAACAGCGAAGTGATTCGGGACTGTTATGAGGCATTTGCCCTATATTGCTTTGAGAGATATCTTATTGCTTGCTTAGGTGAGAATGTAGAACTTTAGCATATTTTCTTTCCCAGTGTGGGTAACAATGCTAATTTGTTAGTTCCGTTAAGAAGCACTTTATCCATACAAGCAGGAGTCACTCCTTGTATTCCCTGGGGTTGTCCACCTCCTAGTTTGTGCTCCTGCTGTTCATTAATTTAATATGCGTTTTTTGTTTTGTATTTTGACCAGTTATGTTCTTCTAATTAGGTGGTGAAGAAAGTACTGTCAAGTATATGGAAAGTCGGAGTGTAATTGATGCTGGTACACCTCTTCTGGAAGAAGCTTATGCTTATGGAGTTGTAGAGCATCCTTTCCCACTAAATTGCTTCATGAGGGAGTGGTATCTTGGTCCTGACTTCTACCATGCTGTGAAAATTGGCATTGTGCAATATGTTCGTATTCATGTTTGTATTGCAAATAACTTGGGCTGTTTACTTCTTATGGATTATTAATACAGAGAAACTTTGCACTCTGCAGATGATCGTGAAGTTGATCTGTGCTTTGCTAGCTATGCTTCTTGAGGCTTGTGGGGTATATGGAGAAGGGAAGTTTGAATGGAATTATGGGTAAGTACGTGTTTCTTTACATTCAAGTCTGCTTTGATCTTACATATCCTTGAATAAACGCAATTTAACTGGAAAATTTTTCCTTCTAGCATGGGCGCTTATTAAGGTTTTAGGTACATTGTGCCATTATTGCATTACATTTAAGTAATTATCCTTGATATTTTTCCTGATGAATTGTAGTGCGTTGACTGGATTTCTCTTACTCTTCCAGCTATCCTTACTTGGCAGTGGTTCTGAATTTTAGTCAGACATGGGCCCTGTATTGCTTGGTACAGTTTTATACTGTAACTAAAGAAAAACTCAAGCCAATCAAACCATTGGCAAAGTTCCTGGTTTTCAAGTCAATTGTTTTCCTGACGTGGTGGCAAGGCGTTGCTGTTGCATTTCTTTTCTCAGTTGGACTCTTGAGAGGGTCTTTGGCTCAGGAGCTGAAAACACGCATACAAGACTACATCATCTGCATAGAGGTGGGTATGATTAGAAAATCTTGCATAGCTGGGTTTTTTTCTCTAATAACCTACAATCCAACCTCTTGAGTAAATGGGTTATGACAAGGAAATCATGCGTATCAGTCCTCTTTTTTTTTTTAATTAACTTCAATCCAAACTTTGGAGCAGATGGGCATCGCTGCTGTAGTGCATCTCTATGTCTTCCCAGCTGTACCATACAAGCGTGGAGAGAGGTGTGTCCGTAATGTGGCCGTGATGACCGACTATGCATCTCTTGGATCACCTCCTGATCCCGAGGAGGTTCAAGACTGTGAAAGGACAACTAGAATACGCATTGCACGGCATGATGAGAGAGAAAAACGCATGAATTTTCCCCAGAGTGTTCGTGATGTGGTTGTTGGAAGTGGTGAAATAGTAAGAGAGACCCATTTTCCACAATATGAGTTTAACTGCCTTTAATTCATCCAATGAAACTGGTGGTGACTCTCTTTTTGTGCTTTCAGATTGTTGATGACATGAAGTACACGGTTTCTCATGTGGTGGAACCAGTTGAAAGGGGTTTTGCAAGGATAAATAGAACCTTCCATCAAATATCGGAAAATGTCAAACGATTTGAAGAGATGAGGAAGAGCTCTAAGGATGATAGTTATTTGATCCCCCTCAATTCCTGGTCTGGAGAGTTCTCTGAAGTCCATGAGAATCTCATTGAAGGGAGCACTAGCGATAGTGGACTACCTAAGGGCAAGAAACAGCATGGCCAGTCCAAACCCGTATTATCTCGGAGTAAAGGCAGATAACACATGCAGTCGCACTTGCGCATGAGACGCGGTGTGGACATTCACACGATTTAAGCTGCTGAAGTGACTGGGTAAGTCTAGGATTAATGTGTGACTTTCTTGTTTGCAAGGTCATGAAACCAGATGATGGCCTATTCTTTCGACGGTGGAAAACTGTATATAGGAGACTGGAAGACACTGCCGTTGTGGTGCAAAATCTCAGGCAAACAAATTGCATCCCAGCGCTGGAGTTCTCTCACAGGATTCCCCTTTCACCGGGTGCCGATGTTGAATGTTGATTAATGAATTCGATTGAAGGAAGTGAGATCATTGTAAAGACTATGTACATAATAAAATAGATGACTCATTTTTGGTTATAATGATGAAGCAGGACCGACCGTTTTGTGTTTAATTCAGGAGGGAGTGTTCGGCACTGTGAACCATGTATTGCTGAGATGACTGTATAGAAGTCCACCGACCACCAACGGTAATTCAGTCCTGAAAGAGTGGATTTCGCACTCCTCTCTTTTCTATTGCCGGCTGTGCTCCCGGTGACCAACCAAAAGTCGGCCCCGTCCCCACTGGCAGACCACCCAGTGCGGTGAGATTGATGGTGGCGGGTCGGTGAGAGAAAACGTTAGATTGTGGGAAATCCATATTGTTTGGCTAAACTGATGTGAAATCAAGCAAAGTGAAAACTTCTCTGCCTGCAAAACTAAACAGAAAATGAGAGCAGACTGTTTTCCTCTTACTATGTTATGC
The DNA here is from genome assembly GCA_014182845.1 of Corymbia calophylla. Lineage (NCBI taxonomy): Eukaryota > Viridiplantae > Streptophyta > Magnoliopsida > Myrtales > Myrtaceae > Corymbia > Corymbia calophylla. The sequence continues at coordinate 23,006,476 of CM024698.1, read as the reverse complement.
TGAAGAACAGTCCGTAGTTCATACGGTCCGATTCTATTTATCACTGCTAGTTACATCTCACGTCTGATGGCGAAGTAAAGGGCGGGGGTGCATTCGCAGCACACTACTGTACCAGTTTCATACCTGCAGTTAAAATATTCTGATCGGGCCATAACTCTAGATCAATCTGATGCGGCAGCGACTATGAGTTGGAGTGAAATTGAAGTTATTCCTAACTTGGCTGGTACAAGCCGAACCTCTATTGTGAAGAAGAAAAGAGGATCTAAATCACACGAGAGTCCCCAGTCCCCCATTTGACTAACTCGACCCACCAGTGATTTATACATCTTTTACATTATGCCCGGTTTGGAGACGACGGATGTGGTCTTCGTCTAGTCCGGTTCAGGCGAGTGCTCGTCCGGTTTGAATTGGGCCCGGTCCGTTAGTCACTCGAGACTCAGGAGGAACGGGGGGGTATATTTGTAATTTGCAGGGTGCTTCCTAGGGTTTATGGAGGTCCTTCCCTACCTTTATATAAAGGCTTAAGGCATTCTCTCCAACACACGTCTTCCTCTTCCTCTTTCTCCTTCTCGACGGAGCATGCTTTGGTGGCTTCGGTGACTTTGGGTTTGTTTCCTTCTCGTCTCGTCTTTTGCTTTGTTGTTTGTGGGGGGATCAAGGGGGGGAGGCAGTGATGATCAACTTGAGAAAGTCATGCACCACTCTGATTTCAATCCGTGCTGATAAGTTTCTCACACCCATTTTTGTATCTGAGCCTCTCCCATTCCCCCGAATCCCCCCAGACGCCCCCTCCCCAAAGACACCATCTTTTTAGTTCTTCGTTATTTGCTTTTCTTGCTTTTGACCACCTCAAATCCCTATCCCCTTTCGATTTGGAATCGTAACAGATTGTTCGGGGGGTTTGGATTGAAATTTTCCGATGGAGGAAGGAGGAACCAAGTGATGCGGTTTCTTTCGATTTAGAAAGGCCGAACCATGATGCGGACCGTACAACTACTGCTGTTGCTGGGGATATAATTTGGTTGCTGATGGTTCCTCCCCCCGCCCCCTCTCTTCCTTTCCCTGATTTTTTTTCACTCTCTTTTGAATTTCTTCCGGCTTTGACTTTGGCATTTTTTGTAGATGCAAATGATTAAAATGTCCGAATAAAAGAATTAATAATAAGTGAAAGGCTGACGTAACTAGAAGGAAATTGCCCCCGAAAGGGCCGACGTTTAGTTTAATGAGCCGGGAAAAGATGTTCGAATCGACCTCAATCCCGGTTTAAAAAGAAAAGGAAAGATAGTAAATTCCATCTTAATTGTTCGCAAAGGTTTTTTGAATTGCAATGTCGTAAATTTCGGTTTATGACAACATATTTTAGGGTAATTACGAAAAGTCCACTGGATTGCTGAATTTGCGGGGGGTGGTGTTCATCAATGGGCTGAAGTAAGGGGTGGGCTAGTGGGCCGGGCAAGGCGACCCATTTATTCTAGAGAACATGCTGGCTGGCCGGGTCAGGTTCTTGGGCTTGATGGCCCGGCCCATGGACCGGTATTCTCTTCCCCATTTCTAGATTTTTGGCCCTTTGGGCCATCTTTAGTGTTCTATTTTTTTGGGTGGGGGGGAGAAAGGGCCACGACACAAAAAGTAGCTACCGGAGTCGCCATTTTGTAAAGAAAAAGCCTCTGGGCCTGGGCTAGGGATGGCGGAGCCTGGCATTGTAGCATGACATGCCGGCCCCAGGGGTACGGCAGGGGCCGTGCCCAAGCATTGCATTCTCGGTAAACGAGTTGTGCCTTGCGCGGCATGCCATTTACCTAGGCCAGCCATGCCCGGGCCGTGCTGTGGTCCAGTGGCCACTTCTACTCGAAGTTTACAGTTTTGGTCCTAGTCTGATAATTAAGTTTTTTCTCTTTAGAAAAAGTGGTGCGTTTACAATATTTGGAGGCTTAATTGTGCAAATTATCAAACGATTAAATATGACGAGATTTGTAGAATCTCAATTGCATAAATAAATTACTAGTGTATGAAATCGATGAGGAACTATTAAGTTAATAAAGATCTAATTGGAGAACTAATGTCAAGAGACTCCAGCATAATTTTTTATTTTTTTTGGGTAACTGTAGAGAGCCTGCTGCATTCTCGTCTTCGCCAATGGCGGTGGGTAAATTTCATAAGGCACACCGGTCCCTTCTAAACCACCAAGGGCGACTCCTAGGTAACTTGCTACACAAGCGATTTGCATTGGCTATCTCTCGAGGGCGCACCAAGGGCACTACAAACTTAAAGAGACTGAGCCATTTGTCCAATCGAGGAGAGGGTGAGAATTGCGAGAACTTGTGGTCTACATGAATTGGGTAGCTTTTCGTTGTTGATTTTGTGAAATTCACGTGAGGCCTCCATGAGTCCCATAACAAATGTAATGCTTGTGATTTCGTGTGGTTCCTATTAGTATTTGAATGTGAAGACTTACGAATGGTCAAAAATGATAATAGCCAGGTGCCCTTTTGATATAAGTCGATCCATAAGATAAACAAAGTGCGATTGGCTTTGGAGAAGATATTTGCGCGAGCGGCTTTGGACACTAGTACTAGTGAAGGAGAAGATAGGGCATGTCACCTTATGCAAATGAGTTTAGACATGAGCCCAGACTACTAGGTACGATAACTACATAATAGCTGAATGAAAAATCGAAGTTTGCATTGAACAGCTTCAGGGCGACTGGTAGAATAGTAGTATTAGATATTTCCAGGAGAGAGAGAGTTGGACTTGGTCATTATGACCCGTCCAACTGCTTATTGACCAGGAAAGGAGTCAGGATGTTCAATCTCGATTCAAGAATGACATTTTCCTGGAAAGTTTTCAGTATGGATTGTCCAAACTCAAGCTCCACGCACAATGCACATGATTTTTTCTTTTTCTTTTTTACATTGCCGTGTCAATACATTAAACCTTAATCCTGACTAGTATTGAAAGAGGTTTTCTATTGGGACAAGCAACGATGCATGTTTAGACCAGTCGAAGATGGGTAGGTGAAAGTGATTTGCTGACTGCTCTGCTTCACTTTCTTTATGTACATCCGACTCTGTCTTGCCTATATACATGTTTCTTATTCATGAATGAACATTCAAGGGAAATGAATATTATCCATAGTGGTGACTCTCTGATGGCTACAAACAGTAATCTAAAGAGAGATTACTCTGCAACATTTGCATGTGAAAACCTTAATTAACAGAATGTGGGTGTCATCTAATGGGAGATTGCTTCAGCCATCCATGTGATTATACAGAAGGCCCCTTCAAGGGCCACGCCCCGACAGGCGAAAAGGTCGAATTCTTTGGGATGGGAATATTGGAGGAGAATTTTCATTTCTACATATAAGAATTCTTATACCAGCTCTGAAAAACTAATACAAGTACAGCATCCATATTGTATGCACGCAGCATGAAGATTAGAGTGACTTTGAATCAAATAAACCGCGTTTCAGGACTTTAAAACTTTCTTCATTTTTTTTTTCAATCGCGATCATCTGCTCCAGCAGAGATTGATTATGTCGCCTGTTGTTTCAAACGCAGCTCGACGAGAATGAGAAAATTGTGAAGGTGGAGTTCTTTTACGACCGTGGTGAGCTTCTCGGAGGTCTAATGAGAGGAGCAACCTTGCAGAACTCTGGTGAAGAAGCTTCAGCCACGAGCTGCCCTTTCATGAGGAACACCGGCTGACCCAAACAAAAAGAGGAAAAAGAAGGGAGAAAATGTCATGTGTCGTCCCTGTCGTTGCTTCTTTGCGAAGCAGAGTTCGTCTACCCCCTCGATGTATTATGAATTTCCTATGAACTTTTGTGATCATCTCATGTCTCTTTTGCAATGAATAATTCCACCAGAGCGCAATGTCTGAGTTTTCAGTCCCCACTTCTCACCATTCCCTGAGTCAGTCATCTACCACCAATCTCAGCATCTCCTGCTCTTATAGCAGCAAGTTTATTTGTCCATCTGAAAAAGGAAATGAATAGGCGGAAGTAGTTCCGGCAGGTAGAAATGCCCTTGAAAGGAATAGATCCAACAAGGCGAGCCAACCGGTGCTCGTTGAGATCAATGAACCTAACCAAGCCCTCGGTTGGCTGGCTTTCTCAAATTGAATGGTTTAACAATCCACAATAATATCCACATGAAGGTCGTTTAACTTGTGCAGTGTTCTAAGATTACCGATTTGACGAAGCATTGGAAGGTACATTATCAATGCATTGGAGAACACTCTAACAGTAACTAAAAAATATATATGAATGATGTGATTATTTGAGTATTTTTTTGTAGGTATGATTCATATGAATTGACTAAATTGTTAAAGATGACGTCTGAGATAGGTTCTCCTCAAAATACGTGTTGTTCGAGGATAAGTTCAATGAGCTTGGAAAATGTATTTAAATTGAACTCAATCCCGGTTTAAAAAGAAAAAGGAAGATGGAAAATTCCATCTTATTGTTCGCAGGGGATTTTTGAATTTCAATGTCGTAATTTTTGGTTTGTGGCAACATATTATACGGTAATTACAAAAAGGTCCAATGAATCGCTGACTTTGAGGTGCGTGGTGTTCATTGATGGGCTGAAGTAGGGTTGGATAATGGGCCGGGTAAGGCGACCCATTAATTTTAGAGAACATGCTGGGTGGCGGCCCGTGACCATGTGATGCCGGTTCAGGTTCTTGGGCTTGATGGCTCGGCCCATGGACCGGTATCCTTTTGCCCCATTTCTAGATTTTTGGCCTTCCGGGCCATTTTTAGTGTTCAATTTGGGGGGCACAAAGGGCCACAACACAAAAAGTAGCTACCGGAGAGTTGGCGTTTTGTGAAGAAAAAGCTGGTGGGCCTGGGCCAGGCATTGTAGCATGTCATGCCGACCCAAGGTTACGGCAGGGGCCGTGCCCATGCATGGCATTCTTCATAAACAAGCCGTGCCTTTGCACGGCATGCTATTTTGCTAGGCCAGCACTGCCCGGGCCGTGCTGGCCCACTGGCCACTCCTACTCGGAGGTTTGCCAAGAAATTCGGCTCGGTCTGACTTTAATGGGCTCATGATTTTGGGCCAGAAAACTAGTCTGGCCCAAAAGGAAAAGAGAGTAGGAGAATTGAGGTGAAAATTACCAAAGCAGTCCCAAACTTATTGTAATTTTTCGAGTTCGGTCATGAATTTTTTTTTTTTTTTGCTAATTCAATCTTAAATCTTTTATAATTGTGTCACTTCACAATTTTTTAATATTTTTAATATTTCTTTATTTTTTCTCTTCTTCCTCTTTGCCTTCTCTTCCCTGCAGTAGCTAGTGAGTCGGCGATGGCCACTAGGTGAGGCCCGTGAAGCCCTTGTCGACTATCGGCAAGGGTCGTGGCCCTCTTTAAACCTCCCCACCCGTATTGACGGCCTTGCCTTGGGCTATGGGGAAAGGTGTAGGAATAGCAAGAACATAATGGGGGCAGGAGAGAGACCGAGGGGGAACGAGGAGCGATCTAGCATCCGTGAGACCATGTAGGAATCCCTTGAGAGAATTGCGTGACTTTGAGCGGATACAGGGAGAGCGAAGAGACAAGAAACCACGATTTCAGGCGGAAGATTTCGTGTGAGACAAGCCAAGAGAGAGTTTGTGTATTCCTTCTTCTAGCGAAAGTTGAAGCTCGAGTTGAGAAGGAAATCAGACTTCAAATACATTTTGGCGGGTTTGGGTGAAGGTTGCCATGGCCTCGCTAACCGCGGGTAAGGCTGCCTTAACCTGTGGCAAGGTCATGGTGAGGCTGGCCTCACCCAGATCTGGGCGAAGTTGTCGGTGAGAATAGGGAGGCTTGGCAAGGGTCGTCACCCTTGTCGGTGGTCGGCGAGGCTTGTCGGCCACAGCAGGAAGAGAAGGCAAAGAGGAAGAAGAGAAAATAAAATATTAAAAATTCGAAAGAAATTAATAAAAATTGTCACATCAGTGTTTGTCGGTAGCGCCAACTAGCTAAATTTGGCTAGATGGATTAAATTGGCGCAATTATAAAATGTTTAGAACTAAATTGGAAATATTGTAATAAGTTTAGAACTTTTTTGATAGTTTTATTGAGAATCGAGATTTTGCAACAGAGCTTGCACAATTTTGGTCATGTGATAATGAAGCTTTTTATCTATTGGAAAGTAGTACATTTACAATATTTCGACTAATGTCAAGAGAATTCAATATAATTTTTTTTTTTGGCGATTGTAAAGGACCTACTGCACTTTCGATTCCGCCTATGGCAGTAGGTGAATTTCATGAGGTACACTGGTCACTTCTAACCTACCCACGGTTCCATTGGGTGGAGAGCCCGCCCCATGCTAGAGGTGTTGTTGCCTCGTGGGCGACTCCTAGGTAACTTGCTGCACAGGCGATTTGCGCTGGCTATCTCTTGAGGGCACACCAAGAGTGCCACAAAATTAAGAGATTGAGCCATTTTTCCAATCGAGAAGAGGGTGAGAATTGCGAGAACTTGTGGTCTCCATGAATTGGGTCGCTTTTCGTTGTCGATTTTGTGAATTTTACGTGAGAATTATTAAGAGTCTCGTAATAAATATAATGAGTTATTTCCTGTGGTTCCTATTAGTAATAGCCAAACAACCTGGCTCTGCCCTTTTGTTGTAATTCGAGCCATAAGATAAACAGAGTGATTGGCTTTGGAAAATATTTTTGATATAAGAAGACAGGGCATGTCACCTTTATGCAAATGGGTCCCAGACGTGAGCCCAGAATACTTGGTACGACAACTCCAAAAGTTGAATGACAAATTGAAGTTTACATCGAATAGCTTGAGGGCGATTGGTAGAAGAGTAGCATCAGATATTTTCAGGAACAAGACAGAGATAGAGATGGACTTGGTCAATATGACCCATCCAACTCTTTATTGACCCGGAAAGGTGTCAGAATGTTCAATCTCAATTCAAGGATGCCATTTTCCTGAAAAGATCGTAGTACGCATTTGCCCAGACGCAAGCTCAACGCACATGACTTTTTATATTGCTGTGTCGATACATTAAACCTTAATCCTCACTAGTAATGAAAGAGGTTTTCTATTTGGACAAGCAATTATGCATGTTTGGACCAGTCGAAGATGGGTAGGTGAAAGTGATTTGTTGACCGCTTTGCTTTCTTTACGTACATCTGACTCTGTCTTGCCTAGATATATGTTTCTTATTCATGAATCAACGAGTAAGGGAAATGAATATTATCTACAGTGATGATTCTCTGATGGCTACAAACAATAATCTAAAGAGAGATTACTCTGTAGCATTTGTATGTGAAAATCTTAATTAACAGAATGTGGGTGTCATCTTATGGGAGACTGCTTCAGCCATCCATGTGATTCTACTGATGGTTCTCGCAAAAGTCATTACTTTAGCTATAGATTGGATCTCTTCGTACCAATGAACAAGTTCCTATTCATCCAACTTGGTTTAAAAAAAATACAGTTGACTTCATCTCAAGTGGACGGTCGTTATCCGCTCCGTTGGGCAGGCGAAATTCGATTAGTGTTCTCACTTGTTTTTTTTTTTTTTTTTTCCTGCGTGGCTGCTGCACCGGGGTGTCGTCTGTCGTTGGGATACTTGCGTTTCCCATATATAAGGAGGTCCATTTACCGGCAATCTCCTCGTGAAGCTAAACACCATGGCGTCTTCGGGTTCTGGGGGAGACAAGTACCGGTCTTTCTTGAGCGCCGATGAAGTGAAGAACGTCGAGTGGAGATTCGGCAGCCCCCCGAATTTCGACGTCGTCAACAAGCTGTTCGAGGAAGGCCAAACTAAGGTCTGTACTCACACTTGCGCGCGCATGTCGCCGTCCTCATCTTATGCACCGGTCCTATATATACAGTTCATTAGCATAAGAATCGATATGATATGATGTGCAACTTAATTGGATTCGTCTCGTTTTGAAAGCTTTGCGATTCTTCTGTTTTTGGTTTTGCTTGAAGATATGGCCAGCGGGTTCCCTGGAAGAAAAGGTGCAGAACCTTCTGAAGACTTGGGAGATGGAGATCTTCCACAAGGCAAACCCAGAAGACTGCAAAACATTTGACCCCAAAAAGCTCACTTTTAGCCTAAATGGTAACCCAAAGACTTTAAATTCTCATACATTCGACTGTAGGTATTCACAGCTTCAGTTGAGAATTTAGAGCTTGTCGATTTCAGGAAGGAAAGCCCAGAGCATGGCCGAAGTGGGCAAGATTGGAGGGGGCTACAACTTCTTCCTGCAGACTGCGATGCCGGAGAACCTGCGATTCTACAATCCGGAGGGCGAGACCTCAAACTCGTCCCATGAGGCCTTTACGACGACATTCCCGCGGGGCTTCGCAATCGAAATCCTTCAGGTTTATTCGGGACCGCCCGTGATCGCTTACAAGTTCAGGCACTGGGGTTACATGGAAGGCCCCTTCAAGGGCCACGCCCCGACAGGCGAAAAGGTCGAATTCTTCGGGATGGGAATATTGGAGGTGAATTTTCATTTCTACATATAAGAATTCTTATACCAGCTCTGAGAAAACTAATACAAGTACAGCATCCATATTGTATGCACGCAGCATGAAGATTAGAGTGACTTTGAATCAAATAAACCGCGTTTCAGGGCTTTAAAATTTTCTTCTTTTTTTTTCGATCGCGATCATCTCCTCCAGCAGAGATTGATTATGTCGTCTGTTCTTTCAAATGCAGCTAGACGAGAATGAGAAAATTGTGAAGGTGGAGTTCTTTTTCGACCGTGGCGAGCTTCTCGGAGGTCTAATGAGAGGAGCAACCTTGCAGAGTTCTGGCGAAGAGGCTTCAGCCACGGGCTGCCCTTTCATGAGTAGCACCGGCTGACCCAAACAAAAAAGGGGAAAAAGAAGGGGAAAATGTCATGTGTCGTCCCTGTCGTTGCTTCTTTGAGAAGCAGAGTTCGTTTTTCCCCTCGATGTATTATGAAATTTCTCATGAACTCTTGTGAAAATCTCATGTCTCTTTTGCAATGAATAATTCCACCAGAGCACAATGTCTGAGTTTTCAGTCCACTTCTTACCATTTCCTGAGTCGGTCATCTTACCACCGATCTCAGCATCTCCTGCTCTTATAGCAGCAAGTTTATTTGTCCATCTGAAAAAAGGAAATGAATAGGCGGAAGTAACAAGTAGAAATGCCCTTGAAAGGAATAGATCCAACAAGGCGAGCCAACCGGTGCTCATTGAGATCAATGAACCTAACCAAGGCCTCAGTTGACTGGCTTTCTCAAATTGAATGGTTTAACAATCCACAATAATATCCACATGAAAGTGGTTTAACTTGTGCAGTGTTATGAGATAACTGATTTGACAAAGCATTGGAAGGTACATTATTAATAATTGAAGAACACTCTAATAATATCTGAAAAATATATACGAAAGATGTGATTATTTGAGTATTTCTTTAGTAGGAATGATTCATATGAATTGACTAAATTATTAAAGATGACGTCGGAGATAGGTTCTCCTAAAAAAATGTGTGGTTTGAGGATAAGTTAAATCTTTTTTTTTTTATTTATTGCGGTTTGACTTTTTGTCTTTTATCAATTCCAAGGCTCTATACTTGATCCTAATTTAATCTAAAAAGCTTAAAATATTTTAAAAGAATAACGCCGAGTAAAAATAAAAAGAAAAAAGAAAAAAGAAAAAGAAAGAGACATGTACGTTGAAGTTGATGCGAGTTTTTTTTTTTTTTTTTTTTTTTTTGTGGTTTTTTAAAGAACGGGTTTCAATCCATTTGGGTCTTACAACATTTTGTACAAGAGTTAGGAAAAAATGGAAGAATTGCTTGAAATTACGGTAAAGAATTTCTTTTTTGTTCAAAAGCTAAAAAAAATCTATATAACGAGAAAAAAAAAAATTGCTGCCGTGGGCGACTTCTGGGTAACTTGGCTGCACGCACGATTTGCATTTGGCTATCGAAAACTGGCCGAGAAATTCGCGGCCAAAATAATTGGTCGCTTCCAACCGTTGGTCATGTGGATCCTATATGAGTTCCACATGAATTTCATAACAAACGCACTAATTATGATTCCCATGATTCCAACTTGAACGGAAAGACTTACTAACGTCCGAAGAGGATAATAGCCAAACGACTTGCTCTCCCCCTTTTTATATAAATCAAGCCGTGGGAAAAACCAAGTGCAATTGGCTTTGGAAAAGACGATCGGATGATTGATTCAGACACAAGGAGTGCTAGTGAAGAAGAAGACATGCCGTGTCAACCTCAATGCAAGTGAGTCCAAAGATAAGCCCCCTTGCTTGGCTCGATAACTCCATGATAATTGTATAACAAGTGGAGAAAACAAATGATTAGAAAGATTATCATTAGTAATAAATAATATTTTCCTTTGACTAATTATTTCATGCGATAATATTTTAAGAAAAATATTTTTCAAAATTTTCAAATCATTCATTTTTCGCAAAACAAATGTAGCTTGAATTTGCTTCAAACAATTATTGGGGATTGGTAGACTAGTAGTGTAAGATCATTTATTTCCAAGAATGGGGACGGAGAGAGAGAGAGAAACTTCTTCCTTATTGTTGCACTTGGTCATTATGACATGTCCAACAACTTATTGATCATGCAAGAACTCAAGAATGGTCAATCACAGTGCAAGGATCACATTGTTCCTGGAAAAGTCTCAGTACGGATTATACAAATTCAAGCTCCACGCACATGTAATAGGCGACATTATATGACTGTTACATTGCCATGTCAATTCATTAACCTAATTCCCATTAGTCCTGAAAAAATTTTCGATTATGACAAGCAATGATGTGTGTATGTTTAGAGCATTATAAAACTGGCAGATAAAACTGAGTCTGTCTTCCCTAGATATATGCTTCTTATTCATATATTAACTGTCAAATGAGTTGATAGTATTCAAGTGGAGACTCTCTGATGGCTACACATAATAATCTAAGAGACTCCTCTCAAGCATTTGATAGCACAATCTGGGTATCCATTAACAGGCGACTGCTTCAGCCATGCAGGGGCTTCTGCAGATGATTCTCAGAAGACTTCTTACTTTAGGTATAGATTGGGTTTTCTTCAAACAGATGAAGAAGTTCCAATTTCATTCCAACTTGGTTAAAAATGACAGCTGACTTCATGTCAAGTCAATCTGATCAGCAGGCCGAATATATTGGTATTCTCGCTTGTGTTTTTTGTCTTTCCTGTGTGACTGCACTAGTGTGACATCTATCATCAGGTACCTGTGTTTCCAATATATAAGGACGTCGATTTACAAGCAATGTCCTTGTGAAACTGCACGCGATGGCATCTTCGGGTTCCGGGGGGGACAAGTACCGATCTTTCTTGAATGACGAAGGAGAGAAGAATACCAATTGGAGATTTGGCACCCCTCGAATTACGACGTTGTCAACAAGCTGTTCGAAGATGGCCGAACTAAGGTATTGCCGTCCTCATCTTACGTAGCCGTTGAATGTATTCAGCTCATTAGCATAATGTGCAACTGAATTGGTTTGGTCCAATCTGAAACCTTTTGCAATATATATATATATATTTTTTGTCATGGTTTTGCTTGAAGATATGGTTACCCAATTCCCTAGAAGAAAAAGTGCAGAACCTTTTGAAGACTTGGGAAATGGAGATGTTTCATAAGTTACTCCCAGATGACTACAAAACACCTGACCCCAAAAAGCTCACTTTGAGCCTAAATGGTACCTAAAACATCCAAATTCTAGTTCCATACAATTGTCAAAGTCCACTAAATTCCTATGCATTAGAGTGTAGAAATTCGCAGCTTCAGTTGAGGATTCACGATTGTCAATGTCAGGAAGGAAAGCTCAGAGCTTGGCAGATGTGGGCAAACTTGGAGGGGGCTACAACTTCTTCCTGCAGACCGCGCTACCAGAGAACCTGCTGTTCTACAATCCGGAGGATGAGACCTCAAACTCAGCCCTTGTCGGCTTCATGATGACATTCCCACGCGGCTTTGCGATTGAAGTCCTTCAGGTTTATTCAGGACCGCCCGTGATTGCTTACAAGTTCAGGCACTGGGGTTACATGGAAGGCCCCTTCAAGGGCCATGCCCCGACAGGTGAAATGGTCGAATTTTTCGGGATGGGAATAATGGAGGTGAGTTTTAATTTTCACATATAATGTTCTTTGTTACCGATACAAATACACCAGCTCTGAGAAGACTAATACAAGTGCAGCATCCATATTGGATGCAGCATGAAGATTAGAGTGACTTTGAATCAAATAAACCTTGTTTTGGGGCTTTCAAAACAATTTGTAACTTTATATATATCCAATTGTGAACTGCTCGAGCTGAGACTGATTATGTCACCTTTTGTTTTAACTGCAGCTCGACGAGAACGAGAAAATCGTGAAGGTGGAGTTCTTTTTCGACCGTGGCGAACTTCTCGGAGGTCTAATGAGAGCCATCTCGGATAGTTCTGGTGAAGAAACTCCAGCCACAAGTTGCACTTTTGTGAGGAACACTAGTTGACCAAAGGGGAAAATGTTATGTGTCATCCCTGATATTGCTAGTATTAACATCTAGAGGGGGTGAATAGGTGTAATTGAAATTTATTCACTAAAACGAATATTATAAAGTCTGATAGTAACAGAATCAAAGTATCAGTCTGAGCACAGTCTGGATGTGGCAGACTTTGTAATATGCAATCAGAATTAAAGAGTAAGGGAAGAGCAAATTGCAAACACAATTATAGTGGTTCGGCTTTTGTCAAGCCTACGTCCACTCTCCACACGATCAGCCAATTGGCTGAATTTCACTATATGATTAAAGGTGATTACACACTCTTGTGTTAGTACTTGGTGATGATATGTCTCACTAAGTCATTCTTCTTGGCAATACATTTGGATCACTCGATTTTCGCACTTTCTTAGACAATTAGTGAAGAATGAAATCAGACTTTGGAATGTTGTATTCTCTCATATTTCTTCTGGTCGCATCCTCTCCTTATATACTCTTCGAGCCACAACTAACCGTTGGCCTTCATCTTGAGTGATTTGCCTTCCATTTCCTTTCTTGGACAAACTCCATAAGGAAAGGTTTTTTAATCGTTGAAGATAGATTGAATCTCATTAGATTCTGTTCGCTCATATAATCAGAATCTGGATTTTCATAAGTGTTTCATCATTCTTTGGAAATTGTCTTGATGATTGATCCTATTAGTCAATTTGATTTAACAAAATTGATATAAATAAGTTAAGTGAAATTCATAGCCATTGGTGATCTTGTTCTCATTCCGTTCTTGTAGGTTCATTCTGGTCCTATCAGAATGAGATTCTGCGTCTCTTTGTTTCTCCTTCTGTTACACGTAGACTCAAAAACGTTCCTTCGCTTCTCCTTCTGAAACAAGTAGACTTAGAAGAATACGTCAACATATGACTCTTCTTCCACAGTTTGTATTTGAAGTTTTGTGTGCATAAAATGGTTTGTTAGCATCAAAATTAGGAGTTTTCTCAATAATCCTTATTGTTGTTTCTTGAGAAGCAAAGTAAGTTTCCTCCTCGATGTACTATTTGTCTATTTCAAACTTTATGATCAACTCATGTCTCTTTTTCAAGGAAAAGTTCCACCAGAATACTATGTCCAAGTCCTTCTCACCACCTCTTACAATTCTGTGAGAAGTCATCTTGTCTATATGAATCACCAATCTGAGCCTCTCCTCCTCATATAGCAGCGACTTATTCGTCCATCCATAGAAAAAAAGCACGAAAATTCTCAAATTGCATGGTTTCACAATCCACAATTATACCCACCACATGTATGAAGGTTGTGTAACTTGGGTCGTGTTCTTCCATATCTAATTTGACAAGGCACTGAAAGGTACGCTCTTCTTAGCGCTTTAGATAACACTTCAGCAGGCAACTAGAGAATACGCATGAATACTCCTCTCGAAGGTACAGATCACATGGATTGACCGGATCATTTGAGATGATGTCAGAGCCAGGTTTCTGCAATAGTAAGTGTGATCAGAGGACAAGCTAAATCCATTTTAACTTCATAGATGAAGCTTAACGAGAGCTTCATTATAATATGGAGGGTCGGCTTCAAGGAAGAAAGAGCGGGAGAGGGGCAAAATAGAAGAATTAGAGAAAGATACACGAGCAATTTAATCAAAGTACTCATGTATGCCAAGACCGAATTAAGACTCCATTTATTTCACGAAAAAAGAATGATTTAGAAAACGTATCATTAAAAACGATCGCTTCCAATTATATTTCTTTTATTGGTAGTGCAATCGTGGTTAAATAAACGAAAAACATTTTCATCCTCCACGAAAATAATTAGATATAAATTATTGACTATAATGAAAACATTTTCAATTGATTAATTATTTTAAGTGATACAAATGATCACTTTTAAGAAAATATTTTTTAAATCATTTATTTTCAACGAAAAAAGCATCGCCTTATTGTAATAATTCAATAAGGTCTTACAAAATCAAAAGCAGGATGCGGAACAATTTTAGTAACATAAAAGATTTTGATTAGTATATCGAGTTGATTAATATTGGTATGTTTGGAGTAAATTTTCTCTTTTTGATTTTTTCTCATCCTGTAGCCACATGTGCTTTTAACTTATTTCTTCAACCTTTAGCGCTCGAAACTCTCACAATACCTAATAAGTGTCGACAAGTAAATTTACATATAATTTTTTCATTATTTTTCAAAGTTGAAATAAAAAATGTACATCCTGGCGGAGAAAAAGAAGCAGTTTCTCACCTACTCCTGAAAGTCCAAACAGAGAGGCCCCATTCCAATGTGCTGGCCTTCCTGACATCACAAAGCAAGCAAACCTGTAGCATCGGAACTAAGCACCCAATCAACGACAGAACTCCAATAATCACTGTCAAAGTCAGCCACTCGAATGAGCCGCCTCTTTGTCCATACCTTGGAGGAGAAGGCTTTTGGTCTCATCCCCATGAAGATTTGTCTAGCATTATCCACACCCCGCATACTCCAAGGGGGACCAGAAATGAACGGACGAGGGACAATTTTCTTCCCTATGATTGTCGTTCTAGGTTGAGGTGCATCTGCAACTGAGAGAACACGCTACCCAGGCGGGTTCGAGATGTTTTTTAAAACCATGTTAGCTCACTCGTTTGACTGGGTTCATGAGTTATCTGGGAGTGCACATCAGTTGTTGGGAAGAGAGACGATTTGAAGGTGCCTAAGCGAATTCTCACTTTGCTTCAGGGGTGGCCGAGTCGTATTAAAAAGTTTGAAAGGTTAAGATCATTTTCAGAGTTGTTGGCTTGAGACTGTTTTGATCAAAGGATGATGTCCGAGATGAAGGATTTGAATGGAGTCTTGAAATGGTATTATGGTGGGTCCACTCTTTCTTTTGTAAGTACAAACCAATCAAAGCTACCTAAAGATCGTAGTACTAATTAGAACATGATAAAAATGAAGCAACCAGCGGGACCACTATGGACAGTGGCATGCCAACATTACAATAATTCAGAGTGATTTAGCACAATTCATGAAGTTAAATGATGAACAGGAGAGAGAGATCTGTGGCACCTGATCATGAATTTCATTGATTTTCTTTGCTTGTTCGTGAGTGGATGGATCATCTTCTAAATAGTACATGTCAGTTGAAAAATCATCTCACGTGATTTTCTTCACTCGTTTGTGAATGGACGGATCTATCTTTCAGATGGCACATGTCAGTTGAAAAGTTATCCCACGTAATTTTCTTCACTCGTTCGTGAGTGGATGGGTTCGTGAGTGGACGGATTCATCTTTCAAATGGCACATGTCAGTTGTAAGTCAGTCTCTCTCTCTGTATGAAGAATTTGGAGTCATCTTCTCTTCTTTCTTACAAAAGAGTCAGTCTATCAACTACCATTGTGCGGAATTTGCCTATTTATATGTTCTCTCTTACTTAAAACGTGTACCCGTGTTTGAGTAGAGCAAAAGATGGCAAGCTTGGAAACTTGTGAGGACAAGTATCGTTCGTACTTGACTGGAGAAGGAGAAGAGCACACTCACTGGAGATACGGGGCCCCTCCCAACTATGATGCTGTCAACACTCTCTTTGAACAAGGCCGGACCAAGGTCTGTTCTTTTTTGACATAAGAGTCGTGGTTTCATACGAGCCAACTCTCTCAATTTCGCCTCTTTTAACACATTCACTGTACTTTTGTTAAGGTGTGGCCACCGGGGTCTCTCGAAGAGAAAGTGCAGAACCTGGTGAAGACATGGGAGATGGAGATGTTCCATAAGACCAGATTTCTGGACTACAAGTCTGTCGACCCACTTCATTACACCATCAGCCTCAATGGTGTGCCACTTTGTAATTGCATATACAATCATCTCTCAATAAATGGACTAATCAAAACAAGTTGAATGATTAACCCCAAAAAAATGTTCGGTATTTAGGAAGAAAGGCTCTGAATCTGGAAGAGAAGAGGAAACTTGGGGGTAGCTACAACTCCCTGCTCCAGACCTCGCTCCCTGACAAGTACCGGTGCTACAACCCGGCTGAGGAGACTGCGGACACAGCCCACCACGCCTTCACAACGGCATTCCTGCGCGGGTTCGCCCTGGAGGTCCTCCAGGTCTACTCAGGGCCACCAGTAATCGTGTACAAGTTCCGGCACTGGGGCTTCATGGAGGGCCCTTTCAAGGGGCATGCCGCAACTGGGGACATGGTGGAGATGTACGGAATGGCTGTTTTTCAGGTGCCCCTATATATTTGCATCTTTTACCAATTGTGTTCTCAATAGTTCAGGAGCTGAATTCTTGGTTCACACACGTTCTATTTGCTATGTTGTTTTCCATGTAAAACAACAGTTGGACGACAAGGAGAAAATTGTGAAGGTGGAGTTCTTCTATGACCGTGGAGAGCTGCTCGGAGGTCTAATGAAGGGCGGGCCAATAACAAATGATAATGCTGTTGAAGAGGCTGCTTCAAGCTGCCCCTTCCTGAGAAACAATCTAATAGAATGATACGGTTATGCGGAAACTTTTCGTTTCTGTTGCTTTTGCTTCTTGTTTCAGACAATGTATCATTATCCGTGTCATTGCCATCATATCAATAATGCTTGGATTAAAACAATTTCCTTTGTTACTTATAAGTAGGATCCAAAACTAACCGATGGAATGCTCATCTGCACCGGATGCGTGCAGAATGTCCATGTGTGCGGCGATGGCCTGTGCAGTTTGAGGTTCTACTCTTCAAGTAATATAGTAAGTACATAGTTACATGAATTAAAACGTTTTGTATTTATTTGCAAAAACATCACCTTGCCACCAGTCTGGTTCTGGACCGAACGGGCTCAGACAATCGCCGTGGCTAGCTCTGAATCTCATAATCCGTTGACTAGCCGAAACTATGGATTATCAAATTTGGGCTGCTAAAAAACTCTTATCTTGAGCCACTATTAAAAGCGATTAAAATTGATGACCCTTCCAGTATTTTGCATAAGTGATTGAAATCTGACAAAATCAAAGAACTCCTTCAGACAATTCGATTACTGGGTTTGAAGTTGAAGCAGGGACAGTTCCAGAGCCAGAACTAGGAACTAACTGGGCCCAATAAATTCCATGTTCCTGAAAATGGGCCGAACAGGTTTATCAGAGGATCAACCTAGAGCAACACCGGGTAGGCCTTTAGGGCCGTCATATAGACCCGACCAGATGCTCATTCATTTGTAGTTAGCCAGGTTTTAGCAGAAAGATTCATACGGTTCCATTTTAAGTAACGAACTAATTGATAAATCTTGGCATGGTCTCTATCGCCCACGATCCACGACCGTAGTCCCACTTCTCATTCCTGTACTGTAGCTTGCTCTTCGATGTCATTTCCCATGCACATTTTTTTATGTATAATCATTTGCTTGCTTAAAGCTGACAATTAACATCAATTTCCAGTAGCCATCGATGGAAGTTCGAAAGGGACAGATCTAGTAGTTGCAACCAAGGGAAGCTGTCTTCTTCATCAAAGACCATTCGTGACAAGGCCGGCAGAGAGAAAGCGTACAAGCTCCTTCCTTGGAATCATCAATTCGCTACTCCTGATCTGCTCTCTAAAGAGAAGCATCTTGGAATATGTCCGACGGACAAATTCCTCTTGAACGTTTGTTCTGTTTACTAGTTCTTTGGACCCTTCCAATCGACCTCTTGAATACAATGCAAAATAAGCTTTCCTAGGGATGCTGACAAAACAGGAGCACAACAAATGCGTGATATAGAAGTATAGGTGATCACAAGAAAGAGATGTTACACTCTTAACAAATCAGCCAGCAGGATTTGTATGCACAAAATCTGAAATTTTTTTCTTTTTAAAAAAAATTCTCATCATAAAGCACAATCCTCTTCCTCGTGTCAAGAAACATACTCTTGGAACCTTGATCTCTTTAACTATGCCCAGGTCGGACTACTCCATTGGTTCGCCTTCACCTGATTCTGGAGTGGATTTGGAAGCGCGTTCTGTAAGGTTTGTTCACACATTGTCTGAGGCGGGGCGGATTCTGCCATCTGATAGCCGGTGGAATTCCATAGAACTCAGCTTCAGCCTTTTCCTAAGTCACAAACCAATGCCTATGAATCTATCCCCTCCAGATTCTCGAAGTCCTACGACTATGATCTCGTTATCACCAATAAGAAACACTTCAAGCGCTTTCTCTACATCGCCATCTCAATAGTACTCATTGTCCTTGCGCTTGTTCTGCTGGTTATATTTCTCCCGCGGAAGCATAAGCATGATGGGCACTCGAAGAATCTCACTCTTGCGGTGAACCAGGCACTTACATTCTTTGATGCTCAAAAGTGTAATGATTCTCATCACACCAGCTTTTATGATTGTTTCCATCCTTTTTACTTTTATAAAATAAACTGATGTGATTCTTTCTTCTTCCTGAATCACATTGAAGTTTGTCTTTTGCAGCTGGATATTACCCAAAGACCAGTCCAGTGAAATTTCGAGGAGATTCGGGATTGCAAGACGGGAACTCCACGCAGGATGGCCTTTTAGGTGGTTTTTATGACTCTGGGAACAATATAAAGTTCAGCTTCCCAACTGCATACGCGGTCACCTTATTGAGTTGGAGCATGCTAGAATATCACGAAAAATATGCCGGCATTGGTGAGCTAGATCATGCGAGAGACATTATCAGATGGGGCAGTGATTACTTGTTGAAGCTCTTTATTCCTCCAAATGCAACTTCAGATCCCATCTTGTATTCTCAGGCAAGATTTAAGCACTTTCCCTCTGTAATCCTTACTCTCATCTGGGGAACTCAGTCAAAATGTTGTTCATCTTTCCTTATAGGTTGGAGGTGCTAAAAACGATACTGAGGGTGGTGATAATGACACAAGTTGCTGGCAAAGACCTGAAGACATGAGCTATGTAAGACCTGTTTCATCTTGTGACATTACAGCTTCGGACTTAGCAGGGGAAGTAGTTGCAGGATTATCGGCGGCATCTTTAGTGTTCAAAGATGAAAAAGACTATGCAATCCAATTAACAGCAGCAGCAGAAACTTTGTTTGAGCTTGCAATCAAAGAAGATCCAACGAAACAGGGGACCTACACCGCAGTCGATGAGTGTGGAGGGGATGCCAGAGCGTTTTACAATTCAACAAGCTTCAAAGATGATTTGGTGTGGGGAGGGACTTGGTTGTTCTTTGCTACTGGGAATCTGTCCTATCTTGAATATGCTTCTCACAATTTCAGTTCGGCCTTGCAAGAGGAAAGGACTAGCGAAAAAGGGGTGTTCTATTGGAATAACAAGCTCCTCAGCGGTGTGGTGAGTCTTGGGAAACAAACAACTCTTTTGATGCAAAATTTGATTGGTGTTCATGTAATTCTGGATGGAAATTAGGAGTTGAGTTCTGGATGTGTTCTTATAGGTATTGCTTGCGCGACTTCTATATTTTCGTGATCTTGGCTACCCTTATGAAGATTCTTTTGCATCATCAGCAAACATGACCGAGTCAGTCCTCTGTTCGTATCTATCGGATCAAAGCTTCAATAAGACACAGGGTAAAAGTTCTTGAGTTTGCTGTTAATGATGTACTAGGCAAATTGTCATGTCTAATGTCTATATCTGTGAAGTTCTCAAGCTTATGCCCTCAACTTTTCTAATTTCTCAGTTTCTTAAACAGGTGGATTGATACTCTTGAAACCTGATTCTGGGTCACCACTGCAATATGCAGCGACGGCATCATTTCTCAGTAAGCTGTATAGTGACTACCTCAATCTTCTCCACAGGACAGGAGGGGTGTGCAGTGACCGAGCATTCTCAGTGAAGATGTTGCAGAGCTTCTCTTCTTCTCAGGTCAGCTTAGCCATCACATAACTTAAGAATGCATTGAGCCCATTGTGCAAAGTGAAAAATTCTCTAGCTGTGATCATCGCATATCAAGAACTGTTGATGGGCGGTCTTCAGTTGGGCTTGACCTCAGCAACGGTCGGTTGTGCTATGCCTAGACTCAGTCTAAACTCGTCGGTGCAGCTCTGTCCACTAAAAACACAGTCAACCATGAACTAGGCCTGAAAAGTTTAAAGAAAACAACGGAGTCAGGGGAATCTTGATGCAGTGGCTTCTTCCATGCTCACGCTCATGAATTTGCGATTTCATTTAAATTGGCCACAATATGTTCCTATTTGAAACAATCATCACCAATATTACGTCTGACAATATATTGTTTTTTTTTCCCAGATTGATTATATCCTGGGAGATAATCCAATGAAAATGAGCTACATAGTTGGCTTCGGAGGCCAGTACCCGTTGCAAGTTCATCACAGGAGCGCATCTATCCCGTGGGATGGTCAGAAGTACTCGTGCAGCGAGGGAGACGGATGGCTGCACTCCAAAGACCCCAACCCGAATGTTCTTTTGGGAGCCATGGTGGGTGGACCGGACCAGTTTGATCATTTCATAGATGAAAGGGACAAATCATGGTTCACTGAGCCAAGCATTGCGAGCAATGCAGGTCTGGTTGCGGCACTTATTGCACATCACAATCCTCCTAGCCATTCTGCGGACTCGAGCAGCAATAATTTGGGAATAGATCAGATGGGGATTTTTGAAAAGGTCCATCTGAGTACTTGACTTCATTGGGAATAATCCCCGATAGTAGTGACTTTCAAGTTTCAAGGGAAGTCAGAGGAGAGAGGAGACTCATAAACTGGTTCTAACTAATTGCTGAGACCATGTGAATGTGATTTGCAGAAATAATGAGCTTAATATAAATTAGGTCATTCCAACATTTTAACTTTTGTACTTGGACTTAAATGTTTTGAAGAAATGCCTCCAGGAACTCAACTGTGTACTTCACCTTTATACATATTATAGTTCTGCCGATTTCATCATTATATAGTTGCCAAATTGAGTAAGAATGAAGAATCTATGAGGAGTGAAATTGTTCTAGCTTTAACTGGATTTGAAACCGGTGGCTGTTTGACAATATAAATGAAGCTTGTACAGTAGATAGATAATATTATCATTCAGATTCGATTCATGACAGTCAAAATAATGACAGAAAATGCACTCTCTGTATATCTGTAACTTTTGGAGTAAGTAAGCAGACTGTACACAAAGTTTCTTGTACCTTTCACAAGTTCAGCTCTTTCAGAGCCTGAGCCAACTTTGCTCAAGAAGCTAACAACACATGGATGTATTTCTAGAGAGGGTGATGATGCCAGGAGGGGAAAATCAAAAACAAAATAAAAGAAAGTTCAAAACTTCATGACTAGCAACAACTGTACAGTCTGGAGGTCCTTCGTCCGATCTCCTTAAATAGATTTCAATCTATCCAAGCCATAAAGTTTCTGCAAAATGTCCAAGAGATTAAAAGAATTAAGTAAATTAAAGGACAGTTAAATCCAGTTAGAAATATGATGAGACGTGGTTACCAGGATACAGTGAATCTCTTCCAGAACAGGAGATATTAACGAAATTAAGGTCTGTGTGTCCTCTTTGAAGTTTTCATAGCTTTCATCTTTTGTCTTGAGGAGGTTGATGAATGTTTTCGTCTCAGGTACCAGTTGAAGGGCAATCTGTAAAAGTCTTTATTAACACTGATAATCTGATAAGAATTTGGCTTCGAAAATTTCTTCCTTAAGGCCATAGCTAAATCACTATATTGTTTATCAATCCTGTCCATTCGTACTCGTAACATGACCAAGATCAAAAGGCTACACAAATTCCGAAACTATGACTGATTAACCGAGAATAATAAAAATTGGAAACAACATAAAATCAGGGGATTGATATTACTTTGAAGGCGGCTGAGGAAATCCATCCATGCCATGGTTTTAAGGTGACATTGTAGGACTCCTCCACTGCTTGTTCCATCTTCTGGCCAGGATCCTTAGCTAACCTTTGTAATAGGGCCACCATCAAGTCCAGGGATCTGGTGTAAATCAACCACTTGTTACTTGGAACTTGATAACCTTCAACACATCAAGGGAATAGTGCTTTCTAAATTGGCAATACCATTGTAAATCTATGGATATTGTTGAAATGAACAAATTTCAGTTATTTTAAAGTCAAGGCTCTTCATCTGATTGGGCAATTACTGCTTTTAGTTATACTAAAACCATCCTATTGAATGCGAATCATGATAATGGAACTGCTACGTGCTGGTAGTGTTGAGCATAGCTACTGATTCAGATTGAGTTGGAACGTCACATGAACTATCTTCGGTAAAAAAGAAAAAGTCGTCAAAAGTCGGCCTAAGTGATTTGAGTGACCAAAGAGTAAGGCAATCAGGGATTTATTTACCTAGTAAGCCAAACTATTGCTCTGCTGCAGCTGTTACCCTTTTTTGCATTGCCTTCACCAGCCTCTTTCTTTATCATCTCAACCAAATTCGAATACTTCGAAGGGTCAGATTCTTTGAACAACTCCACTCGCTACAAACCAAAACAGACAACCAAACTAGGTGAATCTTATATTCATTCTCTCTTGTTTATGGAAGTGAACACAGGATAGCGAGAGATGGAGAAATTTCCTGGCCACACCCCCATGAAAGCATGAACCACACCAGCATTTAGATCTGAAAACTGATAAATATCCTCACATAGACAATATCACCCTGAGTTTGAGTGGACAAAAGGACAAAAGAGGACATGTCATGAAGCCAGACCAGTCGAAAAATGCACACGGGGCACTTTCGTCCACGGCAAAAAGAAAAAAGTCAAGGCCTGAGGCCTCCACGTTCTGGACAGTACTTTGTCCAAGAAGGAAGAGACTTTCAAGGCACGCCAACAAGAAACCCAAAAACAAAAACAAAGACAAAATACCAGAAACTTCTATGCGTTCGTTGTTCATTTACCTGAACATTTTGATGGATGTCTAATCTCAGAACGGCCATTGTTGGGCCAATCTTATCTGCAAGATCAGAGCAACCGAAAAGGATTGACTAATAGTTTGCCAAAAGCCTATCAAAGCAAGAAAACGAAAAATTCGACTTACCAAGAACTTCAAGAACAAAGCTGCAGAGAGAAAGAAAAGGCCTTGTTGGGACATGGAAGCTATCATCACGCGGTTCATCCTTTTCATCGCCATTTCTAGCTCTGGTCACGACCGGTTTGAACTTGACCATCAGAGAGAGCTCTTCAATGGCGGACTTAATCTCTGACCTTCTCTCCATATCTCTCCTTCTCTTGATACCAACCTGTGCATCTTCTTCTTCTTCTTCTTTATTTACTTGCATCTCGAGACGGAGTATCTTTGGCTAGTGAGAGAGAGAGAGAGAGAGAGAGAGAGAGAAGTTTTAGACTATTATGACCAAATGACGGCCTTGCTTATCGAAGCCTTGCACTTATCGAAGCCTTGCATTAGCAAAAATAGTTTTCTGGGGTCTGAACAAGTTTTAAAAAAAAAATTCCCATTTTTTTAATCCAACATTGATAATGACATTAAATCTGACCTTGGAGCTATCACCGCCCCCTGACGTTTTTGTCTTTGTGATGGAGCCGCCGCCTTTATACAGCTCATGCCTATCCTCATCGAGTGATTGCTCGTTCTCAGCAAGAATCAATCAACCCAGAACAGATCTGTGCTCAGTGCATCGGATTCTATAGTCGAATAATAGAGAAGGAGAAGTTCAACCATAGCAGTATCTGAGTACACGTTGAATGGTGCACCATGGACCTGCCGTTCGCCACGACGTAATATGGACTTGATCGAGCGAGAAATGAAGCCCCATCTCCTACTGTTCGCCCCGCACTAAGGTTCATCCATCCCTTCCTGTAATTGAACCTCGCATGATGACAGGACGAGATCAGCCACAAGTTGATCGATGCAAAAGGAAAAGTAAAACAAAAGATGGGTCCGGATTGCATTCAAGAGTAATTATTGAGATGGGAACAATGAATATGATAATGTTTGGCTCCACGGTGAAAAGAAAACAAAGGGAAAAAGATGGAAGGAAGGAAGGAAGGAAGGAAAAAAGGGTGCTGAACATAGCTGCCTGTTGAAGGTTTTGAAAGCATCATGATCTCTCTCTCCATCGAGGGTCCTACTCAGGACTGCCTTTGATTCTCCTACCGAGCACGAGACCCCACGGTGTGAACTTATCGAGATAGGTCATTATTTCTTCTATCCTTTTTCCTCGATAGTGAATTTTCCTTTTCCTTTTCCTTCTTTTTCGACGTGCATTTATGCTTTGACATCTACGAAAGCAACCGTTAATTGGGCAAAAGGAACAAAAAATAATGTTGGAAAAGCCTTGTGTGGCGTGTGGCCGGAACGGATCATCTAGTCCCACACGAAAAAGAATAATATCTTTTTACCCTGCTTTGAAATGGACCTCATCGGGAATCGCATCAGGCTGCACAATTGGGATGAGTTTAAAAACAAAACATGTTTTTTCGGGCCTTGGACTTATTGAACTTAGGTCTATTGAGGTTCTATCATTTGATATTAAAAAATTCGTTATTTTCTTAACATCGTGTACGGGTTTTGGCATTGCATTTTTATCATGAGCCCGACCCGTTCCGAGCCCGTTCAAAATGGACCGCTTAATTTCTTCTCTTCAGTACATACATAAATTTTTGGCCGGATACATAACGCACGCCCGACAACGCTTATGTCTTTTATTGAGATGAGCTCAACAACATTTGGTAACAAAAAGAGAACAATTTCTCATACGTAATCTTTCTAATACTGTACATGTATTATTGGTCCACATCAGGGAGAGCCATTGAGAAGTTGACACGTGGCATTCTCACTGACATACACATCGCCGACCTTTAGTGACACTAAAAAAAAGTATTGAAAATTTGCAAAGTTAAATAGGAAAGAATTTATCGTCAGGCACCAATTAAGTAAAAAAAGGAAAAGAGTTTCTTTGGGGGAGTCTGAAACTGGCTTCCGCTTCTTCTAGAGTTTTTATTCGCATATTATTTACAAAAAGTTGTGTATTTTTCATAGATTAGGAAAAATACAAATGGCAAAAGTCTAGTTCAATGAGCATTGTTAATCAAATGAAAATCAATGATTGTGATTCAATTTGTTTCGATTTTTTCCCTAATTGGCAATTCAATCAATTTTCAAATTACTTATAAATCTGAATAGTCTTCAAATTGTTACTTTAAAACCTTATAAAAAAAGCTTTTCTTGATGCTGATATTAATTTATATAGAATGGAAAAAAAAAACAAAAGAATACTAGATGATTATGATGTTCGTTTTCATAGTTATTCTTAATAATCTGGCCTTTTTCATTAAGTTTTATAATCATATTTGAAATTTAAGCATATGAATTCGCTTGCTTTGGAATGGATTAAGCTGAAAATCAAAATTAAGATTTCGTGTCAAATTAAATCAAAATCCAAAAAGACGAAATGTATAGAACCCCTTAGCGAGGATCAAATTTTTTTTCCCTTTCCCAAATTTTCCAATTCCGTCTTAAGAAGTAAGAAGTTCAAATATTGTTTTTGGCCAGAAATTCTTTAATTTTCTAAGTCCTCGATGCTTCTCTTTTTACCAACGCATTTATGTAACGGACATTTTTTTCATCGTCTTTCTGCCTTGTCCGACCGATTCCTTGTGTTGCGTATCGGGAGAAACGACGGAATTATCCATGGCCACTGCAGCAACTGTCGCTTTGACAAGCGCGCGTCTTCTTCGTCTCCCTCGCAAATTATCACCACCGCCCACCGCGATTTCGCTATCGTCCCTCTCCTTTCTCGCCCCTCCTGCTTCGTTCAAGATGGGCTTGTTCCAGAGCAGAAGCTCCGCGGCCGTGCCCCCGGGAAAGCTCACTGTCAGAGCCGCGAGGACCGAGTCCGAGAGGTCTCTCTCGGCTTCAGAGCTCCGCAGTTCCAGGTCCTCCTCATCGCGCTACTTGCTACTGTCGACGCCTTCTCGCTTTTTCTAATGTCACTGCCTTCAATTGGGTTCACTTTGTTGGATTTCTTGGGGTGGGTTGAAACAGCTTCCCGAGCCGCTCACTGGGAAAATGTGGAGTCTTGAAGATTTCGAGTCTTACCCTGCTCTGCTGGTACTCTCGCAATTGCCTCACGGGCACAAAGTTTCGGCTTTTGTTCTTCGGTTTTCGGATTGAATGAATTTGTCATTTTTATGGTGTGGATTGTATTGTTTTGTTTTGTTTTTTTTTTTTGCTCCTCTTGCATGGGCTTTTGTTGTGTTCATTCTTGATGGCACCTTCATCTGAAGGGTACATTTTGTTTGCAGATTGCTTCAGTCTTTTAGTTGCGTGACCGAAAAAGCAGAAAAACAGTCATTCGAAGCCGCTAACTTTGTTGGAAAAATTTGTCATTGAAAGACCTTTTACGGCTAGCATAACCGCCCAATGTGATTTGTTTCTTTCTTTTGCAAATTTATTGAGTGAATAGGACTTCTTACAATTATTCTAAACCTTAACAGATGTTGCTGCATTAGGGAGATTTACCCGTTCTAAGTTGTCTCATCCTGTTAGGAAATTTGTAAGGTGATAATTAGGAAGGTTCAACAAATACATTTTCTTGGTAATCTTCTGGAGGTTTTGCCTTGCTGTACCCTGCTTCCAAAATGAAAGAGCTATATGGGAGGGGGAAAGTAGCTAAAAATGGAATGGTACCTATGCAAAGTGTTGATTTGTAAAGCATAGCATCAAAGTTAATGTGGATTATTGTTATATGAATAAGATGAGGCTGCTTTCTCCTGATCAGAAACATCAAATTCACAGTTGGAAGGCCTTTCCTATTGATATACAACAACACTCTAGGTTGTCTCAATGCATGTTTGGCTCTGAAGCATCTGGTACTGTAGAAAGTCGCTTCCATCACTTCTGAAAAGTGAATCTAAACGTTGAACCATCCCAATGTGCTGCTTCTTGTACAAAATATGGTGCTGGTGAAGCTCCTCCCTTGTAATGAACAAGATGCAAGGATATGGCTTACTAACTCAGTTACTGGCTTTGACAGTTCTTTTTAGCTGCCTCTCTATCCAGGACGGGTGCTTCCCTCTTTTAAATAAATAGTTCTGACATTGCAATTATTTGTTTTGTACCTCTGTCATTCAGGTTATGTTTATATGCAACCACTGCCCCTTTGTTAAACACTTGAAGAACGATATTGTAAAGCTCACAAATTTCTACATGAAGGTTTGTAGTCACTACCAATTGACAAGAATGCTTTTTTTGAGTTCTGTGAGGATATGAATACTGAGTTGACCATATGTGCGCTACTTTTGCATGCTGCAGAAAGGACTGGCAGTTGTTGCGATATCTTCAAACTCTGTAGCTACTCACCCACAGGTTTGTTGCATATTATTTATATCCATTTTAGAGCTGCATGGGTGTTCTTTCTGATTTGACTACGATGTGTTTCTTTTTCACAGGATGGGCCGGAGTTCATGGCAGAAGAAGCTAAAGCATTCAATTATCCCTTTCCTTATCTATATGATGAGGTATGCAACCTTGCTAAAAGGAACTAGACTTATTCTTTTTTCCTAAAGCTGTTTTCAGAAATTTGCCCATGCCTATTGCTTCAACTGTCCTAGTAAATCATAATAATTGTCCACGCATAGAAGCCTAAATGTCCTTGTGCTATTAAATATGTGGATCTTTGATTCTTTTGATGAGACTTCGGTATACACATGCACATTCAAATTTAAGTATGGGTGATCATGTGTGTCTCCCTTCCTAATCTACACTGTTACTCTAGATACCAGCATCTTTTTGGAAATTTGTGGGCTCTGGCCTTCTGTTACATTTTGCAGTGGAGACTTTATGTGATAGGCATTTGGTCAGAATTGCTAGCTGGGTGGGCTTGGTGATCGTTTCACATGGGGCGAACTTGTCTCTGTTTATTTAGGCTTTTTTTTTCTCTGGTACATGCATTTCCATGGGTTGTGCATGTTGGTTCCTCATGTGTGTCCTTGGTGTGGATGGTCTCAAGTTTGAGGGATTTTTTTAACTGGCTAAATATAACCAATGCTTATTCAGCTCTTTTGTTCGTTATGATACTCTTGTCTCTCCTGCTTTGAGATACTTGAACTTCTGTTTTTGCGCTGTAACACAACTTTATGGTCTCTTGACCTCAAATATTGTAAAATCTATAGTCTTTTGGCAATAAATATATACAGAAATCATCAGATTTTGCATATAACTAAAATTTTGCAAGCACTTACATTTGAATGATCAAATTGCAGAG
This sequence comes from Corymbia calophylla, assembly GCA_014182845.1. Classification (NCBI taxonomy): domain Eukaryota; kingdom Viridiplantae; phylum Streptophyta; class Magnoliopsida; order Myrtales; family Myrtaceae; genus Corymbia; species Corymbia calophylla. The sequence continues at coordinate 22,977,849 of CM024698.1, read as the reverse complement.
CCAGGATGTAGCACGTGATTTCAGAGCTGTTTGCACACCAGAGTTCTATTTATTCAAAAAGGTGAACCTGACCTATGTGCCTCTCTAGTTGTTATTCAAGCATTATTTTGAGCTAGAGTAAGCAAAAGTCTGTTATTCACTTAGTTTTTGCTGTCATGTAACAGGATGGTCGGAGGCCATTTGAGCTAGTATACCATGGCCAGTTTGATGACTCTCGACCAAGTAATAATGTGCCTGTTACTGGAAGGTCTGTTTGTGGTTTCTTGATAGGCTCAGCTTGTCACCACTCTTTTTCCATTCTGTCGGTTTAATATGCATTATCTTTCTCTGCCTAGGGATTTAAGCCTGGCCATAGACTGCATTCTCAGTGGACAACCTGTATCATCGACACAAAAACCTAGGTAAACTGCAAGATCATCTACCCCAATCAGCATGCACACATGCACACATTCTGTGTAAATCCACTCACTGTTTGATTTGACTTGCTTATTGCTATTTGTTCTGTCAAAAGTGTTGGATGCAGCATAAAGTGGCATCCAGAGGTGAAAGTGTAACCCACACTTGTTCACTTCCACTCAAGTTATCATAGTGGACCGTGAATTACTATTCCCGTAAGTATATTAACAGCATATGATAGACATGAACTTATAAAGTAGCTGTTTATCGGTTGCAATTCCTTCTTGTCTTGATTATGTATTCTGACTTATTTCAGGTTCCCTAAGGTTTTTGAGAAATTGAAAACCAAACATCAAGTTTGAGGTCATATAGTGTTGGCATTTATATTTGGGCTCACGTGTATCCTGTAACTTGCCTCACATTGTCTCTGTAGAGATAGTAGAGAAGCTGTTAAGAGTGAAATGTCGCTATGTATGGTTCTTAGTTCTCAGCAATAAATTGCTTAAATGTCACCGGTCACAATAGCACTCAAATGAATGCACTAATGGCTATTCCCTGCCAAATATTCATGTCATTCTTCCAGGTGACAGAAAGGGTTACCTTTTTCAACATTTTTTTGTTCTAAGAAAATATAATGATACTGCGAGGGACTTTTAGGGCATCAATATAGAAAAGATTAGCTTTTAAAGTAAGTCACAGTCACTTCCCTTGAAGTTTATCTGAAAAGAGACCATCTTCCCATGACAAATGCCATTGCACTTGGGAAAAGAGACCTCAATAGCTTTCCTTTTGCTGTCCAAGATAGCTTTATGCTGGGTTATGTCCTCCATGAAGCCGCTAGTCAGTTTGTGTACCTGTGCTCTCAGAAAGAAGTCTTCTGTGTGAGACTTCTTAGAGAGATAAACATACTCGGAAAGAGTCGAGGTCCTTTTGAAAGGCAATAGCGTGAAAACTTATAGAATTGGAATTGGTTCAGAGCATTTGCAGGTATTGCTCAAGTAATCTAGTGTTATCATTGGGGTGAAATATCGAGAAGTGACCAGCATCATTGCAAGGGATGTACTGGGAAAACTTGGACACCTATGATAATGGGAAAAAATCTGCTGTTGGAAAGCTGTGAAGCATGATGTGACTTTGTAGCGTGCTGGTTTCATGTCATTTATATGGTTTGATATTAAAATTTGGTGGATGTGCTTTGTGACAAGGAGAAATGTCTGATTGTGAATAGTTCACTCTGCAAGTTGGCAAAGATTGGTTAAATCTCACAATTTCTTTTGCAGAACAATCACACTGGCACTAAGGAAAGCTTAAAGAAAGAATAGATTGCACTTATTCTCCTTAATACATGTCATCAGGAATTTTTTCAAGGATTTAAGGAGTGGGAGAAAGATATGTTCCTGTAATAGTAGATGATTGGAAGCACCCATAAATGAGCTGTGACTAGAGACGGTGCATTGTCCGACTTCCAAAAGCATGGAGGACAAAATCTCTTTGAATTTATTGAAATAGACAATGATAAGCTTGTGAGGATGGGGCACCTTTTGGGTCTCCATTTTGTCATGCTTTTGGTTCTCATCATGTAACTAGCATCTTGTCGTCTTATAATTGTGGGACTGATTGAATTTTTTGTATGGTAATGTTTGGCAATTTGCAGAACAAGCACTATATCGATTCCAAATATTACATTCAGTTGTATTATCTCACTTTTTTAATCACGAGTGGCGATATCGGCTTATACTTTGAGAGCTAAGGTGTAGAAGAAAGAATTTCAGCTGATAGGATGATTAGTTTCGCAGCAGGCCTCCCAAAAAATGGCATGTAATTAACCAACTAGAGATCCGATTAGAAAGGATTTTCTACTTCTAACAGTAGATAAACTTTGACAAGTGGATTTTCGGGTGAGTAGCTAGCATGCAGTCGATGGAAATGGGAGCATTTTGGATCCCAATTAATCTATCCCAATTAATCTTCTTTTCCACCGATTTATCACCTAGTGCTGTTAGACAGAAAATTTAGAATTCGAAGTTCTTTAAAGGTATCATGCATAGATTCGGAAGTCTGTTTTCTAGCATTGCACTTCTTTCTTCACATTTTCTTCGTCCCTGCCCTCTATAGTATTTCCATAATCTAATTTTATATGTGCGAGAAGATACTTGAACAGAATCAGCCCATGATACCTTGTATCGATGAAGCCGATGCTTTTGCAAGAATGATACCAGAGCTCATTTCTTATGATCGTTCCAGCATGGCTTTAACTGGATGTGATGATCATATACTTCGATGAAAGCATACACATCCTGTCTCAGAAACCGTTTACTTTGATCACTTGATATAGCATAGATGGTCATTCAGTTACTCAACGTCAAAAACTATAAGTACAAGAAGCTACAGATGAATGATACATGCAATGTGCTTGCCTCACTAGGAAGCCAAATGAATTTTGGTTTGTGTTATAAACATCAATCTATACAATGAATAGGTCATTTTTTAAGGGAACAAGAACCACAGATCTGGAACTTGAGGTCCTTCTGTGCCTAGGAAGTTGATCCAATGAGAGGTTCAGATGATCTAGAGAAACTGGAACAATGAACAGCTGCTTTCGGGTTGCTCCCAAAAGCTTTGCTCGGTTTCTCATGATCCTCGTTTTCATGCCTGATCTCGTTGAGCATGGCTGCTACGTCTTTCATGGCTGGCCGATCCTCGGGGTGTGGGTTCACGCACAGAAGCGACACCCCAAGAACCTGGACCATCTCCTGAACTTGTGTACCTGAACTCAGTACTAATTGCTGGTCGAGGATGGACATGAACTCACTTTTCCTTTCTCGGAGTTCTCTGTTCACCCATGCAACAATGTGCATATTGTCAGGAATCCTTTTGTCCATTGGTTGCTTTGCGGTCAAAATTTCTAGGAGAACTATGCCAAAGCTGTACACATCACTCTTTGCTGTGATCTTCAAGCTGTATCCGTATTCTGCAATATGTCATCAGTTACTATACGCTTCATGCGTGAACTTGTAAATGAAAATGACCACGGCTAAGAAAGTGGAAGAATAACCGAAAAATCTGACTCAAGTCCTAATTAGGCGAAATGTTCAGTTCAGTGGAATTGCGTGCTACAAGCTATGAAGGAACGAGTGTATTCTGTTGGCTACAGTTAGCTAGTATTCCTAAAATATGCGAAATTTAGAGGATTCCAATACTGAAGGTGACTAATGGAAAACAGTTAGGACTGAAGTCAGATAGACTAGTGAAGAATGTGTATGACATGGTCCGACTTACCAGGAGCCATGTACCCATAAGAGCCAGCAATGGTGTTGGCGGTCATCGAACAATCCGATGAACTGACTAGCTTCGCTAGGCCGAAATCTGAGATATATGCTTCGAACTGTGGCCCCACCAGAATGTTGTTTGACTTGATGTCTCGATGAACTATGGGAGGGATGCAATCATGGTGAAGATAGGCCAAACCGTGCGCTGCTCCTAATATGATCTTGTATCTTGCGTCCCAATCCAAGAACTGCCTCTTCTCGTGAAGCAGCTCACCTAAGTTGCCGTTGCTGATATAATCAAATAAGAGCAACCTAGTCTTCCCGTTGTCACAGCAACCCAAGAGCCTCAGTATGTTCTTGTGCCTTATTGATCCTAGGGCCCGAACTTCTGCAGAAAACAAGTCTCTTTCAGGAATCTCCTCATTTTTCAATGGCCAGAGCTTCTTCACAGCGATAACCTGCTCCGCTGGAGTTTCTACTCGGTAAACCATTCCCGAACAACCCTTCCCTATGATGTTCGAATCTGACAGTTGTGTAAGGATATCATCCAAGGAGAAGTTAAGCTTCCGAAAGGGGGTAAAGGTCCACTGCAGATCATTCTCATCATTATTTCCCCTGAATGCACCACCATAAATTTTGATGAATAGAATTGTCCCAACAGTGACGATTGCTATCGTCATTATTATGCTTAGAAGAATGCAAATGACAAGGTTTCTTGCAGATTTCGTGGCATGGATGCTCTGGCGATGGTGGCAGTTATTTTTGTAAACGCAGAGCTCTGGGTTGCCAGCATAGGCAGTTGGAGGCAGATCTTGAAATAACTTAGTATCGGGAAGAAGGCCAGAAAAATTGTTGTACGAGACATCCAGAGACACCAGATTGTTGAGATTGCCGAGCATGCCAAGACTTCCGGTCAATGCATTATGTGAGATATCCAAATTGGCGAGCTTGGATAGATTTGCAAAGCTTTCTGGGATTGGTCCTGATAGAGAATTCCAACTCAAGTTCAGCAAAATATCCAATCCTTGCAAATGACCAATCTCGAATGGAATTGGACCTGTTATCCTGTTGCAGCTTAGATCAAGCAGCTGAAGATCCATGCATTGTCCCAACGACCGTGGAATAACACCTGTGATCTTGTTAGCGCTCAATATTAGCTTATTCAGAGATTTGAGCTTCCCCAAGTTCTCAGGGACTGTCCCTTGTATGTTATTCGCAGAAATATCTAGCACATTGAGGCCTGTGAGGGCCTCGAAAGATGTTGGCATCATGCCTTCAAGCTTGTTTCCACGCAAATCAACCATTTCCAAATGAGTGCAGTTGCCAATTTCTGGAGGGATCCATCCACTGAAACGATTCTCTGAGAGTTCAAGAAAGGTCAGATTGTAGAGAAGCCCAACCTCCGGTGGGATTTTACCACTGAGCCGGTTTGATCCAAGACGCAAGCGGGCCAAGCTGGCACAGTCTCCTATGTTAGGCGGGATCTCACCATCCAAGTCATTCGAGATTAACAACAATTGGAACAAGTTGTCGAGACTGAACAGAGACTTCGGAATTGACCCAGTGAGGCGATTATGCGAAAGGTCCAATGCTTGAAGCTTCTTGCAGTTGGCAAGCTCATCCGGTATCCTGCCATGGAGATTATTCTGCCAAGCGAAAAAGAGAGTGAGCTTCTTCAGTTGCCCAACGGTGGCTGGAATCTCACCAGAAAACCTGTTGTTATCCAATTCTATCTGCTTCAGATTCGACAAGTTGCTAATGAGTGGCGATATTTCCCCTGAGATGTTGTTTTGGGATAGTAGAAGTTCCTCAAGTGTGACTAAGTTTGCCAGTGACGAAGGAATCTCACCGCTTAAAGAATTTACTGAGAAATCAATGACGAGTAACTGAGAACAGTTCCCAAGTGTGTCGGGAATCCTGCCACCTAAGTTATTCTGCCACAGCAACACTCTTTTGAGCTTCTTGAGCTGGCCCAATTCATCAGGAATGATGCCGGAAATCTGGTTTTGATAGAGAAACAGATTCTCCAAGGCCGAGCAGTTGCCGATGCTGGGCGGAATCTTGCCGGTGAGATTTGCCGTGTAGACTGAAAGTGTCTTCAGGTTCTTCAGCTCGCCTAAACTAGCTGGAATCTGCCCTGAAATTCCTGTATCCGCGAGGCCCAGGAATGCAAGCTCTTTGCAGCTTGTTATCTGCATTGGGATCTCTCCATTAATGCCTGCATTCCCACCGGCCCGAAAAATTTCTAAATACCGCAATTCGCCTATTTCTTCTGGAATTCTTCCAGACAGCTGATTGTCGACAAGTTCAATTTGCCGAAGCCTTGAACAATTGCATATTTCTCTAGGAATCTCGCCGCTCAAGGAATTCGAATTCAATGACAACAGCTGAAGTTCAGACAATTTACCAACCTCGGTAGGGATTTTTCCTCTGAGGTGATTGAAACTGAGGTCCAAGCTGACTAGTCCTGTCAAGTTCCCTATGGAAAGAGGGATTTCCCCGGTGAGGTTCGCGCCGGAGATGACAAGGGATGTGAGGCGGTTTAAGTTGAGAACTTGTGCGGGAAAGGGGGTTGGAATATAGATGGATGTGATAGCTATTTCTGAGACGAACCCATCGTCGGAGCATTTGATGTAGTCCCATCTGCATGGATTCTGATGGTTGGAGTTCCATGAAGAGAAAAAAGCAGCTGAGGGCGATGAATTGAAGGTTGAGATCCACGAGAGCAGAGAGAGACCTTCCTGATTCAAGGCTGAGATGGATGGGAAGAGGGAGAGACTGATGAGCAAGAGAAAGATGGTGATTTCACTGGTTGACATGGATGAAACTTTTGCTACTTCTGCTGCTACTGTTCTATCTCATCTATTTTTAGCAAAACCAGTTGCTTCTGAAGTTATAATCACCAAACATGAAATTTTCTTTTTGCAATGACAAAAACTTTTTCGAAATGCCCCTCCTTTCCATTGATATTTACTGAAAAGGAAGTTTTATCTGAAATTGTGGTAATTAGTGATTAGCCATCAACCTTTTGCGAGTAACATGGCCCGATGGAATTGACTGATAGATTGTGTTGACAAGGGCAGATCATTTCGTGGTTTAAATGCAGCAATCGACAAAAGAGTATGATAGGCAAAGTCGGCTTCAAAAGGTCTGAAACTAATTATCTGGTGTAGACATGTGCAGGTTAAATGTGAAAATAACAGGCGAAACTATGGTGACCTTATTCTGGTTGAGTGAAATCGCAGCGGGTGTGAGCCAAAGCTTATATTCTTCAAGTACAACATTTGCTAAGTGAATGGTGGTATCCCAGTTTCAGATACCGATCTAAGACATAGCTTCTTACTTTTGCCTTTTGCACTTATCTACTTGCAAAAACTCTCTAGCATGAAGGAGCTGATCAAATTGCTGAAACAATTTTTGGTTCATCTTCATATAAACCCATTGCTTGGTTTGTTTTTCTTTGGCAAATGTATCAATTGCGACAGGAACTTCATCGATCAGAGCAATGCTTCTTCATGAAAGGAGTCTTGCATCTTTTTGGAGGCTAAAATAAAAAAGATGCATGAGGATTAAATGAAAGAAAAGGACAAAGCAGCTCAAAAGGAAGGGACAGACACCACAAGCTTTTAGAATGATGTAAATGGTGGTGAGATCTCCAAATCAGATTGTGTGTACAGATAAAGTTGCTCCAATCATGAAACAGAGCCTGCTTACTTCAAAAAGAAATAATAAATGACTCTGTTCCATCCAACCCTCTCTTCTAGTGTTGGATCTCCATGCATGAACTTTCATGAAATTTTTTTTCTTCAAATGACCAACCGGCCACTTTTTTCCTCTTAATTTTCCCCCTGCGATTTTAAAATTTATATTTGTACTTTTATGTCGACTCTCCCGGTTTATTTATGGATCTATGTTCATGTAATATTCAATGCTTCAGTCTGTCTATAAAGAGAAAAAGAAAGGAAAGAAATAAAGAAAAAATAGGACATAATTGTTAGGCCTCAATTTATAGATAATGAAAGTGTGATGGAAGCAGATCACCACCTGTGTAGGACCAGTTGAGCGCTGAGTATCAAAGTGGATTGCCCTGCGCGGAAAAGAGTTGGATGCAGGGCGAGATCATTTGACAAGACAAGAAAAAGTTAGAAGTCTAGAGTCTAGAGAAGAGAGAGAGAGAGAGAGAGCAAAGTGAATAATTGGGAGGTACTTGGTCCATCTAGAAAGCAAGTAGGCAAGTACATTTTGTCGGCTCCCTCTCTCTTCTTTAGCTCTCGTTAGATTTTCCATACGGGTTGTGAATTCAAGACCTCTCGTTTCCATTCCCTAATCCTTTTCTTATGGGAATCATATAGCATTTCGTCGGCTACCTCGCTTTTCTCAACTTTTCTCATCATTTGGTTTATGATCTTGATCACGCCTACGATTGCCATTCGTACAGCATGTCAAATCATCTGATAATATAATATGCATGTGATGTTTAATAGAAAATGAGTGATTTCAAATTTCATACTTTAATGGAATTTGAAACTTATCAGTTATAATAAATTTCTCAATTTTTAAAATTTGAAATTTATCATATATATTTTAAAATCTAGAACCTATCTTATTATAAATCTCAAGATTTATCCAAGTGTCAACCAATTTCCTTTTTTTTTTGTTTCATTTTTGTTAAGCCTAGTTTCTCGTTTTTTTCTTAATTTTGGCATGAAACAAGGACTAAATTTACTTACATTTCTTGACTTTTTAAGCATGCCACAATCATATGAGTACTCAATGGCTATAACCAGTCGTTGATAGTCCATAACTTTGCTTTGCCTTCAACAAATTAATTATGGTTTAAGTAGCAAAAGGGTATTTGTAAATAAGGTGTGAGCAATTCCAGCTTCCAACCAAAATCAAGGACCTATCCATTAGAATAAGTTACTTATTTTTTGGAACTTACAATCTACCTTGCATAGTAAGGAACCTAGAACCAACCGATTCTCAATTCTATTCTAGAACTATGTTTACCCCTGACGCTTATTGAATGCGTCTTGGCATCATGTTGCCGATCTCTTACAATACTACATGCACTCTTAACATTTAGACGCTCAGTAGGAGCTCAAATTTGAAATCAAATTCATGATCGCGATGTAGTGCCCATGAATTCAGTAGTAAATCGCGCGGTAGTTGTTGCACTAAAATCCAACGATCAGACTCTTTTCCTGAGGATGGATATTATTAAAGAATGACTTTATGCAAGCATAAAGTTTTAAAAGATTGATTGAGATATCGAACATGACCTGATAGAAATCGTATGGCTAATCTAGGTAGTAGATGCGAGAGAGCCTTTGTGAAAAAAAGGTGATAACGCCAATGGGAACAAGGGAGGGACAGAACACACTGCCGAAATAATTTTGGGGCCATCTCAGACGATGGGTCGCTGTCGTCTCCAACAGCAGCAGCGCATGTTTGTCCTGTGGTCTTTGTCGTATATCTTCAATTCATCATCCAATGCATCCCCCAGAAATTCCTTCATTGCCAATCAATCATTTTTAAGCTTTTCTGGCATTATCTCCGTGCTCTTGTTCGGCCACTGGACCTGGTCACGTCCGTGTCCGAGAGGAAGGGGATGTTGCATCGACCTTGTTCCGTAAATTCGGGTATATGATCATGAATAATGGGTTTGTAAAGAGTTGACAATCATCCTATCTTGCTAAGCTTAGGCAAGGCCGACAGGCTTATCAGGCCCTTGATTAGGGCCAACAGGTGAACCCCTCTAAGTCATTTACGAGTCGAGAATCACTTCTCGGACTCCTAAGACCTAGACCATGGAACCAAACCCCCATTGAAGATCCCATGTTTTGACAGAAAGCCAGTTGGCATTGATTTGGCAAAAAAAGATGGGGTTTGCAACCGAATAGATACAAGTGAGCTCGTGGAGATGCCTCCATGGTGAGGACAACGCAGGGATGGATGTCATGTGATGAATCCAAACGGGAGAAAAATCTCGAAAGGTGAAAAAATGATGGTCCATGTGAGTAGGTCATCGGAAAAACCTGTCGTAATAGCGATTTGAAGGGTGGAGGCAATTGATTTCCCAACCATTGGTAGTTGCCTAGACCATACGACCTCACCTTTTCGCTAAGCTTTCATTTTGCATCGTTGTTCCGATGTTGACCGATCATCCCTCCATAACACAAATCAAAAAAGGAAAGAAAGGAGGGGACGATACTGTATAATCTTACGTCCCATGCAACATTTAGGTCAAAAAGCAAGGACAACAAAACAAGGCACGATATATTAATATACCCGTTTCACTAAAATGGGAATTCACCTAAGTAGCAAGAAATCTTTGACAAAAAAAAAAAAATTATTCTTGAGTTTTTTTCTTTTTTTGGTGAAAATGGGTTCCGTGAAGTTGTTGGCTTCAGAAGCGAATGTAAAGAGATGAACGAAAATTTAAAGTACAAAGAAACAAATCTTGCAAGAAAAAATAAATGGTAATAGTGAACTTGATTGATTAATATGTTTTGGCAATTGGATCCTCTTTTACAACAAATATTGCAGATATTTATAATCCACTTACCACAATAGCAATTATTACTTTAATCACAATTACTTATTGCATGGTCTTCGAAATCCTTGATATGCTTTCTCGTATATTGACTGTCATTATACGTAGAGGTTATGACTTCCAATGCCACCTAGATAACCATCGTTTGGTGACAAAGCCTCCATTCAACCTCTGTAAGTCAAGCATCCTCCTTTCTTGTGTCAAATGCCCTGCAAAATTTCACGGTAGTCAGTCACTTAAAGGTTATGTCAACAAGTCACAATACTTGTCAATTGCTCTTTCTTAGATGTCAATATCGCTCCTGCATAGTTGTCGTTTTGCTTGTGTCCTTTGAGTATCTTCTCCTACCAAACTCCCGATTAACCGATCAAATCTCACCATTTTCCGATTACAAAGAGTCAATTATCTTTTTTTGTGTAACAGTTCATGGAATTATCTCCTAAGGACATAATTACAAGTGAAAATATGGATTTGTCCTATAAGAACTGAAAACATTCCAAAAGGTATTGTTGAAGTTGGAAAAAGGTATTTTCATTGATCATGTATGCTATCGTCCCTAATCAAAGGAGAAGGAGATTTTTCGGGTTGATTTATAAACACGGATAGATTTGCTTTTTATCAAATTAATGAGGGTAAGGTTCATGCTTGTAACCCACCAATTAGAGATCCAAACGCACAGCCCTTCTTTTACACATGAAGATCGAAAGATCCTCCATCCGGTGGATTAATGCTAACGTATGATTAGGCTAGGAACATAAATATGGACATAAGAAGCCCATGTGATCGCTGTTGGGCCTAAATGACAGGAGCCCAACATCACCAGTCTAACCAAGAGCGTACGAAATCACTTGCCAATAATTGCATTTTCTTCTAGCATCTTTTTTAACTTAATTTGTCCGTGGGAAAACATATTTTCTATTATTTATGATAGAAAATGCACATTTGTAAAAACAAAATAAGATTATTATTGCTACTTCTGTCAAGAAACTCACGCAATAACACACGCTTATATTATATATCTATATATTAAGAAAAGTATATGTAGAGATCCTCTTCTTTCTTTTGAATTTTTTTATGAATTTTGCTTGCATTAATTTGGAATTTGAAATGAATTTATAATCACTTAACAAGAGAAGACGCCACAAAAGCATTGCTGACTTCAATGCTACTAGAACTCCAGAAGATGGGAGGTTAATATCTCCTCCCACGTACTTCAATAGAGTCACATGTATACTCTTTTCTTTGAGAAAATTCTTGATGCATCCTGTGTCGAGCATGTTTTATATAAGAAAAATACCAGATTTGATTTTCACTTTTTCCTTCATTGTCACTTTTCCTCATCTGTTTTTTTTTCAGAATACGAATTTGCAACTTTAGATAGAATCTTATGCGCCAAAAGACTTACATTGCGCTCTTTCTAGAGAACATAAACCGGATCATAACTCTTCACCAACCACCAACTCCAATACCTCCAACGCTAATATCCATAGAGCCTCACTTCCTTCGACCCCCCGCCATCAATGGACACTGTTCCACTTTCTACGGCCATATCTCCCATCATTCATATCTGTCGCTACCACTCTCGCCACGCGCTCGACAATTGAAACCCCCTTCTGATTATTTGGCTCTCTCTCTCTCTCTCTCTCTCTCAATGTGAAAGTGAGGAGTGCTAAGAAGTGAGAAAGCCGAGATGGAAGGCTGGCTGGGTGTGGTGCCGGATGGTGATGGTCACAACTATGGAAGGGTGGTTAGGTTATGGAGGGAGGTTTGTGTTTCTGGGTTGGAAAAATTTTGGAATTGAGTCAACGGCCTCTTAGGAAGAAAAGCGCAGATTTTGTAAATGATACACTAATATCAGATATAAGCTGCACATTGGTACTGAAGATGAAAACGCAATATGGAAAAAGGTAACTTAAAAATAGAGAAGCCAAAGTGCTAATTGATCAAAAGGTAATGATTACATTTGCGCCATTGGAGAAAGTGTAGAGAAGTAAGATGTAATAAAAGTGAGAACTAAATTGGATAGGTCGCTCGTCACTTGTAAACATCCATTGAAGATATAAGAGTACAACAAGAAATCCTTCTTGTTTTCAAGCCAAAGGCTAAATAAATTATCACACAAATTAAGTCTACCTTCTTATTCATCATAACATGCTTATATGGACGATCTTGGAACAATCCTCCAAGCAATGGGTAATTACTAACTTGTGGAAAGACAAAATAACTCATAGGGAATATAAACTAGATAGCATCAATGAATGAATGTGGACACCATTCCAACGCAAGGTTATCGAATGAATGTGGACACCCTTCTAACGCGAGGTTACTAAAGTATAGATAACTATGCTCCAACATCAATATGGTATTTTCCTTTCCATCGAGGATGTTTGCAAGGTTGCATTCGTCAAAGCCAAAAGAAGCTCCTTAAATTTTAGAACTTGTATGGTATAGCCAGCAGTAATTTAGCCGTGCCATGATGTGACTATACTGTGACGGGTCATATCTCGGGTGTGTTTGATAGACATGTCAGAGTTGCACCACCTAGAAGCCGGGCGAGCAACTTCTTTAATGTTGCATCGAGGTGCTTTGCCCTTTTCATAGTTGAAATGTGTTGCAAGAAAATTGCATTAGAAAGCCTCTAAAGCCAACCGAATTGGTCCACAACCCCAAACGTATGAAGAGAAATCGGTCCCCCTGGGAATCTCTTGCCTATTCTCATCCAAATAATTCAGAGAGCACGGCGCTATTTTGCCAAGGGTCCACCGAAGATATGAAGCCACGCAAGAGGACATAGCATGACTCGACGAGGCCATGTGATGGGGATTGACATCACACCCAAAGGGGACTCGTTTCAACTCCCCCCAGAAACAAAAATCCACCCGAATCTCGATAGAGATGGGAAACATCTTCCATCAGTACCAACAATACAATCAATCCAAATCCGATCGAAATCGGATCGTCAACATCGACATCTTAACACTCCTACGTCAAGCCCACATGCAATGGCGTGTTTGGGAATGACCCAGGTTCAGTTCAATGATGCAATTCAGTGAGCAGAGGAAGGAGTTGTATGGATATGTCATCAAGGAGTGAAGATTTGTATGGTTCCTGTGGTCTATTGGTTGATTCCAAAGGGCGAATCTGCATCTAGGCTCGTTACTTTTAGAGCAAGTTGATCGTGTATATTTCAAATTGAAGTGAGCTTCATATCGAGTCGCATGGTAGATCACACAACACTAAGTATTCATTGCGCTTGTCATTTGTTAATGTTGAATTATTAAAGTTAAATGGAGCAATCTAACTTGCTAATTTTGGCCGATAACTCGTATCAAATGACTAAGCTTTTGAGTTTAATTGGGTCAAGTCGGATATCTCTTTCATAATGTTTTATTATGAGGCATTGAACTTCCATTGTTGCAATTTCGAAATAGAGAAAAAAAAGAGTATTTCTTCTAACGGCCTAACTCAGCCCATAGCTCTTTGACTTTCACTCTCTCAATAAATCGATGGCGTATCTACTTACCCATCTAATCAAGTCGATGAAGCATGCTTTCGTAGTTGTCAGTGTCATGTACGTCTTCTCTGCCTCGATGCAAGATAAGCTGATCATTCTTGAACCTCATGTGAAATGAGGATGATCAGAGAAGTAAGGTGGAGACATCGCCGGAACTTGCGGTCTAAACCAGACATGCTTTTTAGGGTTACAATCTGCTCATGGATGGTGATTTGCGCATATGCACAAGCCAGGCGGTTTGACAAACGTCCTCTCTTATTTGCCTGGACAACTGGGATACGCCTTCTTCTTTGGCTTCCCCAAAAGGACGTCATGGGGTTTATTAGATCTCGGATTGAGTATAGATAAATTGTCAGGACGCATGATCCAAGAACGAATAAATTAATTCTTCATTCTTGTCTCCCGTCTTTGAATTTATTAAACTAATTAGAAGCTGTCCATATTTAATGCAAGTACCGGTTCAAAGAAAGGAATGGAAAAAGGAGATGATACCCAAACTGTTAGTTCACGGAGCTTTGTCAAAATACCATCTCTAATTTCCTTTCTTTTCTAGCCGCAAAAAGTAAAAAAGAAGAAGAAGAAAGAAAGAGACCCTAAAGATGCAGACTCTACATGCTGTGACATTCGATTGTAACCTGGCTAAGCTCGGAAAGATGAAGAGAATCAAACCTAAATGATCTGAAACTAGAGCAGATCTTGCTGATTGAGCACCACTGATGAGCTATATTCTAATATGATTAATCATCCTCCATCTATCCCATCATGAAATAACCCACCATAAATTTTAGAACTTTTCTTATCGGAAGTACGATAATCTTGAGCATGAAAGTAAAATCTGCTTATTAATTCGGTCCATGATTAGTTTCCGCCTTTCTGTAAGCTTACTATAAGATAATTAAGAAGAATGAGAGCAAAGCGAGGATAGGATTATGGATTTATATGGGAGCCATGTTTTCCCCTCGATCCTTAATTGAAGGAAACTTCCTCCAACCAGTCTTGTGATTGATGGTTACAAACACAAACATCATCCATATTCATAGACTGCAACTTATAAACCACGCGATTTGGAGGCATGGTTAGAGAACGAGAACGAGTAAATGATGACTTGATCAAAGACCCACAGATCAATAGAGGAAAATATAGCTATCTACGTCGTGTCTCCAGACGAGAACAACTAAATAATAACTTTGGTTAAAGAACCAACCATCAACCCTCCCTCTTTTACTAATATCCAAAAAAAGAAAATGCTGGTTAGCTGAAATTTCTCAGATTTGGAGGACGGCACTGGTGTGCATTTAGTTTCAGTTGCCCCAGAAAGGAAAGTAAAACGATACGGATGATGAGTCTACCCAAATTGATTGTTAAATCACAAATGTTTAGGTGCACCTATCATCTAATCAACCGTGCAATTTGATTATTCATGTAATCATCTATGTTGTATCACGCACTACTTGTGCTTAGAAAATCCTAAATACCGATCCCCGTACCTTGTTACATTAATATTATTTCCTCCCTGACTACCCAACTTTTGCATAGTAGGACAAGATAAACAGTCGATAATTGTTCCCATTATATGCTAGCAACATTTCTCTATAGTGGTTACCAAAAAAAAAAAAAAAAACATTTGTTATAGTTTGATATATTAGCTATATAATTTTCTCTCCAAGTTAGATCAATCGTACTAAATAAGGGAAGATAATATGTCAGGATCATTCGAATCTCTTCTTATTTCAGTTTCCATATATCAATCAGCTAGAGTGTGTAATATGCGCCATGAATCCCGTCATTGGCTCATTGTATAAATCTTTACTTTCATGAAAAACACTAAGAAATCCCCACCCCCGCCCCCCAAAAAAAAAAAAAAAAGAAAATAGGAAATCGCGACCTCAGTTTCAAGGCCTCGAGGACAGCTCAAGCCCGGCAAGATCAAACGAGCTCCAAAAATTATCATTCGCCGAAAGCAATCTGAACTGATCATCGGACGGCGACGTTCCGATCTCCTGTAACTGCACCATGGGCTGCCACTCGAAATTTGCCAAGCACGACGTCGTGTCGCCCCATAATAAGTCATCCGCCGATGATCCATGGGGATCGAAACCATTCGTTTCCGCGAACAGCCCTTCAACGTGAGGCACTTCCAGAGGCGGCTCGGCCTGCTCCCCGACGAGATCAACCGACGCTGCCGTCTGCACGCTATCCGGCGTCACCGCACTAGAGGTTGAACCCGTCAATTCTTGAGAGCTGGATTTCGACTGCTCGCTATTCAAGAACTTGGCAAAAACCGCCGCCATATCGATATCCAGCACACCGGCTGCGGCGGCCGGCGAGCCACTCTGAGGTGACTCGATGCTCCGATCCTTGTCCACTGAGTCAGGCTGACCACCAGCCAGGGAAGCGCGCTCAGCCTGGCCCGAGGCCGGAGCCTGCGACCTGGATGAGGGCCTTGCGCGGCGGTTCTTGCGGCACCCGCCGCCAACGGGAACGTTGCGGAGCGAGCCACCCTTGGTCCAGTACCGGCGGCAGGACTTGCAGAAGTATCGGGGCTGAGAGAGGCTGTAGTTGTTGTAGTAGCAGAACTTGGTGTGGCTGGAGGCGCAGCGGGGGCAGCTCGGTGCGGCAGCAGGGACGCCGCCGGGGCTTGCGGTGCCCCACCGCTGGAACAGCGCCGCTTGGTCGCTCGAGGGTGCGAACATCGGGTTCTTTCACATTCAAGTGACGAGAGGAGAACTGAGAAGAGCTCCTTGGTTCTCGCTCTAGGGTTAAGCCTGTGACCAAGAATGGGAGGTGGGTTTCTCCTTCGTTTCTTTCTGGTCTTTGGGTGGGCAAAAGAGAGAGGTGATCAAGGTTGAAGGAGAAGAGAGGAGATATATATGAACGAGAAGGAGGAGCGGTGGTGCATTGAAGAGGGGCATGTGTGGGGTCAGTGTGGATTTGCTGACACGGAACGTGTGGGCGGTTGCTGAGCCGTCAGCGCCAAGGAAGAGGATGGTGGTGCGAAATCATTGGATGGAGAAGGGGGTGGTGGTGGTGATGATTCGTGGTCATGTGTTTTGTGTTTTTGTATTTCATTTCACCATACAATTTCTTAAGTTGGATCCAAGTTATATTCTCTTGGGTCTAATCTAACGTCGTATAACATTTCATACATGCATTAATAAAAGCGCCTACGGCATAAAATCAATACGATTTTTGTAAGATTATACTTGTTACATGACAAACCGAATGAGTTCGTACCGACAATATTCCTTTCTAAAGTGATTTGTCGTGTGGTAATTGAGGGATCGGGCAATTGCTCATCCCATGAGCAATCCGTCACATGGCATTAATAGAATAGGCAACATCAAAGGACGATTGAATTGGACAAGTCGGAGCTTATTGGTTGGCATTGCTGTCCTCGATGAGAAGTTGGGTGTGGGGCGATGGATCCATAGATGAACATAAGGGGTCCGCTTGAGCTGGGACGGTGGGGTGTGGCTCTATTATGATTCGTGGCAATTATTGTTTGTTTCCTGCTGAAGACATGGAAGTGCAGAAATAAAAAAATAAAAAAAAATGGAGTAAGTCCATGGCCAGGGCTGCCCCACGGAGATGCTAGTTCGATTTGTCATTGATGAATGCCTCATTTGCATCCTCGTCCGTGAGTTTTGTCGGCATGTGATCGATGTGTGGGGCTGCGCACGTACAGTGTACATTCACACTTGGGGACTAGCGAAATTGCGATGCAAGTCAAAGGAAGACTGCTCGTGAAATTTGAGGGATAGCTAACGTCTCGGGCGCTGTGGCGCCGCACGTGCCTCCGCCGTTACGTGGCGCGTCTTCCTTAATTTCTGATTCGTAACTACGTAGCTCCAATTAAGGTAGAAGAAGCTTCTTCTTTCTTTCTTTCTTTAATTTTAACATATTCAGGACAAGACTTGCACTCGCAGGCAGGGTCGCAGGAGTTTCCGGCCGTCAGGGCTACCCTAACTCTCCTCGAATCTGATGCGCTAATCCTTTGACTTTTTCGAGGTCAGCTCGCCATTTCGCGGTTAATCTTTTCGTTAATACGAGGATTGATCACTTAGCCAGTCGTTTGCAGAGCTGGCGCGTGCCTGTCTTGTGCGTTTCGAGCTGCTGTGGAACTTATTGCCCGACATGACGGATGCGCGTTAATGATGGATTGTCTCTTTCATGTGCAGCTAGTAATACCTCCTCGCTCATTAAGGCGACGGTTGTGATAAATCAAGATTATCTTGAACATAAGATATTGTTGCCAGAATATGGGGAGGGGTTTAGGTCAAGACGCGCATCCGGACACCATTATGAACATAAGAAGAGATGTGGCTTAGACTTCATGCTGTGGGCAGGGTCAGCAGATGGTCCACCGCGTATCCTTCGCAAGGTTTTGTGTAATTGTCAATAAAATTGATCCAAAAGCCATGGGATGAGATGTTTGGAGTTATTAATTACTCCAGGGTTAAATTAATAATCAACAACCGGGGCTTGTATTGGAAGTAATCCTACGGTACTTGTGTAGGGGAGCAAGGCGTAAGTCCAATACTTTTACCAAGAGAGATCATCAAGGAAAAACACAAGTCCAAACTTGTCAACCCAACTTCATCCCCAATCTCTTTTGACAAGCCGATCCATGAAGGTGCTCAAATACCTTGTTGCCTAGAAAGATTGCTAAGAAGTACAAATACGAGTTTTCTAACGTATCTAGAGGAAGCATAAGAACAAGTTTGTCAACGTATCTTGTTGGATCATCTTTACTTAAAACTCTTAAACATATGAGTTTTGAGTCAATTATTGTATACTAATTATTCCCCATTGCATTAATTTTTTCAATATGAAACTTTTCTAACATAACTCATATTTACATCTCAACAATTTGTAGTTCTCAATGCTAAAAGAAAGGAAAAAGAATTTTGTGTTCAAGATTAAGGATAGTATCATATCTATGGAGATTAGCCGAAATTTCTTTCTTTTTCTTTTTTGGGAAAAGCCACGAAAATTTCCAAACACATTTATCTCAAACTTTTTTGTGACACTAAAAACCCCAAATTTGTATTTATGTAACACATTTACTCCAAAAAACTTTTTTTGTGACATTAAAAACCCCAAACTTATTATTGTGTAAGATATTTACCCTAAATTTTTTATTTTTAACACCAAAAATTTTGAACTTTTTTTCTTTGAGATAAATGTGTCATAAGGATATAAATTTTGGATTTTTAGTGTCGCAAAAAATTGGAATAAATGTGTTACACTATATGAGTTTGAAATAAATATGTCACACAAGTATAAATTAAAGGTTTTTGATGTCATAAAAAGAGTTTTGGGTAAATATGTCACGGTTGACAAAATTTGGGAATTTTGGTGTTCCTTTTTTTTTTTTTAATTAAATAAAGGAATAAGAAACAAGAAACGTTGGAAAATTAAAAGAGAAAGAGGTGGTGACGCAAAAAGATGTAAAGAAAGCGAATTGACAAAATTTGGGCCGGCGCGACAATATTTTAATAAATTTTTTTGGAATTTTTGTTCGAATTTTTTATTGTTTTTTTAATTATTTTTGTCTGTGAGATTAGCCAAAATTTCAAAGGACCCCTCTTCCTGTTTTGCTAAAGGAATAAGAAACGAGAAACGTTGGAAAATTAAAAGAGAAAGAGGTGGTGACGCAAAAAAGATGTAAAGAAAGCGAATAAGGAGGAGGAGGAAAGCTCTATCATACTTTGAATGTTAGATCTTCACGTGAAAACTAACCAAGAAAACTCATCAGAAAGAAAAGTATATCTTCAGTTAGTAAATCCTTTCAAAGTTTATTGCAATGGCTGGACATGACCCTCTCCAACAGAAGTGCTGAGAAGAGCAACTGAACAGGGAGACATTTTTCTGCGAAGATATATCATTCATGGCGGGAGGTGAGGAAAAGATGAATAAAAAGAATCCATCAAACTTCCTTCTTGATGGGTTTGGGGATCAAGACATTATTGAATTCATGTAACGGGAGGTTTTGCATCCTTGTTGCTGCTTCCTTTTGTTTTTATTAGCATGTGCGTATCCTCCAGAGTCACATCTTTCTTGCCATATCTTCTTCTCCTGAAATTTCATGTTAAACGTGGGAATTGAGTGCATGAGCTAGGAATTCAATCACCGATCTTTTACTGTATATGTATACATTTACATGTAGACATGCATATATAAGAAATGTCTCATGGACATTTTTCTTGCCATATCTTCTGCTCCTTAAATTTCATGTTAAACGTGGGAATTGAGTGCATGAGCTAGGAATTCAATCACCGATCTTTTACTGCATATGTATACGTATACATGTAGACATGCATATATAAGAAATGTCTCATGGACATGAATGACAGACGCAACTTTGATTTGGAGATGCTAATCGTCTACGATGTCGCACATCCATTGTACTAGTACTAAATATTGCACGCAGGTTCTCAAAATTCTTATACATGATCAGGAGGCGTCGATTGAGCCTTGCAAAGCTCTGTTTATCTCGCGCAATCTCGCCAAGGCCTCTCTCATGCTTGGACGCTCCTTGGCAGATGACGCTGCACAAGACAGGCCTAACCTGATCGACGCAGCGACGCATTCTTGGCATCCCATCATTGTTGGCTGTTCCTTGGATTCGTGCTACCTCCTAAACCGGCATTGTCTGAACAAGTGAAGGAGCTGCTCGAGGAGACATTGCTTCCCGTTGTATTGGAAGCCTTGTTGTTTGCGAAAAGTCTTGGATCAGCGATGTCGAGAACTTTGTGATCCCTGTCATCCAATGCCGATGTGAAAATTCTCAGGTTCAGGCCTTCCTCGAACATTTGGTCAGTCGGTTTCTTCCAGACGAGCATCTCGAGCAGGAGGATGCCAAAACTGTAGACATCTCCACTGGTTGATACCCTGCTTCCCAGTCCATACTCTAGGAGTCACCAAAAAGGCACAATCATATAATTATATAATGAAAAGATTTATCAATCTTCAGTAAATTTGTTTAAAAAAAAAAGAGATAAGAAAGAAATTACAGTACCTGGAGGAATGTAACCAATTGAACCTTTCAGTCCTATTGTGCTATGATCTGTTTCCTGCTGTTTGATGAAGAAATCTAGCCAATCCGAAGTCGCCAACGTGTGCAATCATGTTGTCATCCAAAAGGACATTTGCTGGCTTCAGATCGCAGTGGACCACAGGAAGGTCGCAGTCGTGATGCAGGTAATACATCGCAGAAGCAATGTCGATAGCGACATTGAGTCTCTGCATTAGGCTAAAGCTCAACCCGTCCCTCGACATCTTCCGGGTACAGCCACTTCTCCAAGTTCCCATTAGGCATGTACTCCATCACCAGCACTTTGAACTCGTGCCCCATGTTGTCCACGCTCGAGCAGAAGTGATGACTTTCACGATGTTCCGATGCCTGATGAATTTGAGGGCTTCGCATTCCATGTTGAAGCTCTTGGAAGCCTTGCTTTGCTAAAGATCTATGACCTTAACAGCAAGGCTAATGTAAGAGCCATCGTTGCTCCAATATGAACACAGCTTTGTACACTGAGCCAAACCCACCCTTCCCAATGAAGTTTTCTTGAGCAAACCCGTTAGTTGCGCGGTGAAGCTCATCATAAGATACCTTCTTCAGCAAGCCTCTGATGAGAGGAGATGGGAATGATGACTCTCTCTTTTATCTTCCTCTTCTTTTGGATAATTATCCATGTGAAGCAGAGGATGCAACACGCTAACACAATAGAGATTGAAACGGGAATGAGGACTGCGAGTAGGTGATGCTGATTGGACTTTTTCTTCGTCATGGCTGCACATGTTCCAATCCCGAGCTTTTGTGTGGCTTTGGCATCGGTCACACAAAGCTCATTAGTCCCCTGGAGTTCATCCCAGGTTAGATTAACCAAGACACCATTCCTAGGAACTTGCCCTTCTAAATGATTGAAAGACAGGTTCAGACTCTGCAGAATCTGAAGGTTTCTAGTTCTACTGGAATTGAACCGGAGAGATTGTTCCACGAGAGATCCAAACTCCGCAAGGCAGATAAAACACCAATTTGAATGGGAATTTGCCCGCTTAGGTTGTTCCTAGCCATTTTGAGATCATCCAAACTCGAGCAGCCCCCAATGGTCATCGGAATAGTTCCAGATAGCTGGTTATCCGAAACATCGAGCAATTCGAGTTGTTTCAAGCTTCCCATCAGAGGAGAGAGAGAACCATTCAATTGGTTTTTGGCCAATAGCAGAGTTCTCAAGTTGGAAAGCCTGAAAATCTCCTCCGGAATGTTTCCGCTGAGACTATTGGATGCCAACCCTAGTACATTCAATAGCTTGCAGTCTCCAATGCTTGAAGGAAGCCTACCAGAGAACTCATTATTTCCCATCCTGAGATGGTATAACTGCGTGAGATTGCCATAGAAATCCGGGATTTCGCCATCAAAGTTATTTCCATATGCTTTGAGTTTTTGTAGCCGGCGCACCCTTCCTACAGTGCTCAGAAATTTTCCTGCGAACCAGTTCTGGTGGATCGACAAGGCTATGAGGTTCTGATACCTATGGAGGACATCGGGAAATTCTTTGAATAGATGATTAGCATCGATGCAAAACTGTTGCAGATGCACTGACAAGTTCCCGATCAAGCTAGGAAGTTCACCGGCTAGTTGGTTGCTGGTTAGGTAGAGAATCTCTAACTTGGTGCAATTGACAAGTGAATGGAAGATCAGAATGTTGAGATCGGTGGTAGATGACAGAAGGTTGTAGCCGAGATGCAAATATTTCAGGCTTTTCATGTTACCAAGTGAAGGAATGGACCCATGAAATCGATTGGAAGACAAATCGAGGTCTTGAATTTGTGAACTGGTGAACAAATAATTTGGTAGCAATCCCTCAATCATATTTTCTGCCAAATAGAGCTGTTTCAGGTTTGCTAGGGAGATGTTTACTCTAGAAGGCAATCTTCCAACAAGCTTGTTCTGTGTAAGACTAAAGAATTCGAGGGTTGAAATGTTGAAAATCCAAGGGGGGATTGTGCCAGTTAATACGTTTACAGAGAGTTGAAGAACAGTCAGATTTTGAAGATTCCTGAGCTCGTTCGACAGCTCGCCAGACAAACGGTTCATCGCAAAGCTAAGAGTGGTGAGAGCAGAGAGATTACCAAAGGTTTTCGGGATTGAGCCTGTGAGATTGTTCGCAGAAACATTAAGAATCTTCAGCTCAGCAAGACCACCCAGTTCAGCAGGAAGTTCGCCGGATATGTTGTTTGTATCATGTCGAAGAGTCCATCCGATCAATTCGGACTAGAAATTTCTAACATAAAAGCCAATTATCTTACGTGACAATAACCTGGCAGTCGACATAAATGATTTAGATCATTTTTAATATTTTTTAATTTATTTATTATTGAAAAAATTCTAAATAAAATATGAAGTGCCATCATTTTCTCAAAAAAGATTCGAAGTAAATACTATTTCAAATAAGGACTTGAAGTGTCCTCATTTTCTCAAATAATGGCTTAAAATAAACATTGTTTCAAATAAGAGCTTGAAATAGCCATATCAATTTTAAAGAAAGGCGTACATTGAAGGGCAAATTTGTCTTTTTAGTTATTTATTTATTATTTATTTTTATTTTTCACTTTTTCACTTTTTTTTCTTTTGTCTTTTTTCTTATTGCGTCTTCTTCAACCTTGCGACTGCTTCTTTTCCAAAGCTTTCCTCACCTATAGGCCCTTGGCTGAAGAAACAACTCCATCGAACAAAAACCAAAACTCCAACTACTATTCTATAGTAGATGGCCAAACTCTCCAGACCACTACCACCGTCGGCCTATCGTGGGTCGTCTACTCCGACGATCATAAAAATCTTAAAAACATCTCATTGAACTCACGCATTTAACAGAAATGATTTTAACAAACCAAACAAAGATGCACTAAAATGCAGCGAAGTGGATTAACTGGTGCGGCCTCAAACCACTAGCTGCGTTGATGAGGGAAAGTAGCTTCGGCATAGGGGGAGACTTAAAACTAAACCAACATTGACCGATTTTTTTCCATGAAGTCACATGAAAACCCAACGAAAAAACACAAAAGTCAACCGTGCTCCAATAACGTGTGAGCAATGAAACATTAAACAGACTTTTGCTAGGTCTACTAGGGAACGACCCTCACTCAGGCCTGGGCGAGGGCAGGCAACCCTTGCCAAGATTTGAGAGAGGGTTGCCGCCCTCTCCCGCTTTTAGCGAGGACCACCCTCATCTCTAGTTGGCAAGTGTTATTAGTGCTTGCTTAAGCGCCGACCGTCACCCCACCAGCAATGGGGCAACGACCACATACAGGAGGGTTTCCACGTTTTTTTTTTTAAAATAATTTTTAAATTCATTTTAATTTTAATTTTAATTTTAATTTTAAATGTGTTTAATGAAAATATCCCTCATTAGCAAGAAGATTTTGCCGATCAGCGAAACTAGACCCTTATTTAAATCGGTCATAACCACTTAAATACCCTTTTTTGGAACTTATATAGCCACTTCAGGCATTTATTTAAACCAATGTCCACTTCAAGTTCTTATTCAAAAAAATAATAGCATTTCGGGTCCTTATTAGAATTTTTCCTTTATTCTTTTTTTTTCTTCCCTTCTTCCTCCTCTAACTAGTCACCCAACCAGAGGCAAGGGACTGAGGTTGACTTTGCTAGCCTTGGGCATGGCTTACCCTTGCTAGTGGCCGGTGGGGGCTAGCTTTATAGTGACCAACGAGGTCTCACTAGCCCTCACCTTTGGCCATATTGCCAACACTCGATGACTGACTAGAAGATGAAGAAAGGAATGGGGAAAAAAGAAAAAAAAAATGGAAAGTAAAATATAAAATATGAAAACATTATTAAAATTATTTATGTCAACGCCGCCACACCACCTAAGACGGCTAATGTCCACGTCAGTAATTTCCAATCAAAATTAGTCGGTAGATTCAATTGACAAAGTTAAAAGATTTATGATTGAATTGACAAAAGTAGATATATTTATGATTTTTTAAACAATTTTCCTTATTTTTGGGTTATGAATAATTCCTAACCCTGTGAATTGTTTTAGAAAGCCTCCGCACAAAGAATTAGTATAATGTAGAGAAGTTAATATATGTTAGTTGATTAATATCTCATTGATTTAAGTTTTTAAATATAACCGTAAATATGGAATATAGCACCTCCGTTTGGTTATTTTCCTTTTGACTAATAAAAGATCCGCACTTCCCTAGTCTAGCTCTAGCTTGTACAAAATTTGAGTACGACCATGTCCGAATGGAAAATTGTCGCGCGTCCCTATCAATCTAGATGATTGACGAAACAAGGTTGAAGGGTCTAGTGCATTTAATCTCGCACGAAGAAACGTCGCCCCTTTGCCTTGCGCTTGACTGAGTAAGCATACGCGGCAGCCATTCAACATCTGTCTTTGTCTGTCATTTCTTTCTCGGCCTCATTTGAACAGTCAACACCAGAGAAAAAAAAAATCGAAAAACTATGAGTCAGCCAATTTGATTTTCCATATAAAGTGCAACCCAAAAGACGAAAACTCCTCCACCAAAACTAAACCTGTAATTTAAGATATAAAATATAGGGTTTTTCTCGACCAATTGGGATCTTTGTGTAATCAATCCAAAGTTGCGGCAGGCTGCATCGAGTTGTGGGTAAAATCAGATTTTGATTTTCTAAAATATGTTGATTTAGGACAATTTCGTCCCTCCACTTCTTTTACCTATACCATAGGTAAAAGCGAACCTATAGTCAATCTCAATATTTAAAAAAGAAAAAAAAAAAGTAAAGAGGGCAGTGTACATCAATAAGGATTGAAATTCGATGTGCTTGGAAGGTTACCTAACAAATATTCCTTCTTTCATGGAGCACACATCATCACATTTGAAATTTACATCTATGTTCTCCCACAATAAATACTATATTTATAACAAATAGGCATGTGTTATTGGCAGATAGTTGAGATTATACCAATGCAATGACTTAGACTTCCTTTGACTAGTTCACCTCTTATTAGAGTTGCCTCAATTCAGCTTTCCTCTTGTTCATTCGCCCACTCCCTCCCTTAGTTCACTCCGAATCATAGGGAAGATCTCGAAATTTTTCGAAGAAAATGCTCCATTGCTTCTTGTTTAGTTGGATATGAGTTGCTACAAATAAGAGGGAGGGTACCCATATTTACTCACGAGTCCCTCTAATTACAATCATATAATTTCTTTCAATCTAATGAAGAGATCCAATCTCTATATCTATCGTTTTTCCCCAATTAATTACGAGAATACTCTAGAATACATGTATACATTTCTCTTCGTCATTGAGAACATTTTTAGAGTATCAGAATCTTGAACCTCTAAAATCTTCAAGGCATGTTCAGTATCTTAGTCACCTCCTTAGCTTATTGTGCCTTAAAAACTTCCGGTCCATGATATTCTCCGTCCCCTAATTGTGCGATGACTTCAATGCTCCCGACTCAGAGCCCTTCACTTGCCAGATCGAATCCTCCCCTTGGATCACCGGCTCCCTCAAAGTTTCATTATTCTTTCGTCTCCCATCCTGTTTAGTCTTTTCCTTCTTGACTTCATGGTTGCATGGCTCTTGAACTCTAACTCGGTCCACAACCAATTCCTCTCTCGGCTCGACCATCTCCATATTGCTGGGCAAGTCCCTCACGTCCCCAAAAAAACACATGGATCGGCATCCCCTCTTGAGTCGGCTTGGACACCACCAGTAATCATGGGTAGGCATCCCCACTTTTGGTAAATGGAAGTAAAACGTATAACTATCTAACTATATACATACACATCCACATACATGTATGTATAGGTGATTCAAAATGTGACGACTTTAAATTTCATGTGGCAGGACGAAAATTTCTTGCGGTAGATGCCCAAGACTATCCAGGTGGAGACGCAATCCCCGGCTATCCAACGGGAGGAGGAGGCTACTATAGTCCGCCGTAGTAATTAGCAATTATCATGTTCCTCTCCTTATAGAATACTATATAAACTTACCAGACAGGGAAAATTTCGTGCGGTGTATCCCTATACTACCATAGCATTATGGATCAGGAGGAGGAAGAGGCTACACTCCCCCATCATATTACCCTCCCTTTATCCTCCTCTACTTAATCAGGTTTAGTTTATAAATTAATAAGCAAATAAAAGCTGAAAGATGGTAGCCAACATTTTCAGCAACTTGGTGAATGTGCTGCAATGGGTTTGTTCTAATGTCCTTTCAGAATATGTAAACTTAAAGACCGAGTTGCCAATATGTCTATTTGGCTGTTTCGGGGTATCTCTAAATGTAACATCTTATGGTTTGCATTGGAACTCATGATTGTGAAATATGGTGCTTGAGCATTTGGTACTTAGCATAAGTTCTATTGTTGCTTGCTTGTATATGGGTTGTTGAAGTTCATTGCTGTCGCTCGAGACCGTTAGAACTTTGGAATGTACTTGTAATTAACGCTTTTTACCTATCGTGGTCATCTTCTGGATGAAAAAAGTACTACAGACGCACAGCCTTGAATGGGCAACGCATCATCTAGGCTCCCAATAACAAATAGAAAAGTCCGTAGATTGCTAAAGCCATCATATCCATCCCTGCTTCATCATTAGAGTGCAGTTTAACAAAACCTAGATGAGTAAGTTTAGCGGAAAAGTCTCCCAAAAATCCTAAATTTATTATACTTGTACCAATTTTGGCCAATTTAGTCTTAAACATTTTAGCGATTTGCCAATATAATTCATTCAATTAAATTAGCCGGAAATTGTCAACATAGATGTTAGACATCTTATGTGATACGAATAATACTAACATTAACAACTTTTTAAAAAATTTATTTTTTATTTTTTTCACTGTAGCAAGTGAGGTTTGCAGAGCCCACCAGCCACTACTTGGCAAGGCCGCAAAGCCTCACTTGGCCCTTGTATAGATCATCACAGCCTAGGGTGACCCAAGCTATTGGGCAAGGCTGTGGCGAGGTTGGCCCCACACAAATCTAGGCAAGGCAGCCTCACTTGTAACCAATGAAGGCTTAGTGGTCCTTGCTCAATGGCCAGTGACAGTGAACAAAATAAGAAGAAAAGGAGAAATATCGAAAAAATAAATAAATCAGAAAACATAAATAAATTAAAAAAACTATGCAGGTTAGGGTTGGCCATACTGCATATGACATTTAACATCCATATTAGCGATTTTAATCAAAAATTGGTCAAATGTACTACGATAACATTGCCAAAACATTCAAAAATAAATTGGTCAAATTAAATTATTTGATATTGAATTGAGAGATAATTGTATATAGAAATTCGAAAAGGGAAAGGGAGGGACAAGGAGGGAAAGAGGGTACCCCAGTCAACCATTATATCAAAATATGTTATGATTTTTGTTCATTTTCTCTCTCTTTTTTTTTTTTGAGAACTATGTCAGAATTATAGGTGCTTTTTTTTTTTACAAATTTTAGTAGTTCTCTCTAAATATTTAAGATTCAGCCTAATAGAAATTCTTATTAATTTACTTATTTCCTATTTTAGACTTGGAATTTCATTAGGATGCTTTTGATTCAGTGAATTAGGATTCTTTAGCATGTTTCGTCTTATTTGTATTGCTATTATGTTCTTACCTAAAGGCAGCTTATTTCTTTGAAGAAAAATTAAATTCGATATTTTTTTCTCAATGTTGTGTTTCCTACGTGTTTGCAAGTTTTACTCGTGTTGCGAATTGCGATTCATGTTATCCCCATTTCATCGCATTAGGTGGTATCAGAGCACAATAGTCATGGGAATACTAGGTTCAGTACCAAAGGTTTTGGGGACAACCATCTCGCCCACAAAGATAGAGAGGCGTAGGCTCCCTGCCGACGGTAGTCTTAGAAGTTTAGAGATGACGTATCGATCAGCTAAAACCCATTGGTTGAATGTGGACGATGCAGCAATACGATGATATGTGTCTTGCCGCTTGCAACTACAAAGGTAATGCGAAGTGCCATGGGGCGAGTACATGGGCGATGAACATTCTCTTGATCTCTTGTTTTGTACATAATGGAATAATAGACCCAATACGATGTAAAGATAAAGGGCCCGAGATGTCTTGTTGCATGGGCTTAGATCAATCCTTTAACCTTTTCCTTTTCAATTTTAGGTTATCCTTCTTATGATTTTGACACTCTATCACCTCTATTACTTCCCATGATAGACCTTTCTCGGGCTCAAAATGGGCCGACTAAATCAAATCTCTTTATATAATAAACCCAACAAAATATAAATAAATAAAACATTTGTGCGGGCAGCAGGAAATTAAGTTGGATGAAACATCAAAATACTCCACGTGTCTACATGCTCTCACCGTCGCTTGTTTGCCCAATTGAATTGAGATCAAAAGGCCGACACACGACTTTTAAGTCCAGATCCAGCCCATGTGATTGAGCTGCAAGAACAAATGTAACCGCGTTGCTCGCTCAACTATATTAGTTAGTAGTTTCGTTAATGACACACGACCCCAATACGGATCGACGGGACCCGGCGCATCTGTCGATCCAACTCATCAATAACATCTTTTCACTTCAATGCCAACTTGGTTAGAACTTCATATACAGCTGTGTGGGCTAAAGACATTTAACTACCGATTTAATAAGATTTTGTATGCCGAAATTCCATTTTAGTGATGAAACTCTTTTTTATGTAGTACGAAAATCTATGTCAGATAGCTTGGTCGCTAGCTGAACACTCTCATGATATTTCCAGGGTATGAAATTTGCATGTCTCAATTAGCATCAAAATCCTTTGACCCAAATTCCCTCCTAAAAAATCCATATCACCAATTCTAGCTGGCAAAATTGTCCAAAAAATTATATACATATTATACGGTAGCCAATACAATCCTAAACCTTTTAATCGTGAAAATATAATCATAAATATTTTAACGATTTGTCAATTTAATACTTCTAACTAATTTTGGGAAAATCAATGATATAGATACTGACCGACCTATATGATATGACCAACACATGATTTTTGGATTTTTTTTTTTTAAATACTCTTTTTTTTAATCTTTTCAAATCAAGCGAGGTCGGCCTCACTTGGGCGAATGTCACCCTCACCAACTATGGCCTATGGCCAATCTCATGGCTGATAGTTGGCCATCACTTGGGACTAGCCATTTGCAAAAAAAAAAAAAAAAAAAAAAAACAACAAAAAAAAAAAAAAACAAATCATAAAAAATTTAAAAACAAATTCCACAATCAATCACATCTGCATCAGCAAACCAATGTCTATATCATCACCTACATTGGCAAGAACTAATTAACAAAATTAAAATGTTGAAGACTTAATAAACCGCTATATAATAGGTTTATGACATTTTGGACAATTATTCCAATTCCAACTGTCCATTGAATTTTATTTTTCAAGATGACGCATTGCAAACTCAGAAAAGTAAATCGAGTTAACTTACTTCATAAATGGACAAAATTCTCAATCCTTTTCAATAGTACACAGAAAACGATGAAGTCCTACACCATGTAATTGGCCCAAAGAGGCATATTCTCAATCTTTTCAAAATGTTAGAACGTCGCTATAGTCTCTTCATTTTCATAACCGGCAATAGTTTGCCATGACTCAGTTTATTGAAAGTCCACCGTTCTCGAAGCGCATGACACCCAAAACGGAGGGCAAAGCACATCCTCAACGATAATATATGTCGCATTCTTTGCGAACGACTGGGTTTTAATTACCGACCAAGAAAAGAAGAGTTTTCAATCAATCGGAAAATCACTAACATTTATTATTTTGAGGGACCGAAGCCTCGTTCTTTCCCTTGGTCACTTCGTATCTATTGAGGGTTCACCATCAGATTGATTAATAATCGTTGAAAAGTCACGGTTTCATCCCTTGTCCGCCTTGGTTAGGTGGATCCATCTATTTCCTCCTTTCTTCCTCTTTTTATGGATATGAATACCCTTGTTAATGTAACATAATAAATATATATACATACATATAATTGGTTCGCAAGTCTCACAAGTTATATCGCACGATACACCACCTTGGCAGTATGCTTTCGGAGCGAGAGATAAGTGGGGAATCAGTCTGCTTATCGAAGCACCTGAAAGTAGAGCTGGACTTGGTTTGGGAGCGGGAAAGTTTGAAGAGATCAAAGCTAACTGGGGTCAACACAAGTTCAGGTCCAATTAGGCTGGTGATCTTTGGGTAACTCGTATGCATTTGAATAGGTCCAAGAAAGCTTCACCCAAACTCGCTCTCATTCTTTGGGTTGGATTGGCTGGTCATCTTGCCCAATTTTCCTCATGTCTACTTCAACATAGACCCCTCTCTCTCTCTCTCTCTCTCTCTCTAACCCTCTATTCAATTTTTTTTTCTGAGGTACTTAGAAATCTTCAAGCGCCCGATAAATTTAGCTGTATTGGTCCAATTGCTCGCCCCGTGTCTTTGGATAATGAAGCGACGACTAGATTAAACGAAAAAAGGGAGAATGACGGAAGGATTGAAAGCGCTTCGTTTCCTGGGTCTACTGCATTCATGGGCGGTAGATAGTTGAAAGATTAGCTTGGAGAAATCATCGTAAGAAGAGCATAGCGTAAAAAGGTAAAGCCGCATCCACGAGATAGAAAAGAACCTTTAAATGCTCATGAATAGTTAACCCTCAGTTGGACATGAGTAAATCTAAAACTATTTTTTCTGAACTCTGAGACGTAAAATAAAGGAGTATACCTACCTTATTAGGGAAGAAAAATATATAACTTGGAACAAAAAGTGCGAGGCGTACGAATATTGACAAATTAAAATAAAAAATACAGCTAGGCTAAGTACCCTCATTGAAAAAACTATCGTTGGCGATCCTCATAGGTGGAAACACTTTTGAAAGAAAATAGGTCGGTGAAGTTTAAAATACAGTGAAACCATTTCAATAAAATCCTAGTGGCATGTCCGACATGCCATCCCACTTGACCACAAAAACTTCTTCCTTGCAACCCCATAAAAATGCAATAGGAAAGAGTTTTTGACAAGATCCATGCATTAAATTAGTTACTTTTTTCCTTTGTCAAATAGTCGGTATGAGATTGCAAATTACGCTTATATCATTGAATCTGAGCTATTTCATCATTAAATTTTGACATAAAATGCCACGTTTCTTGATGGAAAAAAAGAGAGTCTTAAATCTTGTCCGCACCCGAATTTCACATTGCAAACTCATCTAGAAAGGGCAAGAGCATTCGATGGGGAAGGAGATGTCTGCTAGCACAACATAGCTAACGAAAACCAAACCTATCCCTTCTTCCCTGGGTCCCTCTCCTTCCTTGTTTTGCCTGTCTTGTCAATGGCTCAGGAAACGAGACTCGGTCTTCCGTGTAGTCCTAGCGGTAGTGCCGTCAGGCCCGCCATTACAACGACAAGCTCCACAACATCTCCTCCGTCGTCCGGTCCGTGTAATTTACACCAACATCATAAAACTTTTCTTGACCTAATGCTTCACAAAAATACTCATGTCCCCACATGGGCACGTGACGTCACCGTGAAAGCTCCTGACGTCAATCACGACTCCTTCTAACCCCTCTCCAAGATTAGACGAGGTCAAACGCCCATAAAACCACGAAACCGGCCTTATATATATCGTTAAAATACTATTACCCTGATAAAGAAACCCATATTTCACTTTATTATTTTGGTGATAATAGTCCCCACCCCCCCCCCGAATATTTTATTCCCCATCCTCCTCCATTGACTTGCACGCTTTAAATATTTCACGTAAAACCCTCATATTCGTTGGTTTCTAGTAGAATAATTATGCGCTCGACATCACCATTAACAAGTCCTCCTCCTCCATCATATCTTTCCCATCTCTCCGTCTCATTATCATCATCATCATCAGCTCATCTTCCAGGCTGCAAATCCCATCGGTTCCCAGCATGAGCTCCGACTACCCGGCCGGCAAGTCGCCCAGGCGAGAGCTCCAAGGGCCGCGCCCGGCGCCGCTCAAGGTCCGCAAGGACTCCCACAAGATCCGGAAGCCCCCCGTGGCCCCTCCGCAGCAGCAGCAGCAGCAGCAGCGGACGTCGCAGAATCTGCCGGCCCCGCCCCGCCCGCCGGTCATCATCTATGCCGTGTCCCCCAAGGTCATCCACACAAACCCTAGCGAGTTCATGTCGCTGGTCCAGCGCCTCACCGGGGCGTCGTCCACGTACTTGCCGTCCCCGGTGGCCTCCGGTGGGGTGTCGCCCGCGGCGCGGTTCGCGACGGTCGAGAAGGCGAAGCCGCCGGAAGGGAAGCAGATCACGGGCGTTGGGGACATATTGGAGGAGATAGAGTCGATGGGGCAAATTGGCCACAGTGGAGTGGTGGAGAGGACCGGGTCGCTGCCGGGGATTTTGTCGCCCGGGCCGGCCTCGCTCCAGCCGATCCCGGCGAGCTTCTTCTCGCCGCTGTCGGACCCGAACCCGCTGAGCTTCTTCCACGACTTGAGCCCGGCTCTTTACAGCACCAAGAACCACTTCACGGAGGGCAGTTTTTTGCTTCAGAGTCCGTCCCCATTCATCTCGCCTCGGATAACATCGCCAGCCCCATCTTTAGATTTCTTCAGTAATTTCTTTGACTTGTAACACGACATACTAGAATTAGGACAAACATTTTAGAAACATGGGTGGTTTAATTATGGGAAATTGCTGTAATTTCCTCAACGTTTCTTGAGATTATAGAGAGAGTTTGAATTGGAATAGCATTCGATTCTTTTTTTTATGGCCAGCAAGTTGGAAGCTTATGGCCTGGATTTTGTTGTTGGTTCCTTTCGATTTTAGTATGGTAGGCCAATTGATGGGTGACGCGGCTGCTCTGGCTGAATAAATTCATTTTAATAGTCACCGGTCCCTCTTTCGCATCCAATTTTTTCTCTCTTTTTTAATTTTGCAGGAGATATCATTCGCAAATGTTTGACACTATGTGATTGTACGTTTCTTCTTGTTGTAACGTGCTTCCGGCAAAGGAAGATTTGCAATCAAAAACTTCTTTTGTCCGTCGCATTTTGTTATGCTAAACGGCCAAGAAGAACGAGATAAGACTTACTTTGAGAAACATTCGAACCTTGTACTGACCTTCCTTAGAAAGGGGTCGTATCATTGTGCTTGGCACACCACGATCTGATGATTTGTGCTTCTTCTTCCCTTGACGAGAGCTAGAAATGTCAATCTTCATAAGGTGAACGGTTTGCTTACCAAGGCCTAACACTAAACACACATTTGCGAAAGAGATAGTAATAGCTCTGATACCTCATTATTCTGATATCATGTTAGAAAGTCCAACCTAATAACTTAAGCTGATAAGTGGAAAGAAATCACATGAATATAAATAGTATTTAGAATCCGTTATCAAACAATATGAGACAATATTTCAATGGTTCATAAGAAAATATACTTCTCACTCTAACTCTAAGGCCAAGTCTTAACATGTTTATGGTCCGAACCCTATCCTACAAGTACAAAAATCGACTCCCAAGTTGTTCAACATTTAGTGCGAACTTGATTTATACAAAGATCGATATATGGAGCAAGCTCATAATGAGGAGGGGAAGGGAGAGTCAATCTAGCAATACTATGTATCTATATAATTTGTCGAAAAGAAAAAGAAGCCAGTGCTAGGATAGCAACGTTAGCTTTTAGAGAGAGGTGTTTTGGCTCTTTGTGAAGTGCTTGGGGACACTTGAATCAGCTTTATGTATAGCACCTTGAAGTTGTGGCTAAAGAGCTTTTGGAACCCCTACAAATAAAATTCTCTCGTTTTTCGAGATTTTTTAAACATTCGCTGCCCAACTTCAGATGGTCAAATAACTAAAGTAAGCACAACCCAATTTTACGTCACGGAAGCAAATTAGAAAGAGATCGGATCATGTGGCATGCTCATGATGAGTACCGCGAGTCCATAAGGGTTATTAAGGACAAGCTTCTTTGCTACCATCTAGCTAAAGTATCACGAAAAAAGCAAATTGCTAGAAATCAAAATCTGAGATATCGTTAATCTTGCCGAGTCAATATACTAAACTTAAGCCTTTGTTTCTAACGATGGGTCTCACCCTAATGATTACGATCTCTCGATTTATAAATATAAAATAATATTAATACATCACATTGCGATCATGTGTCATCTTGTGTCATATAAAAGAATACGAATAAGCCTAGAGCAGACTACTAAATTTTAGTCGAGAGGTCGAAAAAGGCATAGGTTTAGAAGACATGCAATGCTTGAAATTATTGTCATCTTTACAATGCTATCCTCAAAGGGATGATAAATTTTACTTAAAATAGTAAGTTTTGGGCAAGAAAATAAGTCAATAATAAAAGGGGGACAAAACCGATTTGGCTGTGGAACACATGCTTGACCGAGCAAATGAACACCGACACCAAAGGGGACAAAGTAGGTGAGCTTCTTTATCGCGGTGGGCTCAATCAAACGTGTATAGCTCAACCACATGGACACAGTGCCCGTTACTAAACCATCGAAAAGACAAGACCATCTCCTACTCGTGCATGAACCGCTTGACTCAAAGCTCCAGCCCTGAACTAGAGGTGCTGACCTTGACTTTTCTCACACCAAGTTTGACATCGCCCTCCGCATTAATTTATAATAAGCGGTACTGAAATCTTCAGAACCATCGATCGAACTTCTTCTTCCTTTCCTAGATGAGCATTGACCCCGGAGGAAAAGAACAATAAGAGAGAGATCTCAGACATCGTTGGGCAAATTTTCTAGAAGGTGATCGAGTTGAGGTGGTCCTTTCACCTTGGGTCGCGTCTGTCATTAGATGCGCATCGGTCCAAAAGACATTTTCACCTTTGTTGTGCTTTTCAATTCGGGTTTTGTCACTTGTTTTGTGCTTGATTTGTTTATGCCGCAAAATGTCAAAGTGTAAATGGGGGTGGTTGCGCAAAAAGAGATCGATGAAGTGGGAAGTCCAACCATGTGCAAACATTGTTTTATGTTGAGTAACTTTAAGGGGGAAGATTGCTTATTTTTTTATCAAGCGGTCCCCATGGAAGATTTATCACGACGACGGTAACTTAGCTTGAAGGACCTCCTTGGGGTTGATTTCTATTTTCAATTAGTTAGCTCGAAGGGCATTCTTGGGTTAAATTATATTTTAATTTAACAAATTTCATCCTTAGTTTTGTAAGAATTAAGGCACGCTGTCTCATTTTCCTCGGTGAAATTACAAGATATCTATAACGATGCTTTTTAATTAGATCGTTTCGTTTGGCATTCGGACCAACTTTTGAGATGTGACAAGATCGTGCATGCTAAGCCATGACGAAAATCGAACTCAAGCTTAGATTTACTCAGAAAAAGTAAAACCCACGTTGAACGACTTGATCGGAAATAAATTCAAGATTTAATGGCTAGATTAAATTTATATGAGGTAGGATCACCTAGACGAGTAAAGTCAAAGTGGGATTTTTATTAATATAGGTGATTTTATTCTCCCGTTCTTAAAGTTAACGAGAGTAATTTAACTAATGATTAATAAACTTAATACCTTGACTAATGTTAACAAGAGAACCTTAAACTTGCCTCGAGCGGGTGGGCTTGACCAGGTTCCTATTACTTTAAGTAGTATTTATCTTTCATTTTTAGCTTTGTCCCACCCTAAGGAAGAAGAGAACGTGGCTGATGAATTAAATTTGAGTAAATTCAGAATTGATTGCAAGTGGGGATTGAAAATAGTACTTGTTAGTTCTAGAAGATAAGGACAATGCCTACCTACTACGCTGAAACGTGCAAGAAACTGTTAAGAGATTGAAGGGTTCCTACGAGATCCTCCGTAGATGGTAGTTAGGGTTGATATCCGGGAAAAGTAAAAACCAAAAAAATTCTAAACTTATTATAATACTGTTAATTCAGCCATAAATATATTAATTATATTAATTTAATCATAAATATTTTCATATGTTGCCAATTAAATTCTTTTTTTTTTGTCAATTGAGTTCATGCAGTCAATTTTAAATTGAAATCATTAACGCAGATGTTGATCATCAAACTGACACGGTACATACTAACGCGAACATTTTTTAGGGATATTTTAATAATTATTTGATTTTTAATTTTATTTTCCTTTCTTCTCTTTTTATTTCTTTTTTTTCCTTTTATTTTAAATGGTGACCGTCACTAATCAATGGGCAATGGCCAACAAGCCCTCCCCACCCGTTGGCAAGAGTCTTAGCTAAAGGTGATCAGTTCCTGATCCGATCAGTTCCGAGGTGAAATTGGGAACTAGACTGGGAGGATTAGTTCCCATTTTTTGGGATTAGGGATCGAACTAACCCATCCAGTCCGGTCTTGTGGTACCAACATTTAGCAAAAGAAATAAAAAAATAAAGTTATTATTATTTTAGGGTTTATTGCATTTTTAATAAATAAAAAAAGTATATTTTCAAATAAAAAATAGTTGGTCCGATCCAATTCCCTCCCAAAATCGGGAATTGAACTGAAAATCACCAATTCCATTTTTATGAAACCAAGAACCAGACCAAACCAACCAGTCTGGTCCAGTCCAGGCAGTTTTCCATTCAAGTGGTCCGATGTGCTCACCCTTACTCTTGGCCCTCACCCAACCCCTCGGAAAATCTGGGTGAGAACCATCTCACTTAGGGCCTCCGCGGCCTCGCCGGCTTGCACAACCCTCCCCTAGTTGCCCAAATCTGGCTAGAGCCTTAGTGCCTTTTAATGCAATTGGCAAGGCAAGGCCATCGATACCTTGCTAGCCATAGGCAAGGGACTTCTCATCCAAATTGATTTTTTTAAAAAATTATAAAAATTATTTACGTTAAAACTAATCGTACCACATAGAACAATATCCATATTAGTAATTTCTAGTTAAAACTAATTAGAATGACTCAATTAAAAATTTATGAAAAAAATTAAAATTAAATTGACATAATTAAAAAGTTTATGAATTTTTTAATACCTTTCTCATCAATATTTCCAATTAAGAGGCCACTTAGCACGTGCTGTTGGCTCGCGAGTGGGTTCACATAGACCGTGACTAAGCTGTCAAAAAGGGATAAATCCATCGATCTTAACCAACCGCAGTCACTTTCTTCTATGAACCCCATGTAGATTTGGCCATAATTAAATAAATAATTTAAGGAAGAGAATTTGTCCTCGTACCAGCTGGATATCATTATGGGCAGACCATTGACAATAACCTAAAACTCAGGAAATTGAATAGAACACTGAGGACGACTCCCATTTTGACGGACGGAGCAGCCTCTCGCGGAGATCCTCGGCACGAGTAGACAGGCATTTACGCGATTCGATCGGTGTAACTTCGTTCCAATTTCATCTGCTCCCATCCCTGTTGTCGGTATTCTGAAGGTGACTTTTCTTCTTCTCTTTGGAAGTTTTTTCTTTCCTGAGACTGGCCAATCACGTTAATCTTCCGAGGGTTTTCGTTTGGATTAATGCTTCTCAAGGATCGGGATCGTCGAGCAGTAGCATCAGCATGCGTGCAAAACGGGCAGGCATTAGAATGCTTTGCATTAAGAAATGCCAAGTTGCTGGAGAGATACAAATCACCGCAAGAGAATTATCATCAAGACAATTCTCACATTCTCACTCATATCATGGATTTCTCAAAAATGCTAAATGAGAGACAGAATGCAATCAAAGTACCCTCGAAAGCAACATCACTAGCTGGTGAAGGTTCCACATCGGGGTTTAGTCGAGATCAAGCATTTGATCAAAATAGGAGACAAGCTTACTTCATGACGGGGAATATGTAGACTGGTACAGGATTTTGGACTGCCCGAAACAACGACCTTTCAAGTAACCATCTTGGAGAGGGCTGCAAGTTGAGATTCGGAACGCGCGGGAGACTCACCAAGACAGACTGAGTAGAAAATCACAGAGGGAATGATCTTTATCATGGGGCTCTTCTTCATGATGAAAGCCACTCGACAAAGACCAATAACTCAAAAAGATCTATCCAGTCAAAGCGTGTGAAAAGGTTTCACTGTCGTGTGTACCCAGACAAGGGGACAAAAAGACAACGACTTCAGCAAGCAAGCATTCCCAGCACGATTATATGCATGAATAAAACCTGATCTGAACCCTAAACCCACCGATATCACCCCACGGATGTGCACAGGTGCAATGCAATCATGAAGAAGAGCTATAACTATCCCTATGGTTTAACTTGGAATTAGCAATGGGATGTCTCGTTGTAGGCATCTGAGGTGTCGGATGAAAACGCAGAGTGCATTGCCCTTGTAAAGTTGCAGCCTCGCTGAATACCTGTCCGATTAAGGTTCGGCTGGAGAAAAACTGCTTCACCCGGATGCTATAATATGTTCAAAAGAGCAGGATTTTGTAATTTAAGTGTTTCAAGTCGAATTTTAGGGATAATTACTTAAATGGTCCATGAAATCTAGCCTAAGATGCAATGTCATTTTGAACTTTTAATTTATTCAATATGATTCATGAACTTTGGATACTGGTATTATATAAATATAGTTAATGTTATCATTCTATTAATTCAAGTTCATAAAATTTGTTGATTTGGCTTTCAATTTATTAAGTTTGAATGATGGACATAAAAAATAAAGTTATATGCGATCCACTTAAAATATTCAATTCAAATCATAATATGATAATCAACGTCATCAAATAATATAAACAATCATTTTTCCAATTTAAACAAATTTAAAGAATCATTATATTTTAATTTGAGATAAATATCTCATGTGCATATAATCGACGTATAATTTTTTTTATCTCAACTTTTAAACATACCAAATAAGAAGTACAATCAGCAAAATCCATTAACTTTAACTGATGAATTAATTCATTCCAAAAGTTGAGAGGAAAAGTATCAAAAAAGACATAAACCTATTGCATTAAAATCAATTTAGTTCTAGACCTTTGAGTTGATCTTTCTAACTAATTTTGGCATGATATTACTAATGTGAACGCCCGATCGACTTATGTAACGTTACTAACACTAATGTAGACTTTTTTTTTAATTTTTTATTCTTTTTCTTTTTCTTTTTTTAAATTTTCTTACTCTTTTCCTTTTTTTTCCTTCCTCTTCTTCCAACTGATCGCCGAACCTTGGCAAGTGACCAGAGCCGAGGGCGGTGAAATCCCTCATTTTGCCACTGGTCAAGCCTCACCAACGCAGCACAAGGATTGGCAAGGGTCAAGCCTTGCCAGTCATGGCAAGGCCCGGTGACATATGGCCGAAGGCTAGTGAGGTCTGATAACCAATGGCCAAAGCCGCTGAGGTCCAATGATCGATTGGAGAAAGAGGAAGGAAAAAAAAATAGAAAAAGAGAGAAATAAATAAATTTGAAAAAAATATTAAAAATTATCAATATTAATGCCGGTCATGCCACATAGGCCTATCGGAGTTCACATAAGCAATATCCAACCAAAATTAGTAGAAATGACTAAATTAGCACTAACTTATAAAAATTTAGGATTAAATTTTCATCAATAAAAGATTCAAGATTAAATTTATACCAATATGATAGATTTAGAAATTTTTTGACACTTCTCCCAAAGTTTCGAGATCATATTAAATAAATTGAAAATCTAAAAATGACATTATAATTTTCCCTTAATTCTATTTAATGGTCAATGTTACAACACATTCCACGAGTTGACTTAAATTGCTTAAACTAGAATGTGCATACAGACCACCCAAATCGAGAACCGCCTGAACCAAATCAAACCAGCATGATATGATTTTTAAGAGTGTCGATCTATTCCCGATTCCTAAAATTGGAACCGATGGTCGAGCTGTCTAGTTCCCGATTCCAATGAGGAACCAGACTAAACCGACTAAGTGCCGGTTTGTTAACTTATCTAGAAACAATTGATCTTATTCTTTTGCTCCCGAGAACATATTTGAAACATAAATCTATTTGGTAAATTTTTTTGTTCCCGGGAATAGATTTGGAACAAAAACAAAAAAAAAAAAAAATACTTCTTATTCCATGAACAATTTCAAGAATCAATTCTAATTTTCTTATTCTCCTCTTTTTCTCTCCAATTTTTTTCTCTTTCTCTTTCTTCCTCCTTCCAACCCACTACCACCCCATCGCTGCCCCCGATCGCCGCCGCCACTAAGTGACTAGGCGAGGTCCAATGAGCTTGCCAAAGCCTCGCCAAGGCAAGGTCCGATGAGCTCACAGAAGGCTTGCCTGGCCACTGGCGAAGCTCAACCTCACA
Source organism: Corymbia calophylla (assembly GCA_014182845.1). Classification (NCBI taxonomy): domain Eukaryota; kingdom Viridiplantae; phylum Streptophyta; class Magnoliopsida; order Myrtales; family Myrtaceae; genus Corymbia; species Corymbia calophylla. The sequence goes on along the minus strand of CM024698.1, from coordinate 22,936,880 downwards.
AATTTGGGCAAGGTCGAGCCTCGCCAATGGCCAAGCCCTGGCTAGGCGAGGCTCTCTTTGCCTAGATCTGGGGAGGCAAGCCTCTCCCTAGCCAAGGAGAGGTCGCCCGTGCACCACCTAGGCAAGGTTGAGCCTCGCCGTTGGCATAACGAGGCTGCTAGGCTGGGCGAGGCTCAGCCTCGCCGATGGCTAGGCGAGCTCATCGGACCTCACCCAACCGATTGCCGCCGCAAAAAAAGAAGGAAGAAGAAGTAAAAAGAAAAACATAAAGAGAAATATAATAAAATTATAATAAAAGTATTAAAAAATTAAGAGTCCAATCAAATACATTTCTATTCCAAGAATAAAAATTTTAAACAGTTATAAAACACTTTCAAATACTCAAATATTGTTCCCGAGAACAGGATCGGAAAAAATCATTTATGAGCATAATTGTCCCCACAAACAAATTCGTTACCATTCGCAACATATATAATTTTTAATTTTATTATTTCTTCAAAAAATGATAAAATGTGAACTAAAAACTATCTGAGAAAAAAAGTCACTGATTTATTGGACCAGAACCAGAAACAGACCAAACCGTTGGTTCGATTCCCGATCCTGGGACCAACCAATCTAGTCCCCAATTTCAAATTTTGGGAACTAGTCCTCCCAGTCCGGTCACCAATTCCATCTTAAAACCAAATCGAATTGAATCGAATTGGGAACCAATCACCCCTGAATTAAAACCTCTATAACAATTGCAAATAGGAGGCTTTAACGATACAATACCTCGGAGAGACTCGAAGTTCATCTCATCAGGGAACAGATGGTATTAGTTCTCTCATATTTTCAACTTTCCTCAGGCTTCCACGTCCATCCTTACAAAAGATTAGTTTAGGCCACAGAACAAAAAGACATACCAACAAACAATTCGGTGAGGGCAAGCCATGGCTTAAACTGTACATTTGACATATAAGCCATTCCGAACCTGCACATCAAAATTTGGAAGAACCAGGAAGAAAAAAAAATTGTTAATACACAGAGCTCGAACCGTCACTTCCACTGACGCTTAGAGGACTCTCAGGGCTGTGCATCTTCCAACTAACCGCCTTCAACCGATCTTTCTCTGATACAGGCGTGTGACCGTCAACCTTGGACATGGTCAAAGGTTGCTTACTCCTGAAAACCCCCCACAAATAGAATTTTGACTGGAATCCTGAAAAAAGAAGAGAAACAAATCGAATCATGAGGAGCTTTTCTTACAAAAGTTGACGTAACTCTCATTAAAAGATTAAGAAGTGGTCCTTCACGACTATACAGTCAATTTTGTGCTCAAGACCTGTTTTTGAAAACCAAATGAAACATCACTTTCAGTTTTATATCAGAACAGAAACGTGTTTCTCATATTGCGTCTCACTAAGTCGTTACTGACATAACTTGGATTTAATAAATTGCCAGATTAACATATAATGACAAGCTCCCTGACACTTCACATAGGGTTGCCTTACAGTTCTGACAAGAAGCATAAAATTGGAGAACACCACAAATCAGCTTGCTTTCAAGAATATTTCTCAACTGGAACCTTGTGGAAAACAGAGAAAAACAAAAAGATAAAATAAAATTGGAGAACACCATTAATCAGCTTTCTTTAAATAATGCCCATTCTCTTCTGCTTGATAAAAATTAATAAAAGGCAACCAAAAAAAAGTTTCCGAAGAACACTTTAGGAGCTGGGTGCAACGGCATTTGAAGTTTCTAAGAATGAACATCTGACTTACTCCAAAGGTGCAAAGGCAGCTTTGTGGAAGTGAAGACTAGGAGCTCCGCATTGGTAACCACTGCTCTCATGGCAAGATTGTTGCGGATCATTTCGACCACGAGGCTATCAAAAAATTCTTGTTCACTGTACAAACAAGGAAACGAGTAAGAAATCCAGACAAAAAGGTTAAGGATCTTTAAAAAATGAGCATAAGGCAATCACCTCTTGTTATCGGGGAATATATATATCGCAATACTATGATCACCAGGACTCTGGTCTTTGAAGCTTTTTGGCCATACTTTAGGCCTAGGATGCAATTCAGTGCAAAGCACTGAAGGGAACAACTTTGCCTCCTCACTCACTCTAGAACATGCTAAGTTGGACACGTGTGCCACGACTTTCCCAAAATAATTGATCCCTTGTTTGTTGAATTTCAAACTTCCCCTGTAAATGAAAAATAACATAACAATAAAAAATCATAAGCGGGAGTTTGCTACTAGAGAACCAAGAAATTTAGAACAAAAGGGAAGTCAATGTTACCTCCAGATTGGATCAATAATTGGCTGGGCACACAAACCAGTATCTTCCCCAAATAGCTCAGGACAATCAAGCTTCGGTAATTGTGGGGCTTTCATGGATTGAGCCTCTTCATTAGACTTCCGCATGTCTCCCCAAGTAGTTCTCACGTCTATTCCAAAATTTCCAAGTTTTTCATAGTTTCCGTTGCTCCGCATTTCGTAAACCTGACTAAGACGTACATTTCGGGTTTTCCCAACATCTGTCTCCAAAGTAAAGACCCTGCTCTTCTCAGCCAACTGCCCTTCCTCATCTTTTCCCATTTGCAGCTTGAATTCATTCTTCTTTGTCCTCTTCTTCTCCCTCGTCCACTTCTCAATCTCAATCTTCTTCCCCAATCTTTCTATAGGAATATTTTTCAGATTTTTTGTACATTGAACGAGTTTTGTAATTTCTAAGTCATCCTCTTCACTAAGGGGAGAGCAACTTTCTCCATTGGTATCACGCTTTCCAAGCTTGGGTTGACAATCCTCGCAGAACCAAACAACATGTTCGTCGAAAGTTTTAGGCAAGGTTTCTAGGCAATAGCTGAAAAGAATAAAAGGCTTACAGTCAAATCTCAAACATTTGGCATCTTTGACATGAGCTGAACTTGTACAAAAATTTAGCATGTTAAAATACAAAGAAAAAGAACAAAAACTCCCTCTCACTCCAGTCTGAAGTGAACCGGCACAGAAAAGATCTAAGAAATAGAAACTTGAGAAATTCTTTCTGATTCAAGACTCTAAGTTCAATTGTTACACATCCAATAGAGCAGCATTAAATGTGCAGCTTCCACCAGAAATACCTCACAAAGTACATCAGTGAATCAAGCAGAGACCCTTCAGTGAACATTTACTAGATTGGATGCCCTAACAGACTCACACACTAGAACTCCATAATTGGCATCACAACTTGAATGGTCAACCAAAGTCAAAAATACCTCCAATTTAATGTGCAAAAGGAATACTGTGAGTTTAACTATCTGAAAGGCTTGTAATCACCATGAATTCCTCAACTAGCTGGACCAAGATCCAGGAAAAACTAATACTTCATATAGATCTCTTCTACACATGTGCATTCACATGCATGCATGCATAAGGGTGCGTGCATGCATCAGGTAGTACCGTGTGCACACCTACGTGCGCGGTTGCCTAGGATTACATGATATAAATGGAGAGGAAGTGAGGGCAAACATACCGGTGAATAGCACATTTCTGACAGTCGCCACAATAGATCAAAGCAACATCAAAGCCATTGTCCCCACATTGTAGGCAGACAGTCACCTGGAAGAACAAAAGGACTGAGTCTACTGAAAACAATGGGAACCAAACTTGCATTCATTTTCTAATATGGAAAGGCTCACATAAAATTTAGATGGCCAACCTGAATAGAAGTGCGAGATTTCACTATTTACCATGACTGAGTCTACAACTTGTTTACAAAAGTTCCAAACTACCAAAATTTCAGCGACTAATTCCGAAATTTAAATTTTTAACTACTTCAAAGCTACATATACATGAACTACTCTGAGCCGGTTCAGGGATCATGGCCAAAACAGAGGTATTTTGCCCAGAATTTTCCAATTCGACCCGGCTTAAAAACTAATCAGCACAATACCACCCCTTTTTTATTTCGACTTTGCTTCAGATCTGGCCCACATGCAACGACTCATTAGTTAATCTAACATGATGAACAGTACAAGCCGCACGTTAAGTATCCTCCGCCACCCCGGCATTTCGTTGGTGGAATCAAGTGCGGAGGCGGTAGAAGGTGGCACGGCATCGAACTCAGTATGCGGCATGCTGCACCGACAAGGTCGAATTCCGGACAACACCGACTCAAAATTAGGGCAAACTTCGGACATTGTCCCGGTTCTGTCCGTGTCCAAAATGTACCGTACGCCACACCCAATCGCACTAATTCTAACAGAAGGGAAAACAGAATCACAGCTCTCGTGAAAAAAGACAAAAAAAAACAAGCGATAAACATCGACACACGCCGAAGAATTATCGGCGAAACAGGTCGAGTACAAAGAAAGCTAAAAAGGGGGGGAAAGAGAAAGAAACAGAGGAGGAGAATGGAGCTCGGCCAGCCAAGGAGAATAGAAGCTATGAGAAGAGAGGACGGCGGAGCACGCGTACCATTCCTATCGCCGGAGTCGCTCCCGGAGATGCGGGTTCGCCGTCGGCGCGGCGCCGGACGGGGGAGTCCGCGGCGTTCGGGGCAGGGGAACGGGCAGCTGTCCTGTCGGAGGCGGATCCGCGATGAGAGAGAAGGGAAACCCTGCACTGGCGTTCTGTTTTTGACAACGAGCGGACGGAAAGAGACTCCAAGTCACTTTTTCTGATTCGGAACCGAGTAAATAAAATGGAGAATTATTATTTTATTTCGGTAATCAAAATGGGGAATTTAAAAGGAAAGATGTGCGGTTGCCTTGCCGCCTCTTCGTTTCTCCAGGTTTCTTTTGGGCTTTTAGACAAGCCCAAATCTTCATTACGGCTGCACCTAAAGCTTATGGTGCATGATTTTTTTTTCCCTTTTTTAATGAGTATAAATTTTCTTTTTCAGAAAATACCGACACCAACGAGATGAGAAAAATGAGTGAAATGTAATAAAAAAGAGGAATTTTATTGTCGGATCACATATTTGTTATGGATGATATGTTTGGTGATAAAAAAAAATAAAGAGAAAAAAGAAAGTACTCCTCGATGAGGATTTAATGTTTTTTTTTTTCCGAGGAATATGATTCGAGATATGAAGATTTGAGGACTTAAATCGTTCGGAGGAAAGTAAGAAAGGCCCTTAATCACCCCGTGATTATTGACGTCAGCGAATACGCACCTGGCTTCCAGCACTTTAAACGTCAACGTTTACGGAAAGGTAAAGGGGGCTGCTTTTCAATTAGATTTAAGATTTCACGAGGATTTTTTCGTGCGTTTGTCCTTACCAAATCATGTCAAATCTGTGGATAACGTACGTGATGGATACGGAAGCTTACGCAACCATCACAAGTCTTGTCCTGTCAATCATCTCTTTATTTATAGCCTCTCATCGTGTTGACTAAAACTTTCCCACGGAACAGATCTTTTTACCTTATGGTACAAAGTTAAATGAAACTTAATCAGTTGAAGGAGGTGTTTATTGAAATAACGCTGAAGTAATGGACCTTACAATTCAAGTTTATTGTGAGAAAAAAAATGAAAAGAAATGAATGAGAAACCATAAGGATATTGGAAATTTACGTGATTAGGTCAAAATATTGAACCTAGCTAATTACTTAGAAATCAATTATGAATCCACAAAATGCAGAATTTACAATCGCTCAAAGTGTTTCTCATCCTTAAATTACACTCCGATCAAAGTCACAAGTGTTATCTCACAACCTCTCATAATCCATTATGAAGACAAAGCCTTCACGCTTCTTTTGTCTAGTCTAATGTGTAATAACCAAGAAAATTTCTATTTTTATATGCTTTTATGTGACTTGCCGACTCAAATTAGGAATCCAACTTCAAGGTGGAAAGCATTTCAATAAGGTATTGCTTTTTCGGACACGAAGTTATAAGTCCTATTTTGGTTTGGAACTTTCACTTGAATTGGATTTCCTTCACTAAGTCAAACACTAGACATACTCTCAGCAAGTTGTAATGGAATGCTACGTAACATGACTAATAAAACAAAAGGGATGATGCCATAAAAAGTCACAAAAAAATATATATCTAGTCTTGCGACCTACTCTTTCTGTTCAAAAGGAAAACAACTTATAAGTTTAGGGTATTCCCTAAAAAGTTGGCTCTCCCAACTCTACCTAATGTGATGTTGTGATCTTTAATGTTAGGTCAAATTGATGTTATGAGAATTTTCAGATGATGAGTCTCCATTAACTTATCGGGGTCAATTTGAACAAAGTGATGCATGAAAGTATATTACACTTCCTACACAACTAGAAAATCTAGGGACAACTTGTGTCTTTTCGATACCTAATATTCAATTACCAACCAAAATGTTTAGGGAATCTTCTTGCAAATCGTAAAAGAAATTGAATTTATTGGAATGTACCTCAAAGATGGGACGTATTATCTTAGTCCTCATATTGTTGAAAAATTCTTGAAAACCAAGAAATTGAGGTTAATAGCATGATTCTAAATTCAATAAACCATCTAATAATATAAGTTAGTAGCAATATAACAAGCTCAAGGGAAATAACAATTAATGTGTTAAAAGTAGACACTCAAATGTGTGATAAAAATAGAATTGTGCAAACAGCAATCTAACATTAGTTTCTAAGAGCACACGATATCCTATCTTAAAGCTTAAGAGCTTGTTCAATTTTGAGTAAATGAAAAAAATTTGATCAAAGATTTCACATATTTTTAAAGAAAATTATTCAAAAATCTAATTTATAAGCTTTTTCCTAATTTTAGAAAACAAATTGGAATTTTAAAAAAATTAATTTTTAATCAGAAAATATGGACAGGGCCGGACCCTACGGCCCAGCTCGAATATGGACCAGATTCAGGCTCCCGGAAAGAGACTCGGGCCTAATTTTACTGGCTCATATCCACATAAAGGTCGAATGGACTCAAAGAATGTGGGCCAAATTCCCAGGTCCGGTCCACAAGAAAATAGCCTAATTCGGGCCACACAAGGAGGTCACACAGAAAGTGGGCTTCTTAATCAAGCCCGCTTTCAGTCAAAAACTCTCAAGCCCCCTTTTCAATTAGACCTAAACAAGCCCAACACCCCACTCCTATTGGCCACTTCACTCAGCCTCGCGACTTCTCCTTGCTCCTTCTAATTGCAGAACAAAAGGAAAAGCTGAAAATTGAACGTAAACTTTGGGCAACCAACGCCTAATAACACCTCCAAACTCCACCGCGAGTTACGGTCGGTCCATCACCACCCGACCATCACCGCCCATCGTCTACTCTCACTTACGACCGCGCCAACGTTTACCAAACATGCACCTCAGAGGCACTGAATAAGACTCGACAGGGGGAAAAGCACATTGAACCACGGTGACAAGAAAAGTGAAAGATCGCCGTCAAGCGGACCTTGTCACTATACAATCGAAGCGACTCAAAATCGGAAGAAGATGTGTCCGACCTTGGTTCAAACATCTTGTCAAACAAATGGTGTGCAGTGGATTGAAGAGAGAAGGTTGAGCATTTCAAAACCCGAACGCACATCCAGACTTATAAGAAACCACCAGGACATACTCGAAATCAACAGCGGCAGCTCCTGAAAACCCAACACGAGTACGGACTCACAAAAAGAAAGAACGGGTCTCGGTCTCCCGGCTTGGCCAAAACAGGGCGAAGCGCTAAAAGGTTTGCGGAGCGAGCGTTTGGTCGTGGGGTCCCCCACCGGCTTGAAGAGGGCGACTAGAGGGCGAGCTCGAAACGAATCGAGCTATGGCCGACCGCCTCAATGTCTCCGAGCGAGATCCTCGGGGAAAAGGGGGACGAACCGAAAAAGGAACTCACCGGAGATGTGGGAACCGGTAGAGAGGAGATCGCGAGGGCGAGGACGCCGGCTGGAGGGCGCTGGACGGAGACAGTGGAGGCGGCTGGTGGTGCGTGCTTAAGGAGGCGAATGGCCGAGCTGCCGCTCTTCCCTTTCTCTCCCCCGACTCTCGGCTCCCCCTCCATTTCTCCGGTCTCTCTCTCTCCCTTTTAAGCCTGGCAGGCAGGCGTGCATGGCCCCTGCCACCGCCAGCTGCCCCGCCGGCCTGGCCCCGATCCTAGGATCACGCCGCCCGATCCTCTCTGCTTGGCCCTGCTTCTCTGGCTTGTACTTCGCTCTGCGCTGCAGAGGGAAGAAGAAGACGCGCGCGGACCGGGCCGGAGGGGAAAGGCGATGGGCCGGCCCGAGCGGGGGAAAAGAACAAAGAGAGAAAGGACTGGGCCAGGCCCAGCAGGAGAAAGGAATAGTGGCCGGGTCGACCTGCCTCCGGCCCAGCCCCGTTTCTTTTGATAACAAACAACAACTACTTTTTTTAAGGTAAAAGTAACCAAAAACCTGAAATCATGGTCACCATGACACATTTACTTCAAAAAAATGTGACACAAAAAATAGCAAACTTATACCTATGTAAGTAGGGGTGAACATGGTTTTAGGTTACAACCTCAAATCTAAGAACCGAACCAATGGGTAGAATTTATTTTAACGAGTAGATTTCAAGTTTTAAGTTGGTAAAATCTAGAACATAGTAGGGATGATCAGTTTTAAGATGAGTAAGTTTCAAAGTTAAAACCTACAACCTATCCTGTCATAATCGGTTCCAGTCTTTGAATTCTAGAATGTACCCGATTGCCTAAAACTAGTTCTAGAACCTACCTTGTTTTTTTGTCCAATTCTAGAGTTTACTCGAGAACCCATTTTATTTTTTTCCTTTTTTTGTTTCATTTTTTTAGAGCAAAATCATATGAGACTATGGGTAACAAAATGGATTTAAAGTAAAAGATGAATAACATAAATCCCTATTTACCAAAAATAACAATTCATAAGATGAATATATAGTCATGTACAATTATAAATGATAAAAAAATTAAACATGTAATTTAATACATATATTATAAAACTCAATTCCCTATTCATCCATTAAAATTAGGGGAAGAGGAAAGAATGGTGATGAATTCTAATGAAGGACAAAGGACAAATGAGTGCTAAGGTTAGAATTTGGGAGAAAAATAAATTAAGGTTTTGGATTTTTAATTTATAAAACCAATTCCAAAACTAGTTCCAAACAAGGCGGTCCGACAAGTTCTTAGGTGGGTATTCACTCATATCCTATTCTCAAGCCGGTTCAACGGAAAATTGGTTCTTGTACTAGATTTTTTTAATAGTTCGGTCTAGTTTTCAAGTAGAACTAGTTTAGTTGCACACCCTTAGAATCTAGAATCTAGAAAAAGTTTGTGTGTTTTTTTTTCATCTATATCTTCACGTGATTCTGCAATATTCTTTAACGTTCGATAATGAGTGTATAATATGAAATCATTAGTCTAAGCATGATTGTGACTTTTATTTTGTTAATGTTTTATATTTTTCATGTATCTAAATATAAGTTATTTTTAATGAATTGTACTAGCAAATAATGGCCATTAAATGTGACAATTCACTGCAATCGTTTAATTAATAATACAAGTGGAATTTAGGTAGACCTTGGAACTTGTGACAAGATTTTAGGATATATAAGGTAAGTTCCAAATTTCAAAAATAAAAACTTGTTCCAATGGCTAAGTTTTAGGTTCTAGTACAAAATTTGGAAGTGCTCACTCTTTTATGTAACACATTCAGCCAAAATTTGTACAATGTGACATATTTACCTAAATTTTTTTTTTTTGTCACAAAAAACCCCAAACTTGTATCTATGTGATTCATTTACTCCCAAAATGTGGTGTCGCTAAAAAAAATTGGGATTTTGGGTGTTGCAAAAAAAGTTGGGGTAAATATGTCACACAGGTAAAAATTTTGGATTTTTGTATCACGGAAAAAAGATTTGCGTAAATGTATTACACAGGTACAAGTTTGGGGTTTTTGGTTATAACCAATAGTTTAAGGCAAATATATTACAATAGACAAAGTTTGGATTTTTTTGTGGCTTTTTTTTCTTTTTTAAATTAAACAAAATTTAATAAATTATATTACTATTAATAAAAATGCTCTTTAATATATATATGCTATGCAATTTAATCAAAATTATTTTTATTTAGGGGCTAAAAAGTAATTTCTAATTTTCAATGTAATTAAATCCTAAATGAATAGTTAAAATTTATGTGTTAATACTCAGAGCGCATTTACCCCAAATTAATTTCATGTCACAAAGAACTAGTACAACCATAATAAATCTATCATTAGTTAGCTTCTGTCCAATGTCCTTATGAAATTGATGATGTGGAAACACATGTTGCAAGCGACTTGATGAATCGACGACAAAATTTAGCTTAAATAGTTCTTGGAACGATTTCATCTTCAAAAGATACTCGTTCTTGAGCAAAGACTCTGCGAAGCATCGTAGATTCTCCCTCACCTTATCGCCATCGAGCACCCTCTTCATGGTTGCAAACAGAAACTTGTCTCCATTCTACTCGTCTCTAGCAGCTACCCTTTCGGACAAGAGCTCCATTGCGTTTTGGTAATTTGTTAAAATCCATAATCTTTTTCCCCATTTTGCCCTAAAAATTTGTTGATTTAGGAGGGAGGAGGGAGAGTATTCAATTTTGCTCTAATTTTCAATCTCTGTTCATTTCCTTAGTATCTAACTACCACACGACAATGTATTTTAGAGAGCTACCTATGCTGGATTTCCACGTCAATCCATATAAGATAAGTCAGCTTGTCGCTGTCAATAATTTAATGGAGATATTAGACGGAAGTTGACGAAGGGTACATTTGTAAGGGTCTACCAATTTGAATTTTTTCTATGTCACATATATGCCAATTTGAAATCTTTAGCGGTATTGTCTCTAGAATAAATGTATGTTTTGTTAGGTCTGCCATTGCAAAGGCAGACGAATGGTATCTTCTTTTATGCAAGTCTAATTCTAGACATGGGAAAAAGAACTTGCAGAGAGCAAGAAAGAAACATCCAAGGCTAAAACCTCAAAATGTGTAATCACTAGATTTCAGCCATTTATCATCTCTGCTCATGACCTATTGGTCCTCCTCCATTGGAAGAAGCTTTTTATCCCTTCATCACCCATCCCAAACTAATTTTGATGAAACAAGTTACAAATTCCTGGAGATATGGATTGCATATTTGCATCATTCTCATTGTTGAATAGGCACTGAGACTGGCAATATCACTTAGTAGCTCTAATGCATGAAAAGATGCATAAAGATATTAACCATTACTCTAATGCACGAAGTGGGCCACGAATTCTTCAATATATATACATGTTAGTTCTTCAAGAGTTTAACTATACTGTCTCTCAAGCTTTCACGGATAAGGGGGCACACGCGCTGCGACTCTCCCAACGTAATCGACCCCTTGTTTGCTGAATTCCCCTGTAAATGGAAAACAAATTAAACGACAATTAAAAAAATCTGATATAATCATGAGGATGTGTATTCCCGGCATCATAGAAGCTCCAGAAACATCACTCTGTGAACTTAGAAGAGAGGGTGAGGGAAATACCAGCAGGATAAGGCACTTGAATGGTGGGAACTGCAGCAGTCGTTCCTCCAGTCATATTGGGCCTCTCGAGTCGCATGATATGCTGACCTGGCATCCAATAATCATGAAGCATCGGATGCCCATGATTACCAAGAGGCCGAAGACTTGACTGCCCAAACGAGCATATGTCACTGCTATTTGCGGATGGTGCCCAATATCTTTGCAGGTGATGCTGGGCCATGTAAGGATTATAGTTATAGGCAGCCTGCAATGCAGAAAAGTAAATGTATATCAGTAAGCTCGTTATGGGTTACTAAACACTTTATGCTACAACTACTAAGAAAGTTGAAATTTCGACAAGAAGGATATCTAGGATTAACCTGTGGATGCACATAGTTAGAACCATATGTAGGATGGTACCTGCAGTAAAGAAAGTAATTGAATCACTTCAGGAGATACAGACACATCAAGGTATTACATCAACATGAATCTTTTCCTGTCAAATAATTTGCTGAAGATGGCATCGATTTGACCAGTTAACTCAATATGCCGTCCTTCATACTGCAAGTGGCCAGGGAAAGCTTCCAATCAATATATGGGAGATGAAATGTCACAAATTTGCTCACGCAATACTTCTTTTGGGTAAACAAAAAGGAAGATGCTCCACCTACTCAGGTATATCTGATTTTCCATTTTGCACATGATCAACAAATTTACTCTCTGATTTTTTAAGTTCTGAATTGTGTGCTAATTGCGACATCTCTTGAAACCCAGTTTGCATAGCAGCACAAGCATCCAATTCTAACCAGGACTGATAACTATAAGTTCCTTGCAGGAAATTACATGACTTTGGACTTACCCATAAGGAGGATAGACATATCCTGGCTGATAACCATAAGAACTTGGATGGTGGTAGACAGGGCTCCCGACATAACTCGCCCTGGGAGCCTGCACACTTCCAATCGGAGGTGTTACAGGTCTCAATTGCCCTAGGACAACAAAACAAGCATCCATTAGATCAAGAAAACATAAACTAGAAGATTTAAAAAGTGACTACTGCATAGCTCAAATGAAACACCAGTGCATTGTAATACTTATGATTGCTGAATATGCCATAGGAGGGCCCTGCTCCCTGTACGTATCTAGAGAGCCACATCTTGTGGCTAACTATCTGAGATATTCATTTGGTTGAAGACACCAAGAATACAAATTTTTATTGAATTTCACAATTCATTTGGCAGTCATTTAACGAACTTTGAGGGTGCATACTATAATTTTCTCGCCCATTGCACTATGCAGATTTTCAGCATACTCCAATTATGGACCAATGTCTGCAGAAACTTAGATCGCACCATTACAATTTTAAACAGGTCAACTGACTGGTGTATAGATCCACTGGTTTAAACACCCATTTGTATCACATCAATGGATAAATCAATTTTAGTAAAAGTTCTTGGTATACCTAGCTTGCTCTTTACTTACCACCATTGGTACCTAACAACACGAAAATGTTCTCGCTGGGACACAACACTCCGACAGCGACTAAAACGAAACTAAATTCCATCATCCCATGTCATACTAGATCAAGTGCCACATGGTACTGTCAGTTAAAGCATGCAATGTTCACATTCAGGTAGTACTGTGGATCAAAGCAGAAAGTACCATAAGGAAGAGGTGGCTGAGGCTGGCCGAGAGAAGCCAAATTGCAATGAGCCCTTCTGCCATCGATAATTGGGCTGGGATTTTCACAAGCTCTTCTCACAGATTCACAATCACGGAATGTCACCTAACCTCCATATAAATCCAATCCACAAGTAACAATTCCATGGCTACAAACCCATCACCATCATATTGAACCAGAAAAAACTGAACACCCCCACTGAGAAGGAATAATTTAAACCAACATCTCAAAATAACAACAACTAAACGGTCACAGTTACAAAACAGAACATCAATACTTACATATCCATAGCCTTTGGATTGGCTAGTGTTCTTATCAGTGACAATAAAAGCTTGAAGAATGTCCCCAAACTGCTCAAAGTAGCGCATCAAAGTCTCACTGTGAGTCTCTAATGCCAATCCTCCCACAAACAGGTCCGTATAAGTTGTGTACCCAGAACCAGTGAACAGAGAACTAGGCAAATGAGCAGGGCGTTAGCTGCTAAAAGAGTTGAGAAACTTAGATTTTCCAAGGAAGATCAATCAAATTTACCTCCAGATTGAATCAATAATTGGCTGTGCATGCACATAAGAATCTGTCCTAGATAGCTCTGGAAAACCAAGCTTTGGTAATTGCGGGGCCTTCATGGGTACGGCCTCTTCATAAGAGTTCCACATATTTGCTGAACTAGCTCTTAAACCGATTCCTTTATTTCCAGCTTCGCCATAGTTTCTGCTGCACTGAGTTTTTGAAACTTGACTAAGAGGTATATCTCTGCTTTTTTACTTCTGCTCCTGAAGTATTTCCGCTGCCCTTCTCACCCATCTGTCCTCCTTCCTCATCTTTTTCCCTTTGGGGGTTGAGCTTATTCTTCTTTCTCTTCTTCTTCTTCTTTTTCTTTCCCATTCTTTCTGTGTTCTTGTCACCAGACCGTCCTCCTTCCTCAACTTTTTCCCTTTGGGGCTTGAGCTCATTCTTCTCTCTCTTCTTCCTCTTCTTATTCTTCTTCTTCTTCCCCAATCTTTCTAGAGGAATATACTCTTTTGAATTCTTTGTACATTGGAACGATTCTGCAATCTTTAAGTCTGGCAAGTCATCCACTTCACATAGGGGAGAACAACTTTCCTCATTGGCATCGGGCTTTCCGAGCTTGGATTGACAATCATCGCAGAACCACTCAACATGTTCATCAAAAGTTATAGGCAAGGTTTCTAGACAATAGCTGAAAAGCAAGAAAGGAAGACAGCTCAAATTTCAAATGGTGAGCATCTTTTGTATGAACCAAACGCAAAAAATTAGTGCAAATATTTAGCGTGTTAATGTAATAAACTCGACAGATTGCAGCTCTCCATTTTAACTTTCACGTGGCCACATTTGACAAAAAATATAGAAGTGGGTCCAAAACACAGTGAGTATATCACCAACTGCACTGCACTAGAACCAACAGGCAGGGAATGCTGATATCCTAAACACTATCAAATTTCCCAGTTTCATTTGCTAAAGGAGTCAAATGACAAGTAGCGTGCCTGAAATTCATTAGCTAGATATCCATAGCTGCCATTTGCTATTGACACGACAGAGTTCTTGGGAAAGTCCATGATACTTGGCAAGATGTGCAATAGAAAGTCATGAAAATTATGTATCATGCATGACAGACACGGATTGATAGAATGCATGAGCATTTGTAGCTTTACAATGTTTTGCACCTTTACCTCTCACTCCATCATTCAAAAGAATGATAATCTCTCCCTCTCACTACATTCTGAAGTGAAACCAGCAGCGTAAAGATCTAAACAGATTCTTTCTGATCCCAGATTCTAGGTTCAACTGTTATATATCCAATAGAGCAATGCTAAATGTGGAACTTCCACCAGAAATATCTCACAAAGTTAATGAATGAATCAAGCGCCGAGATCCTTGAGTGAACAATCACTAGGTTTGATACCCCAACAGACTCATATGCTACAACTCCATAATTTGCATCATAACTCTAATGGGCGACACAGTCAAAGAAACCCCAAATCTTAGGTACAAAAGGAATACCGTTTCTTTAAAAATTTGAAAGACCTGTAAATCACCATGATTAGCTCAACTAGCTGGAGCAAGATTGCAGAAGAACTACTACCTGCATAAAAATCTCCACGCAGGTGCATGCACGGCATGCATCCATACAGGTGCACACGTGTATTGGATAGTACTGTGTGCACACCTGCGTGCGTGGTTGTTGAGAATTACGTTACATAGTTGGAGAGGAAGTGAGGGCGAACTTACCGGTGAATAGCATAACTTCGACAGTCCTCACAATAGATCAAAGCAACATCAAAGCCTTTGTCCCCACATTGTAGGCAAACATTTGCCTGTAGGAACACAAGGATTGAGCATACCAAAAACAAGGTAAACAAACATAAAAAATCGAACGAGCCGAGCTTAATGGAAGTGTGAGATTTTACTATTTGACAAAACCGAGTCTACAACTTGATTATAAAGCTCCAAGTTGCCAAAATTGAGCGACTAATTTCGAAATTAAAATGTTTACCTACTTAAAAACTACATATACATACAATATTTTTAACTCCTTCGGCAAAAAAGAACACGTATTTTGCCCAACTTTAAAACTTATCCAGCGCAATACGGTGCCTTTTGATTTTGCTTCACTTCTGGCCCGCATGCAACAACCAAAAAAGTCAATTTTACATGATTAACATTACAAGATAACTTTAACTATCCTCTGCAACCCAGCCTCTCGCCGATGGAATCGAATGCTGAAGCGGTTGAAGGTGACCCAACATTGAGCCGAAATCAGAATGTGGCATTTCGCACCAACAAGCTCGACAGTTTCCGGCAAAAACAACTAAAGACTAGAGTAAACTTTGGACCTTATTTGACTTCTGTGGATCCAAAGTGTACCGTCTGTAACACCGATCACAGTAATTCCAACAGAAAAGGAAAACAAATCATGGTTCCTGTGAAAACCAGCGATAAAAAAAAAAAAAGAGCCTTCACGAGAATTAAGCAGCAAAAGGTCAAGTGCGGCAAAAGGCCAAAAAGGAAGCAAACTTGGGGCTTAGGCAACCAAAAAGAAAGAAGCAAGAAATGAGATCACCGGAGTTTTGCGTACCATTCCTTTTGCCAGGAGTCGCTCCCACGAAGGCAGGTTCCCCGTCCTCGCAGCGCCGGCGGAGGTAGTCGCCGCGGCGTTCGAGGTTGTCTTGTCGGAGGCAGAGCGCCGGAAGAGAGACAAGTCCCACAATGTCACCCCGGTCAGGAAGAAAAAGATTAACCGGCAACTAGGGCCTTTGGTGGCGTCTTAGCTGGCAAGAAAAACATTAACTGAAAATTAGGAATCCTTCAACGGTGAAGATAAACGCTAGGTCAGGATTTCGGTTTTGATTTTGTTTTTCAAAAACCGTATATCTGAGTCGGGGAAAGATTAAATAAAAATACTTTTTTATCACGAAATAAAGATATAGGGGGAGTAATTTTTTTCAAAAAAAGTTTCCCTATATAATTCGACTTATTTCCAAATAAGGCCCCAGCTAGCCGGCTGGCCAAGCTTATTCCTGCGGATAAAATAGGCATCTAAGCAATTTTTCCGTCCATATGTTGCGCTGTTTATATCCAACTGGGTTGAGTTTCGTTCATACCCGGAAACGTTATGGACATAATCAGACTGATCAAAGTTTGTTTAGTCGGAGATGACTTGTTTAGTTGACTGCACAACGTAATGATTTGGGAAAAGGCTACTGCTACTAATTCTGTAGTGAATACTTACAAGAAAATGAAGATCGGTGCGCGCGCGAGCGGGAGCTGTTTGTGTTCTGTAACAGCGGAGATCACAAACTGGACTTTGCATTACACAACCCTCTGTTTCTCCAAAGCACAGGGGAGATACATCACGACTCTAGCTTCTCCTGCTCTTTCCGGGATTCGATTCAAGCCGACTTTTGCCGTTAATTTCTCGCATCTGTCACTGACTTCGTGTCGTTAATCACCGCAATGCAGACTCAGATTTATGCAGCTTTTATTTTGGGTTTCGATCATGTAATTTACAGTGTTACTTAGCCAGACTAGTTCCCTGGAGCGTAGTGAATCTGCTTTCTTGCAAATGGGAAGCTCTATCCTTCAACTGTTCCCAATGCAAAGAAGATGATGTTCATTTAAAACAGATCTTGATGGCTTGATTTAAACGATTGGATAAAAGAGCAACGATGGTATAATTGCCAGTGTAGCAACTCAACACTAATGCCCACATTGGACTTCTTGTTGACAAAGGGATGACTTTTATATTATAACGTTTAGTTCGGCATTATATGTAGAAGTTCAAGATCGCTGATCTGCTTCCTTTCCCACTTTCCCATTTCACTAGAGGAGGCAAAACGAGCCATGTATCCATATTTTAATTTTTAAATAATATATAAGGAGTTGCTTAAAATCTAAAATATGAGTTGGAAATGGGTTGGATGGAAAAAAAGTTCAATAAATGATGGGTTTTGTGGGTCTGGATAAACTCACTTTCCACCCACATAACAAGTCATAATTGCGAAATCCCCCATGATACAGGCGCGCACACGTGAACAGAATATCACCTTCGCCCCTAAAATTAACACGTCGTACAAGTTTTTCTTTATTTAAAAAAGAAATGCAATACGGAGTAACATCGAAAAAAGAGAGAGGGAG
The DNA here is from genome assembly GCA_014182845.1 of Corymbia calophylla. NCBI lineage: Eukaryota > Viridiplantae > Streptophyta > Magnoliopsida > Myrtales > Myrtaceae > Corymbia > Corymbia calophylla. Next base: position 22,919,126 of record CM024698.1, on the reverse strand, counting down.
AGAGATAATCTTCCATTTTAAAGGCCTTTGGTAGTTTTTTTGTATGATGAAGTAGAAGAGATAAGTTTTGGTACTAATCCCGGTTCTCAAGACAGTTCAACTTGAACTATAAAGGTGGGCCAAAGAGTTCCTTGGCAAGATTTTTGGGGGTTTCAAGCATATGTAATTGCATCTCCAAAGTTTTTAAATGCCTTGAAGGTACTTTGAAATGTTGCGTTTCCTAAATGAAAATAGACTTTATTTTCTTTTAATGTTGCCCTCACTCAACTTTCGTAATTCCAGAAATTTTCTTAAAAACCCTAATTTTGCTTTAGCCACCGACAAGCAACCGACATGACATTGGTGAGCCACCGCCACCCTTGCCAGCGGTAGCTGTATTTTGCTAATAACTAGTTTGAGATTTTTATAAATAAGAAATAAAAAATACTTTTCAAAATATAATTTTTACCAAATAACATTTACGTTAAAATTGTTTTCTAATGTGTTTTTAAAATATATTTTTACCAAACTCTGCTTGCATTTGGAATACTCAACTCCAACTTTATTAGACTCTAACTAATTGTCAAACCTCTTTCACAACAGCTATACCACAGTGGTGGAAGTTTGGAATTCATTCTATATTTAATATAGAGGAGGCGATATGTATTATAAACTCACATTTTTAACTTGTTTTCAATGGTCGTGTGGTATATGAGTTTCTGAATTTGTCATTACATGTCTGAATGACTTAAGAAAATAAAGTGGGCCTGCAATAGACTCATTTTCTATTCATTTTCACTAAAAAGAGCGAAACTGCGGTCCGTCCGTTACCATTCGAGAAAGGAAGAAGGCCACGAGACGATTGTGACCGAAGAGAAAGAAGTAACACCTTGCCTTTCCTTTTCTTTTTGCGATTTTCAATTTGTTAAAATTTTCAGAATTTTTTATTTTATTGATTTTATTTGTAGATCTATCTCAACTTGTAGTGACATACTGGACAAGGTCTCTAGATTTTCTTTTTTTAAAATACATCTTTATTTGCAATATACAAATCAAATGCCAGTTTCATTGACTCAAAAGATCTCATTGAATATAGTCTTACAAAACTTAAAAATAGAATGCATGCCAATTAATTTAATGAAGGCATTAGGATGGGTTAATTGGGTGGGCATAGCTTTTAATAGGCTGAGTTGAACAAGAGATCATACAAATGTAAATAGTTCCATATTGGTTAATTGGTTTAAAATGAACCAACATGATTTTAGTACAACCAAAACCTAAACCAATCCAGTTGACACCTCTATACTTATCATGTATGAGTTTGCAACTACTTGGTTATATGGAGTTACGTTACCTAGAGAAGTTACTAAATTACAAAATAGTGATACTTATATGGGGAAAATTGTCTAAAAAGTCATAAATATATTATACCGCAACCAATATAATCATAGACATTTTAATTGTACTAATTTAGTCTTACATATTTTGATAATTTGCTGATTTAATCCTAAACCTTTTTAAGATTTATCAATTTTAGCCGGATATCGCTACCATAAACTATTTTTGCAATTTTTTAAGTATTTCGAATTTTTTTTATTTTTTTGCTTCTTTTCTTTTTCAAGCATCGACCAGCAAGGCTAGTGAGGGCCGCCGGCAACCTTGTTAGCCTTGGAAAAGAAAAAAAAATTCTAAAAATAATAAAAATTCTAAAAATTATCCAAGTCAATGCTAACTGTGCCACGTAGAATTGACGATGTCCACATAAGCAATTTTCCAATCAAAATTGGCGGGAATAATTAAATTGATAAATCTTCAAAAGATTTAGAAATAAAATGGCACAAGTAAAAGATTTATGACTAAATTGGCCACCGTATAATAAGTTTAGAACTTTTTAGACAATTATCCCTACTCATCTGTCAATAATACATATGATTACTAGTTGCGCTAGAGAAATAACTGATTTTAGTTGAAATTATATTTGTTTGTTATTTCTACAAAAGAAGTTACTTTTATTTTTTTTGGGTCGGTCACAAAAGAAGTATTTTTTTTTATGTGAATAAAAATACCAAATTTACCGATGAGTTGATACTTAATTTTCAATAGGGATAATGAGAAAATGCTTTTCCAAGTGCTTAATAGGTGTTTCAGTCTTCAGGCTTTTTTACGTCCTTTATATCATTTACCAACATCATTTATTTTGTTAATATACTTTTTAATTCTACATAAAATTTTATTCAAGTAACATATCCACAGAAGCAGCTTAAATTGGATTAAATGGGTGATAAGGATTTTCATAGGTTGGGTTAAATATTGGATGTATATAATAATATTAGCGGGGTTTAGTATGAGTCAATATGGGTTAAATAAGCCAATTTAGGTCGGATCACTTCGAACCCAATCAAATCTGTCTTGGCCCATCTATTTGATGGAGTTAATTTGATAGCTAACTCCAACAAAAGACATACCCGATGATTCAAAGGTTTTTGTTTGGTATAATGATTTCTGCATGGTCATTTATCTTAGCTCCCCTAGAATCCTGGATTCACCACTGATATCGTGTTGAACAAACATTCACATACACACATTTTCATTTAATTCACCACTGATATCGATGATGTAAATCAAGAACCAGCCATAACATTGTAAGTCAATAAGTTCTTGAAATCAATATTGGCCCGATAGCTGATAATACCAAGGCAATAGGCCATCAAAGATGTAAATCAAGAACCTGCCGTAACATTGCATGTCAATAAATTCTGGAAATCAATGCTTACCCTGTAAAGAAAAACGCTGGGATTCCCCTTCTCGATCCTCCATATTAAAGTGCATTCGTTACCTATAAAAACCCAAGCAAAGTTGGGGTTACTGCATCACAAGTGCTCACTAATCACCACAAAGCTTGGCCCTAGCAAGAGAAGAAAGAAATCAGATGGCGAAATCGTCGACCTCATTCACTTTGCCATTACTTATTTTACTAATTTCAGGTGGTCCTCATGTCATATCCCCATGGTTTGCATGAACAATACATCATATTTGAATGAATCTGGAGCTGCATTGCGATACATGATTGATAGCATATCCTAGAAAGTTAGAAGGGAGGATTGCCTGTTTTTATTCCATCCCTCGTGATAACCTTTGAGTACATATTTAAGGTGTTGTGAGTTCAATCGTGCTCACGCTACGAGTCATGACGCTCGTTCGCAGGTGCATCGATCGTGCTGAGGGTGGAGGCTTGCACGGTGGCAGTGATAGGCGGCGGCTGTCCCGACCGCACGAAGTGCCGGGACACGTGTGTCTCATGCTGGAGAGGGAGAGGTCGGATCGTGGCCTTTTGCCAACCGGCGGGCGGAGGGATACCCTACGATCAATGCATCTGCGACTTCCAGAAAGGCGCACCTTGCCCCCCAGGGGGTGGGCCCAAATGTCCACCTACGGCCATTATCATTTCCAGTTGAATCGATGAGTGTAAAGTAGTCTCGTAGCTAATCTCAATAGACGAATGAATAATTAAGGCTGGATGTCAAAATACGTGGCCATGGGTGGGTGGATCAATGGAGCCATTTTGCTACCTTTCATGCCCAGAGACGATAATAAATAGACAATGACCGATTGAGATAGAAGAGGAAAATCGACTCTCGGCACATGAATTGATTATAATCTGTTTCTAATTTAAGCGCTAATCTCAAATTTATAAGGCAAATCGTTTCGACCCTCAAACCTTTACCCAAGAATTTTCAGAACAAGGGCCGTTGTCGAGATGATCTTTCATCGTTCATTATTGGAAAAAAAGAAAAAAGAGGATAAATTCATCATCAAAAGCTAGTGGAGATAATCACGAGATAATTCTTTCAACGCCCCTAATTTCCTAATATTGACTTTGAATCTTTCCCGTTTTACCACCAACAAATCCTTGTATAGATATATAAGAAAAATAATTGTAGCTTTAGCTTAGAAGAACTCCTTCGTCTACTTTTCACTTGTGGCGTAAAAGCTTATTCATCATCCTTTACGAAGAAAGAATTGCGTTACAGACCTGAACAGTAAACGAAGAAGTTCATGCCAAAGGCACAAAAAATTCCAACGCTGAGATAAGATTTTGACAATACGATGACTTTTAACGGTTGAAGTTTGATAATTGCACAATCACTCGATTTCCAAATAATTGATAAGGGAAGCTAAAAAAAAAAAAAATCCTAAATTATATCCATGTCATATGATTACTTTAAACTATTTTTTGTCACACCAAAAAACCCAAAATTAACCCATTATGTTGTATTTACCCTAATTTTTTCTTATGACATTAAAAACCTTAAATTTGTACATATGCAACCCATTTACCCTTTATCAAGGTTCATCAAGTGATTTTACGGTGAAACGACGTTATTTTTATTTTACTTAAACCACATGAGCGTATGTTATTTTTATTTTACTTAAGTCACATAAATGATATTTTAACGGAGAATACATATATCACATAGGCCATTAAAGTTGAAAACTGTGCAAAACTACACATTTTATCACGTATCAGTCGATGCTACATATCGATCGGTTCTTATTATGGGTTCAATTGAAGCTCGGACATGCTCACGTTTGGATTCTCCAAGTCAATTTTTATTGAAAAGTCATAAACCTATTGCACAGATATCAATTCAAATCCGAATTTTTCGATTTTACTAATTTAGTCCTAAACATTTGTGTGAAATTCCAATGTAATCATTTTGGCCAATTTTTCGCTAGAAGTTGCTAATGTGGCGGTTTGGTCACCGCAGGCCTTTCTATGTGGCATAGCGTCACTTCGGCAACTTTAGGGGAGAAATTAGCTGGAATGTCAAGATTGCGTCATGACTATTGTACAAGAAGAATAGTTGAAATATGAATTCACAAAAACGGAAATCTAATGGAGAGCAGTGTCGAGAACAAGATCTGCATCTGGGCTGTTCGGCGCTGGCGGATATTAATCGAGAACTGATCAAGCAGTTAGGGAGTGTGGTAATTGAATTGATTAATTTTATTGATCACTGTCGCCAGTGCAAATTGTTGGCCAATTTGGAGCTCGCAATGATATTGATTCTGCAATGATTGGTTGTTAGAACCACCTCACGTATTTTTAGGAAGTTTGTTGATCTCAGATGGGAAAACGTCCGCCTCCTTGGTTCGTTCCAGCGATGAGATGATCAAGTTCATCGGCCTAAAACTCGAGAGAAGGCATTGGTACGACGGCCGAACTCCCCGTGCAAGCCTTGCGAGAGAATGACGGGTAGTCGTCGAGGGCATTCCGACTGTTTTCGATCCCGGCGTTTCGGTTTCTCTTCCATGAGTTAGGACTGCCGACCCCAAACCGGGGCCAAGCCGAGGTCAAGTCGTCGTAGCGGGTCATGGAAAGGAAAGTGGACATTACTTCGCCACGGGGATATGGATCATCATGGGCGATCGATCAGCCAGCCGAAGATCCACGATCTAGAGATTTGACTTGAAGAAGGTGAAGATAACATCATGGTAATTGAAATTTCAAGCATCCATAGAAGATTAAAAAAAAAAAAAAAAGGCATTGATCGTGAGAAAGTATGAGGACCCCTTTCTTTTTCGTTTAATCCAATCTATTCAAGCTGTCCGTAAAAGATCAAAATACAAAGAATTCATCTAGAAATCTCGTTTCTCCTTGTACATGTATAAAACCCGTGTGTGAACGATCCACTTTTTATCAGTTTTTTTCCGCCTACGAAAGCTAACAAAAATTCTGTAACCGAAGAGCAATGCTGTCGTCATGATCCAAGATTCAACAATGCCTGATGTGAGTAGTTCTGGTCTCGTAGCTGACCAACCCCGAATCGACAGTGTTGCAGCCGGATCTCAGAACCTTCACCAGGTCCCCGCACATCTTCCTCATGCCCTCATCTTCTGTGCTCTGCATCACCAGCAATACTTTGGTCACGCCGTTGCTCCTCGCCACCCTCTCCTTCATCCTCGCGTCTCTGTGCACGCAGCACATGCTCCACAGCACCGCGACCGCGTCCTCCGTCGCCGTCCTCGACACCTTCATCAGCCTCCCCACCAGCAAGGCCGCGAGCTTCGCGTCCTCGCTTATTGCCTGCCTCCCTTCCGCGACCGTGGAGACCATTTGCGTCAGTCTCAGAGCACTTTCGACGGTCGGAACGGGGGAGTCCTGGTCGGATATGAAGCCGGAGAGGACCGGGACGAGCCCGAGCTGGACCAGCTGGGCCTTCATCGAGCGGGCCGCGGCCAACTTGATGAGGAACGGCAGGACGGCGTCGCGCAGGCTCTTGTCGGTCTCGGCGACGAGGAGCCGGATTGATTCGGCGAGGACGTCCTTCGTTTCAGCGATCGAGCGTTTCGACTCGTTGTCGACCGCGATTGATTCCAAAATCCTAACCGCCCAAATCTTCGATGCTAATCTTCCACTGCGAAGGACTGAAACAAACGAAGATAAGCAGTTCCCACCGTCGCTCCGGAGCAATAGCCTGCTCAGCCGCTCTTTGACTCCATTCTCCATTAAAATCGACTCCAGAACCCTCACCGCCAACTCCAAAACCTCGATTTTCGATTCCGAAACTCCTCCTCCTCCTCCTCTCCTCAGGACCTGAATAATTGCCTCCACGAAGCCGTCGGAACCGGCCAAGAACCTCCTGTTCTCCTCGCGATAGCTCGCGAATTCCGCGACCTTCCTCAACGCGCCGCAGCGTCTCTCCCGGGATGTCTCCGCCGCGATTTGCTCGGTCAGGACGTGAATCTCGGAGGGGGAGGACGTCGACGCCGGCGGGGGCGCCAGGGAGTCCGGGAGGCGGGCGGAGGAGGACTGGATCCAGAGGTGGATGAGGCGGTGGAGGGTGAGGTTGGGGACGAAGTCGGTGGAAGGGAGGGGCTGGTTGGTGGCGGGGCAGGTCTGGTGGCCGGACTCGAGCCAGCGCTGGATGGAGGAGCGGTCGTAGGTGACGCCGGTGCAGAGGCTCACCGGCGACTTCATGACGTCGAGCGAGATCGGGCACCGGAAGAGGCTCGGCACCGTGATGTGGAGCTGCTCCTCGCTCACCATCGGGATCGCTTTTCCCCGGCGAAACTGCTCCGTCGACGGATTCTAGAGCGAGAGAGAGAGAGAGAGAGAGAGAGAGAGTTTGGAGAGGGAAGGGAGCGGATGCCGAGGGCTTTTGAAGGTGGGGGAAGAGGTCAAAGGGTCAGTGCGACGTCGTTTTTGGGGCGGTGAAGAAAATTGGTCGTCGGTCAACTTAACTTTTTTCTTTCCTTTTTTTCGTCCTTGTGGACTTTTGAATTTATTTAATTTTTTATTGATTGATTTATTAATGCGGGCATCGAGTGTGGACCGTGTGCAGCTGTTTTCTCTCTATTTTTGTGTTTTATGTTTTGTTTTTCCGGAGTTAAATTTATTTATTTATTTTTTCGTCGGGAGTTGACCCCGTGTCGAGCTGTCGGGGAGTGGTTGTTGACTGTGGAGTTGGAATTAGGGACTTTGAGACGGGTGGAAAAAAGTCTTCTGCCCGACGCGCGCTCCACGGGTTCGCGGAGCTCCATCAATCAACCGATATTTCGATCATCCCAAGATCCATCCAACGATTGAGATTCGTCGTATTTCGATCCAACGGCAGAAGGATCCCGAGGGTGCCGTACTCAATGAGGACTATAGCCCGACCCAGATTCTACGATGGAATCTGTTCAGTGCCACCTCTACAGGTTTCAGCATTTGATTTTTTTTTTTTTAAGCGGTTTGGGCATTTGATTGAAAGGTCAAAAATCACGATGGGCCTAGGTGAACGACTGAGATCCATTGCATTTCGATCCAACAATAAGCGATTATGAGAGTACTATATCTAATGGGAAGTTCGGAAGAGTTATGGACTGACTACTAGGTAACCATTATTAGTAAATTTAAATCGATGGTTGGGAGTGACTTTTCAAATATATATAAAATAAGCAATAATTACATAATCAATAAGTTGTTGAAACTAATTGAAACACGTAAGTTATGAAGTACTAGGGTAGTTGGTTGAGTGGTCGAGGGTTAAGCTCGTGAGTCAAATTCTTGATTATCAACAGATTTTGGTTATTTTGTAGGGGATGAGCCATCAATTAGGTGCATCCCTAATCTTAGACTCTCCCTACTCATGGGATGTAACACGACATGAGTCACGATTCATGAACATGCCTATTGGGTAGAGCGTGCGATTTAATTTGCAATGTTAAATTGAACATTCTCTTGTGAGTAATTTATTGTTGTTAACTATAAATACCATTTTTATTGCAAAAGAGAGAAAATCAAGATTTGAAATAATCAAGGCATATTTTGATCAATAAAATTACAACCCAATAAGATTATTAAAATAAGTTTTTAGCAGCGTTTACAAGCAATAACCGAGTATATTGATTTGACTCAATAACCAATGCTTATTCCTCGTTTAATACAATGTGGAATTCAATTCCTCAAGGTAATAAGAACTTACTTTCCACTATTTTTCATGTTTTAAAGAAAATCAGAGTACGGATTGAATTACTTCTAAAATAGAATTTCTCAAAAAATAAGAAATAAGATTATCCAACTATAGTTTAGATTGAGATTTTTTTTTTCATATTTTTATAATCGCAAGCTTATCAAAAACTCAATTCCCACTATTGACCACCGGCCTCCACCACAAGTCAACAGTCTCACCGACGATGGACACCGAGTACCCAACCTCGCCCCCTATGGCTAGCGACAGTCACTAGACTTTGCCACTTGGCCATCGAATTTTCTCGTCTGTTGCTAGACTCCGTTGTTGGACCCTAGCCGCCAATTTCCAAACTCTACCTATTAGCCCCCGTCGCCATTCGCAGTCCCCGACGAGAAGCACTCTCTTGTGGAAAAAACCAAAAGCCCTTTTTCGCAATCCAAACAATTGAAAGAAAGCTCGTGGAACCAAACGAGGCCTAAGAATTCGGTACACACAAAGCCTCTCTAGGTTCTGACCCAGCACGCTCGTCCGCCTAACTCCATTAAGGAGGTAGTTCAAAGTAGAGACACGGAAAAAAGAAAAAGACCAAATCGGATTGTGCTCCGCATGAGCTGGCGTACTAGCGATGCCCGCGTAAAATAATGCGAAATCAGAATCGGAACGGGGGGGGCATCGCGTGAAGTCGTCAAAAGACGTTTTCGGAGATTTCAACGTTGTGGAGCTGGACGATGAAGATTTCAACGGCCGCAATAAATAAAAAAAGTAAAATAATAATAATTATTTTTAAAAGATATGGTAGACGGTGGCAATTCGGACAAGTTGCGGTTCCGCGTGGGGGGCGAGAAAAATGCGGAGGTTTTGACTCGGGAGCCCCGCTAATGCTGACTGACTTTGTACCAAACCTACTAACAAGTCATGGGCAATTTGCTCCCATTTCTTTACTCCTCTCGATCAATCGTCTGCGACTCTGTACTGGAATCAACTCCCTGGTGCCTTCGAAATCTACGCGGAATCAAAGGAAAGATCGCCCCGAAAAGATGCCGGAGAGGATCCTGAGGTGTCGATATGACTTTTTTCGCACAATTTTTCTTTGTATAATTAGGATATGTATTGAATTTCCTTCGTAAATTTTAGAGGCGCTTCTTTGTATAGATTCCTTTTATTATGCAATAATTGCGAGGACACCACGTGGCACACGATCCGCGTTATACCCGATTCTTGAATTTAATGATGAATTAATCCTGCTAGAGCAAGAGACCTCACGCATCGTGCTTTTATGACTTCATTAATTTATCCGTATTTTTCCATCTACGTTACCTAAATAAATAGATGCCTGTTCACAATTTAAATTATGCTCATGAGATGCATCTAAATTATTACGCACCGTCTTATTCTTCATCAATTTAATTTCTTCTTTGACCATTTTCTCTAGCGTGGGTGTATATATTTGCGAAGTGTTTTGAACTCAATTTTTTTTTTTATAAATTGATAAAATAGATGTAAAATTTAGAAAAGCATATAAAGCACAACACACGCCAATTCTCAAATATCAACTCTGAATTTTTACAGAACCGAGATATATGATCCACACGAATACACTTAGGCAAGCACGATACGTCATCCCTGCCCATAAAATTAATGTGAAGTTTAGGGTTTGAGCTCGATTTTTCCCTTAATGCCCACAACGGAAAAAAAATGGGTTAATTCCAAAAATAAAACACTAATTTTAAGTCGAGTACCAAATTTGGTCCAAATCTTTTTTTATGTTTAAAAAAAAAGCATTAATTTTCACTTAGATCCCAAATCTGGCTCTCCTTAACTTAGATCCATAGATGGTCCTCGGTAATAAATCCATGTCCAAATTTAAGCCAGATTTGATACTCGATCTAAAATTTGTGTTTTTCTTTTATTCTAGGTGATGCAGCGTGCGAAAGCTGTCCAACCTTTTCCACGCACATTTACGCGTGCGACCCGGTAACGCCGAGTACTAGATATGAAGCCGTGGGAGGCTGGGTGAGGTTGCCGTGTTTGAACGAGTCTGTCCGTCCACGAGAAAGGACAAGAAAAGCCCCGAACACGAGTTGAGACCCGTTGACTCGGACTCTCCTCCCTTCCTCTAGACGCTTTGCTGACTTTCTGACCCGCGCGGTGGCTTGGCCACCACGTCGTCCACCAGTCTTTTCCCGCGGCCTGGAGCCTTCGGAAGTTGAATTTCTTGTCTTTTCTTTTTAGTCATAGTTCCGAAGTTGAATTTGACTTTTGAGACGTTGCTCGTGGAATTTGATCTCGTGTTTGGACCTATCTCCGCGATATAAGATGTGGGATCGAGATTCGTTTATTAGAAATTCAATAGAGGTTAGTATATTGGACCTGAAATGGATCGGCCAGTTTGGTATGGTTCCCAATTCCGAAAAGAAACCGGATTGGATAAACTCTTTTTAATTTATTTAAAAAAGTAATAAACTCTAAAATAGCAATAATTTTAGTATTTTTAAATTTTTTTGGCTAAGTGGCTAGCTTCTGATTGTTCTTTGGTTTCAAAAAATGGGAACTGATCCTCTCAGTTTGGTTCTCGATTCCTAGGTGGAACCGGATTAGATTGGCAACCAATCATCCCTAGAATTTGGGGTATGATTTATACTATCCATCAACAGGATAGTAAGGGGTCATGCTCCTAGTAAGCAGGCACAAGTCCGAGGCTATCTTAGTAGGGATCACGAGACACTAGAAAGTTTTTATAGTTTGAGTTCGTATTTTATTAGAAGTTTGGGTTTGTACTCATGAATAACTATTAAGTATATATAATCTATTTATCTTTTGATTAAGGGCCATAATGGTGAGATGTGAGGTATTAATTATTATAATGGAATACTCTACTAGATGTAACCCTAGTTTAAGAGTGTACCAAGATAAAAACTGCATATTTCAATTTCTTTTCTCGCTTTTACTCTATTTCCTTGCGAATCCTAAAACATCTTTATGATTGATGTAAAGAGCTAATCAGGAGATGGGTTTCGAGAGGCAGAGATCGAGGCACGGACAATTCGTCAATGGAGTTGTTATTAGTAAGTTGAAATTTATTAATTGTGTGTATTTGTTTTATATAGTTTATGGATTATATTTATTTGAGATTAGAGATTAAATGGAAATTTTAAAGCATGGAGAGAAAAATATAAACAGGCGAAAAAAGAACAAAAAAAATTATTTTATAGATTGAAAGAAGGGTTGTAGTCATCTTTTGTAATTGCCCGAGACGCGATTTCATATTGAGGGACCGTTATCGTCTTATTATTGTCTTATTATGTAAGTGTCGACAAACATTATTTCTCAATATAGGTGATTAAATAATTAAAATATTCACTGCCTGTCGGTTACATGCAGAAGAGGTTGTCACAATTTTGCGGGTGTCTATTTACTTTACAAGCAAATAGAGGATAAATAATCCAATTTTTACTCAAACTTTCCAAAAACTCCACTCATCCCTTGGTATTTAGGACAACAACGTTTTGTTTTTGTTTCTTGTTTTACCATGAGAGCGTTCGAAATTCTTTGAGTGCCGGCTTTTATCGATTTGGCAGTTTGCTACATCATACGCGTAATGAGTAATTATTGAGGACATGCTTCTCGATACTCATGAACTCTCAAATCCCTTAAGCTCTTAAGGTACAAAACTCCCGTGGAGTAAGGAGCGACCCATCCTAAATTTCCTTGATAGCCACTAAATTCTGTACCTAATTTTTGAAAAGTTGGTCATCCTTTGTTGTACGAGATCAACTTTGCAAGTCTTGACTTTTTTTAGTGGGTTCACACTCATTAGCACGATGGGGTCAACCGTGCACTATAGCTAAAAAATTCTAGGTACGTTAATTCGAGATGGGGGGAGATAGAAGAGGGCTTTGTCCTGGCATTAAGTTTCTCGTTCTCATCTAAAATTTTTACTAGAGGTTTCCGTCGTTGACCAGCTCGCCAAATGCGTCAAGAGAATCCGTGCGCTTTAGCTTCTGTTCCCATTCGATCGATGCGCGAGATGGGATTGATTCCTTGTCGTGGAGCGACGGCTGAGGACGTGACCAAAAACAGAGCGATTTGGCCCCCCTCTCCTTTTGGAGTGTCCTTCGAAATTGGGTTTCGTTTCGATTCCGAAGGTTTTGGTCCGGTCGGTTAGGTGAGAACGCACGCCCTCTTTTGTCCCTTTTGCACTACTTTCGGCTGGTTCTGGAAATCCTTTTTTCCAAGTCGGCAGAAGGAAATGAACCAAAAAAGATGTCTCGCCAGCTATGCAAGGAAGGCCTTGGCGCATGCAGTGTCGTTCCTTTCTTTTCACGAAAAAGTTTCCTTTTTAAAATTAATATTTTTAATCTTCGAGATGCCCAATTTTAATTGGTCTCCAAAACTAATACTCATATGATAAATTTACCATAATTTTATATATCAGTGATAAATTCATCTTCCATTAATTTCAGTTAAATTTTATTGTTGATCATTTGTTTGACATCATTATAATAATTGTGGTTTTTCGTGATATTAGTCAAATTTAAAAGAAGTTAATGAAAAATAAATTTGTTCTTTAATAATAAATTATTATTAGTGTGCAAATTTGATTTTTTGTGTCATTGACCCAATATTATATTTTCTTGGAAGAAGATTGTGCTGGCTAGCTTATCCCAATTTGCCTTCATTTGCCCGCGTTGATCATCGCAATAGGGGTTGCCTCCATCAAAAGGCATTCTCGGGAGAAAGTTGTCATCGCATCATCATCCATATCTCGTGAAGTCTTCCTCATATTAAAAAAAGGAAGAAAATAGAAAAAAGCATCTCCGGTGTGGAAACGTGTAAACAAAAATTTACACGAACGGATTCATCTCCGGTATGTACTCTGTACGCCGACGGCGCGTGTACGACCGCACGCTGTGATTACTACTGACGAATACCCTCCCCAAGTATAGGACCGGCCCATGGGCTCAAGCACCGTCGGCTACGGGCCGAGCGAAAAATCGAATTTGAGAAGTGAGCTTTGGGCAAGGTGGGCCTGTGCTTGTAGGGCTGGAGCCCATGGAGGCTCGAACGGCTGGAGCTCCGGGCGATCCCACGTTGCCGGCCATATCCTGTCGATCTGTCGCGGCTGCTACATCGGAGGACAGGCGGGACCATCCGCACTCGGCTCCAGCGTTTCTTGTCCCATTTCGCAAAGATCACAACCCCACCTCTTAGTTCCACGAGCTTTGGCCCACCATGTCCCTGTCTTTCCGGCCATTGCTAGACCGGAGACGTCGAGCGGAATGGAATCACGACTCCGAGTCCGGTTCACGATAGGGAGTAGTCTCGCGGTGGAGTCGCTTGATGCTCTTTGCTCCTTGATATCCATTCATCCATCCATTCAAACAACAGAAGATATCCCCCTGGCTTCGGAGAGGTGTGCGAGTACTGCGACTCCGTCCGTTACAAAAGTCGGGTTAGAAACCATCGATCGACAGGATGATTTAATATACATATCTATCTGGGTACTTTCTTGAGTACTCTTTTTTGGAGCAAACGAGAGTAGTTTCATCAATCCCTTAATTGTTTATCTATGCCCCTTTTTCAGGGTTTTTCAACATGCTGTATCTTTTTGCTGACACTCGCGCCCCGCCTCCACAAACACAACTCCTGAAGACCCGCTCAAAGCCCCTCCCGATCCTGCGTGGGGTTTGCCCTGGTTGTTCGTCCATTTTCAATTATGATGGTGTGCCAGGTTGATGAATCCCTTTCTGAACCTGCATTTTATATTGGTAAAGATGGTAAAGATGCAAAAGCGAGCGGCTGGTTCATCCTCCTGTTGGTCAACAACGACAGCTGCAGCCCAAGCATTTGAATCGGGAAACACGACCCCGCATTTACTTCCCCATGTTTCCACATCCAATTGCATTTACTCAGAGAGAGAGAGAGAGAGAGAGACTTCACGTTCAAGAAACCCAACAACAACGTAGGAAGAGAAGAACACCGGACCAGGTTTTTATGGCTGATGTGGTGGACAGGATTGTGGCGTGTTTCTGAATATGGACACTGCATTTTGTCTCCGCAGAAGCCTTTATTTTAGTGCCTTGAGTTATGCTAGAGATGGGAAGGTCGATTTACGAAATCAATATACGGAATAACATGACAGATTTTGAATAGATATGAAAAGGAGCGCGATCTACTCATGCATCAAGCAAGGGTTACTTCATCAGCTTGCAAGCTAGACTTTTGTGCGTGGCAAATGCATAGACACAGGTAAGCTAAAAATTATCTTATTCGTAGAACCAACTTCAAAGCTCCATAAAAACAGGGGTTAATATGTCAAAAAATCCCAAATTGATACATACGTAACAAATTTATCTAAAACTAATTTTTAATCATTAAAAACCCAAAATCGGTATACTTATAATAATTTACCCTATGTTAGTTTCCGATATATTTTACCGTCAAATTGCTGAGTTATATGACACATGACGGTTGATGAGAGCATTAGTTTGAGGTTTTACCCTGTGAAATGAATCTAATTTAATGGAAATTAACGGAGGGTAAAATTGTCACAAACATATTAGTTTTGGGTTTTTAGTAGTTAAAAAATTAGTTTCAAATAAATTTGTCACAAGTACCTAGTTTAGGGTTTTTGGTAGTCAAAAAATTAATTTTGATAAATTTATCATAAAAGTATCAGTTTGGATTTTTCGTGATAATCCTGTAAACAAAAAGAAAGGAGTCCACTCGTGGGACAATCCCATCCGCCTTGAATTGGCTATTCATATTAAAATGGGAAGCAAGTCTTTCTATAAATATTCGCTTGATCAATGTTTCTAGCTTATCGCCTCTCTCTCTCTCTCTCTCTAAGAAACACCATTGTCATCCCATTCGTTGAGATGGGTAGGAGGAGATTAGGTTACATTGCAGGCTTCTCACTTCTAATTTTGACATTGGTTGTTTGTGAAGCTCAAGCATCCAGAAACATTCAAGACGTCAGGCTGAAGACAAAGCATCCCAAGCAGAAGTCATTCTCACCTCATCGCTTCACTGGGTTCCTTCCAAGGGGAACTCCAGTCCCACCCTCTGGTCCTTCAAAGGAGCACAACTCCCTCGGCCCACAGAAGCTGACGACCTACTTCTCGCCATGAACCCAACGGCGGATGCCGGTTCGTAGGGATCATCATCCCTCTGTACACTACATTTACAATGCAAGAGAGATCAAGGGCTACACGTGTTAGTCCGAGCTGCGCCTCTCTCTCTCTCGTTGATCTTCGTCCCTTTCATGGTGAAAAAGGACTTGATTTTTCTCTTTTCTTTTAATATGCAGCACACGAACTTTTCAACACGTGCTGTGGAAACATATATACCTTAGATGACCAGCAATGTTTGTCCACAAAGAGGTGGACATAAAACGCCGCTATACAGCTGCGCAAAAACTCCCTTTTCATTTTTATTGTCTCAAAATAAACATCTTATTGACCATGTTCATTAAGGTGTTCAAGTTCTTATGGTAATTGAAGCATATATGGAGATATGATCTTTCCCTTAACAAGCTTTGTGTTTTGAAAAGACCTATCTCACCAGTTCATAGTTGGCCGAATGTAACTTCGCCATATATATGGGACTTCAGCTAAGCTCCAAGCTACATCTTCAGATATCATCATGCATACGAAAGTCGAGCTGAACGAAGAAACTCAGTCTGGCCTTGGAACGTGTACAGGGTTCTTCTCAGTTTACATAAGTAGGATGTTTCGTGCACGTTGGAAATTCAGAGATTGTCGTAATAAAAATGACCACGACGAAACAAAGAAGGATGGATTTCTTCTTCGGTTCTACCGGTCCACGCGACGTGTTTTGGAAATAAGCAGAACCCTAATCTCCCTTAAGTAATGCTATTCGATATGCTGCGAAGTGCATGTTTTCATTAGATCCAACTTGCAATTGAGATGTTCTTGATAGGCTTATTTTGTGTTACGAGTTTTCTTGATAGGCCTCCCAAGGATGATTACGTTATCTGTTTTCAAGGTTTTCTTTTCGGAATTCTTATTCTGTATAAAGTTGTGTCGCTACTAGTTGTTGTATGTTGACACAAACCATCATATTAGCAATATTGATGTACAACCCCCTCCGTGCTGCCCACCGAAAACCATGTACATAAACACATGCAACCTCGACTTATACTCTCTCCTTTTCTTTTAAACTTCAGAAATTATTCTTTCTGCCTAAACATTTTTGTCGACAATGAAAAAAATTTAAAATTGATTTTCGTAATTGAAGAAATTATTTTTCGGATTATTGATCTTTCATGAAACAAATGCAAATTATCTCTATTTCCATTGGCTTGATGAGGAGGTGGAAGGAGTTGATAGATCAATACTTGCTTCAATTTCGCAACTATCGCAAAGATTATTTTGGATACGAGGAAGATATTCTTTGTAATCCACTCGGTCTACCGGGTGCTTATATTAGAAGGGCAAATTGTTGTCAAAATCCATACAATGATTTGGTGCTAATATTAGGGTTCTAAGGATAATATACTTGAAATATCAGTCGCTAGTTCAATTTTACACTAATTATTTTGATTCCTTTCATCTATCCTCTCATATTAGGCTTATCATCAAATATATCTATTCAGAGTGTCATGACCTTTAAGGATAATACCACAAAAAAATCCAAACTAGTACATATGTAACAAATTTATCATAAATTAATTTTTTGACTACCAAAAACCTCAAATTGATGCACATATGACAAATTTTTACCATAAATTAATTTTTTTGACTACCAAAAACATCAAAGACCCTATATTGGTACATTTTGACAAATTTACCTTATGTTAATTTCCATTAAATTACAATAAATTGATATATTTATAATAAACGGAGACTAAAACCTCAAACAAGTATACATGTCAATTGTCAAGAATTATCTAACTCAACAATTTAACAGTAAAATTTAATAGAGACTAATGATAAGTAAATTTATTATAATATACTAATTTGGAGTTCTTCTTTATATTAACTCTAACTTCTACAAATGAAAATAACAAAATGGTGACTCCAATTCCTAAATTGGAAAGCCCAACAATCCATTGAACTTGTGTCTACTTGGGGATTTAGAGATAATCCTTACCTAACTTTCGATTTTCAATTTACGTTTTTTTTGTTCAGAAAAATGTACTTTACGCCACCTCAATTCAAACGGGAAAAAAAATGTACTTTATGTCGCCTCAATACAAAATCCTACAGTTTATATTTCGAGGTTTCGAAATAACCTACATTATATTACTTCCTTTATTTTCTATAGTCTCTTGGACTCCAAAACTTCAAAGCACTAGTTGTATGTTTTTCAAAGTATATTTTTAAAAAGCAGATGACGTAACGGCCAAACTGATTTGCAACAAGATTTGACCTTGAGGCACCGAGATTACTTAATTTTCTCTAAGTCAAGCATTGTTTGAATTTCGCATTTGAATCTTGCACACTGTCACACATCGATTGTTATTTGTCAGAAAGTTCAGTTCAAAAAATTTAAGCTTTCAAGTAACGGACTTGTAACATGTACAAATATCATGCTTATTGATACTTTCTTTCATGCGTAACTGGAGCATTACACAGCTACTCATACTTCCATGCTTCAGTTTGTCTGTTTCAATACAGCATCGCCATGAAGTCTGAATTCTTCGTGCGCTTGTTTTTCTTTGCCGTTGTTCAAATTCGTGTGCATTCTTCACAGAATTTTATTCTTTTTTGGCTTGTGGAAGGGGATGTTAGAGACATCCCGATTGCTTATTTACGAAACTCATCTGATCTTATATTTGTATAATCTCTCCTTTTACTAAACCAAAACAATTGTCTAAAGATGATTCTCAAATTAGAATTGCGCCAGAAATGAAGGGGATATGACTGTAAAGTCGCACTAACCTGCGAGAAACGGGTCCTATCAATGAATCCATCCGACGTCCAGACTTCTGATGGCTCCAAAATGTCAGAGTCTATTGACTTAGAGAGAAACGACTCCATGTCGAATCTCGTTGAAACTCTGTTTGGCAAGGTTGTCAAAACAACCGGTCACTAGCTCTTTTTTGACTTTGTGAAAGCTCTCTCCAATGTTTACAGAGTAGGCACAAGATGTGCGGGCATAATTTATTAGAAATTTCATCTGATAAAGTAGAGCATCTACATGATTGTCAAGTTTGGTAAACCTAAAAAAGGTCAGGCTGGGCCGATGAACTACACGAAGACAATGACGTAGGATTGGATCAGATCCACCAAAAAGAACAAAATAGAAAGAGAAGAAAAAGAGGGCCTTGTCATGAACATTTAGACTTTTGTTTTAGCGCCCTTTGGGAGGGGGGACGGGGGGCGAGGACTTCTCTTACTAACATTACCGACACAGCAAGCACAAGCTGAACCACTCTCTATTCAATTGTACGATCTCAAAACTCAGGCAAATAATTTACTGAAATCTCGGGCAGGATGAAGATTGGATTTACAAAGACAGCCAAAATTTTTGCTCAAAAGATATAACCCGCAAGTTGGCTGATTTCTCAACTGATACTCTCTACATGTAGATCAAGGCAAAGTTAAAAAGAAGAAAGATCCACTGACAAGGAGCAAAAAGCTTTTTTGCTGCCTCGCAGTTGATATTATATACACTACAATTCATCATACATCTATAAATTGGGCAACACCCAAGAATAAATATAAGTAAATAAAGAACAAGAGGGTAAAAAAAAGAGGGAGAGGGTTGCGACGGGCGTCAAAAATTGTGGAAGTTAGGTCACTCGAAAAGGGAAAAGAAAAGATGTCTACTTCCCTTCATACCGACAATGCCGTGGCCTTTGAACCATGACACGACGGATTCGAACTCATTTGGCAGTTCCATTGGTGCAACATGGGCAACTTCAAGATGTTGGTGTCATGGATCCTTCAGATCTACGAGCGGCCTGACTAGAAGACGAGGACCTCTCTGACACACGGACATTGTACTTTTCATAGACCTTCTCACGATTCTCTGACCACCAAGTCTCCGCCTGATGCTCCCCAAATCTTCTCCGGCTGCAAATGCACTCAAATTTATTGCCACAAACGTGGAAGACATATGAGCCAAACAGGCACATTATCAAAACAAGAACAAAACTGCAATGCCAAATGTTGCATTTTTATTAGATAAATTCTGCACTTCCATCAAGTGATATAAGTGTCACTATGTAGAATAGACATGTCCCAGGTTCCTGTTTTCTATAGGAAAAAGTCAATCCAGAAATAAAGCACAATGCCCACAGGACATGGTGCCTACATGAAATGATGCATTTCAGGAGGCATGCTGCACTTTCCTCAAAAAAAAAAATACGAGATGGTTATAGTGAAAAAAAGTACCCGCAGCTGACCCTGTTACTGCAGCCATTAATAGACAGGTCAAGTAGTATAGGTAGGTACAAAGAAAAAGTGCCAATCAAACAAAGAAAATATATTCATTTTGGTTAATGAAAATAATAAACTTATACAGAAACTCGGACAGGATGAATGAGAACACAATCTTATGATTCATCAAAGCATCTCCTGGCTCAGGATCATCTCAAAGATCAACTGATCAAACCAATTTAATAATTAAATAAAGAGAGAAAGAAATCAGCTCATTACCTGAACCGCACTCTCTTAAGATCTCTAGTTCCATCACGCAAGGCCACTAGGGTTATATACACACCGGGCTCATACTGTTCAATCCATTCAGCCTCAACTTGAACAACGTCACCAGTCAATGCAGAGTTCCTGGAACCAATCCCATTCTCTCCGCTTTGTGAGGGCCGAGACTCTCCACTATGGACCACCTCTGTGCCATTACCGTTAGTTGCCTGATTTCCTTGTTCGCCATTAGAAAGTCTGACATCACGGTGATCATCTGTCTTACTGGAGGTCAGAGGGCTCTGATTCTGTTGGTGCATATTGGTTTCACTGGCTGGAAATAGATTTCCAGGAGATCGACTAAGATTTTGAATTCCAGTGGCTAAAGCAGAATCATTTGCTGCAGATGAACCCATGAAAGAGGAGCTAAATGAATCTGCTCTGGAATGACATTCGCTATTTGCATCAGGACGGCAAATGCCATTAAACTCCAATCCATTTGGCATGCATGTCTGTATCACACTCTCCGCATCATAGACCCCTGGTGGAAGTCGTTCAGCCATTTCCTTCAGCTGACAAAAGGAGACAATTCTTAATAACTGTAAGTCAGAAAGTGAAAACTTAAAACTAAGGCCATTGCTGAGGAAGAAAAGGAAGCAGAATTTGCAGCACATGGACATGAATGAAACAAAGAGTTACATAATTGAAAGAGGGGCTAAAATAAAGTTTCAAGATTCAAGATCATACATAGCCATTGTTATTGAGAAATTTCTGCAGGACTTTACAAGAAAATTTCTCTATCAGAATATCATTAGATCCTGTTGTCATAACAAATTTGTTTCTAAAGGAGTGGAGGTGGTGCCAAACTATGGACATGCAATGCAGAGATGAGAAAGAAACCTGTGCTGTGAGCGACTTAATAACTTCTTTTGCAGCTCTAGATTTAGCTGATTCTTCTGAAGCCAGTGACATTGCTTCTTGGGCTTTCTTAGTTGATCTTTGCAGCTCTAACTCCTGATGTTCACATCTTTGTCTGAGACTCTCAACCTAAATAGATCCACTAGAGCTGTGAGACTCCTAGTTTCTTTCTAAGATATTTATCCAAGGACATAACGATAAGGAGTTGACATACCTGAGCACGCAACTTAAGAACTTCTTGGTTTAAAAGCTCATTTGTCTTCTTTAGACTGTCTGTTATGCTTTTGGAGAAGGATAGTCCTGATGTTGTCGGAACAGGTGTAGCAGAACGAGGTGGACTGGGCCTTCTAGAGAAAGGTGACACCGACCTAGAACTAACTCCAGATGGAGTATGAACTGGTTTTGGAGCAGAGCGTCGCAGTTCAGTTGCTGTAGACAAAACAGCATCTCTTAGCTGCAAAAATGGGGGAGCTTGTGAGGAATGAACCAAGGAAAAGGTGTCAGCCTTTCTTCCTTGTTTAGCAGCTTTACTGTCCAACTGCTTAATCAAGTCCATATTAGAAGGCATGCTTGCCTTTGACGACCTTAAATCAGCCTTGTCTAATCGGTCCTTGTTATCACCCGATAAGCGAGGCACAGAGTTCCTTCTATTATTGACACTGCCTTCCAAAACCTTACTCAGCTTAGCATAACATGAATCACACACGCGATATGGTTTGTTAGGATTGGGCGCCAAGGCTGCTCTTAAAGCTTTTCTAGAACTGCATGAATGGCAATGCACAAGCCCACAATTATAGCAATTGTGCCTTTTTCGAGTAAATCCAAAAGCCTGCCTACAAGCAGCACACTGAGACTGCTCAGCACCAGAAACCCATTTGTGGAGACATATAGCTGCTGTATAGTTTGAACCACAAGATATATACTTCACATGCCTGTCCTTCAAAGCTTCAACTAGAGTTGGTGTTTTCCGATCCTCGAGATCTCCATGGCCCAACCTCCCATTGGCACCCTTGCCCCATGTATAAACTTCATTCCTCGCTGTTAATACAGCCACATGGTATGAACCACAGGCAATTTCTTCAACAGTTTCCCCAAGGAGTTTGTCCTCTACTAAGCTTGGTACCTTCCCATCAGACTGAGGATTCCCAAGCTGACCACAAACGGTACTCCCCATGGTGAAAACATGCCCTGATGTAGTTAACCCCACAGTAATACTATGCCCGCAAGCAATTTTTGAAAGTTGTAGTCTATAAGAGCCGGCACGCAAGTGGGTTTAAGCCGTGGCTCCTTGTCTCCTTGTCCTAGGCGACTTTTATCTCCATCGCCCCAAGTGAATAATTTCCCTGAAGAAACAGCCGCACTAGACTGTGTGACGATAACCTCCACAACAGCAGCAGTATGCCACACCCCACATGCAACAGCAATTGTCCTCAACCCTAGAAGAGATTCTACTTCTTTAGGATACATAACATTTTCCCTGTCCCCGTGACCCAAAGCACCGAAAGTTCCATCACCAAAGGTAAAAAGCTGTCCACTTGATGTTATCAGTGTGGTGTGCCAGGGCCCACAAGTTACTGAAGCAATTTGAAGTCCCTCAAGAGGACCAGAAACCCTTTTGGGTATCCAGTGGCTAACATCTGTACCATGACCAAGAAGCCCAGCATTATGTGTGCCATCGCCCCACGTATAAAGTTCCCCAGTCGCTGTCACAGCACAGCTGTGGAACTCACCACAGGCAACAAAGTCAACATTTGCAAAAGCCAGAGACTCAACTAAACGAGGATGTGTCACATCCCTCCCAACGCCATGGCCAAGCCGGCCCCCTGATTCTTCACCCCATGTAAACAATTCACCTTGCCTCGTAACCAAAGCAGCATGTCGAACACCACAAGCTATGTGATGTACATCCAGAACCACATTAGATTCTAAAGGCCGGGGCACAAGAACATCTGCTCTCGTTGTCACAAAACTAGAATTTTTACTGGCATCCACCCTGACAATGCTGTCACATATCACCTCACCCCAAATGTACACATCACCTAAAGCATCACAATCATCGGGTGCAGAGCCATGACTTGACGTGCTGGGTGCACTAGAAACACTAACTCGAAAGACATCTGAACTAGATCCTTTTGCTTGCATGTTTGTGTTTTCTGATGCTACATGTGATCGGTCAAAATGGAAGGAATTCTCAGTATGGAAAGTCTTTGGAGAAGAATTTGGATTTGAACTCAAAGAAATATCAGGAGAACTGATATCTCGTGTAGCACTGGCAGAACTGTCACTCTGACTATTTGATGTCAAATCTCTATTGTCCTGAAATAGTTAAGAGCAAAAAATATGTCATTGACAAAAAACATTGACAACCACTTGTGCATTAAAGCAGACTTCCAACCAAAGACAACCACTTATGTCTTACAGCAGACAAAAATACCCATCAACATGGCAACACCACTTATCCCACATGCAATTAATCCATGTTCTTCGCAATGTAATAAATATTATATACCTATCACCAGATGTTGGATAAAAACATTACTAGCTCTCGCTGATGAGCATATTTATAGTTTACATAACCATTGGCCAAAGCAGGAAAGATTTTATGGAATGGGGACATTCAAAAGAATTTCTAGATAGGAGGAATTACGTCAAGATAGAGACTGCCGTCACCCCATCCATCAATTTTTGAGCGTCCTCCCTGACCAGTGGAGATCAGTGTTTTGAGGCCTGCAATCCACACCTCAGCCTCAACTTTTTCCTTGCAGATCTGGAGAAAATTTAAATCTCACACGCATAAAGCAAAAACAAAACTCGCTTCAAATCAGAAATAAAGAAAAGCTCTTTGCATCTTAGTGAAAATCTCAAGTTTCTGTCACTAACCAGATCAAGCGACCGTTTCCCGTTTTTGTAAATAAGAGAGAAGGACAGATAGTCCTTCTCTGGTCGCAGATAACGTTGAAATACAGCCTGACATAGACAGAATAAGTAAAAGACTTTAATGGTAGTATAAATGGTAAGTGCATTTAGTCAAGGCAACACTATCTTTCCCTGAATAAAATGTCGAACATAATTATCAGGGAGAGAATAAAATGTTATCAAAAGCAAGAAATGGAATCTCACAGTTCTCTGTCCAGGAATAATTCTTGAGACAGATGCTAATTTCAAACTTTTTTCACCGCTACTTGATATCCAGATCAATGATGATTCATCCTGAAATTCACAGTAGAGCATTGGGCAAGTTAGTAGCATAACACTATTAGTGAGGAAACATAGCACTGAGGTACTGACTAATAGTGTCACTAGAAAACGCTTGTTCAGTTTATTTATATTCTGTCTGAAAATGGTTTTCCAAGATTAAAATCTTCCAAGTTTTAATGTACAGGAACGAAATGATGCTTAAAATGCATAGACTAGAGTAAGCTTTGTGAGAAATCTTCAGATGAAAGCAAGATTAATTTTAAAATCTTCAAAAAAAAAAAAAAAGGGACAGAATAAACCCAACCAGAATTATCTATAAGCATGGGAGATTTTCAAAATCTACCAGGCAAAAAGAATAAGACAGACTGCTAGGGAATGCTTACCCAACTTAGATTTTATTGTTCCAAATAATGTTATGAAATCCATCAGACTGACTGCTAGAGGACAGCAATTACATGTAACATTATTATCTCGGAAAGAATAAAATCCTCAAGTTTCAGTTAACAATACAGTCAATTTATCCACATAAATGACTGCATGTATCAATTTTTAGACTCTTCCTCTCTGCAGCAAAGGAAAACCGATAAAGGAGCAATGTATTATTCAATGACGTAAATCACCCATGCATTTCATGGAAGGAAGACCAGATTCATTTGTATGAAACTTTCTCCCATGGGTCTCTCTGGATAACTGATGCGTTTGTAAAATAGCATCATCCGAATAATTTATTAAAAGCTTACAATGGACTACACTAATAGATTTATTGGTAACACTCACATTAGATAGTCTGAATGAGCAGAATTTAGGCTTTCCTTTTCGACCATACTTCAGCAGTTGAGTACCTTTTTTCAAAGCAATCAATGCCTGCAAAAGGGTAGGAGCGCCATTTATGCTTGAGCAAGAGAGAATAATAAAGCAGTTGGAAGGAGAACTGGAAAAGCTAGTTGGGTTTAAGGCGGAACATTCATATGGCTTCATCCATGTCTAGCAGACAATCACTGAACAAGCTTCAAGATAGACAGCAGGTTAGGTTTCCTAGTACAAAGGAACATTTTCCCTTATCCAACTATTGTCTTCATAAATATAATGGCATGGAGAGCTTGATGCATCCAAAGACTAATAATATGACCCAATAATAATTTACAACATTAAAGTAAAACAAGCATAATGGTTGTACTTCTGCAGCTTTCCCATAACCCAATCATGATCAATATGCTCGCATAAATCTATTGGAATTAAATTGCCTGTATGAACTAACGGACTCAAGGACAGCACTATGCCGTTTGTAGTACTTATGCACTATTGTTTATGGAAGTGCATGTACCTTTATATGTTGCCATCCCTCAACTTAGATTTTGCAAAACTTTTTATCTAGCCGTTCCAAACTTAAGCTTCCATGTCTGCCCCAACCCATATGAATCATTGGTTAATTATGACATAGGTTGTTCTTGAGTATCTTATTTAACCACCCACTATTGATTGAAGCATATTAAAAAAAAAAATATCCTAGATAATGCACTATACTTCCTAATTTCCTAGCCAACTACCTTTAAGGAAAGAAGCTTCTGTAAACCTGACTGTTTATTACTCTGTTTCTAAAAATCTCTCTCCAACGAGTTTGGTAAAGGCCACATTATCTTCCATCACAAGCATTTGTGATGAAAACTTAGATCGAGCATAACAATTGAAAAGGCTATGGGAGAGTGAAGATCCATGAACTATTGCAGTAGGACCAGGACTTCGATCCCACTCGTGATCCTAGTGCATGAGTCCACTGCAAATTAAGGATTTATCAGAGACCAACAGAAGTAGCAAAGGGTAAACCCTCCTTGTCCGCTGTTAATTGGCTCTCAGCCAAGCACTCGAACACACAAAATCCTTTGTTGAAACCCATTCATCTCTTCCAGTGGCCATAGTTGAAGTGTTACAATACAGACTAGCAGCAAGCATATACAAGGCTTTGTCTAGACAGCATGAAGGCACCAATATATTTGCTCCAAGCTTCCACAGAAGAAGGCAGAAAAACTTTGAGACTCCTTGCAGCTCACCACCCGCCATCCAAACCGCCCTCCCAAAGAAAAAAAAGAAATGACTCAAGCCCTTTTTTATCAAAATAAAAGAGAATAATATGTTGATTACAAGTTTCGAGCAAGAAGAACATAAGTCATTCTCCTTCAATATCTCACTAGGTCTACAGTCATAACCACACTAGAATATTCCATTCCCCTATCTTCCAATTCATCGATATTTGGAGCAGCTGCTCCAGTCAATGATCAGAGAAGATATTCACCTCTCACAGATACTAGATTCTACTTAATACAATCTGTATTTCTGTAGTCTTTCTGGACTGAGGACCACAGTAAGTCCAGAGCTTGCAAAGCATGTCCAAAATTAAACGAAATCTACCAGCCCAAAGCCTCAAATTTGTAATCGGCTACATATCGTCTCAACAAGAACAACGAGGGAAAAAGATTGCCAACTCGACGCACGCCCCAGCATATCTCACAGAGAGAGAGAGAGAGAGAGAGAGAGAGGACCTGCTCAACGTCGCGGTCGGCATTCCCGTAGCTAACAAGATCTGCCATTCCATGTATGAGTTTCACCGGAAATCCACCGCCCTCTCCGATCTCTCACCGGACGCCCGGACATCATATACCTCTCGACGACGTCAACACTACCATCAACGACCCCTCTCTTCACACCACCACCACCAATGCAATATTTATCTCCCCCACTTTCGGCAGGCACCGAAACGGAGAACACCAGAGAGCTCTCGCTCAGCACCCCGACAGAGAGATCTGCGCCTCTCTCCCGAGAAATCGAACAACCTCAACCTCTCCCAAAGTCAATAAACGATCACAGCCCGGACTTCGCGGGCACTCGCTTCCGAATGCGAGTACGGCCCCGGGCTCAGCACCGGTCGCCGGAGAATCCACCGTCCGCGGGCGCCGAGATCGCCGGGATTGATTCGAGCTCCGGCGCCGGAGAACGCGACGGAGGCGGAGGGGCACAGAGAGAGAGAGAAAGAAAGAGAGACGAGTTTTTCAAAGACTGTAAAAGGAAGTACAAGTGGTCAAAGAAAGAAAAAAGCGAGAGAAAATCGGGAAAAGTATGCGAGAGATGAAATCGCTTCTGCTAGATTTCCGAGAAAGAGCAAAAATAAAGCAAAAAAATAAAAATAAAGGGAAAAAGAAAAAAAGGAAAAGGAAAATTAATAAATAATTCCCATCTAGAAGACATTTCCCGGCCACGGTCTCCAACCAAATCAACGATTCATTAAGAAAATGGGAAACAATTTAGGCTTAACTGGCTTCACGAAAAGTAATTTAATTTAGTAAGTATATTTTTTTAAATGATAATATGTATTTTTGAAATAATTAATTATTAATAATTTATTTTTAAATACTCTAATTGAAAATCAATACATTCATTTATCTTTATAAGTGATTATTATTTAAAAAATGTTTTTTAAATCACTCAATTTTTTGTGATAAGACTAGGAGCATTGAGTTTTCCGACAAAAAAAAACATAGAGAATTTCCTTTTTAATATATGTATTTTTAATCTTGCAATGTAATAAAGAGGGTGCGTACGTTTGGTGTTAATGGGGGCACGTCGTGACTCGGGAGGGCCCGTGTTCGGGGAAGCCCAGGACACAAACCCAGTCGTGAAAGGTGCCACTGTCCCTTCGAAATGACGCCTCTGCCCCTACTCCCCCCCACGCCCGCGTGGACCTGACGTGCTCGTCAGAGCAGCAGCGGCGGGCCGGAGGGAGGTGGTGTACTTGCGCCCCCTGCACCGGCGTACACCGTAATCCAATCTCTCCCTTCCCGTCCTTGTCCTCATCGCAATTTGATAAACATATTTATCCAAAGTCAAATACCATTAAAATTCCCGAACCGCTGCGTCATCGCCGTTATTTGTTCCGAACCAATTTTCTTATAATTTCAAATTTATATGTTCATGTCGTACCCATTCAACTTCACTTTTCGTGTCACGAAAAGGTGAAGTATTTTGATAGATCTTAGTGCATTTTTATTAATTCGATTTAAATTTTTAAGTTCATCAATTCAATCATGAACATTTATTATTTTTTGTTAATTGAGTATATTCGATCAATTTTGTCAATAAATTATTAACGTGGACACGTGATATATTGATAATTTTATGATAATATTTTTTTCTATATATTTTTTTATTTCTTCTTCCTTTTTCTAATCGCTAGGCCGGCTGGCCTCGTCTAGGTGAGATTAGCTCATCTAAGCATGCCCATTGAGCGGCTAAGAAGAAAGATAAAATAAAAAACAGAAGATTCTTTTAAATAATTAAAGATATTTAATTTTGTCCACATCGAACTAGCCACGTCACATATAAAGGTCGATATCCATATTAACAAATTTTAGTTAAAATTGATTAAATTGACTTAATCAGTAACGTATAAAAATGTTTATGACTAAATTAATAAAAGTGCAATAAATTTAAGATATTTTTGAATAATTTTCGCTTTCAATAGCAAAATTAGCAAATTTCAACATATTTCTCAAACTAAGATTTTGATGATTTTTGGTTTTCTTTTCTTTACATAAAAAAGTTAATTTGCGGTAAACATGATGCTGGCATATACAGAAATTAGTTTAGATTAATTATAGCATGTTCCGTGACATGAAAATAAAATTAGAGTAAATGTGTCACGAATAGAACTCTTTGAGATTTGATAATAGAAACCTGAATGTGATGTTTTGGGATGGAAGAAGTTCGGATCTCGTGCAGGGGCGTGCAGTACGTGGTGGTCCGATGATCCTGAGGCGCCCAGTCATCAAATTCACGGCCGTCGGGATGGAGCGGGAGACATGGGAATGTGACGGGATTTTGGTTTTTGGGTTTTTATTGCGAGTTCCGGGAGAGAGAGAGAGAGGCCCACGTTGGTGGGGCGACCCAAGACAAAAAGTCTCACGTTGTTGTTGGGCGATTCGTAATTTGCATCGAAAGACAAAAGAAAAAATTGAAAGCAAGAGCGGGGGGGTCAATCGAGGCGAAGAATGTCGCTTTAAGACGCAGCACCCCCGGCATTCATGCGTCCCACCCCAGCCCGTCGTCGCTCTTTCATTCCTTCGAATCGTCTCCAAGAGCATGGAACCATGGGCATTCATCGACCTCATCCTGATTCCTAAGTCCCTGTGTGTGTGTGTGTGTCGAGGAATCGCGAACCGCACCGGTTCATCGGACGGAACCGAGCGTCGGGGTTTGATGTCGGAATTTCTCCGTCGAGCTTGTGCTCCGAGGGAAGGGAGCCGCTTGCCCCCCGGCTCGAGTGGGCCTAGTCGGGCTTAACGGGCCATCTTATCCACGAGCAAAGCCAGCCACGACGGGCCGGGCCTCGATCTCGCATCACGGGACGCCGCCATTGGGCCCGAGTCAGTTTAGCGCCTCGGACGACCGTCCTTACGGTGCGGCCTCCCGCACCGGATCCCCAATTATAATCCCTCGCGGCTGGCTCGCTCCCCAGCTCGGGAAATCGAAGGGGTGGAGGATCATGAGGGAGCGAAAAATCGCAGCGACAGCATTTCCCCTCAGAAGCTGAGCGACCTAGGGTTTTAACTTAAAGCCCAATCCCAGAGCTCGAGCGAGCGAGATCTCTATCTCCCCTCTTCCCCTCTCTCTCTCTCTCTCTCTCTCTCTCTCTTCCCTTCGATTTCCTCTCCGTTCGTCCGTCGCGGATTCCTCTCCGGCCCCTCTCCGTCGACGTCCGCCCGCTCTATTTAAGCTTTTTTCGCTGCTGAGATTCGGAGGATGGGGGACGGTTTCTGGAATCGGCAGCAGCCCGTGGTTCCTTCTCCTGGACTGCTCAAGCGGCCTCGCCTCGATTACGGTAACCCCCTCCAGTCCCCCGCGGGTTTCTCTTGCTGTGTTTGCTTTTGTCCGTTTAGGGATCTTTTTTCGAGCTTTCCTCGCGCGTGGCTGTGCCCAATTGAATGTTTGCGATTTTGGGGAATGCCGTGTTTTCTTGTATTAGTCCATTGGCCCTTGCGAAATTTTGCTCTACGCTGTGTAGTCTCCGGACTTTCCATGTTGTTCGCCTGGAACTTGGTCTTGCTTGTGTTTCTTGATTGTTTGCGAGCGGCGGTTCTTTCTGGAGTCCAGGCGGTGAAATAAACTCGATGGGCATTGCAAAAGGTGGTCAATTTGTGAGTGGAAAGGCAGCGGTTTGTAGTATTTCGTCTTCTTATGTTGGGTTAGCTTCTCATAGCCAATTTGTGCTCTGGATCTGTCGCGGTAAAACAACTGAAATAGTGAAGTGCGCAGTGATTTGGCAGCGTTTTACATGCATAGCTATGAAAGCCGTGCAACCTTCATGAGTATTTTAGGCGTGTAAGTTTGCGCTAGAACTGTAGGTGATTGGCCATATTATGAATGGGTACAATGCACATCACCCCATACCATCAATTTCATCTGTGTGGTAGTTTTTTTTCCTTAGAAATTCCATGCTTGCTGTTTGATTTATTTTCACTGGACAAACCTTTGTGTAACTGTTTGAGGATCTTCAAGAGAGAGTAAGAGAGGAAATACTCAAAAGTTAACAAAAGATTACACTTGGTGGCTCTATTTATTGAGCACAAGGGATGCTAACAGTACCTTAATTTCCTTATTTATGACACCTACTACCTAGTGGCTAATATCCATATATATACTTCAATACTCTCCCTTAAGCTGGAGCATCCAGCTTGCTTATGACAGGTGCCAGTTTCTTTCATAGTCTTTAACCAAAGACTCATGTAAGTTGGACCTTACCCTAGATGAGGGATATGGATAACTGAACCAGATTTAAGACAGTAACTCGTACCTTAAATGTTAAACTGAATAATTTACATCAACAACTATTTTGACTTAGCTTTAAAGAAACAAACCGAGATCAGAAAATTGAAACCTTTTATCTTTCTCACACAACCAAAGTAAAACATGTGAGGACTGGACACTATCAATTGCGGCAACGTAGACTGTGTCACACTATGGCACTCGGAATTGGCTGCTCAATGGAGGTATGCTGGACTTCGATGACGCTTGTCGATAAAACTCGCAATCAAAAGTGAGTCTAGTGTTGGATAAATCTACATCAGGTGTTGAGATTTCAGAAGACCCAAAGTAGGTGATTCTGTTGAAGATGAGTTGCTGCTGGATAGGGCCCTTTTTCTTTGACTTTTTTTCCTTTAATAACTGAGAAATTTCTGTTAAGGAAACAAAGAGCACACAAACCAAAGCAAATTTGTGAAGCTTGACCAAAAAAGGGAAACATTAGAGGATAACGAAGGAGTTGAAGACAGCTGCTGTGATAGAAGACTTGATGGAACCCTGGAATGGAGAATAGGGCGACTTGGCCAGTGGTGGCCACTATCAAGACAGAGTTACAGAGCTCGACTTTGGACAATTTTACACTTTACAATCAACAAAGAAGAAAATAGATGAACAAAGAGCTTAGCACCAGAACTGGCCTCGATTGCCAAGGAACGATGTTGACTAAGATGGTGCAAGTCTTGAAAGGGACTGCATTTGAAGATGAGTAGGTGTGGCTGCTCTTGAGGGTGACAATTGAGTGAAGTGGGCAGGTGCTAAATGGATTTTTGACTTAAGGGAGGAAGAGGGACAAAGGATAGCTTGCTGCTATGGGTCTCAGCTTGTGACCAATGACAGCAAGGCACAACTCCCCCTAGCAATGAGCAAAGATTGGAAGGAAGTTTGATGGGTTGACAGAGAAGAAGATGCTGATGTTGCCGGCAATGGGAAGGGAAGAAAGAAGACAATGGTTTCAACAAAGACAATGATTGAGATGACGAAGCTCAGCAAAGACAATAGTTGGCTTGCTTGCTGACTTGACAGAGAAGATGACAAAAAAGCTTTTTTCCTGTTGTTGATTTAAGATTAATGGCAAGAAGAAAGATAAAACCAGGATTGTGATTGGGGTTGGATCATTCACCTATTGGGACAGTAGCTTCACTCCTAGAAAAGAAGAAATGAAATGCTGCTTTGTTTACAAGAAGGAGATTCAAATCTCCAATGTGATACCTCTCCTGGTGGCTTTGATACCATGACATATCCTAGGATCAAGAGAGAGGGAGAGAGAGAAAAAAACTCAAAAGCTACATAATTGAATAAAAGAGATATAAGATGGCTCTATTCATTGAGCATGAGAGAAACTAGCAAAACTGTGATTTTGTTATATTTGACGACCTACTATCTACTGACTAATAAACATAAATATATTTCAACGCTTGGGATGCTCTTACTGTCTCTGACTAATAAGGGTTTACCCTACCCTCTCCCATGCATTGTATCTCCTCTCCATCTTGGTCAAGTAATCATTAATGAAAGATGCATTGCTAGTTGATGAATTATGCCACTATGGTTGTTGGTCTGTTAGTATAATTGGTTGATTAGTGGGAATCTTGGACATTTTGATACCTTTTTCCGCTTGAAGTGTCAACACTATTGCATTTTTGTATGTACTTGAAAATCCTGAGATGGGTCTATAAGGATGGCTCATGCGGTTTCTTATCCAAAAATGAGAGAAACAGAGAAATACAAGAAAGTAAGACAAGTGATTTGTCCTTGAAGGAATTATGAAGGTGGATTAGTTCATTGATGGTAAAATATGTCCTTTTCAAATGTAGCTTGCATAACATCAATTAGGAATGGCAGTACAATCTGTATGTACTCTGACAGGTTCGATGATGACTTGCTAATCTCATGTGTTTGTTTTTTTTTTTTTTTCTTTGATTAAATTTTGAAACATCTGTTCACTGTCAAAGTTTAAAACATTTGAGTGGATCAAACAGGAACATTGGGGTAGCTTTGGATCCTGCATAATTTACCGTTGTTTCTTATGACACTTGTTATAATCACTAATAAATGACAAGCTGAGATTTATTGAAGACTGCGGTTCCCTTTTTATTTGGAAATTTACACTTTTCTACTATTCCTCATTCATTCTTGTTTGATGGTTTTTGTGACGAGTTGGTTTATTGTGACATGTTGTTGTGTATACCTCTAGTTGGTCATCAATGTCCTATGTCTTTAGTTTCAGCGCTAAATGAGCTAATATTCCATGGTAATTTGATTCAAGAAAATAAAAGCAACAACTACTTCACAGGTTGATCTAACTTCTATTTTGGCAAGCATAAGTGTGCATCTTTTAGGCATTCATCTAATGTGGTTGTGAATACCAAGTTTGTCACTCTTTTCCTCCAGTTTGAGTTTGCTTTGAAAACTCTGCTCGAAATTGTTCTTGTGGAAGATGCAGTATATCAAAGTATAAATGGGGGTAGTATGAACAAGAGAAGTTGGTATGCATGTTTATGCACATGCTCTTGCTTCAGTCGCATCTGTTCATCCACTTCAAGTGTTAGACTGAGCCACTTTGCACCTGACCATATCAGCTTGTTTCCTTAACCCCAGACTTTTAAAGTGCAGTTTGATGGTTGTTTGATTTGTAAACTAGATTTACAAATATGGTATTTTTTATTTTGTGATTATTTTATTTCCGTATGAGCAAACCAGAACTAAAATTGTTTTTGTGATCAGATATCCCTCCTCCAGGCATGCCTGCTGGTCCTGAGATGCAAAACTATCTTGCACGTGATGATGATCCTAATGGACCTCGGGCTGTGAAGGACACCAAGGCGATAGGATCAGCATATGACCGATATCTCCAGAGCTCGGTAAGCTTTCCTCTTTTGAACTTGTCATGGTTATGTATTTTTCTGGTTCATTTACACAGGGTTTGCTAAGGGCGTTATCTAAATACTTTTGAAGCAAATGTCTGCACATGCTCCTGGAGAAGCTAGTACATATGGCAGCGCTGGAATGGGACGAACAATTGGTGCTGGAATGCCAGGTGCTCCGGTTGCTGATCCTTCTATGATGAACCGTCCTGGGCCTCTTGCTCCGGAAATGGCACCAAATGGTCGAAATGCTGGTTTTGGTGGTCCACACCCAATGGAAGCCATGGGAAGGCCAGGCCGTGAAACGGTTCCTTTGCCTCCAGATGCTTCCAGCACTCTGTATGTTGAAGGACTTCCTCCTGACAGTACAAAGAGGGAGGTTGCTCGTATCCTTTTGATGTCTAACAACAATGGTTGTGGCGGGGAATATGTCGTGCTTTCCTGAAATTTTTAACCTAATTGGGAGTCAGTAAGAAGTCTCTATGCTTTTTCAAATTTCTTAACTCACCTTTAGATATATTTCGGCCTTTCGTTGGGTATAAAGAAGTGAGACTTGTGATTAAGGAGTCAAAGCATGTAAGCCCAACTTAACTTATTCAGTATTTCTTTATGTTTTCTGTGCTATTTCTGACCTTTTCTTGTGCTACTTTTGAACTTGCATTGCAGCGTGGTGGAGATCCTCTAATCCTTTGTTTTGTGGACTTTGTAAATCCAGCTTGTGCAGCCACTGCTTTGAGTGCCTTGCAAGGTGATAATCTACTTTTAACCTCTTCCACTGTTCCTTGGATAAAATAGGTAAAGAAAGGACACGAGACAAAGAGTAGAAAGGGACAGAAATTTGAGGAAACTAACATCTGGCATAGTCAGTGCTATTTTTTGTTTGTTAGGACATGACTCTCAGTTCGTTACTGAAGATTTCACTTTGCATTGATCTGTTCTTCCCTTCCCAACCACTGAAGTTTGGCTTTTGTTTGGTAGTGGTGTTGGGTAGAGGGACCATTTTTAGTATGATATTTGCTGTCCAAGGCTTTGGAAAGGTCAGTTTGGCATTTTTGTATGAATGGGGAATATAATAGGAAGACTGGACTTGAATTAAATTCCAAATTGTCCTTGAAATAAATGACGAGATTTTAGAAGTAGACCACAATGATATGTATGAATAGTGTGGCGATGGAGTGGGGATTACTTACACTAGGGGTAGGGGTCGGTATTCTTTCAGATGGTGTGATAATCCCATTTGGCATATGCTAATATTATCTTGAAAGAACATCACAAAACATAGGACAAAGAAGATTGCCCATTTCTATCAAGTAAACGATCATTGGTGATTGCATATTTTCTTAATTGGTAATTTTTCTATTTAAAGTACTTCTGTAAGTGTCCTTTTTCTTAAGAAACATTTTCCACTTGTGAAATGACCTGTGAGGTATATGGTTGATTGTTTTCTCAGGCTACAAAATGGATGAGCATGATCCAGATTCCGCTTACCTGCGGCTGCAATTTTCTCGGTACCCGGGGCCAAGGTCAGGTGCTGGACCACGTGGGAGGAGGTGATGGGCGAGACCAAGTATGATGGGGTGTGGTCTACTGCACTTTACGGGTACCCATCAAGTTTGCTCATGCGCTGGGGGTTTGCATTTCCATGGTTCAGCACATAGGCCTATGTGCTAATCAGATTGCTCTCTTCTTCCCTTAATGAGTGCTTGAGGTGCAGGATATATCTACCGGATGCTGTCGAGATTGTAGTGGTGATGCCGACTGAGTCTGTGAGATACGGCTGACTACAACTGTTAATCTTGTCATTCTATGAAGGGTAGTGTTGTATAATTGCCTTTAGATTGAAAGCTTTCTAAATTTGACTCTTCCTCTAGTAGCATTTTTATGTTCTGGATATTTCTTAAGTCTATTGAGCAAATGGTGGGACAGAACACAATTTTGATTTGTCGCAGCACACGCTAATTTTATGTTACTGTCTGAATCCTTGCTAATGATTTCGGATCCGATGCTGTGACAGGTGCAGGCAAACCTTGTTGTTTCCCTGAGCTTGCTTTTGTTTGAGCTTTTTCTCTTTCTGATATTATTTGTCACACTCGCATGAAGATCGTCCTCCCAATTTTGCCCTGAGGTCATCTGAGGTGTATAATTTCGTGAATAGCAATTTTCACTACATTTGGGTTAGAGGAAGCCTATTTACTCACGCTTCGGTTATCCTCATTGGATGATTTTCCTCAAGCTGAATTCTTAGTACTCCCTACCTCCACATGTCGTGATCAAATCTTGCACATATGGTGCGGCATCTTGATGATCGCGTTCGTTTCCTTTTGTCGCGTTCATCCATAAGATGTGAGGGAGTCCCACTTCCTGCCTTTGCGGACGCAAGCACGCCCGAAATTCATCCATGTCTGAGTCACGTACGTCTGAAGCAAGAAAGCATGCATGCAAATCGAGCAGGACCAGATCAACTGAAGGCTGACATGGTTGTAATTTAAGCGTGGGAAGCGTTTCGATCTCAATGATATGCGCTGGCCTTGCCCACATCCAAATAAAGCGCAGTGGAATCCTTCTCTACCCCTTCGCTAACTTTAGTTTTCTGCAGACATAAAGCATCCAAGAGAAAGTAGTCGTTCACTAAAATGGACTGAGGAGCCAGCCTTTGTAACGAAGAAGGCACGTGGGCGTCCCTGGGACTTTTTCCGGCCAGAATTGTCAATGTTTAGTGAACAGCACGTGTAATGTTTGTGTAGAAAGACGAACGGACACCGCTGTCGGTCTAATGTCAGCGTCGGTGAGGAGGGTGGCGATGCTCGTTCATTTGACCATGACC
The DNA here is from genome assembly GCA_014182845.1 of Corymbia calophylla. Classification (NCBI taxonomy): domain Eukaryota; kingdom Viridiplantae; phylum Streptophyta; class Magnoliopsida; order Myrtales; family Myrtaceae; genus Corymbia; species Corymbia calophylla. The sequence continues at coordinate 22,882,426 of CM024698.1, read as the reverse complement.
AAGTAGATCCACTTGCAGTTTTTTTTTTCTTGATTTAGTAATCAGTAGGTTTGAGCCTGGCTGGAATGCACTTCTAGTTCTGGGGTTTTCTTGATGTTAGTAGAGATTGTATGATCGTGTTGTCATGCAATAAAAATCATATTCCACAATTAGGTAGAGATACAGTGAAACAGCAAGTGCTTGGATTTTATCCATTTTATGTTCAGGTACCTAATTCTTTTTTTATTCAATCAAGCATCTATTTTCTTTTCAATTTAATTCAATGCGCGGGTCTTTATTAATTAAATTGCGGTACCATGTGATTTTGCCAATATGACTTTGTTACTTCACCGTGTCGCAAAAAAAAAAAAAAATGGTGCACAGACGAGCTTACTATGAAACTTGAAAGTGGTCCTATAAATTTATTGATGATAAGATTATGATGGGACACCTAGGAACTTCACACCGGGATTCAATTCCTCCCATTCAATTACGTGCCAAAACGTAGGCCCATCAGAAATAGCTCAATTCAATTTCCAGGCTCAAACATAAAATTGCATTTATTAGAAAACGATAAGCTTTTGCGTTTGACACAAGAGGCGTGCTAATATGACTTTTGGTGTATCCGGTTGGGGTATGTAATAAAGTGATAAGTTACTAGTATTTATCGATCTTACTTTCATACCACATCTCAATCATTCATCGATCTTACTTTCATACCACATCTCAATCATTCAAAACTTTCTTTCAAAAGAATATAAAGAAATAAAGATTAGCAAGTTGCTTTATCTTTTTATAAAAAGCTGTCTCCATTTTGTCTCCACGAGGGGCCGAAGAGATAAAAGAGAGACCACTGCCAAAAAACAGCTGCTCCTAACGAACACATGCACAGTCCCGTTGACTTCACTTGATCTTCACGTTCAATTTGCTCGTGAAATCAAAAACATGGGTTCGACATATCTCAAGAAATCATGTAATCCTTGATAATTTATTAGTCGGGATTTCTGGGCCCATACCTTCAATCAATCTCTCAATTATTTGGGGCATCTGTCTTGCTCCCAAAGCATATACCCTTATAAGAAGGAGATGCATTATCATTCATGAGGATAATGCTCATAAATAAAAGTCTGTCGGATTGGACAGCCATGAAAATGCACATGTAGCATTACCCAATACAATATGTCACATGTTTAGCATCAAACGAACCGATTAATTTAGTCATGCATAATGTCGTTATAAAGTGTTGCTTCATGAGATTGCATAGTGCAGAAATTTACTTAACTATATGGTATTTTAAAATGGGATAAAAAAAAGAAATTCCTAAACTTATTATTTGGATGAAATTTTCAATTTGACTAATTTAGTACTAAACATTTTGACGATTTGCCAATAGATTTAGGACTACATTGGTAAAATCGGAAAATTTAGAACTTAAGGGAAAAAAGTAACCAAAAGCTTAAATTATGTCCACTATAACGCATTCATCCTAAATCTTTTCTATGACACTAAAAATCTCACACTTGTATGGGTATCGCATATTTACCCTTTATCAATATTTTGTCAATGAGCACCACTAAAAATTTACCTACATGTTTTGATACGCCACTCACATGGTTTAAATAACATAAAAACGTTGTTTTGAATGAAAAATCACGACAAAGGATAAATGCGTCATATAGGCATAAGTTCGGAGTTATTTATGTCACAAAAGTTTTTTTAGGGAAAATATGTTATAGAGGGCAATAATTTGGGGTTCTGTATGTCATAAAAAAAGTTCAAGATAAATATGTCATAATAGATATAATTTTTTTCTTTTTTTAGTTGAAGTAGTGGACGTGGTTTGGGAGGGCTTTTTTGTGACTTTTTCCCTTCTTTAAATCGAAGTGGATGGAGTATGAACAGGATGGATCGCACTCGCCCGCTAGATCTGATGAACGACCATCCGCATCTCTCCCGCCGTACCGTTTCTGATTACAGCCACTATTGTTTAATGTGTCGGTGGCAAAAACTAAGCATTAGTCAGATACTTTGACCATGTTAAACTAAGCGTTTCTAGATTCGAATAAACATATAAGCATCCGATCGGTTGCAGTCGAGACTTTGGTGCCAATCAGAAGAAAAAGATTTAAGTGGATCGGCATACATTTCAATGGAGAGAGAGAGAGAGATGGAACGTCGTGCGTATGAATCCAAATTGCATCGATTTTTTTATGCGTGCGGCTAAGTGAATGAGCGAACACGATATGTCATCTCATAATAATTTCTTAAACCCTTACGTCCTTAAGATATTCGTGCGCCTTTTGCCTAGAGGAGACGACGAAGAGACAAATCTCTTCCCCCCCAAGGACTACCTAAAACCATCTTGGCAATTGACATTTGATCAAAATGATACATAGAGCTAAAAGCTAGGACGGGGCTTATCATTAGTTAGCTATAATTTGCCTTCGTGAGATTAACTTGATGATTACTACAGAGCTAGGTAGCCTGTCCTGGGTGAGGTTAAGGGAAAACGACGATATCGATGAGTTAATCACAAGTCAAGGCCGAATTCAGATGAAGAAGTTTAGCCATCCTCTAAGGAAAAATGAATGATCTTGATTATATATTTTTTTAGAAATGATCACTTATATCACTTACAAAAATGAATATATAAAGAATGTCTTCATTGTTGATGAAAATGCTCAGACATATATTGTTGTCGATAATGAAAACATTTTTCATCAGCTAACTATTTTGAGGAATGAGTGATATTTTTAGGAAATTTTTTTCCAAATCATGCATTTTGCTCGAAACAAGTAGAGCCTAGTTATGTATTAATAGGGTTCGTCTAATTCCCTTTAATTAGTAGTAAGTGCATGTCTTGTCCCTTTGGTTAGGGTTGTTTAGCATTGGGTTATTGAATCTCTTCGGACAGAAGTAGTCTAGATTCATTCACCACATATATTTCCATAGCAAAAGTTGGGTATCTCTACTTCCACATGGCCCATAATCACGTCCAAGTTCTTAGCGGTTCTAATGACATGTGCTAAATTTCCTATGACGTAATATTTTCTTCATATGGATAAACAACGTGGCAAAAATAATCAAATGAAATTCGATTTTAAGTGAATATGTCGTTTCGAGGCTGAAATTGATGTCGCATTAATCAAATAAGTCTAATGATAGCCATGATTAAAATAGCCTGATTTCCTTAAAAAATCCCAACTTTAGGTCTAATTTCAATTTCACCTCAAATTTTTTATGCCTAAAAAGGATCCTTAGCTTTCACTCCAATTCCAAATGAGTCTACACATCAAAAAATTGTCGTTAGTTTTTTCCAAATTAGCAATATCAAGGTCAATTAGAGGTTTATTATCACAACCCGCGTCTTCATCAAAACACACCTTTATAAGGAAGAACAACAAACTCCTTATATTGATAATTTTGAAGAAACCAATGGTGATTTTTAGATGCGTGAACCATGGTCCAATGAGTTGGTTGGGTCAAGAATGGTCCGATTCAAATTAACCCATTTTTATACAATACCAATCTAGTGATTCACACTCGACTCAACGTGACCCATATTACTAAAATACTTCAATATTTAATCCAATTTAAGAAAGCCCATACTTAAATTGTGGTGAAAGTGCAGAGTGAGCGAGCATGAAATTAAATGTGGACTAGAGAGAGTCATGTAAATGGTTGGGTCTAAATAAATCATAAATCCATTTAACACTTATATTATTTTAGGTTTTTATCAATCTAAATCCATTTATAACCCATTTACCAATATAACTAACTCGATCCATCAAATATGGAGTCGATGACCATTTGGACAGGTCTAGGTATAATGCATTTATGACACTTTTGGACAATAATCCCATTAGCTGAGTCATAGCGCGAAATTCATGAAATCGCAAAGCACGGATACATGGCAGATTAATTTCGATGTTATTCCTTTTGCATTGAAGGCGATAGGAACATGGGCGGATCGATCGATCGCACTCGATCTGATCCACGAGCACCAGCCTCCCATCTCTCCCACGGCCGTATCAGTCCGATTCGAGTCTCCATTGTTTAATTCGTCGGTGACGAAATTAAGCATTAGCCACATTTGACCGGATTATACAAGCGTTTCTAGACTCCAAGCGGCTTTTGGAAGCATCCGATCACTTGCGGTCATGACTTCGGTGCCAATCCGAAGAAAAGATGGGCGGTCGACCCGGATCTACAGGCTTTCCATGGAAGTAGGTGGACCGCCATGCATATGAATCCAAAATTACATAATAAATCTGATGGACCACATCTAAGTTCTGAGTACATGTAGATAATATAAAATAAAAGGGAAAAAAATAAATTGATTGAATAATATAATAGGATTGATACCACAAAAGAGCTGATATATTTGCCCCATATTAATTTTTGCACTCCAAAATTTGTAGACATGTGATGAGGCTACTCTAAAGTAATTTTCGGGCCACCAAAAACTTCAAATAGGTACAATCGTGACATATTTATCTTTCATTAATTTGAGTCAAATTTTACTATGAAATTACTAAATTGGATATCGTATGACAATAACTTAGTCGATATGACTAGTCCACATGTATATCCATAACTCTCTATTTGTTTCTTCAATTAGCCCTAATTTAAAAACAAATAGGACTTGTTATCCTTCGAGGCATGAAAATTCCTAGATCCTCTTCCAACGAAATCCATTGATTGAGCACGAAGATCACTTGCTTCTTTTCAAAAGGTAAATATGTTATGCATGTATTAGTTTGTAACTTTTGATAATTTAAATAAATTTATTATAAATATATTAATTCGGAATGACGATAACTATACATAATACGTAAGGTGAACGAGTAAAGCGCAATGTACACATCTCACCATCATTTGTCAACCTTTAATGACGTCTTAAGAAACTTCATACGTCTTGCCTCATTGGGGACACGTCTACCCCCAAGTACAACCTGGATCATTATAGCAAATGATAGCCACTTCGTATAATAAGAAACCTTGATGATGCGAAGGAAAAGTCGGATGACCCCTCTTCACCGCCTCAAGATGAAGTTTATGATTTAAAAAAAAGAAAAAAACTAGTTAGCTAGTTAGAGTTGTTGTCTGGCGTACTACGGAAGAGTAGGTGAAGAAAAGACTCTTTACATGTAGAAAAAGGGCGAAGTTGATTATTATTATGATAACTACTCTGCATGAAATTTCGCTTATGCAACGAATGGAGTCTCGTTCATTCACTTCCATCCATCCCCATCGTCCTTCTAGAGGGAGGTTTAAAGTCTCAGGACGACTCACCTAATTTTGATCAGCCTTGAACTCATTCTTTAATCCTTCATTTGCAAGAAGAAAAGTATTTAGTATCCGAGACGAGGTTACGATAACAGTACGATGAACATGTAACGAGTCGACAAGACATTGATGAAACTTCAAATCAACTTCCATCGAGGTGGTTGTGTTTATGGATGATAGGAACACCATCCTTGCTGAATTCACCATACCCTTGTCCTAGCTTGACTTGTCTTGTGGTCTATCGATTTCAATAGAGCTGGTGCGCGTACCAAGAGGTCCCCAACATGTTGCATATCGACGCTAAGGGTTAAGTGGTTAAAGAGAGACCGCGCTTGATTCCATGATTAAGAATAAGCCCCATCCTACATATAGCCAATCATCGGTCACGTCAATGCCAAGATGGTTTATTTAATGTTTGGGGAAGATGTGTATTCGTTGTCTAATTGAGAGAGAGAGAGAGTGAGAGAGAGAGCCGCCTGGTCCCGGATGCGATAAAAATCATACGGAAAGTTAGGCAAAACACGTGTCTTTTCTAAGATCTCAAGGGGGAAACATGTTGGGGAGAGAGGATTTGTGTTTGAACTATTCCTTCTTTCCTGTGCATGTAAGAACAAAAAGGAGTAAATTAATTGGGCCATTGTCTTGACTGTTACTCTTTTTCCAATCTTTGTTTTGCCTTCAGCCTCCAACAAACAGGAGATCAAGATCCATGCAAAGACTAAACGACACCTACCAAAGTCAAATTTGTCCCAACATATCGATGATAACCCATTCAAACCTCATCGTCCGGATTTTCTATTAACTTAATTTGAAACATTATTTTCCTAATGCGACTCTTTTTTTTCTTTTCTGTTTTACCACGTTTCCCAGTGTTAAGAGGGTAAACTCAAAAGCTATATAAGGGGGGAGGGGGTTCCCGTCCATAGCACAACAAAAACCCTTTCTCTAGCCAAAATGGCTAAGATGGTCCCTCTCATTTCCATTCTCTTAGTGGTACTAGTCTCTCTTAGCTTGCCCCTAGAGTCTTCAGCCAACTACGGTTACTATTCTCCTCCACCTCCCAAGAAATCTCCTCCCCCGCCGTCCCCGCCCCCTCCGACTCATCCCTACCACTACAAGTCGCCACCTCCTCCGGTGCACTCCCCGCCTCCGCCGGTCTACAAGTACAAGTCCCCCCCTCCGCCAGTGCACTCCCCGCCACCGCCGGTCTACAAGTACAAGTCGCCCCCTCCGCCAGTCTACAAGTATAAGTCCCCCCCTCCGCCAGTGCATTCCCCGCCTCCGCCGGTCTACAAGTACAAGTCCCCGCCTCCGCCAGTCTACAAGTACAAGTCCCCCTCCTCCCCCTCATCACGTGAAACCCTACAAACCTCACAAATCTCCCCCACCTCCTCCGGTCTACAAGTACAAGTCCCCCCTCCGCCAGTGCACTCCCCGCCTCCGCCGGTCTACAAGTATAAGTCCCCCTCCGCCAGTGCATTCCCCGCCACCGCCGGTCTACAAGTACAAGTCCCCTCCTCCGCCAGTCTACAAGTACAAGTCCCCCTCCTCCCCCTCATCACGTGAAACCCTACAAACCTCACAAATCTCCCCCACCTCCTCCGGTCTACAAGTATAAGTCCCCCCTCCGCCAGTGCACTCCCCGCCACCGCCGGTCTACAAGTACAAGTCCCCCTCCGCCAGTCTACAAGTATAAGTCCCCCTCCGCCGGTGCATTCCCCGCCTCCGCCGGTCTACAAGTACAAGTCCCCCTCCGCCAGTCTACAAGTATAAGTCCCCCCTCCGCCAGTGCACTCCCCGCCTCCGCCGGTCTACAAGTATAAGTCCCCCCCTCCGCCAGTGCATTCCCCGCCACCGCCGGTCTACAAGTACAAGTCCCCGCCTCCGCCAGTCTACAAGTACAAGTCCCCCCCACCGCCCCCTCATCACGTGAAACCCTACAAACCTCACAAATCTCCCCCACCTCCTCCTAAGGAGCATCCCTACAAATACAAATCTCCTCCTCCACCACCTCCGGTGCACAAGTCTCACCCTCCACCAGCACCCACCAAGCCTTACAAATACAAGTCTCCTCCTCCACCCCCGCCGGTACACAAGTCCCCACCACCTCCAACACCCGTCCACAAGCCACCACCCCACCCTTACACTTATGCATCACCCCCTCCTCCTCACCACTACTAGAGGTTGACTGTCCAGATACTCTCAAAAGGTGAGTTTGCTTAAAGAGCTTGCGCAGTCGATCACTATCTACACTTAAAGTTGATGCTCATTCCTGCGATGGCATAGTGGCGTACAACCATGTGTTTCTTTGTTACTTTTTCTTACTCATGCTTGCTTTTGCGTACATCTGCCTGTTTTTACCACTCTCTCATGTCCAGTGTTATTTTTGGGGAAAAGAGAAAGTTGACGTAATATGTACTGACAGAAGTCGGGTACTTTTTGTTTTGCAGGGCGAAGATGAGTCCTTATCGAGGAAATAAAGAAAATGGATGCTGAAGAATCCTATACGAAGAAGGAAAAAGCGATAGAGCTATTGCGTTAGCTTTGGCCAACTGAGCTGGAGAAAGAATAATAAATAGACATCTAGATGGGTTCTTGTTCGGTTTTCTTTTTTTCCGTTTTCATGTACTTTGGCTGCTTCTTAGAGGGTTTGTCGTATGAACGAATTTGAGCTCTCAGCCTCCGTGAAAATTCGGGGCTGATCCGATCATGCAATAAAATAAATGTTGTGTCTTCCCTTTATCACCTCCTCGGACTCTTTTCATTCAGTTTTTTTCACCCCCATCTAACAAGAGTCCCAACCACATGGATGCTCGTGCACAGGTGTGTTTATGTGGACGCTAGTATGCACCTTTCGATGGATCCGTTGATTTCAGGAATACCGGTTTACAAAATTGATCTATAAAACTATGCGATAAATTATAAATGGAAATCCAAGCACAGATGAGTTAATTCTAGTATCTGCGTCATAAATTGTTAAGCGCCCGAAAAAAATTTGTCATATTATTCTGCAAAACTAGTTTTACAAATGAACATTTTATCTCCAAATTATTTAGTTTACAGACTGTGGAGTAGTCTTTTCTTTCTAATTTTTTATTTTTATTTTCACGAGAATGGTAATCGATTAGTGGTCGACAGTGCAGAAATTCATTGTCCTAACTTGTCCTACATGACTGTGTAAACGAAATTATTTTGATACTAGATCTGTTGTCAATAGTTCATAGAGGAGAAGAGTCCACCGTTGTTTCGATGGACTAATATACCCAAGATTTTCTATTTTCTTCTTTACGGCCAGTCAAATTCAAATACAAACTTCTAATTTCGAGAAACCATTCATGTTTGACATATATTTTATGTTGTGGTTACATATTAATAATTACCTAACATGGGATGAAAACTCAAGCCTACATCTGAAAGCCGTCATGTATCATTCTTTTTAATCTATGTGCTAGCCTCATTTGCTCCGGAGTTAGCGAATTTCATATCGTTATTCTTGAATATGACTCGAAGTTAATTCCGTTTGATTTGGAATCGATTGAAGATATGACGAAACAGCCCAGCTAGCGCCTGGACAAACTAGTCCACGACGCGAACCCCCCGGACAATGCCAAGTAACCGGTGCGTTTATCAAAGCAGTAGCCCGGTGCCTGGGGACCGTCTGCCTCCCGATGCGGCCCACATCTGGACTTGTACAACCCCGCTTTTAAAACTTTATATTGGGGGAGAAACTTGTGAAAACCCTGAACAGCTTCTAAGAGCTGTCATCCAAAAGAGTCGAGATTATGAAAGGTAATACTCTTTTATGATTGATTTTTGTGACGTCGGGTGTTATCTTATCTACAATTGTAAAACGCTTTAGTCTGACCATTTTTCGAGCAATTGTAATCTTCTGGTTGCCGGTTATAGTGAAACTATTTGGTCGATCTCTTTCCCTGGAGTAGGCACATGCCGATCCAAGAAGATCCGTTGTCTTCGTGTTTCATTTTCGTAATTTATTTCTTACTCTAGTCATTTCGTTTCCTCACGCTTTCGTAATAGTTACAATAGTTAAGTCCAATAACCATCAAGATTTATCAAAAGAATTTCTAGCATAAACGTAAAAATCAATGGTAATACGAGACCAACGTATCACATTGTAGCGAGAGAGCAATGTCTTTATTTGATATGGTTATGAAGGACTCCTTTTGTTGTCTTGGTAAGTAGGGGTGAACATGATTTTAAAGCAGAATCTGAAGTTGAAGAACAAGACCAGTGGGAACCTATCCAGTTTCAAGTTCAAAAGCATATAGAGTAGGTTACAAAATTAGGGAACCTATTTTAACAAGTAAGTTTCGGATTCTAATTAGATGGAATCTGGAACTTAAACCTGAAATCTGAAATAAGTTTTTGTATTTGCTTGGTCCATATCTTCGTGCGATCCTACAATATTCCATGATATTCAATGATAAGTGTATAATTTGAAATCACTAATCTAAACTTCCATTTTATAACTGAGACTTTTACTTTTTACTTTTTAATATTTCATATTTTTTGTTTGTTTAAATGAAATTTGTGATCAATAGATTATAGTATCAAGTGGTGATCATGGAAAATAATAATTCATTACAATCGTTCAATAGAACTGAAATCATATGGGTAGAACTTAGAATCAATGTTCCAGAGATAGGTTAGAAGTGTCAAGTGAAACTTACGTGGAATCTGAAAAATTTGGAACTCACCTCTATTAGTAAGTAAGGGACTTCACTACGTGGGATGTGGGCATGACTTAGCCATGCAAAGTGTCGGTAAAACGATTGTACTATCAGTTTAGCCATGCAAATGCAAGCGACTGCGGTGGGCCATTGTACTACAATCCTCAAGTGGACAATTCAAAACAAAAGGTGGGGTTAAATGCATGGTGGCTTTTAGCTTCACGAAAACGATTTGATTCTAATCGATGGGTGGGACCAATATGAGAACGCAGCGACACGATCCAACGCACGTCAGTCCAAAAGTCCGGAGTGCAGATTTTTCTTATATTGAAGGTCCATCGTGACGAAGAAAATCGTTCGTTTTTCCACCTAATCCCGGGGCCCTTATATTCCCGGGCATGATAATCAAGCTTATCTTTGCTAGATAAAATGGGGACAGAATTATTGAGGTGAAAAAACAGGGAATTTGGCTCTGGAAATTCGGAAATACGCAGCCCCAACAGAATCAAGTGAACTAATTTAGTTTGATTCATTCTCGTAGCCAGAAAGAGCGAATTAAGATTTTAACATTCACGTGGTTTGTAATTTTAGTATTAGTGATTCGACTTCTACTTTTCTATCGATACATCAAGTTGTTAAAATTATGAATCGCGACAGAAAATGAATTCAAGTAAAATTTTCATTATTATTAAGCTAATTTAATCTAATTTTTTTTTTGACAAGAAAGAAAACGAAAGTGATTTTATCTGTTCTAAGTTTCCAACCCAATGATCTTTCTTTCCCTGGGGCGGCTTTAGGAGACTCTTAGTTCTTAAACATCTATTTTCTTGCGGAGCTGGATGCACACCCATCCTTCGAGAAAAACCCTAAATAACTTTTTGTCACATCAGTTAGGCATTCTTCTCAATCCTTCTGATTTGATCCTCTGCGATGCTTTTTTCCTCTTTCCTTCTCTAACTCCAAGGAAAAAAAAAAAAGAAAAAAAGAAGAAGGAAGAAACGAGAGAGAGAGCAGCCTCCTCATCTTTTTTAGCTTTTCATGCATGTGAAGTAAAGGCAATCTCGCGCGTCCTCCTATTGACCATGCATGTACTTAGAGAATTGGTGTCGCTTGCCTCCAAAGTTAAATTTTTATAAATGACCTCGATTCTTTTGAGTACAAGTCAGTCACCGATTCCGTCGTTTATTTTCCATCGAAGCAATTTTTTAACTCGACTTTATGCACATTTGACTCAATCAACGTCTGGAAAACTGTACGTAAGTTTCCGTAATCCTACTTATGTACGATTCGAGCGTTCTTTTGTGTAGTTGTAAATGAGAGACTAATATAGCAGCTCGCCATATGTGCTCATCGACGTGGGGAAATTGGACGTCCTAGTCAAACACAGGTTCTGGACACCAAACTCCTATGAATTTAGAGACTATTATAGTTGAAAATCGTTTCGTTGCGTCCGTCCTTATTGACCAGATTTTGTCGTGGAACCGACAGACGTATCTGGTTTCCTGCTTTAAATTAAAGTCCCTAGAGATCCTATAATTTCTTTTCATTATCAAAATCGTCGTCCATTGGCAAGTTGATGGACTGAGTAGGCTCTTTCTCACCTAAAAAGCAAGACGTCTATCTTTTTTTCCTCCTTTTTCGAGAAAAATAAAGAAGGGAATATTGGGAACGTAAAAAATGTGATAAAGAAGAAAGAGGGAGGGAGGAAGAAAGAAAGCATATTATGTCGAGACAAACTTTATGGTTTCGATACATCACCTGGTTGGTTGTGTGTCGAGGAGTGAAATATGTTCTTCGTACGCACATCTTGGTTGTCTTGTCTTGTATCTTTTGGATATTATCGCATTAGGTCTTCTAACATATTCGTCTTTGGAAGATTGATATGTTTGCATGAGAGATCATTAGTTACATGAAACTATCATATAGCGGTGATATGGTAGACTTGTTGCTTTTTTTTTTTAATTTCATTTTTGAGATTAACATAATTGTGTGTGTATATATATTGATGTCCCGGTAAACTAAATCGAAACGTAACCTCATATAAATATGGATGTCACTACCTGTAAACTTAACTAAAAGAAAATGTGAATGATATCCATAGTTCTAACTCATCACTTGGAAGCAAGTTTCCTTCAATTGGGAATTCCACGTCTATCTATATATATTTTTTTGTTTTGAGAATATAACAATCGGAATAATAAATATCTTCTTTCATCACATGGAATTGGAGGGAATCCTCTTCAAAACCCAATTAATTTGTCTTTCTCTTCTTCTCTACCATATGATAAATTTTATATATACACATAATTTAAATTTCTATTGCCAAGCTAGACTGTCTTACAAGAAAGAAAAGGACATGCGATCAAGATTAATTCTCCAAAACCCTAAACATATTATACGGTGGTTAATTCAATCTCAAACATTTCAATTGTGGCAATTTAGTCATAAACTTTGTTGACGATTTGCCGATTAAATCCTTCCAAACAATTTTGATCGAAAATCGCCGAATTTTTGGAACTTTTCTAGATTTTTCTCTTTTTTTCATTTTCTTTTCCTTGTGCCTGTGGCTGACGACCAGAATTGGTATGGTAAACATATATACAATCTATGTTCTGTACAATCCACATTTATCGCCATTTATATCAATTCTCATATCATTAATTTGTCTTTCTCTTCGTTGATTCCATACGATAAATAAAATAAATAAATCATGCGTACGTTGCCTGATGATAGGCCATCTTCTACACTTCTACGTTGGATCAGAGCATAGATACAAGGATCGGAATTCGACTATAGCATTTCCTTTAGTAATGGAGAATAGACTATATCATCCAATAGAATATGACACCGTCGGTCATATAATGCCGGAACTCGATGTCGAACGCAAAAGGATCAAATGCGGTCGAGTCGTTGGTACATTATCTTGTTGTGAAAATCGCGCCATCCAATCACATCAAAGCAGTGTAGGATGACAATGTTCATTTAGGTGTCGAAAATGAAAGATCGATATGGTCCAAATTCAAGGCAGATTTCTCACATTCCACGCAGTCAAGGAGAAGCAGATAACCTTCTTTATTCTTTGGTAAGTTGTATCCCACTGGCAAAAGATTCTGTTTACGTCAATTTTATCATGCCCTTCTAAACAGAAAAAAAGGTGTAAACATGGAAATTTCAATAACGGGAATGGTTTTTTTAATAGGCAAACCGGTGGATGCACGCATCAAATAGAAAAGTCAGTACCTTGCGAAATTTGAAACGTTAACAGCATTTATCATTGTGATTGATCATTCTGCCTTGAGGAAGAGAGCGGCTCCTTTTGATTTTGTACGATTAGGGGGTTGTCTTTTCTTTCACGGCAACCAAGCACGTATGGCTTTTCTAGACACTCCGACTAATCTTTAACTTAGACCAGACTAGCTAGTTCGATGGTTGGACAGGGAATGCGACCCTTGGTCCGGGTCGATTATTCATTGATACTCGGATCGGTTAACACCTATAAACTGATTTGGCCAGTTGTTGAACCGGTGAACTGAACGGTGATTCAGACTGAATTGGCCCTATCATTGGACTCATCAGTTGAGGGAGCTATCACTTGTCTAGCTCATAGCTCATAGAGGAAATTTGATCCTAAGAACGGAGAATGGGTATTAGAGGTGCTGGCCATCTCAACTAAAGCACGTGTTTGCACAATATCGCCTAACTTATTTAGTAATAAGTGTATTAAAAGTTTTAAAACTTGTCACAAAAGTGTAATCGAGTCCAAAAACTTTTAAAAAAGTGCAATCAAGTCCTGAATTTGTCAAATTTGTCCAATTAAGTCATTCCCGTTGAGGTTGTATTTGGGCCTCTCTCACCACAATATTTAACTCAAAGGTAAGACTTTCCCTTATACTTATAAATTGATCACTAGTCCTTTCCATAATTGATGTGAGACAATCTTAGTACATCCGTTGATTGTTATTTTTGAAAATTTTAGAATTTAATTACATTTTCGTAATAAATTTTACAACTACACTTTTATGAAAAAATTTAGAATTTTCAATACACTTGTCCCACTCATTTATATACATGACTTTGAATTTTCACTATAACTATAAAAGGCGGTTTAATCATAGGCTGACTGGATGAACCGCCACCTGGAGACCTGACCGATTCTTTAGGGGGCATGGTATTCCGTTCATCCAACGAGCCCTGTGCTCGAGGATGACCAAAACACACGAGTTTGAATTCTCGATCGCGGGTCCAAATAGAATGAGCTAAGTATTATTCATTGGAACTTTGTGTATCGTGTTAGTTGGTAACATTTTTCGTGGTAATGATTGGATCGTGCGACGAGACAGCGATAGGAGAGGTTGGTTTGGTGCAAGAATTGAACCAATGGGCCGGGGCTGGGTTGAGGAACGAAATCATGCCAATTTCTACTCTCGTTATTTATTTATTAATTAATTTTTCAGTACAATATGCTTTTTTTTATCGTTGGAGTCCAAGAGAACATAAACAAAAGGGGGATTAGGTAAAGAGGGTTCTTCAAATCGTGCGTGGTTGGATCTCTTCTAGGTCGAGGTCAGCAGGCCAACTCATATGCAGAATATTCGTGGCGCATATGCACGTTCTGTCATGTGGAAGCCTTCTGTACGAGAGGCCAGGAGCCGAGACGGTGGAGTGAAAAAGTAGCGTCTTATCCATTCGATATGAACATCATTGAAATGTCTTGAGTTCACTATTTCTCTTTTTTGGGGGGGTGGGGGTGATGATTGGACTGCACCGGGACGTTTTGCTGGGGGAGATGCATATGCGCGAGTGGGCCATTACTAAAATATTGAACCGCACGAGCAGTAAAAGCAACTTGAGTGGCTCCACACAAAGTAAAAGATAAGTGCTTTGACATCGAATCTGGGTAGTTTTCTGAGAAAAGTGAAAGTAAATGATAAAAGCATAACACACGTCTATTCTTTTGTTCTAATTAGAATGCACCTACGTAGAAGTAAAAAGGCATTGAACAAAGGCGAAACGGGTTGAGCGAGCCTAGGTTTGCTAACTACATGGCACCACAGTAGAAGTGGCCACCCAATGAACAATAGCCCGAGTGGTTGAATTTGAAGAAGAAAAAGAGTAGTACACGGTACATTGCTCAATCAATTAAAAAGTAAAATCGGATTGGATCCACATTCTGTGAAATTCGTCTGTAACATGGGAAAGCCACGATCCCAGAATTCGTGCAAGTCAAAAGATATCCTCGGAGCACAAAAATCAAGACCAAATCGAACGGTCATCTATTGAAAAAATGAGGCCACAAAACAAGTGGAACCCCAGAAACCAGGGAAGCCAGACATCGTGCATAGGACAAGGGAGAAAATATTACCCCTCAACAATAAAAGAAATTTGTCTGCGTCCTCTGGCAGTTGACTTTTGCTCTTACAAATCAAACGATAGTTTGTCTGAACACGGCATTGGATGCCCACCACACAGTGCCGCAGGGTACTACTACGTGATCGTTGAAGCAAATTGCATCAATTTTTTTCCTTTTGGCGCATATTAGTGCTGTGACGTTGACTGGACATGAATTGAAATTGAAACTCGCAACAGGCCTTCTTGTGCTCCAACATATCTTTTTTGCGCAATGAAAAGGGTCTTCCTCGTGACTTGACATCTCTTCGTGGCTCCAACAAGATCCAGTCCTATCCCTTTGATTAAGGGACACCCTCGATGCACAACTGAATATCCCAAGTTACATGAACGAACCGAACTGCCTAATCACAAATGGTCCGATCGGAGAGAAGATAGAACAAAAGGAAAAAAGAACGAGAATGATTAGAATCCACATTAAGGGGAGTGGTGTCGAGCTCATTACTCCACCAATTGGTGCCGCGGAAACATTGGAACAGGTTCTCTTAATTCTCCTTGCCAAAGAAACCAAACAAAGATGGCAAGATTGCTACTTTTGTCAGGCCGCCATAATTTCTTCTTTGATCTTTCTTATTGCGACGTGGCTCTACAAGACATCTAAGACTTGAGCACGCACCAGAAAATAATGATCAGCAGCACTCTAGAACCTTGATACTTGACAGAAGACAAAACTATAGTCTTTTCAAAACCAAAAATAGGATAAATATCAGGATTAGAACCTTCTATTTTAAGATAAAGAGGGATAGATAGGAAACCCTTTGAGATCACATACATGTGACCTACAAATGCATCTAGAAAAATTTCATGATCTTGAAAGCCAAAATTGATCAAATACATTAAAGTGAATGTCAACACCTGATAATACATTGAGCTATCCAAAATCGAAGAACACCCCATTCCACACATAAATACTGAGGAACCCCACTTCATCATTTTTTTCTCCCCATAAAACAGAAACCCTTTTAATTATATTAATGTAGGCGACATAAACTGTTTGCAACCGGAGTTTCCCTAGGTCAGTCGGAAAAGCAGTCACTATAACTCTAGTATTTTCTACTTTCTGTATTTACTCATGACACACACACACTCTCTCTCTCTCTCTCTCTATTGTACAATGTAACCTGTGTAACTATTTCGCGGAAAAAGGAGGATTCTCAGCCATTTCCTGTGCAAATCCCGTACATTATCACATATGATGCTACTCAATTGCCATTCGCTACTTCAGGTTGCTCCTGAGAAACACTCAGATTAATCGAGAGAGAGAGAGAGAGAGAGAGCAAGAGCAAATCGAAAATGAGTCAAAGTGCAAGATGGCTACCTGTACTTCCTGAAGAAGATGTTCCAATTCAATGGTTATCTCAGAAAAGGCAGGTCTTTTGCCCGGTTCTGCCTCCCAACATCTTTGCATCAGCTCAAGCAGTTTGGGGTGCGCATTCTCAGGAAGTTCCGGACGCAGTCCCTTAAACATGTGAGAAATTTAGATATATGTACCATATCGTTTGGTCAATATCAAGAAACACCCCTATAATTTCATGTTTCAATACATACTTGTCTCACTCCCAGAGCAGCTTGAAGTGGAGTCATGTTTTCATAAGGAATCTGAATGATTGGGGAGCACAATATTATTGATCAGTGAATTCGCATTTGTGAAGCAAGGGGAGCAAAAGTTGGATCTTAGGTTAATCCATACCTTGGCTGTTATCAATTCCCAAAGTACAACAGCAAAACTGAAGACATCTGCTTTCTCATCATATGGTTGATGGTTTATAACCTGGCCACGAAAAGGAACGTAGAAAATCAGATATTAGTCCAGCGTGAATGCAAATACAACGGAATTGGACCATATTCTAAACTTATTTCTCATTCAGAGGTTCGTGGTTTATGACATGGAGGAGGCAGATAATATGCATTGGAGCATATTCTAAGCTTCACATCATTGGCCATGGTTAATAAGGTATACACTGGGTAAAAGTAGTTCTTCACCCTATATTAGGATATTTATAGCAACTTGGTGAATTGAGCCACCGGGTCTTCTCTTCCATGTAATTTGTTTAAACTGTTTATTTGATATGCTAAGATTTCCGGAAACCTTTGAATTCCTCCTGATGAGGCTAGTTTAATCTAATTTCCAAGATATCAATCACAACAAAAGACCTGCCTACCAATATCAGCAAAGAAATTGAGGTTTCATAACAAAACTTCTAAAGCACCATTGATTTGACCATTTTTTCTCCGTATAAACTTCAACTAACTTATCACTGCCAAACACAAATGAGTATTGATAATGCCGAACCTCTGGAGCCATCCACCGGTAAGTTCCTGTTTCTGCAGTCATCACTCCACCTTGGCTTTGAAATCGAGCCACACCAAAATCAGCAACTTTAACAACCTTGCAACAAAGAACACATTGGACTCCTTCTCATTATTTACCTATTTGACAGAAAGTACCAGAAGGCCAAACAAAATCTCTGAAGCATAAGTGAATAGTGCTAAACCATTTCAACACCCCCCTCCCCAAAACACACAAACACACAAGGACATAAGGAGAGGCACTGTCGATATAAAGCTTCCAAACAGAAATGGTGGGACAACCACATAACGTCAGGAGACATAAAATTTATGCTCCCATTCCCCCATTAATCTAAACTCCTCATGGTGGATTGACAAGCAGATGGCACTCATCACACAGAGAAACCCAACAAAACAAAGATAGATAGTCAGCTTCTGAAGTGCATCATCAAGCAAACAAACAAACAGAAGACACTAACGAGGAGGCCCTCTCTGGTTGGACTCATTCAAGCTTGCTAAAGATGGAGTGAACGAGAACCATCTATGTAAATCAGGTCAACTAGATTGATTGCACACGAGAGAAAATCACCATTCTAGTAAACAATCTAAAACAAGACTAGATATGCGAATAAGGCAACATAACCTGCTATCTCCAGTTTATTATCATTAAAAGTATTTTCTGGCATAATATTCATAACTTGCCAGCAGAAATCACAATTTGCAACATTAATCTCAGGTGTTACCGATGCATATTCTACAAAGTGGTGTGTGCTCGCTATTTTTTATCCAAAAGAAACAATTTTAAATGCAGTATCAGATAATAATATGATAGGTTCCAAATGGTAACGGGAATGCTTCTTAAAGTTATACAGGAAGAATAACATAACCAATTAAACGAGTCCCAGAGACAAAAGGGAAACAGTATGGAATAGAACTCATATTACTCTAGAAGTGTAACTCTATCCATACAGAGTAATTCAATTTCATTCACCACTCAAAAGAACGAATGTTTGAAAAAGACAGCAATGATCACTGTCCAAGCTAGTAAAAAATCTAGCAAAAAAGGTAGTTGTGGTACTTACATCATGGTTGTCCATTAGCAAATTTGCTGTCTTCAAGTCCCTATGAATTATGTTGCTTTTATGCAGATAATCCATGCCTTTACAGACGTCAATTGCAAATTTCAGCAACTGAGGAAGCTTTAAGATATTATGATTCTTGTGCAAATAGCTGTACAGACTCCCTCCAGGCATATACTCTGTAAGAAAGGAATGGTATTACTCAAACCATAATAAGGGAAAGCAGTAACATCAAGCTGACAGAGTAAACATAAAATATCTGAATGATCACTATAAAGAAACTGAAAAACAAAATCAATTCTCATACCAGTTACAATACAGAAGTGAGGAGGCTTGGTACATGCACCAATAAAACGAACAATATTTTTGTGCTGAACCAGCCTGCAGTCATGCCACGTAAGCCCAAAAACGAACATGATTTAGTACTGACAATGCGAAAAATCAATGTGGTGCAGTCTAACAGAAACAGAATCCTATAAGATAGTCTGGCACAGCAATATCACCAAGTCATTAAGCAGCAACTTTGAGCCTTACAATCAAAATTCTAAAACACACAGCAACACATCAGCATTCCAATGCAGGTGAAACAAAATTATCTTAGGGCTCGGTTGATAATACTTAAAAATAAGTGCTGAAAATTAAGGTAAGTTTTTTAAGTATTGGGAATGAACATAAAAAGTTGTTGGATTATAGATGGAAGTAAAACAATATATTCTATTAGCTTCTTACCAAATACGAAATAGTGAGCATTGTTGGAAAATTTAGACAATATAGCTGGAATAACTTCAATTTTTATCAAATAATTTATCACTAAACCAATTGAGTAAGTCCTTTCCTTACCACATTAGGTGATTTTCGACTTAAAACAATTGATTAAGTTGTGTGTCCTTAGAAATTAATACATGAGTGCTGAAAAGTTTCATTTTCAGCACATAACGTGGTTATCAAACACACCCTTAATTCTAATGACTCAAGAGTGTTGCTAGATCTATGCATCAATATTTAACTTACTTTTACCTTGAACCTCACTATCACACATTTTCTTTCACTTCAAAGTATTTTTTATGTAGTAGCCAGTAGATGGCCAATAGGAACAGATAGATCAACCAAGTAATAATTGAGGACAAACCAATATGTGCATACAGACTTACGATAATACAGATTAACAAACAAATCTAGAGGATTTTGTGCATCGTCTTTATTCTTTACCTATATACCAGATAAGAGAAGCAAAAGGAACTCTTCCATATTTAAAGGACACCTCAGAATCAGCTTACCTTAGAATTGCCACTTCTTGAGCAAACTCATCCTGCAGAGCATCATTTAACTGCTCAGACTTAAGGATTTTAACTGCAACATCTTGGCCAAAATATTCTCCTCGATGCCTTCATGAAGGGAGAAGAAAATAAACAAAAGCATAAGCAAGAGTAACTGAAAGGGCAAGTACATGTAACTTATAATGGTAGGTTGAACAAATAACTAAAACCAAACTCACAAATCTCCACATGAGCCAGAACCAATTCTCTCCCCTATCTTGAGTAATCTCCTATCTATTTCACATTCACCAGACTTGGCATGTGCTGCTAAAGCTTTTTCTACAGCTGAATTAGAATGTGATGAACCAGACCATGATTCCTGAAATTAAAAAAGGATGGTCATTCAACTTAGTTCTCCCTATTGTAAAGCAACGAGTAGAACCGCAAAAATAATAACTTGCGACACTCATCAGAGATATCATTCTTTGTCCCATAGATCACACACAAGAAAAGGGATGTCCTGTATGGCATCACATCGACAGATCGTAAAAATACTAGATAAAAACAAATTTTTAGCTGATTCTACTGCATACTGGCGATTTCTTCCAGAGACTAAAAATCAATAGACTAATGAAATCATATTATTGCATCATAACAATCATAAATAACACGTATAGTAACAAATATTGTGGGTGTTGGCCAACAAATGTGGAGTTTTATGCACCAGTAAAAATATGGTAGGAAAAGAGTGGATTTAGACAAGTATGAAGTGAGTCCCAAATTTTAGCAAATTACTCTGCAGTGAAACAAGAGTAAATGAGTCTTAATCAATTATCGGGATGAAGATTCTGGATCTGTCAATATATATGTTTCAAAACGAAAATATTTTATTTCAACAATCAAGATTTTATTTCATAGATTGAAGATGGAAAGGCCAAATATGCAGATTTTCAATCTGAAGGAAAGCTTAATACGGAAAAGGACAATAGCCCGTGATCCATTTACCCGACATAGTTCAATGTCCCCACTGTCATAACATGACCACCATAATGATTCGTGACATTAATAGCAACATTTATATCTGACACTATGCACTGAAGACTGAATTCAACAGAGAGCTACTATTGTGTCTGAATAGAATGTATATGGAATCAAATTGGTTAATAGGAGGTACAGCAAGAAGTTTGTTTAATTCCATATTGCATCAAAGAACTTCACTTCATACTCACAACAATAATGACAATCTTAAAAGTCCAACCAGCTGTTCCTTGACTATAGGAACTTGCAACTCATTGTCTAGATAAACAAAGGGTTAAATATGTCAATAATAACATAAAAATGTCAAAGTTTCTAGGTCTTTTTACTCAATTTCTATCAGACCGGAAGAGTTTATTATGGCAATATAAAGTAAAACTTCACTAGTAAATATCTCCAGGGATTTGGAAAGCATGATATAGCATGACACATTCTTTTTATGACATAAATATGCATGCTGACTTTCCACTACTTTCATGAGGAGCAACATCAAAGAGACTATTTTTCACAACTATATTTGTAAAAGCAAAGCAATTATCACTGGCCAGCAGGCCCTTTCTTTTCTATACGACTTCATTTTTAGGTAAGATCAATATATGAAAGCAAAATGCACAAGGGGGTTCCTACGACCTGGTGTTTACCTTGTTTCTAGCAATAGCTTTTTCCATTGCTTCATTCAAACCAACCGTATCCTGCCCACAACAATGCAAAGTCAAAATTTCTACTGAGTATGGATCCCTGTCATAGAGGATATAAGAACAATGCCCCTTAAGAAACAAGAGTTCCCCCAGAAAAACCACAGCTATCTTGCATCTCATATCAACAACAATTGATGTTGTGACCAACTTATGTGTCGGAATGAGGGTGGAAGAGACAGTGCTTGGCCTCCCAAACTTCTCCATTTCCCAGTGGCCCCATAGTCCCAAAAAGAAAATGCCATGAAATTTTGGAGCCACTCTGCTCATTCCCCAGCCCCCACCAAAAGAATTATTAGAGTCCCCCATAGATAACTTAATTTCTCATAACTATAGACTCCTTTCTCCAGAACTTTCATGTCAATGCTCTAACTCCTAGATTTACTATTTCTGAACGATAATTAACTAATACCCAAATTTATTTTACAATCTTGATAAGTCAATTTTAAAAATGCACCTTTATAGAGATTTACTCCAGAATTCTTGATGTGCCGGTTCTTAGAGTCCAATAACTTTAAGAATTCTGCATGTTTATTGTGATAGATTGAAATACACAAAGGAATTAAATACCCATGAAATTAATTTTTTGAGAAATTAAATCGCCCAAAAGTCAATGACAAGTTTTAGACATTGTAAAATGCATTCTTTCCTTACTTTCAAAAAACAAAGTATAAACTTTCTGATTATATAATATCTTAGTCAAACTTCAAATAGCTTATCTGGTAATATTAGTTAAGTAATATACTGAAGTCCTGCAAATTGTTACAATGGTAATAGTCGCTACTCCCTCTATGAGGAATAATCTCTATAAATAAAAACATATTACTCCACAGCCTACATTCTAGATTGGTCTTTTCTTACATGCATCTTCAAAAATCTTCTATCCCAAACATCAAAGTTAAAACATAATGACATGCCTATCCTCCCTTCCCCTCTTCGCCCAAGGAAAAAAACAAACAAGATATTATTCTTAAAGTCAACTAAATCTTTCAATTAATTTACTAATTGCTAATCTGATGGCACTGTTAATTCATAAAAATTCATCTAAACCTTTATGCTTCAAGATCTTCAACAAACTTCAATTAACAAGGCCAGTCTCCCCCCCCCCTGTGGACGACTCTCTCTTCCCCTCTCTTGTGCTTCAGTTAAAGCTTCAAGGCATGCATTCTTTCCATTTTAAGGTAAGAAGAGTCAAAATAACCTTCATTACCATAGTTTTTGAAAGTGGAAACCTTTTCCCTTGTTCTCCTCCAAAGATTGTTATCACTAAGTAACTAAATGAATTTCCTGATTTACGCACATTCACTAAATGGAATGAAAGTAAAATTCTGAATACTTCTAGTATATTGGAAGTAATTAAAGGTACCTCAGAGTACCATCCGTCCACAACAAATACATCCAAGGAGTAGCCATCAGTGGTGGAGAATACATGTGCTTCCCGGATGTTAAGTCCTATATCAGAGAGCAAAGCAGAGAGCTGCAAGGGAAAAGTAATGAATAGGTTGTTAGTAGAGATGGTCATATCAATTATTATGCATATTGGGCTTATTCATGATTATTAATGGTCAACCAACTCATTTTTTGTAAAAACACGATACTGGCTTGTGTTCCTTAATGATTTATAAAAACATACTGTAGGCAGGCTTTAAAGACTGACAACATGTCCTCAAGGAAAGAGAACTGAACTGCACCTTTCTCTATCACAAGATTCACCATGAACAAACTTTTGAAGGTAGGGATTGCTGCTTGCTTGAGTATATTTCACTACCTCCTAATAGCAGTATGCTATACATTTTGGGGGGTTTGGTGCAGTTTTGGATCCCTGAAGATTCCTTAAGCTATATATTTCTTTTAACAATGTTAATTCCCACTTCATTTCCATCGCATCAATGCCTTTTTCTCTTTTCCATAATATTTGATTAGAGGACGCCCTTCAAATATTACTCTGGTCTTGGATTAGCACTCAGTTTTGGTATCTTCCAAGAGGCCTACAGACAGGAAGGGGGGGAGGGAAATGACAGAGAGAGAGGGTTTGACAAAAGTAAGGATATGGAGGGATGCAGTATACAAGAATTAAACAAAGAAAACAACAAACAAGGGATTCAACAATCAATGTGTAGGCGAGAGCAAAAGCGAGAGCAAGAGCAAGAGTAAGAGCAAGAGTAGGTTTTTGGGCAAAGAAGGGCTGCAGGCTCGCCTTACAATGGCTCCAATTGTGAGAAGTGTAGGGACATCCTCATGGGAAAACACCAAAAAGAAAGAGAAAACAGAAAAGTACCAAACAGTGGGACAATACAGATGTTAACAAACCCCATCTAACAAATTTCTTTTTCATTAGAACCAATTGAAAAATAACTTTGTTAAATGATACCTGACTAAGAAGCTTTGGTTTATCAACTGTAGAAAATATCACTTCATGAATGGGAATATTAGATATCTCTTGCCTGCAATATATTGCAATTATTAGAAGACATCTTATATTGATTCTGATGATTGTTGCATCATCATACAGAACTATCCAGTAAACACTGAGAAATCATCTGCAAGAGAACGGAAGCTAGAGGCTGCCAATAACACTTTATTAGTTTCCTTAATAGCACCACTGGGATATCAGTAATTTTTCATATGGAAGAGGCAGGCCAATTTTTCATGTGCAAGAGGCAGGCTATGTCAATTGTCTGGAATGGTGGACATACCTGTTCTTTCTTTTCCAACAAGAATTTTATCATCTTGTAACTGCTAAATGTGGAGTTGTTGACCAACAGATCTTTCGTCCAGATAATTGCTGGTAATTTCAAATGATCAAGTTACAGTTTGATTTGTCCTAATGTCCATACATAATGCTCCTCAAGAGATTTTACACCATGTCTGTCTCAGTTGAAGTCACGAGTAGGTTAAATTTTGCTGAGCAGAGATAATAAGAGTACTAAACCTGCTATAGGTAACTGCTGGTAGCCAAGATAATAGTGATCCTTGCACCTACCTTGGAAGCTCAAGATGAATAATTTCTTGGTATCTCTTTGTTTCCTTTTAATCATTTCTTTCTTGTGGCAAAAGAATAATACAAATGTGAACCCTACGCAGTAATAACTTTGCAGGAGTGGCTACAGTGCATGTCATCATAATGAACTGCCTGTATCTGAGCATGAGCTTTCTACAAATGTGGTTGATACATATGAAACAAGTGTATGCATGTCGTGAATGCATAAACAAATACGTCCTTCCATGTCTTAGAAACTCTAATTGAACTTATTAAATGTAAAAATTTTGTTTTCTTAACTCTAGACACATTTTCAAGGTACCTAAGTCAATAGTGTCAGGATCTAGTCCACCAACCAAGGTCATTTCTGACTAATTTATCAAGCTGAGAAACTTAAGCATGTCAATTGCTGGAGCTCTGTAGAAAAGTGAAGATGGTTTGTTGATTTGACACAGAGTTTCCAGCAAGCTAGTTAATTGCTAGGATAGAAATCCAGATCAAGCAAATGCAACAATAAGAGAGGAAAATGCCGAGTCCTGGTAATGGAGAACTTGAGTACAAAAATGAAAGAAGGGATTTACAAAGCAGAAAACAGGAGGACATCTTGTTACAGAGGTTGATCAAGTCTCAAGATCTAGTAATAGATGCAAACGACAAAAACTTTAAACTGTCATGAGATGAATATTACCTGCATCCCACATAACCGGGCATTAAAATGATGGAAAGTGAACTCTCTAGTCATTCTAGCTATTGTCCTCACTGATAGATTTCTGACATTGGTCCTTGCATTTAACTATCTTGACATAGCCAGTTTAAAGATAACATCGGAGAGGATGACAAAAAATTTATTTAAGCTCTTTTCTCCTTCCTCTTTCATTACAACTTTAATGCAAAATTTTGCCAGAATCATTTAAAGGTTAAAGGAATTGCAGGGTCACTAGACCCATCACACATGATTAAGTCAATCTGATGAAAATGCAGATGCAGTGAAGCAGATTGATGACTACGACAACCTCTGAAGTTGATTACCGTTTCGAGTTTGTCTCTGGATGATATCTTCCATGCACGTCACTGGAATTCTTTCTAACATCCAAATTCAGGTCCTCAAGCTTAGAGCAAGGTTCAAATTCATTCGCAACATCACCATTGCTGCTATTGTAATGTTTTGGAGAAAAACAAAATAGAGAATATTACTGTTCCGTTAGCATACCGACAAAAGAAAAACTATGGTAATCAGCAATGACAACTCCAACGAATTGAAGCTGAGAAGGCAAGGTAGAATACCTATTCTCTGATGGCAAATTGGCTGCATTGTCTTCATCATACCATGGTCCTTTTGAAGTACTTGTCTGTAAATCATCATTGCCATCGGGTTTGACAGGTATGTTCTACCAAGTAATCAACAGAAAGATACAGAGATCCTCAGATAAACATAGAAATCAAATTTAATCAAGGATCAGGCAAATTAGATTGTTCAAAGGCACTGGATTTTTCCAAATTCCTGTAGGCATCAGCACTAACAGTCCTCAAACAGGTAACTGTGCCAAAAATTAAAGATTCAACCACACAGAAAATCTAGAGTCAACAATACTGATCACTAATATTCAGTGACTTGAGCAAGTTACACAACGCCTATATATGCTGCTAACTCAATTCACCCAATTCAATTCAATTAAATGGTGGATTCAAGTTTCTTGACCAAGTTCATGAAAGACAGGAACACGAGTGAAAATGTCAATCATTTCACCTTCATCCAGGTCATCTGGATTCACCTCTGGTGACTTAGTTCAACATCCAAATAGGGTATTGAAATTACATGCTTACGTTTTAGAACTTATTTGGCAACCCAATTAAAAACTATCTGATGACATATCATACACTGAAAACTTCTTTCATCATCCATACTCAATCTTAATGCTCATAGAAAGGACCCCTATTCTGACTGCCTTACCTCCAAATCGCATGTGTGCGCACAGAGAGTATGTTTTTACCAAGGAATATGAGGAAAGGAAAGGAATTGGACAGGCAGTTGGGATGGCTAGAATGAAGTACCTCCAGCAAACGAACATGGAAAACAGGACGCTTGTCTGGATCTTTGGCCTGTATAAGAAGTCTCTGATGCAACAATACATCCTCCACTCTATCCATGTTGACATCAAGCAAATAACTGTCGTATATAAGATCATAAAAACCAATAAGCTTATCAGTTTCGACATAAGCTGGCTATTAATTACAGTGGTGCAACAAACACTTAATAAAGAACTGGAAAAACCCAGCCCTGTTTCCATAATGTGGAGCCTTTCGTTGATAAGAAGGCAGAAGAACCTTCGAGTGCAATCAACTATTTACATACGGGCTGAAGAATTTGCACAGAGAGAGAGAAGGGGGGGAAAGTTTCTTTGTTTTATCACTGAATTTCATATCGAGTCATTAACTTATCTTTCAATAAAACTTTCTCCTTTGCTCCTATACTTCATGAATATTTAACAGTCACCATTCTCTTTTTAGTAATATAAGTTATTGACCACAAAGAGATCCTATAGTTTTTATCTGAGAGTGCCATTTTCCTAATCATTTGAATATTGCAATAAGAGAAAGCAAAGTAAGACTTAGGTTGAGGTGCTTTTGTTGACAAGTAAGGTATTTCTGAACTATTACAGTGCCCTTTCTTGCATATTTGAATGAGCTGATTACAACAAACACCGGTAGATTACTTTTCCCCATCTATGCAAAGAAAACTTTGAACAGGTACTTTTCAATGTCACCAGCATCAACAAATCCGGCCATCAATGTAAGGACGGCTCCAATATTTTTAGCAATTCAAGAACAAAAGTCTCAACTTATAACTAATTCTTATAGATATTCGCTGGTGTTTGCTTGGTAGAGCCATTTGTATTTAGGACGTAAAGAAAGTAATAAGGCGTGAATGTTAAGGAACATACCATCGTCCTTCTCTCAGACTGAAAGCAGCCATTTCGTGATCGCATTAGGTTTAATAAAGTTGTGCCTACGAACTGATTGAGTATTCCATTGCCGCTAAATAATTATAACCTAAAGCTAATTTCTAAGGGCCTTCTTTTTCAGGTGTGCAGGTTTTACTGGACCATTAGAAATACATGTACGCTGTAGGTCGGCTGCAGTACTAAGAAAGACTCCCGAACATGTCAATTAGAACCGCAATGCTTCACCTAGAAGCAGCGAGCCACCGTGCCTCGAAAACCCTCCAAATCCCAACAACCCCCCAAGCTAATCCAATCCACATTCTAACCGCGCGAATGGAATCCCGCATTCGCTCCATTTTCTGTACGACCTCAAATCCGCCATCAGAAGAGGACGGAGGCACATGCATATATCCAAGACGCGACGACGAGCCAGACCCGAAGCGTACCTAGACGGCAATCTGTTGAAGTGGGCCTCCAGGAGGTCGCGGAACTCCGGATTGCTCAAGTCCTCCTCAGTGCGGGACTCCAGCAGCCGGTTGTACACATCGTTCCTCACGTCGTAGTTCCCGCTCAGGCTGCCGACAAAGCTCCGCGGCGGGGACGAGCTCTCTCCGACCCCTTCGATCAAATCCATCAACCGGCAGGAAAGGCCGCGCCGGGCTAGGGGCGCATCAAGCGAGGCCTCCCTCCGCCATCAGCGCCGCGGAAGGAGCAGGGTGGGAGGGAGGGGAGAGGAAGAGAGAGAAAGCGCCAGAGTTGTCGATCAGCGGAGGAGAGGATCTTTGACTGTTGATGGAATCTGGGAGGACAACCAGGGGGCTGGAGTAATGGGGAGGGGGGCTCGTTGGGAGTTCAGCTGAGGGAGCGAGGGCAGTTTCGTCAATGGATGCACAGTGCAGCTGGGGGCGAGCCTAGAGAGAGAGAGAGAGAGAAGACAGAGATTCGTACTGTGCTTTCTCAGCTACTCCTCCGCCATCGTCAAGTTTCTCAGAACTGCCACCGGAGAAAGAGAAGAGAGAGAGAGAGAGGGGAAGACCGAGTCTATTATTTATTCATTCTTTATTTCTTTTTTAAAATTAAAAAATTCTCCCCCTTTTCACAGGGAAGTGGAGAGTGGATAGGATTTTGGATTTTTCTTTCGGATTAAATATAACCCAAAAATCTGACAGCTAACACAACTTGTCCCCTTCAATTTTAAATTAATATTCGCGTCGCCAAAAAAGAAAAATTACTATGTTTCCGTAGATTTACCAATTTAAGAGCATAAAAATTAGACTGAGTAAACACGACGGCACCGATGTACCTGATTGAAATTTACGCGAAATTTATCATGGTGAATTTCACGCGGTTGTACTAATTTTGTAAATTAGCGATGGGAAAATTTAATTTGCACCGCTGCTCTTTATTTTATTTTTTTGTTTTGACCTGTCCATTTTTTATTATTATTAATAGTATTTTTCTATGTTAGGTCGGAACCTTTCAAATTTGACGTCCCTGATGCAATTGCTTGCGTGGCGATTTTCGGTTTCCTGGGGCGGGGGAGCGGGAGAGAACGGCGAGGGCCAGCTCAGCACAGTGACGTTTTAATTTAATCCCGGTCGCGGTCGCTCATTACACGGGTCACGCGGATTTCGGGTCGAGGGCGATGCTAAAGTGACCCGGGGGGGCCTCGCCCCCGACGCGCGACGTCACGCCACGTGCATCGGATCGTGGGCTCCCGCTCTTCCCTTCGGGAAGTGGGGCCCTGCGTTCGCGTCGCCAGGGGAGACGGCCGGGTTAGATGATCGGGCCCGAATTGGACCGGGGCTTTGATCGGGGGCCCGAGGACCGGACCCGCTCATCAATGCAAAAAATAATTCATTGCTCGCCGAAAAATAAATAAATAATGTATATTCTCTTAGGATTGTGAAAAGAAAACAATTGGCTTAAAAAAGGAAAGAAAGTTGGTGAGCTGCTGTGTATTTAATATTAGGGAGGTGGGCAATTGAAATTGCGATAATCTGTATAAATATATATGGTCGATAAATTAATTTCGTTGAGAAAACATTTTTAATTTTAGCATAATAACGTAATTCAAAGCTTTTTTTTTCCATATTGATTGATAGACAAAAGCTTCTATCGTTTGTGTGCATTTCACGGATAATATTATATCTATGACAATATGATGTTTTTGTGTTATGTTTGTGAGCTTTTGTTTTGGAAACCGATCAGTTGCTTTGTACTTTGATAATTTAGTTTATATGTATCTCACAAACTAATAATATGTTTGTATAATATTGTATTTATGCTAAAATGCTTCATGCTCAATTTCTAGTTATATTTTCATATGACAATAGCGCGATGCAATGGTAAACGCTTATTAAAACTTAAAAGTAATATACAAAATCTTGTCAAAGTTTTGTTTGTAAGCTCATTGCCTAAGATTGGAGACCGCTAGAATTGTGCTATCTCGATTGCAAGAATATTCCGGCGCTTCCTCTATAGAAATAGCTGTTACTTTGACGCCACCTTATCATAGAACATCTAGTCATATATCATTACTAAAAAAATTGTTCTTCAACTTCTATAATTATCTATCATCTATAATCTATAATCATACACGCATCTATATAAGAGATTTTACTAAGGTTCTCCTTATTTTATATAACATAGATGATGACGATGACAATAATAATAACAATTATAATTATAATAATAATATCCCGTATTCTCTAAAGGTTAGTTTTGTATAATGCTATCAATCGGTTCTATAGAAAATTGCCAAACGAAAAGTCTATTATAGTTTTCATCAATTAGTCTAAGATCCAAAATCCAATATCAAATTTCATCAATCAACGTAGTAGGTGACATTATGTTCCAATATTTGAAAATTTTGATCTCGAAACATACTCTGGATTTTAAGTAAACGATGCAAACATAACACACAAACTTCCCGGTATCTTTCATTAAACCCTAGGTGGATATTCCTAAACGGTCAAGCTCAGGGTTAGCATCTCTTTGCATTTGTACCCACCCATTAGATTTATTCCATTATTTTACCGGTCAATGACTCCAAAGATTTCAATCACAAATATTGATTTTGCTTAATTATGCTTATGAGGGAGAAGAAAAAAAAGTGGATATGCTTTTGGTAAGTTGGCAACTTTGTGCTTTGACCCTTGAAATTCATCAACAACTTATTTACAATTTATTTTATGAAAAAGTCACAATTCATGCCATTCATAGGGTGCATGAAACCGTTCACTTTATACACAATGAATTTCATAAGATTCACATATCTATATAAACAATATGTTAATCGCGTAGCTTAAAATTAGATAGATTGAATATGATGTACAATTATATAATGTCCTTTTGGTTTCTAGAAAGAGGGAACATGAATGAAATATGAGTATTCACTAGAACATTCATCCACTTAATGGGCCGGAAAAGGTGTGAGACCTAGTGAATACGATTCTGTCAAATCAAGCCCTCATGTGGACCAATGTCGGCTTCTAGAGTACTGGAAAGATTGTCCATTTTTTCGTAAATCTACGTTATGAACATGGCTGGCATGGTTTGAGATTGTGACCGCTAGACCGCCACCCTCGACGAGGATTAAATCGGAAACTCAAAAAAATACGCAATAGCTTATTTATGCAAAAGCGAAAGTGCCCGATGGCTCACTCGACCCCCCCTAAATATGCCCAGCTCGACGTGTAAGCAGACAGGTCGTTTCACTATCGAATTCAGTGTCCAATCATTCAAACAAAAAAAGATTCAAAATTTTAATCACAGGCGAATCCTAATAAGAAAATTTTTATGTCCGAATGCTAGATTGAGTTGAGCCCGCTCATCGATCATATCTAATTCAAATTTAAACAACATATTACAAGACATTCTTAAGGGTGGCCTGCAGATCCGATCGAGACTTTGGCAATCTATGACTGTTCGGGCAGAATTCGGACCTTTGCTCTCTTTTTTTGCCCCCCCTATCGACAGGTTCGATGAACGTGTCGTGATAAAGAGGAAGATTGAAGATTTCTACTTTATTTGGGGCTTTTTCTAGATGATTTCTCGTGTCGGGCCGATAAGGAGAGGTGGGCCAATCTCGGGACTTTCGAGAGATGGCGATTTCTCGAATGGCCTAATCTTTAATTTTCTGATGGAACGACGCCATTAGTTTAAGGGAATACGCTTTTAATTGCTGCCAATTTGACGTCTCACCTAATCGATTTTGACCATCACTCCGGCGATGGTGACGGATGATCGAGATGGATTCCGATCACGCGATTAGCGCCGGCGAGAGGGCCGCGGATCGATACTTTACCTTTTGTTTAATACCTGAAAACTGCTTGCTTTTCTAACCACGCAAACTCTTGCTTTAGAAACGACGAAAAAACAAAAAAAATAAAACACAAAAACTCTTGCTTCAGAACATCGGTCGAATCGGCGACGGAATACCTTTCAGTGTTTGCCACCAATTCTGGACAAAAAATATCACAAGCAAGCAAGACCTGACTTCTTCAATCCAAACAGCATTATGCAATTCTGGACATAAAGACGCTATGTGGGAATTGATGATGTACTCGGGATAAAAGTATACATTGAAATTCAATTGGCTGCGTAGATCCGAAAAACTACAATGAAGGGTGCATATGATTTGACTTTGAGGGAATTTCTTTGGAAAAATCCAAAGACTTTTGTGTTAAATGGGTTGTTCAAAATGTTTACTAGTGTTTGATAAAGTGTATTGTAAAAATATATTAGAAAGTGACTTTGATGTAAATGTCATTTAGTAAAAATTATATTTTGTAAAGGATTTTTGCAATTTTTTTTCAAAATCTCAAATTATTTGTTGCAGAACCTGGCTGCCATCGGCGGCCACTAGCAAAGTAGTGATGGATTGCTAGCCGCATGCCAACTGCTAGTTGGTGGCTTAGGATTTTCAATAATATTTTCAGAATTATGAAAATTAAGTGAGGGAAAAATTGGAAGAAAAAAACCTATCTATATTCTAGAAAAAGGGCTTTTACCTTCGGACTTACCTTGGTCCAAAGCTCTTGGTGATGCACTGCTCAAAGCACCAAAAAAATTTATCAAACATATTTGCATTTGCCCAGTGAGTTTTGGGATCCAAAGGGCTTTGCAAATGCTGAATAAAATAAGGTGCAGGCAAATAAAGATAAAGAGCAAATTTGCTTGATTTGTGCAGGGAGGTCTCCAATGGACAATTAGTGGTGTTTATAATGATCCATGATAACTACCTCTGGATGGTATCCCATTGTTATATTTCCTTTAGCCACTTCTTTGAGTTACCTCCACATCTTAATAATTCCGCATGCCTCTTACATAAAATGTAACAAAGGGTGATCCATGATCTTGTTGCCCGGTTCGTAATTGTTCCCTCAAAAAAACGTACACCTTTGATCACAACTACTTCATTGATTTTAAACTCCAAAAAGCTTGCTAATTCTATTCATCACGATAGCCTATATTCTTGGCTACCAATGGTCTACCATGCGTATTTTGGCAAATGCACGAGCGAATAACATCATTAATATGCATATGTTAATCCCTCCACTTGTTTGTGAGATGACGTATTGGCAATAATATTCACATGCTCCGCACGTGACTACCCATGTTTAGGTGCCCCTCACGTGCTAGTTCTTACCCACATACCAAGCAGGTTATTTTTGCCATCGACACTACCCAAGTCCAATCCATGAAACCTCCTAAATGTGCATAGATATTGCTCTCTCTCGCCGGAGTCTTAACAAATAGGCAAGGTCTGGAGAGATGTAAATGTGAGAAATCAAACTGTGGTTCGTGCTCTAAGCGTATTCGCATCGTCGATGATGCCGAATTTTCACCCAAATTCACGTTAATGCCGACAAGAAATATGTTTTTGATGTTTACTGCGACATTCAGTCTTCTTTTTGATTTAGTAGAAGCGCAGCCCTAATGATAACAACAAGTTCCAAATTGGCATAAGACAAAAGTAAACCGGCGAAAGATAAGAACGGGTCCAAGTATATTCCTCCCCCGTGCGTCACCAGTAAACTTCAACAACGATAATTATCGCATAGACAACTCGCACTATTCCCCGTCACTCTCATAATTTTTTAAGGTATGCTCCAGTGGTAAATTCATTTGTCCAAGAGTCACGTCATCATCCTTATCGTATCGGATTGGTGTTAAGACTAGAAAACTTGACATCCGTTGGAATTATTTTTTCAATGAAATGACGTTTTCCTTATATTTCACTGTGATTTGCAAATAACGTAGGCAGTCGTTTTTTGATGGTTGCAGTGGGAAAATTTTAGAAAGATACAATTTGAAAATATGGTCTCGAATACAACTCGATGTTCCGAGTTCGGACGTTGGAAGACCCTGGCCCAACCTCGTAGGACTTGAGCCCAGACGCTAGGGTCCTAGGCACGATCCTGGCCTTGGGGAACCCGGGAGTGGAGTCGGGTACCCAGGGAAGGCTGCCGAGACCCAAGCACAGCTGCTTGCCAGGGTCCAATCTGATGGGATCCAGGCATGAGGACCAAGATCTAAGGTCTCCAGCCCGGCCTCAGGGATCTAAGCTCGGACAACGCATGATTTTTTATTTTTAGAAGAGGAAGTAAATTTTTTTAAACTGAAGCAGAGATTTTCCATTAATTATGAATTTTTTTTATTAACTCATTTTTCTAGACAGTCAAAAATTTGTAAACGAGGAAATCTTTTTCGACAGTAAACTTGCTAAATCTCAATCTGACACCTAATAAGACTCGGTTTGGAATAAAACAAACGGTTAGGTACTTATTACGAGTAGCCCAAACAAAAACTACCCCAATTTTAGAGAAAAAAATATTTTAAAGAAAAATCTACATGACTTTATAAGTATAAGATATTTGTAATTTTAGCAATATGAGAATTGAAATGTTCAATGTTATAAAAAGAATTAATTAGCCCTCACTATTGTTGAAGCTACCGCAACCATCATCATTGAGCCTACGTCCTGCCGTGGCTGCCGAGCCTAGCAACAAAATTATTAAGCTTGTTGCTGGCGGCCATAGATGAGTGATAGACTCGAGCTCAAAGCTATTGAGGTTAGGGCATGCAGTAACAGATATGGGTGTCAATGGGTCGGGTCGGGTCGGGTCGAGTCTTGATGTTACCTGACCCGACCCGACCCGACCCGAACGTTTCGGGTTGGGTCGGGCCCTTTAATCTCAGTGACTATGCTCCCATCTAAAGACTCAAGACCAGATTCATCTCTCTCGAGTAAGTCGTCGTCGTCGTCGTCATCGCAGTCGTTTTCATTCGCAGTTGCTGGAACCACCCCTTTTCTTCAATGGACGGCACTCTGCCTTCGTAACAGTCGAAGCTCTGTTTCTGCATAAGAATACATACATAAGAGAATATGATGTTTGAATGGTTTTAATAGAGGAGAAAAAAAGAGAACCGATCACAGTCCCAGATACTTCTCGCAGACCCCACATCAAACCCATCTGCTAAGACATCAGCTCCGTGTGATTCATCATGCACAATGAATATTTATGCCTACAGCTTCAAGCAACGGAATGAATCTGCACAATATACACGCACGGCCTTGTATGTTAATCGTGACGTTCGAGAGGGTGTCGAACAACCAAGAAAACTTTGGAGGACGTCGGTGGATTGACCCTTTGGAAGGCAACCTCCCCAACTCATCGGTATCAAAGCAGAAGGCTTCCCGATAAAACCACAAACGGGGTGATTCCACTAGGTGACTGCATGATTCATTCAAAAATCTGCCCGAGTTCTCAGGGACATGACCTCAAAATTTGTTGTTAATTAATCACGGCGAAGGGAGGATCAAGTTGAGCAGTGGATGAAAAACGCATGGAGAGGGGCTTTACTTCTTCTTTGTTTATTTTATCCAAAATGCACGGGCGGTACCACCGGTATCGTACCGGTGTCAAAAAGACATGAACCGATCCGTTTCGACCCGGCTCTAAATGATACCGGCTCCATACTTAGATAATATTTTGAACCGACCCAAAAATACCCTAAATTTAGGGTCGGGTCGGGTCGGGCCAGGTCGGGTCGGTTCAGGCCTTTTTGACACCCCTAGTAGCAGACCAAATTTGGCTATTTAGGGCCCGTTTGGTATCACTCCCGGGAAGAACTGATTTTGTTCTTTTGTTCCTGGGAACAGAAATCTGTTTGGTAAATTTTTTGTTCTTAGGAATAGATTTGGAGTGGAATTGAAAATAATAAAAAAAGTTGATTCTCACTTTCAGAAACAATTTTGAGAAACAATTTTGGTCTTTCTTTTTTCTCTCCTATTTTTTCCCTTCCCTTTCTTCTTCCTCCTCCCAACCCCCTGCCACCCCATAATCGCCCCATCGCCGCCCCTAGGCCGCTGCCGCCGAGCGAGGTTCAGCAAGCTTGTTGGAGCCTCGTCAGGCCAGGGCGAAGTCCGACAAGCTTGCCTGGCCACCGGCGAGGGCGTGGCCAACCCGGCGAGGCTCGACCTCGCCCAGGTGGCGCGAGGTCAGCCTTGCACCGACTGGCAAGGCCAAACCTCGCCGGTGGTTGGGCAAGCCTCACCTCACCTAGATCTGGGGAGGTGAGCCTTGTCGGTGGCCAGGCGAGCCTCCGACGAGGTTGCCAGACCTCGCCCGACCACTAAAGAGGAAGAAGGAAAGAAAAGAGAAAAAGACAAATGTAAGAAAATTATAACAAAAGATACTAAAAAATTAAAATAATCAAAAAATTGAAAACTTTTACCAAACGCATTTCTATTCCTGAAATAAAAATTTTAAACAATTTATCAAACACCTTAAATACTCAGAAATTGTTTTCGAGAACATAATAAAAAAAAATCATTTCTAATCAGAAATTGTTCCCAAGAGTAAAATCATTGCCAAATGCACCCATAGTGACGATCAACTGCTGCGTCCAAGCCAATAGCTGCACTACCATAACCTTTCATCCTCAAGCGCACCACCTCGCCATGGCCACCGTGCCCACATACGAGTTCCCTCCTCCGCCTTCGTTGCCGTACCCCCGTGTATCATTACTCTCTTTCAAGGGGGCACCTCCACTGCCGAACTTCTAGATCTGAAGCATGGCTTCAGTTCTAACTTGCAGTTATAAAGAAAGCATGACTTTCAGATCTGGTGAACTTTCAGATCTAAAGCATGGCTTTACACTTCCAAATTTTGAAGGCATAACCTTCAGGTCTTTGCCACAACCGGCGCATCGATTGCCGCTACTGGCGAGGTCGAGATGCCGACAATCAGGGACTGAGCCCATATATCAAGAAGAAAAACAGAGGAAGTAGAGATCATGCTCAGAAAGACGGAGCCAACCGCAAAGACTGTGGAGAGGGTAGTCTGGCTTGGACACCCGACAGTGGTCGGCCCTGGATCTGGTGACGGCGCGAAGAGGTGTGGAGGTTGGGCACATAAGGAGGAGGAAGAAAGAGGTAGACGGAGAATTTTAATTTTGCAATGTCAATTTGTAATTGGCTCAAAGTGCACAAACGCACGCCACGTTAGCTGCTGGTGTAACGCTTCTAAATCACTGAATATTTTCTCGTTTTGCAACGAGATAAATAATAGGACAAACTTCAACTCACCTTTCACTCTCGAATTGCTGCATAACAGTGTTGACAATCATGCCGAAACAGCACTACATGTGCTCCCATTTCTCTCATTCTCTCATCCTCAACAATGGAAAAATCACTGCAAAATTACCATGTGGAATGGTAATCATGTAACCCAGGACCATCACTAACGGTGCATGTAAAATGGAAGAAACACAGAGGGTGAAATCCCAGATTCACAGAAATCATCCTCAAAGATTTGTAATTCTAAATGGAGGAAGCACAAAAGGGTAAAATCCTGCATTCAAATCATGCGCTTCGTCAAAAACTCATGCATGAAGAAGAGATATAATGCCCGGAGAAACTTCCGTTACACACAAATCATCCTTTAGCATGACATCGTTGTTCCACTGTATGAGCTTATCTATAAGTTCTTTAGCAACAAAACTTGTCAGCCAACAAAACCCAGATTGTTCCCTACTCTCTCCAAATATACCAGTTTTCGTATCAAAACCCAGTACACTACACTGTTTCTCCCTGTCAAAGTCTACATACTCCAAAATTCATAAGAATGAGTGTCCATCATACCTCCTCGTGACTATATAGAGTTGACCCTTAAAGAGCGTGAAAGACTCCCCACTCTCACAGAAGAACTCAACAGTGGGGCAAATAAAACAAACTTTATAGACATACTTCTTTGCCTATTGAATCTGAGCCAGACAGCATTTAATTGCTAAATCTCGAGCATTTCTGACGTAGAAAATATCGGTGGAATGTCTGAAGTATGCATTTGATGTCCCATTTTGTAGCAAACTACATTAAGCAAATTCATTTGATGCTAACAAAATAAAGGAGCTTTATTTCGTTCAACCATCATAACATTTCTACCCGCTACGGGCAGGAACAGATAGTAAGTTCCGAGCAAGCCTACCCTCATTATGAGCAATGTAAGATCAATTAGATCAGAAATCAGAACTGATTTTCAAGAATCTGAACATCCTGAGGTTCTGATGGGTTATGTCAAAATTAGTCCACACCAATGATATAGACGTTATGGAGATCCAATGTGAAGCATCGGAACAAGCACTATCTCCTTAGCCACCCACAATGTGAGTTGATACCTCATAAATTCAGAGGATACACGAACTAGCTACCCAAAGTAGAAAAACACTGAGTAATTGACTCCAATGAACAAAGGGAGGACAACATTACCTGAAATGAAGCTGTCTGCTCTCAAATTTTTTTGTTCATTCTAAATTGTCTCTTCCATACGGATCTCATTTCTATTTACCAATGCACACAACAGAGATCTCATTAAAATATCTAACCACCTCTTTGTTCTTAAAGGCAAGTACTAATCCAACTTGCTCATTCTCAATTTCTTTAAGGTCCTATATATGCATCAAAACCTCAGAAAAGAGAAGTTCATGACAAGGGGCGAGACCTTTATGCCAAGTGGAATACTGAATATACTGTGCAAGAAAAGAACAATGGAAGACATTTCTTCAGAAAGAGAATTAGAAATTATGAACTCAATTCATTTTCTGCAAGCATAAGATAAAGGAAAGGGTACAGGGAAGACTGCAAAGGGAGAACAAGAGTTCCAAAGGGAGGTAACAAGAGAGGCTATTAGGCTTCAGACAAAAGCAACAGCTAGCACTGGAAATGATGCTGCTACACATGTCAAAGATGATAGGGATGAAGTGATAACTGTGACAAAATAAGACATTTTTGATAAAAAAGAAGTACAATTTTCTTCCATTATTGCCAGGATTAAGTCAACCTGCCTATATATCTCTTTTACATGTAAGCATAGCGGAAATGCATTGATACATGTTAATCCTTTCCAGACTGTAAGGATGTCACACATATGGAACAAGCTAAAGCAAATGAGTCATACAATATCAAATATAGTAAGAAATGGTCAACTAGCGATGTGCATTCTTTTTAATATGCACAAAACAGCAAATATTTCCCTATAGTAAAGCTACAACACTTTTTTCTTTGAGAAAGCTCCAAATGCAGCTTTGCCACCAAAAATTCTAAGGAAACAGAAACATGAAGCTTTTCAAAGGAGAAGAATAAGAAGGAAGTATTGCCACTAACTGCTACTGAAACAGGAAATAGGGTTAATAAAAGCTTACTAATCTCCTGAGCAATTATCCATGCAGGTAAGAGACTGAAAAGCAATTTGACATATGGCCCTTAGACCTTAGCTATGTTTATATTTGAAGGGCAGCTGACATGCGAGGAACCCACCTTTCCAATTTCATTATTTAGATTTATCGGGTTGGAAAACAAACTGGGGGACATAACTGTTGCTTGCCTACACAGACCTCATTGGCTCTCTCTTTAAGCAAGCAACTGGTTGGAAATTGGAGTTTGGTGTCCCTGCCTTTCCTTCCACTCGTGTCCCTTTTCCTTGTTATCTTTTTACTTCATAAAAAAGAATAGAGATATATTAAAAGGAACACTTGTGTTTCCACGAAGGCCTTGTTGTTTCGCAAAATATTAATACTCTCAAGTGGAC
Organism: Corymbia calophylla; assembly: GCA_014182845.1. Classification (NCBI taxonomy): domain Eukaryota; kingdom Viridiplantae; phylum Streptophyta; class Magnoliopsida; order Myrtales; family Myrtaceae; genus Corymbia; species Corymbia calophylla. Next base: position 22,842,690 of record CM024698.1, on the reverse strand, counting down.
AAAAGAGATACTTCCTAGACGACAATTCTTTCGCATTCTTCTAATAACAAACACTTTCAACGGGACAGGGAATGTAACAAGAATTCATAAAATAGATCTTCCCTTGACTAATTTGCCATTATGAAACATGTTTATACTCACATATACAGCTGTAATTCCACCCAGTCCAATCCAATTCCCCGTGATCCCTATTTTCCATATTCTCGAATTTGTAAAAAAATTAATTTTCCCAGGAGCTATCTGATGCAAGTGAATAGTGGGGGTAGCAACAAAGAGCTCTAATCTCTCTACAGGGCAAAACTGTAGAACATAATCTCCCCAGAAGTAACAAGTTTCCCGTCCGAATGGCAACAATCTAGCTAGGGCTGGCCCTCATTGGAAGAAGCAATGCTGCCACCAAGTAGTATAAGCTGCAAGTAGTTCACTCATATTTTTCATTAATTCAGAAGGACAATCGAATGGTCAAGACAACTTTTACTAAGGTCTCTCATTTAGCATGGCAATGTCAGATAGCTATACAAAACTCATCATAGAAGACAAACCAGCAGCCAAAAATTGTTGTAAAAGCATATTAGGGAGAATTTTGTAAATTGTTAACCTACACAACAAAAATCCTCTCAAGTATCCCACAAAATAGAAATACCCTAAACTACATCAAATAAGGAGCATTTTTGACATCCAAACATACTTGAGATTGGGCATATGGTAACATCAAGCAATTGCAGCTCAATCATCTGTGTAGCAACCTTTATTTCATATGTATATGGTCCTAATTGACCAATTTTCCTTGAGTCCAGTGGATTTGAGAGCTATTCCTCAAACCCCAGGTCCAAGTTAAAAAATTGCACACAGAGAGACGAAAGGTCCTAAGGAGTTGATTAGAAGGTTTGTGATTTGCAACTAAGAAGCCACATACAGCTCAATCACGAGGAAGAACGCAATCCCAAACAAAAAAAACAAAATGATACTGTTGTACCGTTTTCACCTCCTGCTTAAGAATGCAACTGTTGCAATAGGAAGGTCCACTACCTCAAGTCAGACTTTGGGCCAAGTGCTATAGAGAACACTCAGGTCAATGGAAATTAATTGAAATATTCCCATAACGACTGAGCAGGGCAGATAGTAAGACATGGGTAATAAATAAGAGTATACTGAATATAGGGGGCAACACAACATTTGCTTCATCAATCCCCAACAGTGCTGCCATGTTGTTGACAACATAGGGAGTTTCCTGGCAGAGCTATTTAATATAATCTAGTTACACTTGTTTATCGCAAAAAGGAAGAGGATATTGAGCAGGTTCCCAATTTTAGCACTATATTCTCACCCCACCTTCAAATCTGTCATAATTAGTGCCACTATACTAATGGCCAAGCATCATAGTTTTCAATATTGCCAATTCTCACTAGAAACCACCGTCTTGGACAGTTTAATAGACATCTCATCTCTATCAACCCCCCCCCCTTCTCACGTCTTTCTTAGTTCCATCTTCCGCTTATATCATAGATCCTACTGCATTAGGCTCACCAAGCCACCCATCAACCGGGACTAGAAACACCCAAGCTCACAAGTAAAACCTCAAGAAGCATATTAGCTAGTCAGTGAGTTTGATCGAAAATCTTTAACTGACCCATTACAATTCAAGCTTCTTTCCAATTTAGATGGCAAAACCTGATGGGCAATTAGCCAAGTACTTAACAAGAAGACAAATTGACAAATAAATGCCACTGATACAACAACATTATCAACAATAACAATAACAAGAAGAAAGATTATTTTTCGCATGTTTGTCAAACATTACCAGCCTCAAATGAGCATTCACATGCAAAACCGGTACACAATCACTGACCGATTGATCAAGGCAACTCAGTGAGTCCCACCTCAAACACAAACCCTCTATAGAAACCGTCCCCGTGCGCCGGAATGCCATCTATCCATCTCCACTCCGCTTTCTTGTCAAGGCAATCGCACAATGCCAATCTCCCGACCCTTTTCCCAGAAAAGCACACCCTGTTCCCACCTCCAAACACCTTGAACTTGCTCGACTCCGTGAAGCATTGGAACATCTCCACCGGCATCCGCCCGGCCTCTTCCCACTCCAGCGTCTCCAAATCCAACTTCAGTATCAAGATCGTCGAGCACGAGGCGTTCAGCGCGAACGAGGACTTCAATCCGCCTACCATCAGGATATTGTTCTCAGTGCCCTTCACCAGGCGTGGCCGCTTCAAAATGTCGAAGACGTCACCCCACTCGTGCTTCTCCAGCCTGATCCAGTGGTGCGCCGACTTCAGAGTCCTGAGCGAACAAGAGAACAGCTTCCACTGGCTCCTCCACGGAGACCCGATGTCGCAGAGCGCGTAGACCGCATCGGAGGTCAGGACGGGGCTGCGGGGCTTGGAGGGCAGGTTGGAGGAGAACTTGAGCCACCTGGTGGATCCGGAGCCAGAGCCAGTGAAGTAGAGGGCGGCGAGCTCGGTGAGGACCATGACCCGGTTGGCAGAGTCAACGAGGACCGAGCCGTGGCGGGACCAGGCGGAGCCCAGCTGGGGGAGGACGGAGTAGCGGCGGGTCAGGGGGTTACAGGCGACTAGGGACTTGGCGGGATCGGGGGAGTCGGCCGAGTCGCCCCAGAGGTAGACGAGGCCGAGGGAGGAGGCGACGGGGTGGAGGGAGCGAAAGGGGAGGAAGGAGAGGGAGAAGCGGAGCCACAGGCTGTCGTGGGGGTCGAAGGCGTGGAGGAGGGAGGGCGAGGAGGGGCTGGGGAGGTGGTGGTGGTGGTGGTGGTGATGGTGGTGGTGGTGGTGGTGGTGGTGGGGAGGGCGGAGAGCAAGGAGGCGGAGGGGGAAGAGGGGGAGATGAGGCCGAGGAAGGAAGGCGAAGTGAGGGTTTGGAGGAAGAATTTGGAAAGGGATCGGCAGACGACGATCTGGCGGAGGGGGAGGGAGGCGAAGATCTGGTGGAGGGTATCCTCCGGGAGGCGGTAGATCGGCGGCGTGCCCTCGTCGTCGTCCATGGCCGCTGCCGCCGCCGCCGCCGCCGCTCGCTTGGACTGAGTCTCGCGGAGAGAGGAGAGAGAGAGAGAGAGAGTTTCAGAGCTCCCACAGGTCACACGCGGAATTCCGTTTTCGTTTTTATAAGGAAATGGCAAGGCCGTTCGAAATAATAAAATAATATAATCTGAAGATTTCCTTTTCTTTCTTCTTCCGTGGAATTTTCGCCTCAAATTTTTAAAATTTGGATTGGATTCATCCCAATCGCGATCCCGATCCAGTGTACCCATCTCGAAAGAAAAAGAAAAAGAAAAAGAAATTGGAAATCCTTTCTTTTTTTCAAAGATGACCCTATTATGTGCGATGGCATCCCCATATCATACTAGCAAATATCCTTTCTATTAAAAGAAAAAATTGAGTATAATTCCATTCTAAACCCGATAAAATTGATTATAAACCAATTTCATAATTCATATTCGAAAAGTTGGGCTGTTAAAATGGATTATAAATGAAATTAAAGTGATAAAGCTCAGAATAATATGAATGTCCAAAGAGTTCATAATTTATTTAAACTCAATTTATTTGTATAACTCTTTCTTTATTCTTTTTCATACTCGCTTGATCTCGCATTTACTCATCCCATGCTGAATTTTTCTAAATTTCGTTAAATATCCAAATATTTTAATAATATGAGTCAAGTTGAGTATACGTTAGATTGATAGAAATAACTAGATTTATATTATAAGTAAATGAATCAATTTAAATATCGAATTTTCTTTTATCCGACTCATCTATTTGATAGGTCACATACGATTATAATCATAGCATAGCATGAGCAATAGACTTTTCATGTTCATTTAATCTTACCTTGCACCATAAAATCATTAAACTGACTGTAGATGAGCCTAATGCATATCAACTATTAGGTCACGAGGATCGTGCTCGCCCAAATAAAAGGCTAGGATGCACCGAGCACTTAATAATTATTTCTAAATCTGACCGGTTGAATGGTCACCTGCACATCAGCTCTGGGGTCGGTGGAATCCACTCGTCATTCTAGAATCGGGCTACTTTTCCGTTTTTGGGCCAGAGAGCCATATCCTCATTTACTATGCATGGCATCAAGACAAGGAGGACTTGCCGAATCGAAGTCGACGCTGTCTGCCGCGGCCGTCGATTATGTCGATCCCACGTGAGGACGCGTAACTAGCGGTCCAAGTAGACCCCGACACGGGGACCTTACTCCAGGGAAAGTGTTTGCCCGAATTCAGTGATTGCACCGACCAGGAAAGTCGTGCTCGATGGCTACACAGCGTCTTCCGCGAAGGCAGCAGGAAATTGCCCGAACACACGGTCTAGACGAGTATCTCAATGTAAGTTGAAAGGAAACTCACTCCTAGACATCGAAAAGATTCATGTAATGTTCAGTAGTTTGGGGAAGTTTCATTGAAATGGAGGAACCTTCCATATGGGGCTGCCGAGCAACGATGTCTCGATCCGGACTTGTTATGTAAATGGGATGAACCAGAAAGCCAGTTCGAGAAGAGAACAACGGATCTCAACATAATTAACAACTACAACATTTAAAACAGACGGTAATTGCTAAATTTGTCACAACATTAGGTGAGGTTCTTGCCCGCTAATTCATGGTTCGACCTGAATATAAGTGCTCTATATCACCACGCCTTCCACCCATTTACTCCTACAGTAACAACAGCTGAAGAACACGCCACCAACTGCATCGTCAACTACATGACTCTATACATAAATATGAGAAACCCAACCTCGTATATGTTAAATCTTAGTCGCCTACTAATCGAGATCCGTCTAAAAGGTTCTCACAAGTTACAATGTTACTGAATCCTGGGGTTGAAGTCTAAAAAGCTCGGGTGGGGCTGTCCATTGCGAGTCTGTCCATTGGCGGAAGACTGTTGCATATGCTGCTGCTGCTGCTGCTGCTGGCGGTTCTGGCCACCGCAAACTGATGCAATGGTGGCTGGCGAGCAGAAAAATGAGGGATTGGACCTCCAAAAGGAGCGCCATTGACTGCCGGAATCTGGCCAGCGGCTATTTTAAGCCGTTGGACTTCCTCCTTCAGTGCTTCATTTAGAGCTGCAACCACGGAAAGAAGAAAGCAATTGAAACGGAAACACTACAAACAACACACCCGAAAGCCAGAGAAAGAAGACAGACCAAAAATTTATAACCAGATGCCACTGAAGAATTCCTGTATAACATCGTGACCTTATGCCCGGCCTAAAGGATGGTTGCTTATGAAGGAAGAGTCTAGGGAATGCCCGCCAAAAACTTAACTTGTGCAATTTATGGGACCTATTAATTACAAACTTTGGCTGATTTATCTTATGTATTCTAATTTGGTTGTTAAGTTTGCAATTATATAGAACTGGGTAAAAAAAGGCCCTTGGAAGAGGTAATCTTTCAGTGGCGCAATTTCAGTATTTGACTTTTTTGAGCAGGAATGTCTGCCTTTCAGTACCTGTGTTCTAAGTACAAGATGGAAATACAATGCATGCACAATTGTGAACCTAATTAGTTAATTAGGCATTCCAGAAAAGTCAAATGATTAATTTAAATCAGTTGTATAATGAGAAATACATTAAACGCGTAGCTATATTGCTACCAGCTTATTAAAATTAAATGAAGGTTTCACTTATCCTTTGCTTAAGTTTGGAAATTTTTTTAATATAAGATAGGTAACTGCACATCCAACACCTGCATGTTTGGTACCGTATACAGAATAAAAAGGGGAAATACCATCTCGCAGTTGTGCTTGTTGCTCCATAGCCTGTAACCTCAGTTTGAGTTCCTTATTTTCTGCTGTCAACCCTGTAGTATCTCTCTGCATCAATTAAATGAGGTTCCTGCACATTAGCCTTCTTGAAAACGTTATAAACTCTGCTTAGAGTTATGCTTGTGCAGGGTTAGGTTCAAACAGGATGAAGGCCTAAGTGGAGTGAGTCAGGAATACACGAGGACTAGTGGTATCTGTCTGCATCAAATTAAATGAGGTCCCACACAATAGCCTTCTTCAAAACATCATTAACTCTGCTTACAGTAATACTTGCACAGGATTAGGTTTAAACAGGATAAAGGCCTCAGTGGAGTGAGTAGGAATACACAAGGACTAATTAAGACAGATTCAAGATGCCTCTTACGAGATGAACTAATGACTCAAGAAGCATTATACCACCAGGTACAATAGACAAGGGACAAGCCCTGAGACTTCTTATTCATGCCAACTATTGCTTAATTCCAAAAAGGAGCTCAGCATAAGTAATCAGTTGCCAAGCCCCGGTCTGGTAGAAAAAGTATTGACATGCAGTTAAGAGAAAAATGAAGAAATTTGGGATGACACAGAACCCAAAGGGGTAAGTCCTCAATCTTTAACTAACAAACTCCATGCAAGCTACAAAAATAAGCAGCCTGGAACATAGTATACAGTAGACAGCGTAAGCGATAACAAGGACGAAGATAACGAAGTACTTAAATTACAAAAACTAGTTGCCATAGTTGAAGTCTCTTAAGGAGCTACAATTTATGCAGTAAAACTCTGACGAGATTTCTACTTTAGAAAGAACAATTCCAATCTTATAACGCTTTAAATTATATTATCTTCCTCAAAGAGGATACCATACCTCATATCTAATCTCACCCTCCTCAAGGACCACCAGATTGAACAGTTGAAGGTAATTTCAGGAAACATGGGAAAGCAGGCAGATAATCTGAACAGTATATCCACGAGGACTCATGCCATCTAAGCTTGGTGGAAATACTACACCTACTCATCTTATGTCTCTTGATACCCTTGTGCCAAACAACTAGTTCATCCATCACGCTCCTTTATTTGCTAAAAATGAGATATTTTAAGTAGCCTGGGGAGAGTTGAAGAATTTATGTTCAGTTACATCTAAATAACACATGCACAGAAGTGGTACATCAGGCATATCAGTTACTAGATCTTCAACTTGCATCACCAACTAATGCACTGTCCTTAATTTAAAATTCTGGTTGTTGGCTCTTCAGATCACACCTGTTTGTGAAAGATAATTACCACTTAGAATAGTGCCAACAAGATCTTGCATATCAATCTTTTCTTTTTTTGGTTGGCTGTTAGTTCATCCCTTTCTGCATGTGGGAAAGGGGCAGAAGTTCTTCTTTTCCACTTCTATGAAGAATCGTGAAAGGAATAGATTTCTTAGTGGGTACCCTCCAAGGGTATTAGGGCAAATAGGTGATTGATGTTTAGTGGCAACAACTAATGTTACTTTTTCTTTATTTGAACTAAGAAAAACGATTGGTATTAGTGTTGGGTCGTTTCTTTATTATGTTTTTGGCCGACATGACATACAGTCCAGAGCCAGAAGGAAAATGATAGCAAGAAGTCATGATCAAACCAAATCAATGTAGTAACAAACAGAATTGAGTGGTTGCAACATTTGGATGCCACTTAACTTATTCTCAATTCCATTGGTTCGCTTGCACAGAACTACACCACACAATATGACCTAGAAATTTAAGATGCGAAAAAAAAAAAAAAAAGAAGAAAAAAAGAAGAAGAAGATGTAAAGGCAATTATGGGAATGAATGGGTGCTATCAAGAGGAAACTTTTACAGAGATAAGGTAAGAGAAAACTATCATAGTTGAAAAGGTGTAATCTTTTGGTTCAGATCAGTCCAACGTCATGATTTTTAACCCACTTAGTAATCATGCTGCACTTTCTGATATAGCTATACCTCACATTTCTGAATACATAATCAAGCAACTATCAAATAAAGTGAAACCCAGAAATATTCCAAAGCTGCTTTCTGCTCTTCCATGTAGAAGCATCCTTACCTTTGGAACCCTTTTCTTTCTGGCCACAGATGCTGTTTTGCCAATTAAACTTTTACTCTATTATATGGAAATATCTACTTTCGACATATACACCTAGAAGAATCAATCTACTCCAAAAAATGTTCAGAGCACGCGTTATTACCTGCTATGGCTTTTGATTATCAAAGAAGAGATTATGTTACAAAACTGAAGTCTTACAAGAAAACACAGGATTGACATGAATCTACCACACTAGCTTAAGGAAAGTCCGTTGCACTCCATTCAAAGTTTTGTTGACTAGCTTGGCTATAAGAACCTTAAAACTAATAATAAAATGCAGTCCATCTCAACGCCTCTCAATTACCAACAAAAACCAAGCCTAACTAAAAGGTTTGAACATGTAGATGAATGGGTAACTATAAATTAGAGTAGTCATCCAGAGCAGAGACAGCCACATAATAATGATTTCAAGCTATGGTGTCATTACTTGGCCATGCTCTATCAACTTTAGTTTAATCCTTTCTTTTGCGTCCTCAGCATTTAGTCTTCTATCATAGAGTTTTATGCGGATAATTCTTTTGTTCACCTTCTTCTAGTAGAGTATAATCAATTTGTAAGAGAAGATTTAAGTGTGCTGAAACAATGATAGGATTTAAGTAAGAAGAAGCCAGGCCACCGAGTTAGATAAACCCTGAAACCCATATTCTTCCTCCACCTCAACAGCAGAAAGCCAAACCCCATACCTGTAGCAGCGTGACCTGAGCGGAGAGCGTGGTCGCTTCTGTCTGAAGTGTCTGTACCTTCCTCTCAAGCTCACTTGTGTATCTAATCTTCCTCTCCTTTGAACGCGCTGCAGACTGTCGATTCGCAAGAATCCTATTCGACATGAATAAATCAAGTAAGGAAAAGAGACTTTCAGAAAGTAATTTACCAAGATAAACCCACTTGAGTACAACATAAGAGTGCTAAAAGAAAACATTCTCCACCAAAACTTGGGAAGCTTTCAATTTACTTTAAGGAATAGTTCAATTAGACTGTTAATGATTGTAGGAAGCAAACATTTCAAAACCATCTCCAACCGTTTGCAGCACAACGGCACCAACGGCCATAATAAAACTGCAGAAGCTAGGTCGAAGGTGCAAGAATGCAAATTACCAGGTCTTCTAACTTCGGATGCTATGATTCGAAACCAGATAAGGTGGAAACATGAGATTGAGAATTATCTAACCGCAACTTCAGTGCAGACAAATTCAAATAATCGAGCATATGCTCATACATTGAAAGACCGAAAGTCAATAAACAGCTAACAGAAAGGCGAGCACACCTTTTAGCTCTCTTAGGATCAATCAAGGCCAGCTCGGCCAACCTGTCAGGAGCCATGGCCTTCTTCGCAGCATCACTCGCAATCAAAGAGTCGAGGTCGAACGACGCCGACGAAGATCCGTCCATCGAGTTGCTGTGCCTGTGAAACCCCCTCCTCTCGGAGGCAGCCGAAGCCGATTTGGCGCCAAATCTCTCGTCGCCGCCGCCCCCACCGCCAGCGCCGGTCAAGCTCAGCCCTTCGAAGAAGTCGGAGTCGACGGAGAGGCTGCGGAAGTGGTTGATCGAGGGCGAGGCCTTGGAGGACGAGTCCTCGGAGTCGACCGCCATGGAGGTAGCGCCAGCGGCGGCAGCAGCAGCAGCAGCAGCGCGCCGCCGCCGCCGCGGGACGGGGTGGGGGTGGTGGCGGCGGAGGAGGAGGAGGGGAGGTCGAGGCCGGAGAGGTCGAGGTCGGAGGCGTCGAAGAGGAGGAGGTCGTCGAGGCGGAAGGTGGTGTCGGAGTGGGCCCGGCGGTGGTGCGAGGAGTGGCGCTGCGGGGTGTCGGGCATCTGGTCGATGATGTCCATGGCCGCCGCCCCCGCCCCCGCCATGAGCGGGGCTTCGCCGAGAACTGCGGCGGCGTGGCCATCGGAGGGGTGGGCCCGCCGCGGGGGAGGGGGAGAGGGGGAGGTTAGGTGGCGGTGGTTGGGTGGCGGAGGAGGATCGATGACGGGAGAGAGAGAGAGAGAGAGAAAGAGAGAGTGGGGGGACTAATACATTAGGAGGGGCCAAGTGTGGCGTAGGAGATGGTTTGATGGACTTTGACAAAAATGAGCGAAAGAACCAAAAAGATGATAATGAAGTGAACGCTTGCATGATTGATTGAACCCTTTCCCCTTTTTTTTTCTTTTTATTTTATTCCCTCTCTCTTTTATTTTTTTATTTGGCTTTAGCTTTGACTAATTGCTTGGGGGGATTCATTTATTTCTTAATTTAATCTATAAACTATAGTAAACGGATCTTTTAACCAAACCTAGACATTGTACCAAATATAACAATCGGCCGACAACCCCGACCCCAAACCCATAAAAAATTTAACAAAGAAAAAGGTTATAGACGCGAGCTAAATTGATACAAATAATTTAAATATTTTTCACTTGATAAAAGCATTAGTCGTCAATCGATCGATCGATATGATTAGAAGTTTTGTAAAATCTCTAATGTACGAAAAGCTGGGTAAACGACATTTTAGATGCGTTCCTCTTTTGCCAATCTCGCCTTTTCCAGAGAATAAAAAGGTGATAAATCCAAAAGGTGATAAATCCAAAGCAAAAACCAACAATATAACATGACGGCCTAATCCATCCGTCTACCAAATCCACCCCCGCTAACAACCATCAGTAATTTACTCCGATTCCTCTCCCTCTCCCTCTCCCTCGCCCCAATTCAAAAGCCAGACACCTCACGCTCCTCCGGAGATTCCCCGCGCGCCCCTTCCGACATCATACCTCTCTCTAAACAAACGGAAGGAAGGAAGAGAGAGAGGAAAAAATCAACGTAGGATGCGAAGAAGTCACATCTCTCAATCGGGGTCGTGTCTGCTGTTCCCCCGAATTATCCGAAAGCGACAGCAATCGGAAATCCTAGAGCGGGTGGGCGAATCAAATCGCAATCGCGGATAATGGAGGTTTCCCCTTTATTAGGGAAGGGGAAGAAGGTAACGGAGGGAGGGAGGGAGGGGAAGGAGGGAAGGGCGGCCGGGCGGGACTCGCGTCTCTTGGATTTCATCGCGGCAATCGATACGAGCGGCGACCTCAACGTGGTTTGTCCATGGTGCGCTGCGGTCGAACTCGGATGATGATTGCAGATGTTGACCGCCTGCAGTGGCTCCCGGTGTTTACCGACAGACGTTGTTATCGCGCGAAACCCCCCTTCCCTTTTCCACGATCGCGCGTCGGGCGGTAGAAATTGGGGGACGGGCATTTGGCCCATTGGGCTTTTTGCAGACCCGGGGGTTCGTGGGCTGGGCCCTTTCTGGGTTTTCTGCTTAATATGATTGGGCCCGACGCTTTTCCTTGCGCAGGAGTGAGGACATGCGATGGGCCTTTACGTCTGTTGTGATGGAACTCGCCGAAGCTCACGGCATAAACCGGGGTGACGACCCATCAACAATTTTTCAAGGGGATAGAAAGTCCACGGCCTTCTGAATTGAAACGTATTTACTTGAATCACAAAAACAAGGCAAACGAGACCTCAATGCCTTGCGACGGAGGGAGGTTGGGCGTCGAAATTTGCTTCAGAGCCGACATAAGGGCCTCATCCACCGTTGGCAAGCGAAGAAAGGGGACCACAACATGCTGCTCCGGCCCGCCCCGTTTTCATCCCTAAGCAAGAATTAAGCTCTCATCGACATCATTCTCTCTTTGTAAAAATGCTTCTAATAGGACATCTACTGCTCATGTCATCGACATGCATAGAGAAAAAGCACACTCACTCACAAGCCTAATTCTCGAAAAGAGAAAAAAAATGAATGTCGAAATATATCGCATGACTCGATTATAAAGCTTATATGCTTATCACATACAATGATCGACTTTACAAGGTGTGAAAATTGAAATCCACACCTGAAACTAAATCGTCCTTACTCTAACCCCCTGAGAAGGTAAAGATTGGAATCTCCCACCACTCCCTTCCTATATGAGAAGAGTAGTCACCGGGGCAAATCTTAATAGTTAAGTTTTCAAGTTGGGTTTTCTATGTAAAATCATTGGGTCAGACGCTTCAAAGTTATTAGAAAGATAGCATTATTGCATAGGAGTAAGGACATGCGATGGCCCTTTACGTCTATTGTGATGGAACTCGCTGAAGTTCACGACAGAAACTGGGATGATGACAATTATCAATTTTTCATGGGGATAGAAAATGCACGACATTCTGAATTTAAATGCATTCACTTGAATCACAAAGACAAACAAGGCAAACGAGACCACGATGCCTTGCGATGGTGGCTTCGGGGCCGACGTAAGGGCCTCATCCACCATTGCGAAGCGAAGAAAGGGGGACGCAACACGCTGCTCCAGCCCCGCCCGTTGCCATCCCTGAGAAGGAATCAACCTCTCATCCCCATCACTCTCTCAGTGTACAAATGCTTCTTATAGGATATCTACAGCTGATGTTATCGACATGCATACAGAAAAAGCTCACACACTCACAAGCCTAATTCTTGAAAAGAGAGAAAAAGTGAATGTCAAAATGTATCACATAGGTCAGTTATAAATCTTACGTGCTCTTCGCATACATGCGGCCTCTCTTTATCTGTTAGTTTAAGTTTTCAAGTTGGGTTTTTTAATAAAGGTAGAAGAGAAACGGGAACAACAACCACTGAGGTTAACCAACCACTGAGGTTAACGTCGTACCCATTTTTCCAAGTGGCGTTCCTTATTATCATTATCGTCTTCCAAGTGGAGTTTCTTTCCAAGTGGCTCTCGGAAATGCTTATATCTCCTCTCCTCTCCTCTTCTCTCCTTCCCATCCATGGAGCAATCCCCCATCGTCTCAGAGTCGCACTAGACAAGATCTTCGTAATCCGAAGGCATGTGCTCGGTCATATCATGGAGTGTTTTCCCACTGCTTCTGGTTTTGTTTCCTGTAGGGAAGACATTGACACCCCATGCCGACGCATCATCGGCTCATGCCTAGGCCTCCATGGATTCGAACATCTACACTAACGTCGAATGGATTCCGACGTCCTCCCCATCTAAAGATGATTCGATTTACCCAAGATAGACCAATGCAAAGTTGACGTGGTCGGGATATCTTTACTAACTCGCATCTCGACCTTTTGTTTGCCGACGGACCATATCGGTTGAGAAGGGTACCTCACTAAGCGAATTTGACGTTTTCGTGAACATGAGAGATCCTGTGAGTCTTTTCTTTTCTACCGAGGCATAGTTCCTGTTGTGCTTAGGTACTTTCACTATCGGATTTCTGAGTCCTCGCCATAAAGCTAATGTCTACCAATCGCATGGGAGCTCCTTGCCTTTAACGTGTTCCATGGACCCGACATGATCAAAAGGAGAATAAAAGCAGATGAGGCTCTATCGAATCTTTAGAGATATACATATATATATATAAGTATGTAGGTGTGCATGTATGCGCGACACGTGCTCCGACGTCATAAAGGGGCTATAGAACATGCTCATGAATATCGGAGACGGATGTGCTATCCCATGAGGACATCAATTTTTCGACTTTTAAAAAGAGACTGCATTTCAGTCTCTAATGATCACGAATCTATCGTATAAAACTTTCGTGTTTTAAAAATTTCTAATACACGGGTAATAAGTAGTGAGCATACTCATGTAACCAATTCACCTTATCAAGCTAATGGCGCAGCTCTAAACATCTAAGGACATCGTACATCGGGGAAGAGAGGCAAAAGATTCATGTTTGTGTTCTTTTAAGAGCTTTTGTACACATGCCCCAGCTATGCAAAAGATTCGGTTTGATGGACTTTCCGTACTTGAAAATAAAACAGCCATCGAGATCGTGACCTACGACTCTATTCATTAATCAAATGTGACCGGTGCAATGGATTCTTTCGACACGTAGTATGTACGTATCGAGATTGCTTTTTCGACGGCGTTTCTCCTAAAATAAGATTTCGAAGCTACGTTCCTAACTCATCCTTAGCTTTTAGATAGCGTCTCGGTTAGAAACTCAGATAATGGACTGCATTCAATGAACCGGAGCTAATGCCTTCCCTTCATCCCTACCATTTGTCCAAAATAATGTAAATTCCAAGAACTATGGTGCCAATGATTCTTTATTCAGTAGTGAAGAAAGCATTAACGTCTCATCCCTGCTTTACTCATTCCTATCTCCACTTATCATAAACAACGTTTGTTGGTGGCGGCTTTCTTTATCTGATCCGGAATTCTTCGAACACCCGACTAATTCTCAGGTGTGACGTGGTAATTTGCGCAAGCCCGTCGTCCCGTCCACATCGATCACTCACCATGGTCCACGGGCTCGTACTACTACAGGTGACTCTAAGATGACGAGCAAGGACAACCGCTTACTTCTCACGGATCGTCGCTGTCCATACATACTCCCAACCCTTCGACGCTTCTGCAGATCTTCTGCAGTCAGTCTTGCCTACCCTCAAGTCCTAAATGTCTGCATCACTTAAGTTCCATCGCCGAGAAGTTCCAGCATCCAAAACCGATGGCAGCTACTGCCGACACTCGGCTCGATTCACGAAACGAATCTCGGCACTTCGCTTCCCCATGCACAGAAGTCATCTCAGCACTTGAAATTGCTACAAAAAGATCAGCAGCCACCAAAAGCTACGGTCGGACCCAACAGAATGGAACCGGTGAAGATGGGGGTGGTGGTCATAGTGGCATGAGCACGTACGAAAAGAATGGAGGGTGCACCAATCAACAGTACCTTTCACGCACAAAGCAAAAGCATTATCAATGCCGTCTGATGTTGGGGAGTTGGGAGTTGAATGATGGTGGTATTTCGTGTGGAATGCACACTCCCATCTCGCATTGAATAATGTAGCTTTTGGCTGTCGCTCTCGGGTCTCTCTCGCAGGGCTTGAGTGCTCTCCTCATCAGACACCATTGCTGTGGCCTTTCTTTTCCTTCTTCATGGAATTAGGTCTCAACTTGGACGGGAGAAAAAAGGGATCAATGTGTCGTCCACCAGACAATTCTTTATGTGTTGTTATGGTGTGATGAGGATAGGGACCCAGAGATATCCCCCCCAAAGATAATACGATGGTAATTCTAATAATATGTGATTGATGTTATAATTACTATCTAGACTCAGTCCGCCAGTGTCAATCTCATATTTAACATTGAAAAGTAGGACCTTTGCATTGATCACACGCAGATTAAGTGGCGCAAGATTTGATGATAACAGTAGCATTTGCAATGCGAATCCCGGACTCTCCAAGACGAAAAAGGAGCAAATTAGCTATAAACTTCATGAGATAACATCAAAAAGGGCAAAAAAAGGAAGGGGATTAGGTGTGTGAGAATGGACAGTTTATTGATTAATTACGAGGATCAAGATATGGAGATCTTGGGTTGATAATAGAAAAGAATATATTGAGATTGCATAGTCGGCTTCCCTTTTAAACTTTATGGTTTGATTTGGCTATTAAACTGGCTGGCGTAGGACCCAAAACAGTACCCATTTCATGCCTTGAGTGTGTCCTTTGAACATTCCATGGGTCGTACAGAACTTATCTATGTTGGTAAATATATCTCAGACATATTATATGCACTGACATTATACAAACCATGATGGCTTTCAATCTTGGTGTTCTTGAATAAGAAAGGACGAGTGGACTGTGGACTGTGATTGGATTTCGAGATTGAACCACGCATGGTCAAAAGTTCGAGTGCCGGGCTAGAAAAAGAAGGGTTCTTGACTAAAGAGAGATTTGAGATCCTGGGCAGGTTTTTGACTTTCTTACTAGAAAAGGTAGGAGAATATCAATGAAGATTTGAATGCTTCAGCTCTTGTCCACTCATGTTACTGGATGATATCCTCGCTGTTCCCTACGTTAGATTCTTGAACTGAATTCCTTAAAATCACTAAAGCCATGTAAGCACGGTATTCTCGTGAAAATGAATAATATTTCATTATCCAACCTCGAATATTTTATTTTGAAAATCATTTTTCTCATGGAGATACGCGTTAATGTTGTCCCATTTATGACGGTGACATACGTTATCTGAAAATGCTAACAAACTGCGCAAATCCTGCAAAAGAGTTCGAAAGAATGGAAAACACAAAAAAAAAAAAAAAGGAAAAGGAAAAGAAAACTGAGACTTTCGAAACGCCTGAAAATTAGTTTGCTAAACGAGATCCACTCTCTTCCCTGTGTCTCCTGCTTTTGTCGGGCAAAACAACACTCATGCTTTATTCATGAACTGGAATCTGCTACAACTGTCTTAAAGACCAAGTTTGGCTCTCATCTACTGTCGTTGATGATGTCTTCAAAGATGATAATATGCCCCGGTCCGTCATTGATCTCCATTGATAGGTGTTAGCACCCACCAAAGCCCTTGCTTTTCATTTCGTGTCTCCATAACTCACGGCTCTTTCGCAGTTCCCATAATCTTTCTCTCGGAGTCTCAATGGTCGCACCTTTCGGTTTCGGTTTCAGTTTTTTCTGCAGATAAGATGGAGTTTTGAGATGGCACGTTAGTTCACTCGAGAGCAAACGAGACATCCTATCATCCGAAAGGGTTTGATTTTCCGAAAGTATACGCTTTGTGTTCTGTTTCGTAGATGAAAAGCTTTATGCCACTTTATTTACAAGGAGACCGGACGATTAGAGGAACACGGCAAGTCCGGTCATGATTTAGAACACACCTAGGAGTGACTTTACGTCGCGTCAGTTCGGGAATCGCGCATACTCAGGGTACAGTAGCTATTTACCTAGGGCTATTTACCTAGTAGATTCGGGATCGCGTCACCACCGCGAGAACGAGAGCCCGTGGTGCAGGCCGGGGTCTGGCTCATACTAAAGAAGGTTGCCTGCCGAGCTAAGTAATGTCCTCCCGGGTTTTACTCCTTCATGAATGTCTAGGCATCAAGCTCAAACTGCTCAACCACCAAAAACAAAAGGAAGGTTGAGCTGCCTCTCATCGCTTGAATTGCTCATGAGCTTGAGAGCAGCATTTATGGAAAAGTCCCATGAAAGCCCATTTTTGCTGATGACCATCTGCTTCTGCATCAGCCACATTTTGATATTTCTATTTTTAAGTGTAGCTTTTAGAATATAGAGAGGAAAAAGATTTTAGTCTTTTTATGCACTGTGGGGGTTAATGAGCATACCCCACCATTGCATTTGCCTCCACCCAGTAGGCTCTTCCCCTCCATAAATACCCCCCCTAGGGCGTGTGCCCTCCACACTCACCACCCTCAGATCCTTCTCCTTCCTATTCACTGATCGTTCAAAACCAGCTTTTGCAATTGTTATCCTCCTCATGGCCTCCAACCATTCCTCTTCCTCCCTCAACGACGTCAAGCTCACTCTCCCTAGCCCTCGCGACGCTGAGATGCCGGCGATGTTGCAACTCGAGGGCGGGGAAAAGGAGGAGTTCGACTACTCAAAGCGGTCGCAGTGGCTGCGGGCTGCTGTCCTCGGGGCGAACGACGGGCTGGTGTCGACCGCGTCGCTCATGATGGGCATCGGGGCGGTGAAGCAGGACATCAAGGCCATGATCCTGACCGGGTTCGCGGGCCTTGTGGCCGGGGCGTGCAGCATGGCCATAGGGGAGTTCGTGTCCGTGTACTCCCAGCTGGACATAGAGCTGGCCCAAATGAAGAGGGACAAGGAAAGGGCCACCGATGGACGAATGGACAAAGAAGGAGAAGAAAATGGTGACAATGGAGAGGAGGGCTTGCCCAATCCATTGCAAGCTGCATCAGCCTCCGCTCTCTCCTTCTCCGTGGGGGCCATGGTGCCACTGCTGGCAGCCTCCTTCATAAGGAGCTACAGGGCGAGGCTTGGGGCCGTAATCACGGCAGTCACCATCGCACTCGTGGCGTTCGGATGGATCGGTGCAGTCCTGGGGAAGGCACCGGTCGTGAGGACGTCGCTTAGGGTGTTGATCGGAGGCTGGTTGGCCATGGCGATAACCTTCGGGCTGACCAAGCTGATCGGTGCAAATGCTCTCTGAAGGACACCCTTTTGATATGTGCATCGATACGTGGGAGTCTCTCTTCATGTTCAAGATTATGTCCTGTTAATTACTTTTGCTTTGCGTTGTTTGGTTGTGATTAGTGGCACTGTACGTATTTGATAAAAGTAAATGCAAGGTCAAGAGTAAGTTCATGCGCTTGTTTAATGAGCGGCTTCACCTGTTATTCCCTTCTCTCATATGGCCAACTTCCCATGCATCGCGTCACTATAGTCATCAATAACGTGATTCTAAAACTAGAAATCTCTCTCTCCTGAGCCAAAACTAGTTGGGTTTGAGTCTCATTTCTTCATAGAGAAAACCCGAAATTTATTCTCTCTCACTAGCTCGCATGCTTGCCTGAGCCGAAACTTGTCAAGTTTGAGTCGCGTTTCTGAATAGAGAACCATGAAATCCGGTCTCATACAAAAACCTTAAAGTGTAGACATGCGTTTGCTAATAGATGATTTATCTGATCCGTGTCGATTTTCAAAAGCTAAAGTGATCCATAGACGAAGACGATCTACATAATAAAAAAGTTGTTTGTCAACAAGGATCTTACACTTATATAGATCATGTGAGAAAATACAGTTTCTTTCATTAAAAATATTTTCACAAGACCAAGTTGGCTAACATCCAACATTGAAACGTAAACACATCGATATATTTAAGGTCCCCCAAGGATGTGTCAATCTACTCGACTGATCGCAGTGACCAATCTCACTGCTCATGGCAAGTCCTGCACGAGATATTTTCTCTTGATGTGGATTCTCGTCTGATCACGTTTTTCCTAAACTTCTTTTTTACCCTCGAGGGTGAAGATAATTTGGAGACGAATATGTTTAGATCCTATTCTTCTCAGCCAGAGAGATTATCATTCACTAATACAGGACTCTTCGAAGAGGGAAAAACACAAGATTTGATAGGACTTCAGTCCAAAAATAAATAAGTTACGAATCACGTGCCCAGGCCTCAAATGAACAGACCGGCCCGCATTTCTGCCGGCTCCTCTACTGAACTGGGGGACGCTTGCCATCATTTTCCGATTGGATGGAACCGAGCCCACTAGACCGACCACATTTCAAGTGACGAAATGGACTAATCCAGGCTAATGTATTTAATCTGCAGATGCCATTCAGTATTACTCGTTAAAAGAAAACGACCATCTACGAAAGACGTTGCAGAAGATGACAGCAAAATTTGCCAGACATCAGAGCCAGAGTCATTTATGAAACAACGATCGATCCCACGTTCAGAAGCAACGGAACCCAAAACTGTTACAAAGCGGGTGACAAAAAGTGAAAGACTGCCAGAGAAATTGCGTGCATCTTCTTGACAGATTACGTGATTATTCTCAGCACTTGGGCACCGCGCAAGGGCGCACTCACTGTATATGCACCTTGAATTTTCTCTTGAAATCACAAACTATATAGGCTATAAAGGCAAAAATAAATTGAGATGACAACGCTCAAGAACCAACACAAGTCGGTTGGACAATGGAGGAGGGACTTCCTCACTGTAGAAAGAACTGATGCTGGGCTCTCCCCCTTACTCGCTCTTCACATAGGTTTCATTCATCGAGCTTTACCGCAAAAGTTAATGGACTGAATGATATCCACTTCCCAATCCTTGATCAGAAGGGGCGCCGTCAAAGGAGCCCCTGATATGGAAAAGGGAGGTCCTCACAAACCCATCAATCCACTGGTATCATTGTATTTTGAAAAGGTTCTTCAGCTTCACCACCAGCTTCCATTCTTCCATGGATAAGTCATCCTGCACTTAGGAGCTAAAAGCTCAGCCACAGCTATCATTTAACATAGTTAATGAAATGTAAATTTTAGTCCATATTTACCCTGTAATTCGTTTTGAGAATATCAATTGACCTCCTCGTGATATGACTGACAAGTTCATCTTCCATGTCGAAATGCCTGCCAAACATCTTCTGCTGCTCCTCAGGATTTGAGCCAACAATCTGAAAAAGAACCGCATGCATGTTTAATACAGAGACTAGAATCCATACTCAGAATGCCCAGACATGTGCACAGATACCCGAGGATAATTCCAAAGTTACAGCCTACTACACGATGCATACTCTGAAGTCACATATTAAGATGAGTTAGGTTGTTTCCAGGGCTCCTCCTCGAGGCCCAAATCAGGAAACTAGTCTTCCCAAAATTAGACCACTCCTTAATACCACATTCAGTTGAAATAAGCCCATACTAGCAAAAGATTTCAAAATTAACAAGAACCTAAAGTTAGAAAACTGTACCTTAATGGCAACCTTCTGGCCTTTCTTGGCAATATCAACAGGTTTATGATTGTTTTCAATTGATGCGATCCGACCAATATCAATGAACTCTCTCTGTGGAATACAAACCGGAGTACCAACCTGTCCAGAGGAGTGATAGCACATCAAAGAATACTACATAGCAGATTACTTGAGGCTGTGCACTAAAATTTCCCTAATTAATCATTCAACGGACAAGAGTAGCTAATTGTGGAAAGGGGGTTATCTAAATGCAATTGACGAGCATATGCATAACATAAAGATCAGTATTCTTCTCAAAAACCTGTTCTTTGCAAAGATTAGGTCCAAAGGAAAAAAAAGGTATATAACATTATGAGTGTTTCACAAACAATTTGACAAACTCAATTGATGCTTCATCTGTAGAAACTGATATCAGCTTAGTCAACAATGCAATTTACAAATCTCCATACAGTCCTTTTTATGGATTAGAAAATGTCAAATCTAAGCTAACTCATGCCTAGATGACAAATCAGAAGAGGGGGGAAAGGAGAAACGTTCCTTTCCTTGATAATGTCAAATCCTTCACTATATTTGTGTGAATTCATATACTATATTCGTGTCTTTCATGTGATTATTTCCTAATTCTCCAACAGCAATAGCATTTCTTTAAGTTAAGATGTTTACAGATATAACTTAAAAGTACCTTGGCAATGCCTTCAAGAATATCAACCCCCAAAACAATGGGGTCCTTCTTGTTGAAAACACAGTTGGGTAAAATTCTGAGAACACATGGAAAAACTGCCTCGTCAGCAGCTTCCTTCTTCTTCTCCTCTTTAATGTTGTCAATGTAAGCCTTAAATTGGTCAAAAAGGTGGTAAATGATATCTGCTGTAAAAATCTTCACTCCCAATTCATCTGCCAGTTCACGAGCTTCAGGAGTCACTTTGACATCAAAAGCCAAGATTGTGGCATATTCCTTCTTCTTCTCGAGCATTACGCTGGCTTTCATCACATCCTTCTTATGGACAGGACCAATGCTTATACCACTTACAGGAATACTTACTGCCGGGGACTTCAAATATTCCAGCAATGCTTCCAAAGAACCAAGTGTAGATGCTTGTACGCATACCCCTTCACCACTTCTATCGATCCTGCTCATAACAGATTTCATATCGGCCATAGCTGCCTCCTTCACATCCTCCAAATCATCATCGGGTCCCACAACATATAAACCAGTACCAGCAATAGCATGTTCCAGACCCTGCACCAGTGTAGTTGACAAGTCATTACCAATTGCAAATCAGAATAATACCAACAGGATCGGAAAGTTTGGTTCAATGAAGGAATGAGAGCCCAAACATGACCCTGCTTGGTATTAGCCTTAATTTCCACAAAATGACGAAATAACAACCTGAGCAGTGATCTTGATACCCTGAGCAGCTTTGATTTCTTTATGGTGCAGATATGTTCCCTGAAAATAGATAAGCACCAGTATCAATCAATGCATAGTTGGACCTGTAACTAGCAGGAAACAGTAACAGCTCCAAAAAGGACACAGTACAACTGTCATCCTTGGTATATCAAAAGCCAGAAAGTACTCAGAATTCACAAAGGATGAAATTAAAATAAAGGACACTAATAACAAAACACCTACACGATAAGGGGGCACTTAAACTCATGTCTTACCCCAATTGATCTAAATCCCCCTTTTCTTTTTTTTTTTTTTTTGGGGGGGTGTATTTCTGATCTACGTCCTGGTTTATTAAGAAAGATTCTAGCCAATGGCATGATTATGATTAGTACACAGATCTTTCTTGGGATTATTCTAAGATAACTATCCACGTAATCCACATCTCACTCCATCTAGTGTGATCTTAATGCATCCATATCCATTTTGATCTATCAAGTTTGCATTCTAAGCAACGTCTGAACCGTAATATGAGATCATCTGGCTCAGTGGAGAATAGCATATACACAAGAACCTAATGGCCAAACATCTCATCCCAGAATCCAAACCATTGTTTCAACCCGAATTCCCAAGGTTCTAAATAATATCTCCAGATTAAAAGAATTTTAGGCATCCCCTCTCTCATTTCAATGACAAGCCATGCGAACTCAACATATGGCAGACAGTGAAAGGTGCATTATGGGACCACAGCATCTATCTAGGTACATGGGGTGAACCCATAATTTTGTACCTTTTGAAAGCAATGCAACTTTACCTAGCAAACATTATATTTTTCACCTCAAAAACAATCTGAACCTGTTGAATTGACACTCTAACGAATGGACAATGGACATTTTAGACACACGGGAAATCCCATTAAGAATTTCTCAATTGTGCAATAAAAATTTCAGCTCATCTATAACTCCAAAAAAAGCCTCCATCATCTTTCGTTCCATAAATTCCATGTTAAGAATGCAACTGCCTGAATTTAGTGTTCATCAGACATATCACTAAGACATTGGTTGAGATTTTTTTATGAGAGATACAAGATAATCACAAACTTATCATGTAGTACATCTTTCTTACTATTCCTATAAAAAAACACTTAACCCATCTTCACAAGTATGAGGATTAACTTGCAAGGTCTAGATCATGCCCTGCTCACAGAGGACCTCTTCTCATGGACCAAGTCATGGGTTCAAAAGTCCTTATTGCCCCTCCCTCAACTTAATCACCATATGAAGACAAAAGCTAATATTAGCTCAAGAAGATTGACTTTTATCTTTTCACCCAAAACATCATGGCATAATTATTAGAATTACATGGTTTCCTACACATTCAATCTTCTTTAGACTCCTTGCCCCCTACTTCTATTTATATCAACCCTATGCTTTATGGCAACTTTACTATTTGTTTTTCATTGTGAAAAACTGATTATTATCATGTGGCATTACTCAACCCTATGCTTTGACTGCACGTGGTACACATGCTAAAGAGGAGATGACTATTGTAAACTCCGTAAAAGAAGAGGCCAAATAAGAAGTTCACAAATTCATGGTCCTATATGATTTCTTATTGGCTTATTTAGCAACAAAGTTTCATTCTACAGAATTCACCAAAGAAGTTCACTTTAAGTATGAATTATATTTATGTATGCAGCAATGCAATATTTTATATAACTCATGCGTAAAGTAGATAACCCGCTAGACAATAAAGAGTCAAAATAGTAGCTCACCTTAACACGAAGTTCTTTCATTGGATGGGGGGTCAACAAAGCTCTAATATTAGTGACAATCGATCCCTGACGGAAGTAACTTGTTAGAACTTCAAAGCTGTCAAAATGAACAAGAATTACAACAAGAGGTCAAAATATGGATGCTTGCCTGCAAGCCACAAACAACAATTTGGTCTCCTTCATGCAGCACACCATTAACTAGAACAACATCGATAGTTGTTCCGTGGCCTTCAACCACCTTGACCTCCAACACAGTACACTAGAAAGCAATTTGAACACAGGGTCAGGTTCTTCTGAAATTTCCCTAAAAAACTAAGCACAGAGAATGAGGAAAATGAAACACACCTGAACTTCATCCCTATATGTTAATTTTTCGACCATTGTCTTCTGAGTCCACAGAACCAGTAATAGCAACAAATCTGGGACTCCTTCGCCACTATACCATGTCAAGATGTCAGTTGATATAAAAGTAAAACATCACAAATGAAAAATAGATAATCATCAACTACAGTGAAAGTACAAAGGAAAATGACAAACCTAATAGCACTTGTGGGCACAATACTGAAAACTTCACCCTTTTCTTTATTTTTGTAATACAATTCAGTATTTAGGCCCTGCTCCTTGAACTGAGTCATAATCTAGAATCCAAAGAAAGACATTCAATTAAAAATGTTAAGCATCTGACACCCCAGGAAGGGAATCTAATTCATAAAAAGACAAGTAGGAAACAACTCGAACCTGGGTGAGCCTCATATTGAACTCATTCTGCACATCTCTGGTTTGTTCCTTCAATGCCTTGATAATTGGTGAATTTCGACATGTTTTCCAACCATACAGTCTGTCTACCTGTAGAATTTATGAGATAGTTGTATGGTGAAAAAGATAAATTGACTTTCTGCATTGTGCTATCTAGCTCAAAAGCTTTTAGTAAAATCTCACCTTATTTAATGCCACAATGAACTCTGTATCTCTCAACTTCAGAAGATTTAACGATTCTATGGTCTGTGGCTCCAAGCCATGCATGATGTCAACCACCAGGATGGCAATGTCACATAAACCTGAACCTCGTGACCTTAAATTCGTGAACGACTCATGTCCTGGGGTATCAATAACGAGCAGTCCAGGCACATTCAGCTTTGCATCTCCCAGTTCCTTAGTTCTCTCTCTTATGTTCTCTGCTGGGAAGTATGTGGCACCAATCTGCTGTGTAATACCCCCAGCTTCACCTTCCTGCACATTAGTGCCTCGGATGCAGTCTAGAAGCTTGGTCTTACCTGTATCAACATGCCCCATAATACAGCAAATTGGGGAACGGAGGTTGTGGCCGCTTGGGTTAAATGTGGCATCAGAAACAGCTACTTCTGGTACAGCAGCAGCCCCTTTTCCCCTGTTCTTCTCCATAACTTCAGCTTCTGACCGGCTTTTCCTCGTTTCGACTGCTTGAGACTTTTCAGGCTCAGAAACTATGGCCTTCTTGGGAGCAACAGCTGACTTCGCAGCAGCAGCAGCAGCTACCAAATTGAATTTCAATAGATAAGGCGGCACCGATAGAAGTAATGAAAAAGTGAATCATAACTCAACTCAAAGAGCAAAATGAGTAAAATTACCTGTAGTACGAGGCACAGGTGCTGCACTTCTTAACCCCCTTTTCGTAACAGGTTCGGGCTCAAAGTCGGCCTCTTCATCAGCAAATGAGCTTTTGACAGAGATATTAATATCATCCCAGCTCTTTGCATCCCATTCCTCATCATCCTCTTCCTCCATTCCATTCTCTTCAGCTGCATCAGTGACTTCTGACTTCTCCTCCACACTCATTGTCTCTACTTCTTCGACATTCTCCGATTCCATTGTATCTGCCTCAATCACAGGCTGCTGCACAATTTCCTCTGATTCTACAGCCTGTGCTTCTTTAACAGGGCCAGCACCGTTTGCCTGGTGCTGAGCTGGTTTTGATTTCTTGGTCTGATACTTGGGCCGTTTTGTTGGGGCACCGCCAGCTTCTCCAGTAGATACATGCAAACCTGCTGCAGCATTAGCAAGTATCTGATTCCTCATGGCCTCCAACCGCCGAGCCTCCTCCTTCTGCTTTCCTGTTAAAAGCCTACCTTCCTGTTTCTTCTTAAGAAGCTTCTCTTTTTCCTTTTCCTTTTTCCTTCGCTTAGCCTCTTCTGCTTGCCTCTCAAGTTCTTCTTGTCTACGTCGCTCCTCTTCTTCCTTCTTTAGTCTCTCCTCCTCTTCTCTTTTTTTCCTCTCTTCAGCTTCCTTCCTTCTAGCAAGTGCCTCCTGCATCTCCCTAACATGTTTTGGCACTTTCTTGTCAGCAGCTTTACCCTTGGCATCAACCTTTTTGGCACCAGTTGTTTCAGTCTTTACTTCCTCAAGTTTTTCTTCTTTAATGTCACCAACAGGAGCAGTGGCAGCAGCTGCTGCCGCTGCTGCTTTCTTCTCTTTTTCCTTTTCCTTCTTTTTCTTCTTCTTCTTGGCTGCAGCCGATTCCAAACTTTCTTCTTCAGCTTCTTTTTCGGCGGGAGGTTCAGTAAGGGGAATTGCCTCAGGCTGGACAGAGGCTTTCTCCTCTTCCGGCAGTGGCTCACTTGGTCTTGATACAGAAGGGGCTTCACCCAGCTCAGCAAGAATTTTATCCAAATCGTCCTCTTCCTGAGCAGTCCTTCCACTTTTCTTCTTTTTCTTCTTGTTCTTAGAAGTTTCTGGTGCATCTTCACTTTTCTTACTCACTACAGAGGCAGTATGTAGCACAGTCAGAAGTAGATTCTATTTTAAATCAAACTGTTGATACAGTTAATTTTTATCCAAGAGAGAATAATGCTGTTAAGCAGAACATCCAAAAAAACACTCTGAAAAAGCAACAAGTACCACTCTGTACAGTGGCAAAACAATAACATAACCATTTATGCGAACAATATCCTATGGAGGCTACATAGAGGATTTCATTAGGGGCTATACAATAATGCCAATAATAGGAGAAAAAATCTTTCATTATGTCTCCAAAAGCACATCAAATCTCTGCCAAGACACATGCCTCTCACAAAAATCAATTTTAGGAAGAGGATATTTTTTAATTAGAATTAATTAAAACCAGATAAATGTCCCATTGAAAATCATGTTCCTCTATCCATGACAATGTGTAGGGCAAAGTAATGAAACTTTAGTAAATTTAATGTGAAAGTACCGCTAAGCCTTTTCTCTCATGAAGTAGGAAGATTTTATACGACCTTTACCATTATATGCTATTTGATTCACTAAGTAAAGCAAGTAGGCAGCAAATTCTTTATTTGACAGAATTTCAGCCTTTTCTTGCTTTAGTGATTTGTTTACATATATCAATGTTATTGGGATAAAAAAAAAAACTAAGTATTACAATAACCAGTCCCTAAGCATCAATGGGATTTAACAACACATGCATATCTACTATGACAAGCATTAAGCAATGTAGATTTTGGAGTTTTTGCACATACCTGCCAAATCATTCAGTGGTACATCAGGTTTCTGCGGTTCTACTACATCAGAGACATTGCTGCTCTTCTTCTTCGAAGATTTTTTCTTCCCTGAAAAAGAGAGAGCTAGACTCTCATCTTCGTCAACAAAGTCATCAATGGCTTTAGGAGCTTCCACTACAGGGGAATCATCCTCATCACCTTCAAAGGCAGCACTAACTATATTCGCGCTCTTCTTTGAGGGTTTAGAAGACTTCTTCTTCTTGCCCGAAAAAGTGATAGCAGCAACATCTTCATCGTGATCTTCGTCTTTCTTTGCTTCCTCGTCTTGTTCACCTTCATCAAAAAAGGCCGTACTGAAAGAATTGTTTTGCGTTTTTGAGGGCTTGGAAGACTTCTTCTTTTTACCGGAAAAGGTAATAGAAACAGCGTCTTCCTCATCATCCTCATCTTTCTTGTCCTCATTTTCTTGCCCTTCATCCAAAGCCCCAAAATTCGAGGCAGTAAATGCACTGCCACTTTTCTTGCTACCTTTAGAGGGCTTCTTTTTCCCAGTAAAAGCTATAACTGGTGCCACCTCATCATCACTGTTACCATCTATTCTATCATCACTGTGGACAACCTCGCCATCATCTCCTTCCTGATCATTTAAGGCATCAAAAGCTGAAGTAGAAAACGAGCTGCCGCCTTTACTATTCTTCTTAGAAGGCTTCTTCTTGCCCGTAAAGCTCATGACCGGTTCATCCTCCACATCATCACTATCCCCACCACCAGTCACACTAGATGCGACAGACACATCCTCATTATCTTCACCCTCTTCACCAAGCAACCCGAAATTCGAGGCCAAGAATGCACTGTTTCCTCCTTTCTTTGATTTCGTTTTCTTTTTCCCTCTAAGTGCCATTGCCGGAGCATCCTCATCATCCTCTCCAACCACCTTCTCTACATCCTCCTCCTCCTCCTCCTCCTCCTCCTCCTCCTCCTCCTCTTTCGTAGGCCGAGCCCTCGCTCCCCCCTTTACACCCTTCTTTTTACCGGCAGCAGGTAACTTCTCCTCCTGAACTTGCACTGCTGGCTCTTCAGAAAAATCAGCCCCGACCGAGTACTCATCATCATCAATGACAAGAGACTTCTTCTTCGACTTACCAGTGGCCACAGGTGCCAGATTGTCCTCGTCTCGCGCGGTGGCAGGCTTCTTCCGCCCCATCGAGATTTAGTCTCCAACGTCAATTCCACAAAACACGTTACGATGAACAGAAAATCGGCAACCGACTAGAAACGCCGCCTGCCAGGGGCCATCAACAACAAATCACAATCGGAAAACCAGTACACCGTCGAGCTAGATCCATTCAAATCGGATCAACAAGCACAGAACCGAAACGCGAAGGGAAAAAAGAAAAACGTAAAATCAGACGCCACAAAAACCACGAGGAACGACCGAAAGAAAGGAAAGGAAAGGAAAGATTCTCTCGTCCGACAACACACAAAGGCCCCGCCAATACCTGCACGCGGCGCGGCGGCGGCGGCGGAAACCCGCGGAGCTCGTTGAGGGAGGAACTTAACGGCGGAGAGCGCGGCGGCGCAGGAGCACTGCTGCAGAATCTCCGCGTCCGACGGTAGGGCAGAGAGAGAGAGAGAGAGAGAATGCGTGAAACGCCTTCGCGAAGAAGGTTTCGGAGAAAAGGAGCCGAGAAAATTTGATAAAGAGAGTGAAGAGACGGGATTGACAGAGAAGAAAAATATAATATAGGGCTGCTGGGGCGGGGCCTGGGCGGTACAGTGAAAATATAATCTCGTTTTTTATATTAAAATAAAAAAAGGTGCAGAAAAAGAATTACCGAATTTCTTTTTTATGTTAACTTAGGGGAAAATAGATTTTGATGATTCAACATTTAATTTCAAGAAAATGATTATTAGTCCATCTCTTATGGGAAACAAAATCCCCGAGTTAAATGCAATCGATACATTAAAGTCCAAACTGGGTAAGTTAGACTTTGAATTCAGTTGAATGTATTCACATCAAAAGTAATTAAGATATAACTCAATATTCAAGATATGACTTGAGATTTAGTTTCCTTTTTTTTATGTAATCAACATACCTTTTTCTTAATTATCTTGTCGTGCAAGAAAGATAAATATGTTATCGGCACTTGTGTCCAATTGAGATTCAAAAATAAGAAATCTCTTAAAGGTAAACATATATAACTCCTCGCCAATTTTATGGGAGTTTTGTTATGAAAAAGACATATAAGGTGATAGATTCATATTTCTAGTGCCAAAGTGCAATTTTAAAGAATCTATCCATGGAGCAGTAGGTAAAATCTTTTTAGAGGCTAATCTGCCATTTGCTTTCAATTTATCGCGCCATTCAATTAAATTTAATAGATCAATTTCAGTGTATACCTAACACAATCAAAAGATCTACATACGACATAAGTCAGAAAAAAGATGATAAGCAAGAAATAAAAATCAGAAAATTCGTTGGAATGGACAGCAGTTGGCAAAAATTAAAAGGTCGCCTTAGGTCATAAGTATCCATTCCTTGTCTTAATACTTTTTGCACCTATTACACTATCGTGATCAAAGCATTTTATCCTTAGAAATTAGAACCTGACTACATTGACGACATACATTCAAAAAGCCATATGCCTCTATTAGAATTCTTTTATTTCACAAAAATAAATTATTTTAAAATTATTTTTAAAAAATCTCTTCCGCAAGTCATACACCCCTCCTTAGAAGCATAGCCTTGATGTGCTCTCCATAATTCGTCAAAAACTTTTTGAGAGAAGACCTTCGCATCATCAAATGCATGAAAGCTAGATGCACAAGCCGTCCCATCGAGACGTCCTCTTTTCGTAGGAAAACAACACTTGGACGTCACACTTTTCCAAAATCCCACTCCCCAGATTTCACAATGTGGGGAGATGGTGACCTGGAAACAACGTCTAGTGTTTGCAACACATAAAAGCAAAAAAAATCTCCATACTTTGTTGACTGCTAAAGACACATCAAAATCATTTGGGTTATCCTTCCACATGGGATGAGGGAGGAGAGGTGGGGAGTTGAACTACCCACCTTAGAAGGAGATTGAGAGTCGAGATGATTAGTTTCAAGTATGAAATTCAACTTCCACACTCTGTATAGAGGTAGGACAAAAATTTAAAAGTGAACTGAGAGTTAAAATAGGAAGGAAATAAAAAAAGAGACACCTGCTGAAACCTTATACTTCAACTGATTCTGCTATGGCAGAGGGACACAACATGCAAAGACTACAATCAAGAACCATAACCAATGATAAAGCGTGAAACAATCAACATAAAAAAGATGAACCATTAATGCATCCATAGTGAGTTCAATCTCATCGACAATGATGAAGTGATCCCAGTTTCGAGAACAACAAACTTCATTTCTCACTTTATTCCAACTAGAAACTCAAAAAGTGCCTACTCGCTCAAGGTAGAAGACAGCTAAAAGCGTTCTTGCAAACACGAGCCCTAGTCCAGAGTTATAAAGACATCCCGGAATACAGATAATGAAAACAAGGGGGCCTCCTCAGTCACTTCAGTTTCGTGAATAACTTAGGAGCAACCTGCAATTTTGTAGTTGAATCAGCCATTGTTTGTTGACCACAAGAAATTTTTATGCAAGTCAACCATGAATTCTCCAAAAGGGTACTTACACATTTATCCACACAAGACCAATAATCAAAGTACTGCCCGGTACAGTGCTTGTGCCCTGATTCATCTCCTTGGATCCTCTTCATGCATGCCTATATGAGGTAGCACGATATTCATTTGCCAACAGGAAGCAAGAAAGGAGGAGAAGAAAAACCTTAAGACTTCTAATCCTAATTGAATGAGAATTAGCACCATGAGGCTTACAAAAGTCCTCCTGATATTAAGAAACAATAACAATGAAAAACTACAAATTAAGCTTTATCCCACTAAGTAGAGTCGACTAATTCATTTCATGGAGATTCAATGGTAGAATCTCAATAAGAAGACAAAGAAAATGAAACTAAGCCTCATCAAGGAAAGGTAAAGCTAAGGACTGGGACAGAAATCACAGAGGGCATTCGGTACCACTTTCCATGGCTAAATGATCAAGGGAACAAAAGTTCATCATGTAAAGTCTCACGCATATCTTGCAAAAAATGAATGCGATTGGGATAGATTTAGATCTGTGATCTAGATAATATCTCACAAAAGCATTAATATAACCTTTTGTGCTTCAATAACACCTCCAAAGCATCTTACAATTGAAAAAAGTTGAGCCATTGCATTGCACAGGTCTGTGACAACTGACTAAACGTCTTTGATGAATCTTTGACAAGCATTTTCAATCTTGAAGGCCAATTGTCAAATTAAACCAACTGCCATCCTACCCAAAATTCATTCATTAAGGCATTATACATCCAAAAAATTAACTATTCAATTGAAGAAAAGATGCAGTCGCAGTACTAGATGACTACAAAATAGCTACTAAAGCAAAGAGAATTCAACTTCATTGTACTGACACTTGGCAGCTAGATAGCAGACACGTCAAACTCTCTGCAGCAATTGCAAAAAGAAAAGCACATAATCTGAAATGATTGAGACCAGCCTTTAACAATGAATATCATACTCAAACTATTTTCAATAAGTAAATATTATGTCCTCGCTAAATTTTAAGAGCAATCCAGGGGGTAAGAATTCACCTCATACTCAAGCAAAGGTTTCACACATTTTGGCTTGCAAGAGTCCTCGAAGTACTTCTTTTGATCAACAGGCTCCTCATCCGCCCTAGATGTGGCGCAAATAGGAAAGGCATTAATATATATATCTATCGTCAGATTGTTAATGAAGTTAAAACCTGCCAAATTATCTGCATAGTATGATTTCATTTGAGGGATCCCACAGCATCAGAAATATGGAGAGAGAGAGAGAGAGAGTAAATGCTAGTTACTGTCTATCACGTGTCTGAAAAGCTGTTTAATGACGAATGCAATCAGGAATAAATGACTTACTAGCAGTACCAATGCTAAATAGTAAACAACTCAACAGGAAGGATGAGAGAAAAGATGGATGATACAATAGCGTGAAAAATCAAAGCTCCTGACCTATCGATTGAGACTGAGGTAACTAAGGAGACATGCTTTTGGCACATTCATGAAGCAGACAAACTGGAGAAACTTTGGCCATTTTGGAAGCATTCTCCAATATTTGCTCTAGATGCACTTTCTCAAGATCAAGAACCAACCTTCTTTCATCTGCTTCTATTGCCAAAACGCATTAGACTGGTCTTTCCCATTTTAATCTCCACTAGACAAATTAAGTCTTACAAACTATTTAAAAGTTTTCAAAATAGCTAGTTAAAGTAAGAAACAACTAAACACCAACATTGAGTGTTTTAAAAATCATGCTTCTATGTCAAAAAAAATGTTTACACAAAACATTCTATGCATTTAGTTTCGGATAGGGTTTCCCAGTTCCATTTAGGGGAAATTTTCTGTATATCCATTCCTATTCCGAAAACAAGGTCAAACGTTCAGAGTGTACAAAGGAATCAACACTGGGATTCTTTATTGGGGCTGGTGGACTAACCCTTGGTTAATAGAGTAGGATCCAAATAAGAAAGAGAGAAATTAGATCTTGTGGTTTAAGATGTATAGCAGCTATAATTGGCAGCCTAGTATTTCAGAAACAAGGCTGGTAAGGGAAGTTCCTCAATCATTCTTCAATTTTGCAACATTTATAACTAGAAGTTCATTAGTGAGACATCAAACTTGTACCAACCCCCATACCTACGTTCAGCAATTCCAAACCCTATCCAGAGCCCAAAGCTATTTATAAGAATAAGTAATGCTGTACGTGGCATGGGAATTTAATTTACCCACAATACACAGATTAAACAAGAAATGACTTTTCCAAGTTCAGACGTAGTCACAGGCTAAAACCATAGAACAGCTTCAATCAAGACTAAGGAATTCTGAAACCTCTGAAAACAATCTGCAAAAACTGAGCACTCCATTCCATCATCTCAACAGAAAAAATGTCACAACAATTAACCTCTCGAGGCCGACTACTGAACCATTCCCAGCTAACCTTCGAAGCAGGAGTTAGGTTTATTATTGCAATTCAGTGACCAGTACCATCTTTCATTCCTCTGCAGCTTCTTTTTAACTCAGTCCCACGAGTTGCCTTGTCCACCTTACTCTCAACCAACCTTTATTTTCTACTTCCTGAATCTGATCATAGTCCCAAGTGCAAGAACATATCACAATGCAAAAACAACACCCGAAAGTCCAAAGCTACCCATGTCCGAGTTTTCCTGCATTCTAAAACCCTTTATCATATCCATAGGAAATCCCGCTCTACCTCATCAAATTAGTCTAGAAACCAAATTAAATTCGCATCTTCGACTGACTTCCGCACGAATTCTAACGCCTAGTCCTCCATTTCAACACCCAAGACGAGGACTAGCACAAGAATCCAAATTAAATAACCAGAAAAATCCAACTTTGGCATGGCAGCACCGTAACCCAACAACTTGCAATTCACAACGACTAGAGACCAATTCAAGAAAAAGCTCAGCCAGAAGAAGCATCATCAATGAGCCTTCTCGATTGAATTGACAAACAAACAAAAAAATGCATTGGACAGCATCACAAACCAAAATTAAAAGAGACAAAAAGAAGAAGAAGAAAAAAACTCGACATACAGGAAAAAAAACTAATTGATACTTACATGGGGTAAGACCGATCTCCTCGACAATTTCAGAAGCCTTCCTGCGAAAACAGTGACATCGACGAAAAAAGGGGACAAAGGGATGAGTTCAGATCGACTGAAGTACGAGAGAGCGGACGAGATCGCTCGTCGTACGAATGAGAAAGGATGCTGTAACATGAATCGAAGGTTACCGCGCGAATGCCGGAACAAATGAGACCTCGGTGTTCGTACCCGTTTCTTCTTCTTCTTCGCGCACGCTAGTGGAGCGACTTCTCTGAGTCTTGGAAAGCTCTTCATAAGAGAGAGAGAGAGAGAGAGAGAGTGATGGAGATCTGGGCCTGGCCGATTTTCGTGGGCTGTTACCCTGTTAGTTGGATCCGAGTGCTCGGATTTGCTTTTAGATAAAATAACACAAATGGTACGTCAATTTAGGCCCGATATGCAATTTGATTTCCGAACTTTTAATTTATTCAATATGATTCTCGAATTATAACTTAATATAAAATTTAATCCTTGAAATTTCAATTTATTCAATGTGATCATTGGACATATTTTGCATATTTAATCCATAAACTATATAAAAATATTTAATATTGTTCCATTAATTCAATCTTAGGAGTTATATACAATCGAGGGATTAAGTTGAAAATATACCAAAGTTTTAAAATTGAAATTCAATGACTACATTGCATATTGGGCTAAAATTTACATATCACATTGAATAAATAAAAGTTTATGGACACATTGTATATTGGGTCAAAGTTCGGGTAATATTTGTATCATTATCCCTTTTATAAATGTTGCGCTCACATTTTATTTAACATTAGAATACCTTCTGATAAAATAAAATAAAAAAACTGTTAAAACACCTAAAATCTTTTCAAAATATGCAAGTGCTGGTACGTTGGTTTATTTATAGATTTACAACATTCTAAAATTTGAAATATACTTCTATTTGTTTCTGGCTTTTTGAAATAACAAAATTCATTAGTAAGATACATAAATAGATTTTAGTTGGTTTCCAAAAAGACCTTCGATGGACTAGGAGTAATTGACCAATCTCATTGAATATGATAAGCTTCTCGTCTCGTAGACATTATACAATTAGCACTCTCACGTGCCTATCGAACATCCGAAGTTGCATTCTATGTTTACAAATGACAGCAAACTATAAACCTTTTTAAGATTATGTTTGATCACGTGTAATTATCGATTTTCATTCAGTAGAGTAGCGAGTTGGCCTGTGACGACTAATATGGTAGGCCATGGGCTCCACCATCACTAAGGCGAATGGAGGATATGATTATGGCAGCCCGCAATTTCTCAGCATTTTATCTCTCGTTCAAGAAAAGAATGAGATCGGCGTGGCGATTTGAATCGAGCATACAGGTGCTCGAGTTGACTGGACACATGTCGCGACCGTTTCTTTTGCAAGAAATAAATTATTTGATTACACGTTTTTCCTACTTGCATCGTTGTAAATAGATTAATTATTTAAAAAAATGTATGTATTATCAACAATAATATATATTTAAATATTTTCGCATATGATAGAGACGTTTTTTTTTTATTAATTCACAAATTGAATGGACATGTGTCACGATTCAAAAAAAGAGACTACTTCCCTTTATTACAAGAAATAAACAATTTGAAAACATATTTTCCTATTTGCAAATTTGGAAATAAATTAATCAATAAAATAAGTTTGTATTATCGATAATAATTTATATTTAAATATTTACATAAACGATGAAGACATTTATTTTGTTAATTTATTTATATAAGTGATATAAATAATTATTTTTAAGATAATCATTTTTAATTTCTTTGTCTTTGGCGAGATAAGCGCGTCCAAAAATGAGAAACGGTCAAGATGAAATCCCACGTCAGCAGCGGACTTATCGACATGGAAAAGACATCCGTCGACCCGGAGGAGGAGCAGGTGCTGATGCTGGTAGGGCCTCCAGCCAAATCTCGTCCGTCGCTGTTTGCCGAGGAAAACGACGACAAACGATCGAACAGTAACTTACCCCCCCTCGCGCGCGCACTCTCGTCGCCGTCGCCGTCGTCTTCTTCCTCGATCCTCATTCGTCCGAACTGTCCGAAATTGTCTCTCTCTCTCTCTCTCTCTCTCTAAAGCTTGGTTCAGGACAAAGAGCGTTATCTCGGGGCGACGGCCGCGGACCACGAGCCCCCCTCGCAGGCGCTGTCGCCACGTGTCGTCGGAAACTTCCTCTGCCACCCGATAGACTCACCCTCTCCCTCTTTCACGCCCACCCGATTCGAATTATCCATCGTTATTATTCGATATTCGTCATCATTATCATCTTTCCTCGAATAAAGCGATTGACCTTACGTTTCCCGAGGGCTTCATATACAGAATACGCACCCCAGTGATCTCACAGAGAGAGAGCGAGAGCTGAAGGGAGAGAGAGAGAGAGAAAGAGAGAGATGGATCACGCAGGCGATGCTCACCGGACCGATTTGATGACCATAACCCGGTTCGTGCTCAACGAGCAGTCCAGGCACCCCGAGTCCCGCGGCGATTTCACCATCCTCCTCAATCACATTGTTCTCGGCTGCAAGTTCGTCTGCTCTGCTGTTAACAAGGTCTCTCACCCTTCTCTCTCTCTCTTCCCCCCCGTGATCTTTCCGTTCGTTTTGGATATCATTTGCATCGGCTTCTGTCGAATCTTGATCTCTTCGACGCAAGATTCTCGTTCGCCGATTAATTTAATTGAATCGAGTGCGATGAAGGGATATTCCAAGGGAAAAAATGGAGCTTGGGTCATTCCAGGGTATCAAATGATTTATGAGCCCACTGTGGGTTGGAGTAATTCGTGGTTTTTGTCGCTTCTTCCTCGTTCCTCGTTAAAAAAATAAAAAAAAAATTGTGCTTGCTGTGTCGTCAGAAATTAGAAGCCTCTCGTACCCAGTGATCCTTGCTGCGAAAGCATCTTCTGTAATTGGGACTCGTTGCAAAGCTCTGTTCTAGCGAAAGGTTTGAATTATAAAAGCTGAATATTTGGGGCACTATAGATTTCCTTGTCTTTTGGTGGGGAGTATCGCGACATGTCCAGCTTTTGTAATGGTTGAATCGCATTTTCCTTATGTGTGTACTTGTCGGAAGTTGTTCTTCTATTTCATTACATCCCCTTGCATGCGGGTGAACCTGGAGAGATACACTTGTGCAGGCAGGCCTTGCCAAATTGATCGGGCTTGCTGGAGAGACCAATGTCCAGGTAACTCCCCTCTATAATTCGCGCAATTGATTCATTGTAAATCTGGGTTGTCTTTCTGGCAAGTTTGGTAGTTATGTAAGGTACTTCCAGTTCTTTAGTTTGAAAATTCTTTTCTTTCTCGAAAAGGGTGAAGAGCAGAAGAAGCTGGATGTGCTTTCAAATGAAGTATTTATAAAGGCACTGGTCAGCAGTGGCCGCACAGTGAGTTAGTCCCATTGTGTTTAAGCATAGTCCCTTGCAGAATATGTCTTCTTCAATTCTGTTGGTTTCTGCAGTGCATTCTCGTGTCGGAAGAGGATGAAGAGGCCACATTTGTGGAGCCATCTAAGCGTGGAAAGTAAGCACAGACTCTCTTTGAAATGCCATTTGCTTCTCCAAGAAACGTGCAGTCTTAGAAAATTGTGGTTTTTGTTAAAGTAAATCATGAATCCATTCTCAAAGTGCAGGTATAGTGTTGTTTTTGATCCGCTGGATGGATCCTCTAACATCGACTGCGGTGTTTCAATTGGAACTGTAATTCTCCTTTCCCTTAATTGTACTATTTTCAATAATTTCATCTCTTGAAGCTGCGCAGCTGCGACATGTATTGTCTGGGGACCTTTTCTTGTTTATTGCTCAATATGCAGTAACCAATTGAATGTCTACTCTTTCATGTAGATCTTTGGGATCTATATGATCAAACATGCTAATGATCCAACTTTAGAGGATGTGTTGCAACCTGGAAAAAACATGCTGGCAGCTGGCTATTGCATGTATGGCAGCTCTTGCACGGTAATGATCCAACTTCACGGATTGTTTTGAGTTTGAAATATGAATCTGCATTGAGTTATCTTATGGAGCTGGGCTTTGTACAATTTGACAGCTTGTGATAAGCACTGGAAGTGGAGTTAATGGTTTTACCCTGGACCCATCACTGGGTGAATTCATCCTCACCCATCCGGACATCAAGGTAAGGACTTACTGCATGTTATTAATTCAGGAAACTCCACGTGGGCATAACTTGTTATTACTTTTTTTTTTGTTGGGGCCACTTCAGCATGATTAGTCGAGACCCTTCTGGTTGTGGCTGAACTGAGCCGGTTGACTAAAAAAATTGACTTTTTTATAGATCTGTTTTACCAGAATCATATAACTGCACGGCATGTCTCTTTTCCGCAACTGTTGCTGTGTGTTATTTTCCTTTTGTTTTGTTTACAGATTCCAAAGAAAGGGAAGATCTACTCAGTGAATGAGGGAAATGCTAAAAACTGGGATGGTCCAACTGCTAAGTGAGTTGAATTGGAATGAGAATATCTGTTCTGCATTAAATGCATGTTGCTTGATGATGATGTCATATTTGAGTTTGGTTTTTCAGTGAAAATGTCATATTTAAAGTTCACGAATCAGGTTCTCATCCTTGACTTTAGGTTTGTCGAGAAATGCAAGTTCCCAAAAGACGGATCGTCCTCAAAATCTTTAAGATATATTGGAAGGTATCAAAACTGTGCAGAATACCTATTTCATGTGTTTTGATCTGACATCTTGCTTTACCCTTCACTTATAGTTTGATCTTCTGATTGTTGGATCTGGTAACTGGTTGTCTGTCGGAAGCAATCTCTCTCATGACAGTTAGATTTCTGTCATGTTACTATCATTTTCCATGACTGGGGTCTAAAGTTATAAAAGTCGTAGGTTGGATTGAACTAACAGCCAACATCATCAATTTTCTGTATGATCAGAAATTACTTGATGCTGATCCATAGTCTGCAACCTACCATCCGGTGAAGCTCCACTCAAGCAGGATTTTTCATTCTTTTTAAAATTAAATTTGAAATCGCAATTTCATCTAAGTCCCATGGGCTGAGCAATTGTGCCTGCATGTTGTGAGACCATTCATAGATCATATTTTGATAACACTTATCTGATATGTCAAAGCTATAATGACTGAAACTTTATCCAGTCACTAGATATATGGATTCTTCAAACTTAAGCTTGCATCTTTAGCGTAGTTTTTGCCTTCCAACTGTCAATCCTTTAGGCTTTTAATTTCTTGTACTCAGACAACCTGTTTACGTCTACATGTATTGACATCATCCTATTTGACAGCATGGTAGCTGATGTTCATCGTACCTTACTATATGGAGGCATCTTTTTGTACCCTGCTGATAAGAAGAGTCCCAGTGGAAAACTGCGGTATGACAAATGTGCTATTTTTGCCTGAATCAACTTGGCTATGGTTTATTGTCACCTCCGGTTGCAATTGAATTGATAAAAAAGGAGTCACGTGACCAATTTTTTCTTCTTTTGCTCAAAATAGCGTTCTTTATGAAGTCTTCCCGATGTCATTCTTGATGGAACAAGCAGGAGGTCAGGCCTTTACTGGAAAGCAACGGGTATGGACTCTCGGGTTATTTTTCTGTTATTAAGCTAACTCAGCTTAGTAATTAGCTCTTATTTTATTTTTTATTTGTTTGCCTCAAACCGTAGTCTTCCTGCATCACATTTCCTTTTTGCGACCTTTGAGGTTTTAAACTCATTATTGGAAATGACACCAATTCTGGATCATACCGATGTTTGCTTCCCTTTCCATGCTTTTCCGCATTTTGGAGTCATACCTGGCTAACTACAGAAAGACAGACAGCACTAGTCTAAGAGAGTCCGGCCCCATTTAAATTTGAGTTGATGACCCTGCAGGCACTTGACTTGATCCCAACCAACATACATGAGAGGTCTCCTATATTCCTCGGCAGCTCCGACGACGTAGAGGAAATCAAGGCACTCTATGCTGCTGAAGAGAAAAAAGAATAGAGTTGTAGTTTGCTTCTTTCTTGTCTTCACATCAACAAGACCTTGCAGCAGGCTTGATTGATCACGGGTTCACAATATTAGCTCCCTCTATATTGTTTCGTTTTAACCAGATATTGGAATCAATATTTTGTCAGCAACCTTTATTTTTTTTTTTTGGTGACTGAGGACTCCACCTGGGCCCCGTCGCGCTCGGCAAGCGCTAAGGAACCGGGTGCCTATACCTCGGGCCAATGCAAGCTTAGCCACCACACTCACATCGGCGGTTAAGTCGCTGCGACGTCGGCGGGATTCGAACCTGCACTTTTTGCGAGAAGCACAAGGCCCGAACCAACTACGCCACCACAGCGGGTGGTGTCAGCAACCTTTATTAATCTTTGAATGGTAGAAAAAGTCTAAATCACAGTGATTTGCCAGCGTAGCATGCACTCTAATATGTTTCATCAGTTACCAGGAGACTTTTTGGTAAGAGCATAACGATTAAGACCTATTTTGTTCCCGGGAGTAGATTTGGAACAAAAATGCATTTGGTAAATTTTTTATTCCCGGGAACAAATTTGTTGCAGGGAATAGATTTTGAGTAGAATCAAGAAGCAAAAAAAATATTGCTTCTTGCTCCCGGGAACAATTTTGAGAATCAGTTTTTTTTTCTCTCTTTCTCTTGTTTTCCCTTCCCTTTCTTCTTCTTCTTTCTCTTCCTTCTCCCACCCCATCACCGCCCCTGGGCCGCCGCCTGTGAGCAGCCGGAGCCTTGCCCGACTGCCACCGGCGAGGCTCGAGCTCGCCCAGGCGACACGAGGCCAAGCCTCGCCAAGCTGGGCGAGCTCGAGCTTCGCCAGTGGCAGCCGGGCAAGGCTCGCCTAGCCCAGATTTGCGAGGCCGAGCCTTGCTTTTGTGGCCAGGCAAGCCTCCAATGAGCTCGCTGGACCTCGATCAGTCGCTCACCAACCACCACCGGTGGCGGCGGCCAAGAGGAAGAAGGGGAGAAAAAAGAAAAAAAGAAAATTATAACAAAAAGTATTAAAAATTAAAAGATTCAAAAGATTAAAAAACTTTACCAAACGCATTTCTATCCCCGGAGTAAAAATTTTAAACAGTTATCAAATGCCTTCAAATGCTCAGAAATTATTCCCGAGAATAGAATAAAAAAGAATCATTTATGATCAAAAATTGTTCCCGAGAATAGAATCGTTACCAAACAGACCCTAAACTTCAAACTACAAGAATCGATGAAGCGACATATGCAATTTGCATGAAGCATGAGTTTTCTGCGTCTCCCTTCTTCACGGTGATGCGGATGAAATTTGAAGTTTGTCTTGGAAAATTCTGCTTGCCGTTGGAAAATTTCCTATGCACATGACGTTTGAAGATGCTGAGCATGATCATTTAAGCCTAGATGGAGCAACATATACTCATCTCTTTCGTTATGTATCAAGAGGCTCAAGGTATGTAGCTGTGCAACAAAGAAGGAATAAAACACGTGCCTTAAAACCCCAAGCTTCGTTTTTTCCTCTTTCATTATTCCACCATCGTTATTTACTTCATTTTGGTCATCTATGCTACGTGAGTGATTCTCCCGTTGACGAAATGATTGAGAAATAGAAAAACCAATAAATAAGAGGGACCATGGCGAGCATATCGCTTAAACTGTTCAGGCTTGGCCCCGTACCTGATCATGAAACTTCATTCACATGACCACGAGAAAACTTACCTCAGCACGATTGAATCGGATATACCTTTGAAAGCTTTTGTAAAAAGCTAAGCTCTTTTATTGGCCAAACAAAGAACTGTTTAGCGTTGACATGAACTGCATCGATTGACGACACATAACATGACGTGTGTTGTTGGACCTACGCAAATTGTGAATGAATCTTGAAATGCATATATAAACATAATGGCATGATCTCAATGGGGGTTTATCTCTTTTACCTAGAAAGAGCAAACATAGGAAATAACATGACAATATCAAATAGACCAAAAGTGTAGAAATCTTTTCATTTGCAATTGGGGTCAGCTCATTAACTAACTCTTACTGCTGTTTCCCCCAATGGCAAAGATGCAGGTGGTTATCATATCAATGCTTTACATTTCAAACACAACAGTAGACAATTTGTTCAATATATATTCAACTGTTATATGTTCGCATCGCATACTGCATACTTCAAATGCCTAATGTTACCGAACTATGCATGAAAACAACCCTAAAGTTGCAACAATGCCAAAAACAATCATCAATCATTAGACGGCAGATCAAATTAAGTATCAAATCATGTCGTTATATTGATCATCGTTCTGCCATGGCACGATCAGTTTAAAACCAAATCAATGACCAGGAAAGCCAGCTAAGGACTACAATACAGAAGCATAAAAGTGAAACATCACAGTTAAGTTGCCGCTTAAAAAGGTGCCCAAGATTTTCCCTCCAGAATCATGCCGTCCTTAGAGGAGGAGATACCAAAATGACGCCATCTCCTCTAACAAAGAGAAATGGAACTGTGCGTTTTGTAGTCTGAGAGTCAAGCATAGACAAAAAAAAAATTAAACAGTATCTTGAAACAGGGAAACAATGAGTTAATAGATGGTTAAACAATATCTGGAAACAGAGACAGATGTTCTCATTCACTTCTATTTTGTAATCAATATTCCTGGAAGTGTACCCAAAGATTCAACTGATCACCCACCTTCTTTATTGTTATTTTGCGATTATTAGAATTAAGTAATTGCTTCTGACTTTCCAATTACTGCAAACTTAACTTTTAAAATGTTCAGAGCTATTGGAGACTTGTCAAATTTTACAAATTGCCGGCAGACTCCAGTTTGTACCGCATTTATATCAACCCTAAACTTTCCAACTGTGTGGAGAAAACACAGAGTATGCACCATTTTCTTTTTCAAAGTTTGCACTAGCCTAACAATCATCTGGAAAGAATATGATGAAATTAGAGGACAATAACATACCCGTACAATCTCTTCATAAGTTTCATCATCAATTTCTACAGTAGTAACGACTTCCTCAACATCCCCAAGTATCATGTTCAAATGCTGATCATATGCCTGGAACAGATGAAAATTTTACTCACAAAGATTAGTATTGGATAATACTTGCAATGCTGAACTCCAGGACTTCACGTCATCAATTCAAAGTTACAAAGGGAAAAGACAAAATTCAGCTGTCCAGGATTTTCATGCACATTTATCCAGCCCACATATGGTGTAATTTGAGAATCTGACATTTCATCATGGTGATGCCGACCTTGGCTTCAAAAGTGGCTAAGTTGACCTGATCCGTACCATTAAAGTGGAGAGAATCTACTTCCAGAAAACATCTCATTAGCAGCTCTTCTACCAACTGCAGCTTTAAGCGCTAGAACACACCCAACAACAACTAGACGCCACCAAGTAATTCCTTGAAATGGGGCAAGCATCTAATTTGAAACACACTAACATAGCGACAAAAGATCAACATAATACCCATTTCACCTCAGCATGCCAAGAACTCGAATCTACACAAATTGGACTACTCAGTGTCGCCTCGAAAAGACGTGCTTCCCGCTCAACTAAATACGATCAGCAAACACCAATGTCGTGAAAGCCCCCCCTTAAAATTGGTCCATCTCCGATCATCCTCCCAAAATCATACACTCGAATTCCAGCAAATTCATCAAAAAAGAAGAAGAAGGGGGGGGGAGGAAAAAGCCAAAGCAATCAGAACCCGGATAAACCCTAGTCCTCACATAACTCGATTATCCCCAAAACCCCGAAATCACAAACATGCCTGGAGAAGAACCCATTACGAAGCGACCCAGAATAAGAAATTCAAGAACAAGCTCGTGCAAAATGGGAAGCAATCAGAGGAGAGGCGCGGAGCGGAGTGGAGCGTAGTGAGGTGAGGTCGGATGTACACATACGTGGAGCTTGCCACGGAGCTCGCGGTCGGAGCGGAGCTTGACGTAGATGCGCTCGTCGAGGCTGAGCCTGATCAGATCCAGAGGCTCCTTCACCGCGCTCTCTTCCTCGCTCGCCATCTCCTCTCTTCTCCCCCTTCCTTCCTTCCTTCCTTCCTTCTTCTTCGCGCCTCTCTCTGTCTTCTGCAACTTGCGAGCGACTGGGACCGTACAAAAAAATTTCGCTTTGATTTATAGGGGCGGTTTAAATAGACAAACCTAAAACAGAAAAAATAAAAGAGAGACTTTTTGAATTTCGTTATTTGTAGCACCAAAAATTTTTTTCCCTACGTTATTAT
The DNA here is from genome assembly GCA_014182845.1 of Corymbia calophylla. Lineage (NCBI taxonomy): Eukaryota > Viridiplantae > Streptophyta > Magnoliopsida > Myrtales > Myrtaceae > Corymbia > Corymbia calophylla. The sequence goes on along the minus strand of CM024698.1, from coordinate 22,798,995 downwards.
ACTTTAATAAAATCAGAAATTTGAATATTTTGCTAGCTGTGCGTTTTTCTTTTCTTTTAACTAAATAAAGAGAAAAATGTAAACCCCATTTATTGATATAATTTTCAGTATTTGTCTTGCTTTTTCAGATTTTCCAATTGTTTCGTAAGATGAGGCTATTTTCACATCATATGTGGCTAAATCCACTTATTTTTATTAGATAGGTGAAATCGGCCTAAATGTTTTGCATAGCTTCTTTTCTTCTTCCTTTTGTCGGTGTATAGCTTCTTTTAGCTTAGTTATTTTTCTTCTATGATTTTTGTCAAATTTAAACTTAACTTGTTGCATCATAATTTAATTGATGACAAACAACTTTTTCTAAAAGTTATTCTTCGACTTTTGATGAGAAGAGACATGTTTTGTGGCAACTTCGAACAAAAAATATCCTAATGGACAATAGATAACTACAAACATTTATTTCGAACTTCAAATCAAACTATACATATAAACCATCTCGGAATTCAATCAACAACAAAGCTTGTCCCTTCGACAGCAACGCATGTACATGAATTGTGTCAAATTGACGGCAGAACTTGGGAACGTGCAAAGATGTAACACCGAAACTGAATTGATTGTGCAACATCCATGATAGAGATGCACATCGGAATTTAATTGACGACGAAGCATCGGGATAGAAGTACACGTTGGAATTTAATCGACAACACGAATCGAAAAGCTACAACTAAGGAAAAATAAAGTGCAGGAAAGTTTAGATAATAAAAGAATATATTTTGATTGTCGATGGGCTTGTTTGGGAGCAGTTTCTTTATATTTGTAACTGTGCTTCCACACCTCTTAAAATTCAACTCCATATTCCCACGTTGGCAAGTCTTTTCTTCAAAGTAGTTGCTCCTTTAAAATAGCATTTTAATCTTTCCATGTTGCTCTAACTATTCTCCACAATCTCTCTTATCTATAATAGTTGTTCCTTTAAAAATAGCACATCAATCTCTATTCTCCATGATCTCCCTTTTCTACAAGTGTTTCAATCTCGATAAAAATCCCAACTACTCTTCATGATCTCTCTTATCCCTATGTGCTTAAGCCTTGGTAAAATCTTCTAAAAATCGGATATTTTTGGGTGTTAACATATGCCCAATTTAAAAGAATTGAATGATTTGTTAATCATTCTCCATATGCTTAAGCCTTGATAAAATCTTCTAAAAATCGGATATTTTTGGGTGTTAACATATGCCCCTTTTAAAATAATGGAATGATTCGTTAATCATTCGATTCTTTTAAATTAAGAAACCTAAGAATCATCATGTGTCCCCTTGTTATTGACAAATCACCATAATTGATACCATTGCCCTCACAGGGTCATCGCATGCCCCTTGTCACTGGCAAATTGCCATAATAGGTACCACCGGTCTCGTAGGGTCATTACGTGCCCCTTTTTATCAGCAAATCACCATAATCGATATCACAGGACGTGCCCCATTGTCATTGGCTTAATTGCCATAATCAATGCCACATGCCTCACAAGGTCATCACGTGCCTCATTGTTATTGGCAAATCGCCATAATTGATACTACAGGTCTCGCAGGGTCATCACGTGTCCCATTGTCATCGACAAATAGCCATATACCACCATGTGTATTGTCTTGGGATATCGATATTTCCACGCCATTCTTTCTCCGCCACCCATAATGCAATTGACGACTCAAAATGTCTCGTCTTATCATTACCATCGGGTTGTGATGAAGAGTTGTCGCCACCAACATCATTGGGATCAAGTTGATTCTTTGTTTTTACCATCATATCTCCTCAAATTGACCACAATGGTCTCATCGGGCATGGCATTTGTTTCGCCAAAATTTAATCAATGACAAAACACATTTTCCGAAAGCTGTTCTTCGGCTTTTGATGAGAAGAGATGAGTTATGTGGCGACTTTGGATAGTAAATATCCAAGTGGACACTAAATAACTGCAAACCTCTATTTCAAATTTCAAACCAAAGGATATATACAAACCGTGCTGGAATTCAATCAACGACGAAGTATGAAAATACAGTCACTTCCAAAGGAAGGCACATACACAAACTGTGTCAGAATTTAATTAACGACAAAGCTCGAGAACACGTAAAGATATAACACCAAAATTGAATTGACGGCACAACCCCTGTAATAGAGATGTACGCTGGAATTTAGTTGATGACGAAGCATCGAAATAGAGATATGTATCAGAATTTTAATTAACAATGTGAATGGGAAAGCTACAACTAAGGAAAAATAAATCGCAAGAAAGTAAAAATAATAAAATATTACATTTTGAATGCCAAGGGCTTCTTTTAGTTGGTGAGAATTTGATATTTATAAGTGTTCTATTATAACCGTTTGGGAGTAGTTTCTTCACATTTGTAAGTGTGCTTCCACACTTTCTAAAATTCAGCCTCATATTCTCATGTTGGCGAGTCCTTTCTTCAAAGTAATTACTCCTTTAAAATAGCATCTCAATCTTTTTACGTTGCTCTAATTATTTTTCATGATCTCCTTGATTTATAACAATTGCTTCTTTAAAATAGCATCTCAATCTCTATTCTCCATGATCTTCCTTATCTACAAGCATTTGAATCTTAATAAAATCCCAACTACAATTCACGATCTCTTTTATCATGCTTAAGCCTTGATAAAATCGTCTAAAAAATTGGACATTTTTTGATGTCAACATATTTATTTAGAATATGAAATGTATTCTCTTCTTCATATTTGCTCCCATGATAACTTATCAATTCTCCATCCTTCCTATTTCAAAACTCTCTTTCACGGTGAATTTTTTTATTATTTTATTCCATAAGTCTAAAAAATTTATTTACTATATTAAAGGTTTTGTTTTTTCTATTACTTTCGAGAAACACTTTTACATAAAATACATTATAGAATTACTTAGAAATACACTAATAAATTGACGTGAAAAAAGTTATACACATTGAGACATCTGAAGCAAAATTCTAAATAATAACCTAAAATGCATATATTTTTTCAAATAAGGACATAAAATGAATATTATTTTAAATAAGAGTTTGAAATGCTATCATTTTCTTAAATAAGAGTCTGAAGCGAACATGGTTTCAAATAAGAACATGAAATGTCATATCAATTTTAAATAAGGGCTTGAATCCATTAGTTGTGAAGTCCAAATTCGTTTTTTTTAAATTTCTTAAAAATTTTCCCTTTTTTCTTTTTCTTTCTATTTTTTCCTAAAAAACAAACTAAGTAAAACTCAAACTCAAACTCAAACAAAAAGGGAAAAGCACAAGCACCCTTCGCCTAGACGAGGGTGAGGGCGATCCTAGATTTGAGAGAGGGTTGCTACCCTCTCCCGTTGGTGGTGAGGGCTAGTAGGCTCTTGCCTCTAGTCTAGCAAGGGTTGTCGGCTGTCGCCACCGCCTCACCAATGATGTGGCGATAGCCACAGGTGGAGGCCTCCCTCTCGCTTGTGTTTTCCTTGTTTTAATTTTTTTTCTTTTTTAAGTTTAAATATAATTAAATTTAAATTGTGTCCTAACAAAAATATCCTCAATTAGTTGGAATTTTTTGATGATTGGTAAGGTTATGCTTTTATTTGAAACAATTATAACCACTTCAAGTCATTTTTTAAGATTGATACGGTCACTCAAAGCCTTTATTTAAAATAAAATATACTTCAAGTTCTTATTGAGAAAATGAGAATACTTTGGGTCTTTATTTGGAATTTTTCCAATATCTTATTACTCAAATCCAAAATGAATGAAATTTCACTGGTATGTTTGAAAACTTACCCAATGTGAAAAAGTTATACAGGTATGAATGTTTAATTTAATTTTAGAACTATGATGTTGTTTGGTTTGACTCTTTGTAGTTTTTGAATCGGATTGATTTTGTCCTTTTGGTCATGAGTCCAATGTTGGCATCTAACAACATAACTCGGTCATGAAACTACATTTGCTGGTGCTGCTATAAGTGGAGATAACACGTCGGCGAAATTGAGAGAGAGAGAGAGGCGGTACTACTCCTATTTCGCAGGGCTCTTAATGTGGCCGACTGGCCCTCATTAGTGGCCTCCAAAGGCCGACCGCCCCGCCCTGACCCTTGCGAGCGGCCCCGTCGACAAAGGAGTGGCGGTGGCGGTCCCTTAGTCTTTCTCTCTCTTCTCTTTTATTTTTATTTTTATTTTTTTAAGATATTCCAACATGGATGTACCTATCGCCCAATAGCGAGCACCAATGGGGTCACGTGTGGATTATCACGCCGGATGCCGAGTATCAAGAAGGGCCAACACGGTTTGGTATAAAAGAGAATGAGTACTAAATTGAACATAATTTTGATTCGAGGGACTACTTTTGAAAGTTCCCGAAAATATAGCAACCCACGTACGCTCCTCAGTCGTACCGTTATTGCAGAGCTTTTCGTGGTGTAGTTGCCGCTCTCGTCTTGCTCTCGGTGTTGTCGTCCTCTCCACATTTCAGGAGCTCGGCGGGGATGGAGCTGTGAGTCCCGGCGCCGGTCCGGTCCGGTCGGGTCGGGTCGCGAAGGTCCCGCCTCTGCATCCGCCATTCCTCCAATCGCTCGGCTTCGCGAGCTCAGGGAAGTACGAAATCGAGGTGCATCCGCTACCCTCCGATCGTCGATCGCTGCTCCTGTTGCAATCGGCCCACGATTGGAAGAGGGATAAGATTTGCCTTGCGCCGTCGAGTCAAGCGACGCAACGCCGCCGGAGGTCGCTGGGTATGGGCTCCGAGAAGCAGTCCCTCGGGCTGCTGGACGCGCTGAAGATGGAGCGAATGCGGACCATCCTGACGCACCGGTATCCGTACCCTCATCAGCATTCGCGCCACGCCGTGATAGCTGTCGCTGTCGGGTGCCTGTTCTTCATATCCTCTGACAACATGCATTCTCTTGTCGAGAAGCTGGAGGACAACATCAAGTGGTGGTCTATGTACGCTTGTTTGCTGGGGTTTTTCTACTTCTTTTCGTCCCCGTTCATTGGCAAGACCATCAAGCCCAGTTATTCGAATTTTAGCAGATGGTGAGCATCCGCTTCTATCGTGAGGTTAAGTTAGTGTTTTGTGCAATTGGGGAGGGGGGAGGGGGGAGCTTGCTTTTCATGATGTTGAGCGTGTATGAGATTGACAATGGTTGTGAGTGGTTCTGAGGACGTCGCTTGCTTGCGCAGGTACATAGCGTGGATTTTAGTGGCAGCTCTGTATCATCTTCCCAGTTTTCAGTCAATGGGAGTGGATTTGAGGATGAATTTGTCTTTATTTTTTACGATTTATGTCTCCTCTATCTTATTCCTTTTCGTCTTCCATATTTTGTTTCTTGGCCTTTGGTATATCGGGCTGGTATCTCGTGTGGCTGGAAGAAGGCCCGTGATTTCGACCATTCTCCAGAATTGTACGGTGAGATATAAGGATCCATTACTTTTGGCTTCGAAATTCCATAATGTTTTGCTTTTCTCTGTTGTTAGTAATTTGATGCATTTTGTGCTATCTATAGGTGCTAAGCATTGCCTGCTGTGTATTTTATAGTCACTGTGGCAATCATGCCATTTTTGAGGAGAGGCCATTAGAGCAAAAATGTTCTGGTTGGCTCTCTGTTTGGAAGAAAGATGAGAGGGACACATTGATCTCAAAATTCCTGCGTATGAATGAGCTAAAGGACCAGTTCTGTTCATCTTGGTTGGCTCCTGTTGGATCTGCTAGGGATTATCCACTCTTGTCGAAGTGGGTTATCTATGGGGAGGTATGTGAGAACTGTTTAAGATAATTCACTTTTCATCTGTATCAACTATCACTTCATCTTTACTGTTTCTCTTTGTTGTGTTGAAGGGTGCAGGCTCGTCTGATGAAATTTCTCCCCTATATTCACTATGGGCAACTTTTATAGGCCTTTATATTGCCAATTATGTTGTGGAAAGGTCAACAGGGTGAGTGGCATCGTTTTTTTTTTTTTTTTTCTATCACCATTGGATTTGATCCCGTGATCTAAACCTTAGTGCCCTCAGCTCCCACTCCCCACCCCCTTTACCACCCGGAGGAATGGCTGGTGGAGACATTGGTAATGAACAAATTTAGAATTTTTTCTCCCATGTGGAGATGTTTGTGATGGATGCTTTTCAAAATTATTAATATATTTCATGGTTTGTGGTTATGTGTTTGAATAGCCAGTCAAGGCCTTATTATGAAATAATGTAGCCTGGTTATGATGGACGAGGCTGGCTATCTGTTAGATTTTTTCCCTGTGATAATTCAAGTGAAGCATAGGGAAGTTGAAAATTACAGTGGTTTCTTACTTATGCTAGCCTTTCTACATGTTTCTCCAAAAATTGCCTGTCCCGATAGTCATCTTTAGTGCTGTTGATGTCACTGTATCCTGTACTTTGTTATTGTTTAACAGACTTTTTTATTGTAAAAATGAGCAGGTGGGCTCTTACTCATCCTTTGTCAGTTGAAGAATATGAAAGGTTGAAGAAGAAGCAAATGAAACCTAACTTTCTGGACATGGTTCCTTGGTATTCAGGGTATGCAGTTGCACTTCTCCTTTTTATTTTTCAGTCTGTCTTGTTCTTTCTCGGTGAATAGAGGGGTTTCAAGTGGATCTCCTAGTGATTTTGTCCTCACACTGTTGATAGTTGCATACTGCAGAACTTCAGCTGATTTGTTTAAGACAGTGTTTGACCTCCTAGTTTCAGTAACTGTCTTTCTTGGCCGCTTTGACATGCGCATGATGCAGGTAAAGGTCCATTTTCCAACTTATAGGGTCTAATTCATAGTGCACTCATCTTTTGAAAATCCCTAGTTGATTGCCTTTTCAATTTCTTTCATCACGCTCTCACAAGATAGATGGCCTGTTAAATAGTATCGAAAGATTTTCCTCCAGTCTCTTGTATTTCTAGATTACAAAAGGAAAATTATTCAACTCATGCATTGCCCAGTTCTTAAGACCATTAAAATGTGGTTGTGTTGTCAAATCAGTTTTCAACTTTTCATTCTTGTCCTGCTTATGGGGACTATTGAAGAAGATTTAGTAACATCAGATATTTACAGTCAGTTATATGTTAGGTTTTGAATAAGGTCGTTAAGGACTTAGATCCTAAGTAGAGTATCTCTTTGCTCTATTTATAAATTGAGCATCTATATAATCTTTTGATTCAAGTCAAGATATAGCATTTTGTGTTTTCTCTATCCCTCTCTCTTGCGATACTGAAAATCTAATTCAATCGATCTTTTTCCATCCTGTTTGAGTACAAAAGCATCTGTATATAGCCAATGCAGTGGCTGCACCATTTCATCTTTTTCTTTCCAAATTTATCAGGCAGCAATGAACAAGGTTGAAGATGGAGTCGAGCAGGATCTTCTGTATGATCATTTCAGCCAAAGAGATGATTTTTGGTTTGATTTCATGGCTGATACTGGTGATGGTGGGAACTCTTCTTACTGTGTTGCTCGCTTACTGGCTCAGCCTTCTCTTCATGTGCCCACCAGTGATTCTGTGCTTTCGTTACCGCGAGGGAATTTGCTTCTTATTGGAGGTGATCTTGCGTAAGTGAATCATATTTTTTTCTGTTCCATGGCACTTTATATCAGATTAAGTTACTTTGTTGCCTGCATTACATCCTATCTCCTGCATCAATCATTGCATCTTTCTTTCAAAAGTATATCGTAATCGATATACTTGACAATTCTTAAATAGTATAAGGCATTGAAAAGAAAGTATTTAGCTTTTCAGGCCACTCTGATGGATTAAATTTTGTGCCTTATGCTCAGAGTAAGTAGGATATTCTTCTCAGAATTCATGCAGATGTAGTTGACAGCTATAATGATGCAGGTGCTTTGACTGAGCAAATTCTAAAGTACAGTTTCTTGCCAAATTTAGAATTTTATGCTCTGTTGATTGCTTATTTAAGGATTTACCTTGAATTTGATTTGTTTGTGTTGTGAGTCTGAATCTAGGCCCGCCTTTGCTTTTGTCCTCAACTCTTAACAATTAATCTAGTTGGACTAGAAAATTGTTTCTTCAGTCATGATAAATCAGAAACCATTTCACACTTTTTCCATCGACCAAATGTGGCATGTGAACTTTTCTGGGTCGCTGTTATATGTCATTCCATTGAGACCGACCTCTCTGCATTTGCTTTTCTTTTGGCGGAGCTTAGTGACACTCAAATTGCATATACTATTATTTTCTCCTTTACAATATACAGTGAAATGCTCATTAGCTATTTTAAGTATAGGATCGTGCAACTTTCAAGTAGAGATCAGATCAACATGTTCAGTCATATGCTAATTTAGTTTTTGATTAAGTTACTGAGGACCAAAGTTGACACCTGAAATAAACCGAGCCTGGTCATGGAAAACCTAAAAGTTTACCTATATTCTTGAATTGTATCCTGTTTTCTTATTATCTTGATAGCTGTATTCATTGCTTCTTGCCATGGTGAGATGATATTGTGTGACGTGCAAGGAAAATTGTTAATAAGTTTGGTTATCTTGTTCTTGCAGCCCCATAAGTAGCCAATACATACTGTTTTTTGAAGAGTTGAATGGCACTATTCTAGTGATAGTGGATCTTGAGGACCTTTTATCAACTTCGTTAATGTGTTGAGTCGTTGACTATATGCTTTCTAGGCTTTAGGGCTGATCATCCCTCTATTAGCTGCTGTCAAATTAAAGTTCATTTAATCTTCAAGCTATTTTGCTTCTAATCTTCGGGTTTCAATTGTTTTGAGAGAAACTCTGCATCTTTATAGGCATAGTAGTTGCTGAAAATGTAACAAAAAGCTAGACTTTTAACATCATGCATGATGTAGAAATAGGTAAACATGGGCACCAACTGTATGTCTATGCTCATGCTTTCTAAAGATTATAATTGTTTAGACTTAAAGCAAAAGTTATGTTTCTTTTTCAGATATCCAAATCCATCCGCATTCAATTATGAAAGGCGATTCTTTTGTCCTTTTGAGTATGCTCTTCAGCCTCCTCCTTGGTACAAACCTGAGCAGATAGCTGTGAATAAGCCTGACCTTCCATTTGGGTTATCAGAACTAAAGCAATATGATGGGCCCCAGGCTTTTATAATTCCTGGAAATCATGGTCAGTTTTCGAATCCTCAACCTCACCTAAGTTATTAGTTTGGATGCAGAATAGCTCCTTGCATCCTTTTCTAGTGTTGAAACTAACATCACTAGTTGTGTTAATGTCCTAAGTTGTTTTTGCTCATCTGGAGTTCCTTATATGTTGTGCTATGAGAATAAAACTATTGTTTCATAATATCATGTTTATGTGGTTTACAGATTGGTTTGATGGACTTAATACTTTCATGAGGTACATATGTCATAAGAGCTGGTTAGGTGGGTGGTTTATGCCTCAAAGAAAGAGTTATTTTGCTTTGCAACTTCCTAAAGGATGGTGGGTATTTGGCCTTGATATGGCACTGCATTGTGATATTGATGTATACCAATTCAATTTCTTCTCAGAGCTGGTAAAGAATAAGGTACTTTTCCTTAAAATTTCAGTTTTTGGACATTTTATGCCAAAATTCTAAGAGTGAGCAGATATAGGGAAAGCTTCTTAGTGACTTATCCTGCACAAATATGTATTAGATAGCTCTCATTAGGTATATCTCTGCTAGCTTTCAGCATTCTGGTTACCATTTAATAAGATGTTTCAGCGGTTTATTATTTGCCAATTGCCTGTAGTTTGACATGTCAATGAAATTATTTAGTGTTGAACTTGCATTCTTCTGTAAGTGGATGCTGATTCTATATTTCTGTCACTTTAAGAAGTCTGTTGTGGAAGAAAAAGCCCATCTTCTTCTCTTATATCAATTAGTAAATTGCGATAACCTTCAGTGTTGGTCAAAATGTTTTAACCTCTGTGTGATACCCTTAGCTCTTTTATACTTGTTGAGCAGACTCTGTGTGAAGATCTATTGTATTTTTGGTCTTGGTGCAAGTGTTGAGCACCCGTTTTGCCGCAGCACCTGATTAGGACCAAGAAGTCCTTGATCAACATTTTAGTTAGGCGTTTCTCTCCCTCAAAAACATATATGTGCTACTAAACTTAAGCAGTTCATCTGCCATAGAATCATGCATGTGTATTCTGTAATGCGGTTATTATTTTGGTGCTCTGATAGTTTCTCTGCATCTTGTAGCTATTTTGTGCAAATGTGGACAACAATTTTCTTTTCCATCATCTCATCAAATCAAATTAATCTGAGCTTATATAATACATAAACTGTTTCCAGTATTTTGTGTTACAGTAAACTTATCTTTTCCATGATTGCTTATTTATGGTGTTTCCTTGATCATTTCTGGTAAGTCTATTCACAGCCTTAAGTTATGGGATTATAACTGCAACTTTTTATGGGGGACTAGAACTAGTCTATGACTGCTATATTACGCATGAATCTCACCAGCTCTATCAGTGCCATTCTGTCTCTTGCTACAATTATTATCTTGTTCCACCTTGAATGCAGGTGGCAGATGATGACTCTGTGATCATAATGACGCATGAACCTAACTGGCTTCTTGATTGGTACTGCAATGACGTTTCTGGAAAGAATGTCTCTCACTTGATATGTGAATATTTGAAGGGAAGGTGTAAACTTCGAATTGCTGGGGATTTGCACTATTATATGCGTCATTCATATGTACCTTCAGGTAGTCCAGTTTATGTGCAACATCTACTTGTCAATGGATGTGGTGGGGCTTTTTTACATCCAACACATGCATTTGGCAACTTTAAGCGATTTTGTGGAGCGTCATATGAGACCAAGGCGGCTTATCCTTCTTTTGAAGATTCAAGCAGGGTAATGTGGTGAAGTATCTAGCCCCACTTATCAATTTGTCTCAAGTTACAAGGCAATATCTTGTTTTTACCTGGTTACTTTGCAGATTGCTTTAGGGAACATTTTGAAATTCAGAAAGAAAAACTGGCAGTTCGATATTATCGGTGGTATTATCTACTTTGTATTGACTTTTTCAATGTTCCCACAAGTGAGTATTCCTTTAGTTTGGTGAAATATTCTCCATTCAGATTTTTGGTAGACTGCTAGTATGATATAATTTCCAGTATGCTTTATATATTCATCCAGCACCTTGGAAGTAGAACTTTCAGAACTTGACTTGCTCCTCTTTATTTCGAACCACTTTTAACTAATCGGAGTTCCCTGAAAAGAAAATTTCGAGTTCCTCTGCCTGTGCTAGGTTGTTGCTCAATCAAATGGCATTGAGCTGCATTGCTTACTCAGCTAGCTGCAATTTTTTAAATAACTTTGAGCTATTCACTAATTCTTCCATTTTCTCTGCAGTGTAAGCTCAGTCACATTTTTAAAGATGACTCATTTTCTGGTCATTTGAGGAGCTTCTTTTTCACTGTATGGGCTGCTTTCAAGTACATGCTGGTACACTCTTATGTGTCCCTAGCAGGTGCTTTGTTATTGCTAATCGCAGCAATCACGTTTGTACCATCAAAAGTGTCCCGAAAGAAACGAGTAATGATTGGTGTACTTCATGTATCTGTGCACTTGACTGCTGCACTAATTCTTATGCTGCTGATGGAATTGGGTGTAGAGACATGCATCAGGCATAAGCTACTGGCAACTTCAGGTCAGCCCTCTTATTTTCTGCTGTATGTGTGCTTCTTTGGCTTTCTTGCTACTCTACACACCTCCAAAGTAGAAAGGCTCAGATGTAGACTCGGATCAGCGTGTGCTTAATTTTGTCCTATTCTTTCATATTATGGAGAAATTAGCATTTGTTGATAATGATGGAAATTTTGTTCCTTTGAGTAATCTACTTTGATTGAGCCTCTTTTAGCTCATATCATACATTGCCTTTAATTCTTGTGGAGCTTGGCTATCTTGTCTATGGGACAGCAAGATATGCACTCAAGTGTATAAGATGCTGATCTAGATTTGCATCTTAGGTTATCACACATTGTACCAGTGGTATCGGGAAGTAGAGAGTGAGCACTTTCCAGATCCAACAGGCCTCCGAGCTCGTGTAGAAAGATGGACGTTGGGTCTTTATCCTGCTTGCATCAAGTATCTTATGTCCGCCTTTGATGTTTTGGAGGTTCAATTCTCAATCTACTCTTCAAGGTGGTGTTTTTTGAATGCTAATAAGTCATCTCTAATTGTTCTTCTACAACATGCACTTTCTTTGGATTGACTTGCTAGGTCATGGCTGTTACCCGGACGAACATCTGCAAGATGGGATTGGCATCATTATCTCGGGGTGGTGCTGCAATATACTATGCTTCTGTGTTCCTCTATTTCTGGGTCTTTTCCACTCCTGTTGTCTCTCTAATTTTGGAAGCTATTTATATATATGCATCAACTGGCTTCATATACACTTTGATGAGGCCTTTTCCTCACTTCGAATTGCTAATTACAAGGCATTTACACGATTCCACATAAACTCTGATGGTGATCTTGAAGTCTATACCCTTGCGGTTGATAAGGTAAGTGTTAGCACTCTCTGCTGCTTTATTTATGTAGATGGTAAGCTCTTCGGTTGATTATGAAGAATGTCAATTATTTGTCTTTTTCATGATGAGTTGTTTCCATCTAAGGGGGAGGATCATGTCACTTTGCTCCATCAGAACAAACGTAAAAAAGTGAAACAGAACAGTTTATGGGGCATGTGTTGCATCATAATTGGGCTGAAAACAATTCTCAATTTTATTCTACTTAATGACTTTCCTACACGGCACTCTTATATTGAACAAATTTGAAGTACCTGATTAAGGAGAACTGGAAGCTGTTCTCTTTGCTTAACAACAGTGAGAAAGAAAAGGTTTTGAGATTTTTAGGAAAGTGCATTGTCTTGTGAAATGGTCATTTCTTGTATTGGGATGGTCATGTCTGCACTTTGATGTGGATTGAATGCTATGATCTATCAAATATTACAAGCTAAATTATGGAATTGTCAGAAATGAAGATGAGATGAGATACGCTGGATACCTGTTTATCCAATTAAAGGTGGGACTCTAAAGAACTGTGGAGTTTTCTGTTCATTTGGACAACTGGCAATTTTAATTGTGCTTTGGAATTTCATGGTAAGACCAGAAAATTGTTGCATTAGTTGGTAATATAATAGGTTTGGATGATTATCTCTCAGTAACTCATGTTCGATGGTGGTTGGCATGTCCTGTTACTTAATGCAACTGAGACATAGCACTGATTATTGTGAGACCATATTATTAGCAATGAGGAGAGTTTAGAAATCCTATTGTGAGTCAAGTTAAGATCTCTGATTGGTAACGAAAGTTAAAGGAGAGTTTTGCATTTCATTCTCTTTTGCTTTGATTGGCATTGCGGTTGGGTTTTTTATGCTTCGATGCAAATTTGTCATAGACTGCTCTCTCTCTCTCTCTCCCCCTCCCTCCCTGAATGTTGACAACCACTTGACATTTACGATTGTTCCAAATTCTATCTATCGCTTTTGCCTGTTGAGTGCATCCTCTGGTTCAAAATCTTACCATGCTTTTGAGCTCATTGTGGAACTATGAACCACCAAAGAGCACAGCATTTGTCAGAAGTTAAGTGCAGTACTTCATTTTGCCTTATAATGCAGGTTCCAAAGGAATGGAAGCTGGATCCCGATTGGGATGGTGAGCCTAAAGAACCCCAGCAATTAAGCCACCTCAAGAAATTTCCTAGTAAGTGGAGCTCAGCTGCTCCCTTACAGGATCCTGTACACACAGTAAGAATTGTTGATCACTTTGTCGTAAAGCGAGCAGAAAAACCGCATTTGGAACATGTGATGGGTCAGTAACTCACTGAGCATTATCACTTAGGGATGAGCAAAAGAGAGGGTTTATAAGGAGTCAACGGTAGACGTGTATTTGTCTCATTGCTTACCTGTATGTCGTGAGCATTTTTCACCTACGGATCTGTTTGACATCTCTGAATGCTGGCTGCGTTCTCCACATTTTTGGTCCACCTTTTATGAGCCAAGAATATGAGTAAGGCACCACATCCTGAAAGCTCCTCCTTTTCTTGTTGGACCTAATGGATCTGATTTTCAAAACAGCTGAGGATGTTCTGCCACTTTGGTTCTGTCATCTCGTCAGACTATGAGCTGCTAATTCAGGGACAGAATGGACAACATGCTGGTGATTTAACTTGGGTGCTATTTAGATCTCACTATGCATACAATTTAGTAAATCGTAGATATACGAACCTTCAAAATTGTGATTCTGTAGCTAGAGAGGAACTGGCTAATTGTTCACTTGTTATATAATTGTCTAAATTTGTGTAAAGTGCAAAGGAATGATGCTTTTTCATCTCTTTGCGGGAAACGAAGCTGTGATATACCTTATTGGATAGAGGAATGATATCAATGGACCATTGGATTCAACTTAAACTGTAAGTTAGCTTTTTCTTTGTTGGTTCCGTGAGGGAAAAAAGGCCAAGTGATGGCTATTGAATCTTAATGCCATAAGAGGAAAATACAGTAGGGGAGGAGAGAGAGAGAGAGAGTGTAATTTATGGCTTTACATCGCTCATCAATTGTAGGGAGAGAGAGAGAGTAATTTATGGCTTTAGATCGCTCATCAAATGTAGGCAAGTCAAGTCGCTGCCAATCACAAACTCAAAAGGTCATTTCTAGCTACAAGCACATGGAGTGAAACGCGAAAGAAACAAAACAATACCCATCAGTTATCCCAATTCCTGATTGAGGTAAAGCTGTGGATGCCTAACGTAGGAGATTATTCTCGTGAAAAGACTTGAACCGAATAATGCAGATGGATTCATCATCCCAATTGCCACACCCCCTATAGAATGCTAGTTTAAAGGAATTGCCGGGCACTTTCAACAAAATCCTGTTCATGCTCTAAGGCTACTCTTTCTATGTATTCCTTTAAGCGATTGCGATTTACCAAGGGTAAATTATGGCAACAAACATCCAACATTCGCTTGCTCAAGATGCAGAGAACATTTGCTGTTTCTGCATCATAGTGTGAAAACTCAAAGAAATGTGTCGAAGGCTATAGTTCTTTTCCAGGACTTTCATTTCAAGAGTCACATGAACATAAAAGATTGTTGTTCTTCTGATTCATTTCAAGAGTCACATGAACATAAAAGACTGTTGTTCTTCTGACCGAGTGGCTCCATCAATGAAAAAGAAGCACCGAAACTAAAATGCGAAGGGACACAGAGGAATAGTTCTGCTGCCACTTGCAAGGCGCTGCAGACAAAGTGCAAAGGAACAACGACAACTTTAAAAAGCCAAAAGGCTTATCCTGTTATCTAATTCCGGTCTCTCCCCATCACCAGATGCGGACACATAACAAGTAACGGGAGTGACGAAAGTTGAGACATTGACGTTAGAGGATGGCATTCTTTCAGCTTATAAATTTTCAGTAGGGACCTCTCTCTCTCTCTCTCTCTCTCTTCCCCCTTCCTATATATACCTTGGCCTTTTTGTGTTCTTTGCTTTATGAGGGAGTTACTACTTTTTCTTGGGCCACGGTTGGGTCCATCCCCAGAAAGAGATGCATAAACCGAGTCGTAACAGATCAATCACACGTTGGAAAGATTTTGCTCAAGTGGCGTCTCGTGTTTAATCTTCCATGTCAATGTTGCACTGTCTGCTTTCTAAATTGTTGTTCACTGCATCAAGACGGTGCTGCCTGTGCCTATGGCCTTTTTCAATCTACTGATGCGCGGTGGCTCATCATTGTGTCATTCAAAGGGGCAATCAAAGTACTTTGTCTTCCACAAAATTTCAGCTTCTCATAGTGTTTGATGATGTTGACTGGATTGCTTTTCTCCTGCTCAGTACTTGGCATTGTACATTGCACCATGAAATGTTTCTGACTCATCCCGATGCACTAGAGAAAGTTTTTCTTAACAACTCTGACTTGACGAGCTAAACGAATGCCTATACTGGTAAAAATTATATGAAATACTTTCTCGCTGATTTGAGTATTGC
Source organism: Corymbia calophylla (assembly GCA_014182845.1). Taxonomy (NCBI): domain Eukaryota; kingdom Viridiplantae; phylum Streptophyta; class Magnoliopsida; order Myrtales; family Myrtaceae; genus Corymbia; species Corymbia calophylla. The sequence goes on along the minus strand of CM024698.1, from coordinate 22,783,031 downwards.
TCTAAACCAGGGTGCAATGGGAGCATGAGATAGAATTTTGTCTATTCGTGTCCAAAAAGACTGATTTTTTTATTTTTATTTTGTACCAGTAAGTTTCCATAAGTGTTGGTAAGTATCAAAAATTTATTGGTAAAGAAGTTGTTCGATGACTTTATCCCAGGCAACTTGTTGGTTATTTATTGACAGTTCTATGCGAATATCATTTTGTTTGTTTGATTTGCAAATTACCAATTTTCATAGTAACTTACCAATTTTCATTTTCTTAGCTTGCTATCATTTTGAATTAGTAACTCTTATATGAAAAACCAACCCAAAATAAAACTTTTCGACTTTTATCATATAAGAGTACCAACTAGTTTGGTTTACCAACTGCCATTCAAGTTACTTATCAACGTTTAATTGTTATTTTCTTTGAAACTTGCCAGCTTTTTAATTGAGTGACCAATTTTATTTGTAGCAACCCTTTATTTTGCTAACTTTTCTGAAAAATAGCAACATTAAGCTAGCATTACTTGTCAACTTTCTCCCATTAAATTACCGCATAATATGAGACCGAGGTTATCAACTCTCATTTTAGTTATTTACCGATATTCATTTATTTGATTTAATTTTCCAACTTTCTTATCAACTACAAACTTTTATTTGATTTTCTTAGCAACGCTCTATTTTACCTACTCTTTTCAGAAACGGTTTAGTAAAATTCATTATAAAAATTTCCCAACTTTTGTGATAATTCGTACAAAGAGTGGGCACATTTAAAATTTTGGTAAATAAGGGGGATAAAAGTTGGTAACTTACAAAAAAAATTGGAAATTAAAAAAACAGAACTATTATTTCAAATGAGGGTTTGTAGGATAAGAGTAGTTGATAGGTCAATCATAAAAAGTTAGTAAGTCACTGTAAAATAGTTGGTAATTTTCTATGAGAGTTGTTAACTTATTAGAAACATCGTAAGTAAGACATACAAAGGTGGATAACTTAGAGAAAAGTTTCTACTTCAAAACAATTAAATAAAAATTGATAAGTAACTCCAAGAAAAACTGACTATTAACTAGTAAGTCCATCATAGAAAAATTGGTAAGTAGCTACAAAAAAAAGTCGTCAAATTTTCTAGGAGAGTTGATAACTTATTAAAAATATTGGCAAGTGAAACAAACAAAATTTGGAAACTACGAGAAAAGTTCGTAATTTCCAAAAAAGGTTACAGTTGATAAAAGTTTGTAACCTAAAAGTAGTTGGTAAGTTAATTATAGGAAAGTCGGTAAGTCATTTTACTATAAGAGTTGATAGTTTATTATAAAGTTTGTTAAGTAAGGTAAATAAAAGTATGTAATTTAAAGAAAAAAATGGTAATTTAAATTAATCAAATGAAAATTAATAAGTAAGTGAAAGGTGATTCGATAACTTAAAAGTAATCGATAAGTTAGTTAGAGAAAAGTTGAGGAGTCACTCAAATAAAAGTTGATATTTTGCTTTGAAAGTTTACAATGTATTAAAATATTGACAAGCACAGTGAATGAAAGTTGGTAACTTACAAGAGAAGTTAAATCATTTAAAAAATTACATAAAAGTTTGTAAATAACCCAAATGAAAGTTGGGAACTTAAAAGTAATTGCTAACTTAATCCGAGAAAGATTCGCAATACATTGGATAAAGAGTTGGTAAAAATTTGAAATATTGTTAAGTTAGATAAATAGAAATTGCAAATTTTCTAACAATTAAAAAAGTTGGTAAATCCTAAAAGTGGAGTCACATAGTATTAGCTTATCAGAAAAAGTCTACGGTCATTCTTTTCTACCTACGAATTTTATGCTTACCAACATTTCGTAAATCTTACCAGCATGGAAAAAAAAAAAATCGTTTTCTGAGCACGAAATGGTAGAATTGTTTGGGTTGGAATTTAAAATAAATAAATAAACATTGGCGGCTAACTTAAATAGAGTTGGTAACACAAATTAGCTTGTAACTTGATCATTATTACTCTAATGAGTTTGGTAATTGCTAAAAGAGTCGGTAAATTTAAGAATTTAGTAAGAAAGAGAAATAAAACTTAGTAACTCAAAAGAAAAATTGCTAATTTTTTATAAAAAAATATAAATAACTCAAATTAGAGTTGGTAAACCAAAACTAGTATGTTATCTAATGGAAGATAGGTTGGTAATAATTTATTAAAGTTAAGCCATTTGTGAAAATGTCAATAAAAGTTGATAAATGATAGCGAAAGTTAATAAATTGAAAAAAAAAAACAAATAAACATTGGTAAGTAACCTAAATAAGAATTGATAAACCAAAATTAGTTGGTAAATTAATGAAAGAAAGTAGGTGAGTCACTAAAATACAAATCGGTAAAATCATATAAGAGGCCGACAAGGGTCGGTGAGGAGCGACCGATGCACCGGCCCGGGTCAGACCACGGGGCAACGTCGCAGCCCCAAAAAAAAAAGAAGAAGAGAGAGAAACAAAGATAAAAAAAAGAAAGGCCAAGGAAAAAAAAAAAAAATTCAATCATTGAATTTGAAAACCCTACCTTGCTTCTACTTTACATCGCGCCGTTTTCTTTTCTTTGGACGATGTAAATCAGTTGACGAAGCTTTACGTAACCTTCACTTCAGTTTTCACGTGGCGCACAGTGATCTTTTTTTCTGGACAAAAGTACTAGATTTCAGGGTTCGTTCAGTCAAATCTCTTCAATAATAATGTCATTATGCCCCTTATTAACACTGAAATTGTTGGCAGTAACAAATTTCATTAAACTCCATTAACTTCTCGACCATTATTACCTTCCCGAAAGTGAAATCTTCTTTAAACTCAACTTTGATCCGCAGGGATGGCATGACCAGACGTGAAGCATAAGGCATCAAATGACTTACACACTCTTAAGGAAACCTAATATAAAAGTCGATCTTAATTTGAGTCAAAAGCAATAAATCACATCGTCCGACCATGCACTTGACTTCTCTTTTCATGTGTAATCATAATGTCTGAACGTTCTTTTTTTTTTTTTTAACTCGAAACACCATAAACTTTAACTGCATACAAATAGATCCACACACGACATTTTCATATTCGCCTAATATTCTAGGTTTTGGCAAGAAAGTAAAAGGTTCTTTTTTCTCCTTTTTTTTTCTTTAAGTCCAGACAAGTGCGTGCTTCGACTTTCGAGTGTCGAACCTTTTTTTCCAAAACTATTTTTCGTGTATTTTTTTTTTTTGGGGGTCAATCGTTTTCGAGAGCACACACATGGGGATAATGCAAATGAGAAGGAGGGAAATGTGAAAACGGAGGGAGCCCTTTGGGGGGGTGCTTAGCTGTGGACAGATGATGGGGGGATTAATAATAATAGTGTAAAAGCCCAACATTCACAACGCCACATGCCCACCATGTGAAAATAAAAATAAAAAAAAGATTAGCCCTTTTGTCCATTCTCTCCTCCCTAAAGTCAGTCGGCGATATATATATATATTTATGTGTGTGTGTGTGATGCTTCTTCTCTCTCTCTCTCTTCACCAACTTTTTTTTTTTTTTTTTTGGGTGGGTTTTTCAATGTATGCTTGTGGAGTTGGCTTTTGCCCTTTTGCTTTGCTTTGAGATCACACCCGTCGCAATCATTTATTGCGCCGACAAATCTTGGTGGCCGGGCATTAGGCATTTCCAGTCAGGCACCCCCCAAAAATATTAGGGTTCTCCGTTTTGAGTATTTTTCTTTCTCTTCCTCCTCCTCCTATGAGATAATTACACGTGTAATCCATTAACTTTAGCCTAAAATATAATGTCTTTAAATTTTTTTAATTTATTCGATGTAATCCATGAATTTTTAACTTAATGCGAAATGATTTATTCAATATAGTCTCGAAACTTTAAATAAATATTCAATTCGAGTCCCTAAGTTATAAGAAAATATTAATGTTCTCATTCTACTAATTCAAGTTTATGGATAACTTTAATCATTTTCATATAATTCATTACATCAAATAAATTAAAAGTTCATTGTTGACATTACATATTAATTTATAATTCATGAACCATTTATGCAATTTTCTCTTTTTCTTAAAAAAAAACGGTGAATCTCTCCAAAATTTGATATGTTCTTTCAAATAGGTAGTGCCACAAGTAATTAACGTGCTTTCATTATTCATATTTTGCAATATTAATAAAATTCATTTAATTTTTGCAACAATGGTCGTTGTCACTAACCAACAAATATTTAGTGGAGTGACTGAGCATTCGACTCTCATTGTTTGCATGCTATGAATTTATCTTACTTGGTACCATGTATGTTCGCATATCACTTTTAATTGGTTGATTATGCATTGTGTCACACTTACTATAACAAAAAAAAAAAAATTCCCTTTACTAGTGCTATCAACTGATATGTTGCATCACTTGCATAGTGGAAATCTGAGATGTAGAATTTTCTTGCTGTGTGCTGAAATATAGATTTCTTTTTAATCGAAAAATTCTAGTAAGTGTTGATTAGTGTTAAAATACCGTTTTTGACTTTGTTGGTCACTTAGTAGTACTTTTATGAAATTATCTACTTTTTAAAGATTTTTAAATTATCAATTTTTGTGCTAATTTATCAAAACATATTTGCATTACTTACTAAAACTTCGAATTTATTAACTCACACATAAAATCGCCAACCTAAATAAAACTAACTTGCAAACTTCTATTTGATTAAATTACCAACCGGTTTTTTTATTGTGAAAATTCATTTGAGTTATTTACGGGTGTTTAATTTTTTTTTGATATATTAACATTTCTATTAAGTCAACATTTTTTTCTAATTTGCCTTGGTTAATAACCTCTTACCTTTACTGACTCTTTCTAATGATAGCCAACCTAAATTAGCGTGACTTACCAACTTTTCTCTCATTAAATGGCCACTTAGTATTAAGTAATTAACTATTATTTGAGTTACTCACTGGTGTTTATTTGTTTTCTTTTTAAATTTGCCAACTTCTCTTATCACATACAAACTTTTACTCGTGTTTACCAATTCTTCTTAAATTTACCAACCTTAATTAGAATGACTTATTAACTTTTTTCCGATCGAGTGATCGACTAATTTTTGTTTGTTAGTTCTCATTTGAATTATTTACCAAATCAATTATTCTCTTGATTACTCGTTTTTCTTATTTTTGACCAACTTTATTGACTTTCATTAATTATACCTTCAAATCTACCAACTCTTCTCCAATCAAGCTATTGACCAATTGGGGTTTGGCCCGATGGCTATAATCCTCACTTCCTCGTGGGGTTTTGGTGGAGACAATTTAGCTTTAGGTGTAGATTTTGATTCCCATGCCCTGTAAGGAAACAAAGTAAAAAGTCTGAGAGTGAAAGTTAAAGTAGGAGTAAAATAGGAATAACAAAAAAAAAAGGAAGAGCTATCGAGGATTTCAAGTTTAGCAACTTTGTATTTGTCATTTTTAGTTTACCAAATTTTCTATTGGGCTACATAATAATAAGAAGAAGGAAAAAATGGTAAGGCAAATAGCTTAATGAAATATTGTAAAAGATAAGAGAAAGGACCAAAAATCACGCGAGCATTATATGCTAAAGGGCTTGAAAGAGTGCTCGATCCAAGATTCCATTTCAGACTGCTTTGATTCCACCTAAGCTTAGGCTTACTTCAGCTCAGCTTCTGCACTGAAAGATCCACCTAATAAGCCAGTTTTATAATACCTTTCCTTTTGCATCGCGTCCTTCGCGGCATTTAAAAACAAAACTAGTGTCGACAATCATGTTCTTTCGAGAAAAAAAGCATCGGTCGAGAGCCTTCGGTTTTCGACAAAGCCCGCGTCGAGAATCAATGGCTTTCTTTCGGGAGCTGGGGTTTGCGAAGAAGTTAATAATGCAGTACGATATTCTTGATCCTTTGGATTTTTATAAACGACAGCCCCTGCGAGCGTGCAGCCGCCGCGTACGAGGTAATGATTAACGAGGGAAAGCAGCCCTCTATGAATTGTAATGGCTCTCGACCGCCGCTTCGGTTTCCAATTCTTCACCGGCCCCATCTCGCCGTTCCGAGCACCCGGCGACCCCGAGACAGAGAGCGGGTTTCGCACGCCGCTCGATCTCGACACGCACAGCACGAGATATAGACAGCGACCCGAAGAACAGGAGATGACCGTCCGACCGAAGAGCCTCCCCGAAGAAAAAAGAAAAAAAAGGAGCAAAGAAAGAAAGCATTGCTGCCCCTCTTCGGTCGACATCGAAGAAGAATGTCGAGACGTTCAGACAATAGGAACGGACAAAACCCCAAAAAAAACACACGAGGGTCGTCTTGTGAAGTTTCTTAGGGTTGTCACTGCAAGCGTCGCGAATTGCCGGATTTTATTCTTTGCCCCGTGCATATGAATTTTTCAGGGCGTTGAACTAATGTCATTTCGATTCGCCTTTCTTCTTCTTTTTTCTTTTTTCTTTATTTATTTTATGGGGAGGGTTGGCGGCCCCTCCTCCTCCTCCTGCCAATACAATACAAACCCTCGTTTCGCCATTATTAAAAAAAAAAAAAATGGTGGGCAGGCCACTTGGGCGGTGGTCTTCCCTTCAGTATTTTTTTTTTTTTTTTGACAATAATTGATTGCCCACCACCCACTGTAAAAATTCGACGGACCTATCTCTGTCACCTTTTCCAGGCCGAGCCGAGCCGCAAAGGTCCTTCTCTCCCCTTCCGCCTTTGACTGCTTTTGAGGAGGAGGAGAAGCAGCAGCAAAGCCACTTGCGTTTTTTCCTTTTTTGGGGGCTCAACGCTTTGGATGGATAGACCGACCGCCACTTAGGACCGCCGCAGTAATTCGGGAGGTGTCGTGTGGAAGATGAAAATGTGAGGAGGAGGAGCGGTCGATTCCTTTTTAACTTAGGGTTTTCCTCCTTTTGTTGTTGGTGGTGGTGGATGGGGAATTCCGTGGAACCGATGCCTTGCCAGGATTTTGAAGGTAAGTGTGCGCTTTGACGTGACGGGATGGGATGGAGGAAGGGGGGGGCTTCGAATATGATAATGTCCCTCCGGACAAATCTCTTCCTTGCGTGAGCATTTTGATGCTTATCTCCATCCCCCTCCCCCCCTCCTTCGCCCCGGTGATGACTACAACGCCGTGATGCCGAATTCACATCACCCGTTTGATGGGATCGAGGACCCCCGTGTGTTTCGCGAAGAGTGAATGTTTTCCAGATCATTCGATTTCGGGACGAACAGACAGCATCCTAAAAATCACCCGCTCCATGTGATCGAGGGATTAATTTTGGATTTGGTCGATGTAGTTACCCATCTGGATCGGAATTTTAGTATTTCCGATCGATCACACCCGCCACGATTTGCTTAGCGCTGTCCGGCCTACTCCCAAGTGGTCTGGCCGTCCCCGAAACATATGCCCAAATCCCCCATCGTTCCCAGGTCTCAACAAGCCTCTGTTCGTCCACAACTTAGGTTCGGCTGCGTCACGATATTGGATAGCCCCAACTGTACATCTACTAACACCTGGTAAGGGGGGCAGTAATGGAGCTCGCTTAGATTGAACAATAATTATGACTCAAATCGAACGTTTCATCGCGGATAGATTATTTTCTCAACAACACTCAACAAGAGTCTCGGATCGCTTGTCTTTCCATTGAATTATAAAATATCCGCAACAGATTAAACAGGAGCTCCATCCTTATTCTCCACCACAAAAAAAAAAAAAAAAAAAGGAAAAACGTAAAGCTTTACATTATTAAGAAATGGAAAAGAGCGGTTGATTAGCTATAAAAAAAAAAAGAAAAAAGAAGGAAAAAAGAAGAAGGGCAAAGGCGTGTACGTCGCTTCGTTGTATTTTTCTTCGCCAACTTGACATCCCCCGCCCGGCCAAGTGGGGCCAGGCACAGTCAAAAAACGCTAATGGCCGAAAGGAAACTTCTTCTTCACCACACATATATACTGCCCCTCCAAAAGTCAAAAGGCCAAAATCCACCTTATCACTTACCAACAGTGATTTTCACTACTTTGCCCCCCAAAAAAAAAAAAAAAAAAAAAACTACCTCAGATCTTGAAAACATTAAAAAAAAAAATCTCGAAAACCTAGAAGAAATAAGGAATCGCTCGATTTCATTTCCCCGAATGCCACAATTACAACATATTCAATCGGATATTATGCAAAATAAACCCTTTTTTAATTAGATCCTTACTCTATTCTATTTAGTATCTTATCAAAGTTGAATTTTGTTTCCTAAGTTCATTAGAATAACCTCCGTTCTATTGAAAAAGTTTCCCTCTCCATTTTTCGCTTGTTCATTGCTTTACGTAAGTATACGTAATAAATATATAAAGAAGGGGGTTCTTATAAACTGGAGCACGGAACTTAGGTATCCGTTCGAAATTACCACGAGCTAAACAGTAGAAGATTCCCACGGAAACCGGAAAGTCAATCGGGGTCGTTTCGAGATGAGACGATCGACATGACCCCCTCGGAGAGCACTTAAACATCCGTCTACAAGAGTAAGCGGTCGGTTACAAAACTCGAGGCATTTCGCCTCACTCCTCTCTTTCATCGGGGCAGGTGGCTATTACACTAATCTACAAGTTTCTCAAACAACCTCCGAACAGATTGCGGTGGAGTTTCCCCTCCCGTCAGAAGAGTTTCTAATCCCCACCCAATCTTTTTCTTTATTTCAAGGTTTCGCACCCTAGAACGGATTTCTTGTCTGTATCTTCCTCCTTAAGCAATTTTAAAAGAAACCATTCAAGTCCAGCAAGAGCAATCAAATATGGTCCCCCGAAATTTATCAAATAAATGTCGCGCGAATTCGATCATCTACCGTTGAAAAAAAAAGAAGAAAAGAAGAGAGACAAGGGAATTTGGTATTATTTTTTTTAAAAAAGTAAATCGGAAAATTAATAAGATAGGTGGCGACCTAAAAAGAAAATCGGCCTGGCCCTCGCTAATTACAAAAATCCAGCGAGGGGGTGGGCGGTTATTCAACGGGACGGGGGCGGGCCCCACCTCCAGAGAACGTCTCCACATGATCGCGAAATTACGGTGGTCACGTTCACGGTAGGGCCACCGGTAGACTACCACAGTTCCACCCGCCAACGAGCCCCGAAAAATATCAGGCCGGGCAATTATTATTATCGCGGTATTTTTTTAAGAAGTTAGGGGCCGCGTTTTTCTCTTTTTAATTTGAAAAAAAATAAAATAAATTCTAACTACCACTTGTCGAAAGCTGTACAAATTCCTCTCTTTTTTTTGTTTTTTTATATCCACGGAATAATCCATGATAACATATCGGCTGCCAATCCGATAAAAAAAAAATTGTCAATTTGGCCTCAATGATTAAAGGGTCAAATGGGTGTTAGGGACATGCAATATGAGGTCATCCCCCCCCCCTCCCTCCAATTTTTTTTTTTCCTCTCTTCATTTGAGCCTCTTCATTTGAGAATGAGATTATTAGACTCCTAGGTAAAAAAAAAAAATACTGTACACCTAACATAGGGCTACTTATCATTAAAATAGAACGGTTATCTCATAGCATGAAATAACACTATTAGTAAAGGAATTAGCTTAATTCATCGCTCCATCGTATAAATGGCTAATGTGATCCGCTAATGTGATTGATGGATGTATGGTAATCATTACGAGATAGAAGGAATCGAATGGCTTACAGAGTTAACGATTTCGACGGCACTCGAGAACGGAACATGTTTTTTCCATGGTTTCTGACTTCATCATGTCAAAGTGCGAACGCATGGAAGATAGCAAAAAGGCAAATTACTTAAAGTGCGCTTGCCATATCAAATTCTCTAGCGATTCCAAACATCAGCCGAATGGTCCATACATGTACCTTCGCCCTTTTTCAATTCCTTCTTTCCCCATCCCATTCCTGTGCTGCACGAAAGAAAGGCCGCGGCAAGAGAATACCTTTCCCCATTATCGAATTCGATCTTTTCCCATCCGGCCTCGTTTCGATTCGACAAAAGCTGACGAGAAAAGGGTCGCGAAGCCGGTCGAGTTGTTACTTAGTAGATTAATCGCCGTATAGTTTATCATCTGCAGGTAATTTGGTTGTACCAAATTTTAATTTTAATTTGGCGACCGTCAATGGATCGTGGCTATATTGGTGAATAGTTTTTAGGGGAGGGGAAATAGCCAAAAAAGGTTGCGTAATTAAGAAAGGGGTTAATGAGCTGTTAACTCATATCTTTCCGTGCCGCTTTCTTTAATTAATGAGGGGGAGAGGGCACTACGACCTCCTCCTCCTCCTCCTCCCTGCCGCATCCTCTCAATTTCTTCTTCGTCTTCTTTTTTTTTTTTTAATTTTTTTTTTTTGGGAACTCTTTTCCCTTGGATCTGTGCTTTTTGATTGACACGATGTGATGAGAAATCATTAGATTAGGACCAAAGATTCCTCCCCTCCCCCTAGTTAAAAAAAGAAAATGGAAATAAAAAAAATTAAAAGGGTAATTTTTATTTAAAATAATAATACAAATGATCCATGTAATTTAATTGAATATGCAATATAGTCCTTGAGCATTTGATTTGTTTAATGTGATTTTTTAAAATTTTGATAAACATTTAAATTAATCTCTAGATCATATGAAAATATATGATATTATTATTCTATTTATTTAAATTTAAGGACAATATTAAATATTTTCGTATAATCTAAAAATTAATTTGAGCACGCGCCAAAAGTTTAAGGACCACATAGCGCGAGTTAAAATTTCAGGGATCACATTACATATTGAGCCAAAATCTAGAAATTGAACAAACTAAAAGTTCAAGGGCTACATTTTGTCGTTTTCCTCTGACATCTCCCACCTTAATCAAGATCAGCAAAGCTAACCCTAATTTTATCAAGTTGATCTGGGAAATTATTTTAAGTGGGTATGGGGGAGTAAATGAGTTGTGGAGATGTGGCCCTTTTGCTCAGTTAATCTTTGATTAATCAGATCTTAAGGAATCTAATTATTTTGGAAAAACAAAGAGGAAATTAATTAACTTCACCGTACGGCCTCCTCCCGCGTTCCTCCCCATAAAACCCTTCAAGGTATTCACATTCACCCCTCTCTTTCTCTCTCTATCTCTCCCTGTCGAGATATAAAATAATTTTTCCCCTTCTTTTTTCTCGGCTGTAATTGCTGCGTCAGAAAGAGAAAGAGAGAGAGAGAGAGAGGGGGGGAAGAGAGAGAGAGAGAGCGCGACCCGAGAGCTGTTGTCCATGGCGAGCTCCGGCGACGCCGCGGCGGCGCGTGAGGGCGCGGAGGGCGGCGGCGGGGACACAAACTCGTCGGCCGAGCTGGGCGAGTCGGAGAGGGGGGCGAGGGGAGCGGCTTCGGCGACGGCGGCGGCGGCGGCGGCGGAAAACGGTGGCCGAGGCAGGAGACGCTGGCCCTCCTCAAGATTCGTTCGGACATGGACGCCATGTTTCGCGACGCGAGCGTCAAGGGTCCCCTGTGGGAAGAAGTTTCCAGGTGAATTTTTGATCAAAATTCCGGACTTGAGTTCTTCGCTCCATCCAAAAATCGATTTTTCCCGTCTTTCTGCGCGTGCGAAAGTGAAGTGAATTGTGCTCTTTTCCGAGTGAGAAAACCGACCCGATTTTCCCTCTCTCATTTGGATTTTTGGGGGGTGGGTGGAATTTTCCTCGCCCTCCACTGTTTTCTTCCTTCCTCCAGCTGATAGTTCCTTCGCCGAGTCGTCCACAGTTCATGAACTCCCGATTTTTCGTTTTCCCCGGGAGAAAAAGTCGCGTGGGTGATTTTTATTCTGATTCTTTTTCGAGGGGGGATGTTGGAATTTAGCTGCAAGATGGGGAATTTTCATCTGGGGCATTGGATTTCCACTTTATTTCTCTGGCGATTTTCCTTTTCCCGGAAGGGAATGGGATTGAGCTGGACATTGTTCTTCCCACTTGTCGAGAACTCCATGCGAGATTTGGACAAGTCCTCCTGATGCATTTATAACCTTCGACAACTCGTCCTTTATGTTTTTTTCCTGGTCTGCGGTCTGGGGTCTGCAAATTTACAGAAAACTTCATCACGTTTCATGCCCGTTGTTTCAAAACGGTTTTTCTCGGGACTTTGCATTTGTCGGAGCTGAGAGCGAATTTAGAGAGAGACCGAGAGAGGGAGGCGAGGGAGATAGAGACAGAAGCTAAAAACTAGAGAGTCCGATTTGTCTTGAAACGATTGTTGCCATCGTTTAAAAAAGGGGGAATTTTTATTTTTTGTTTCGTGCGTGTGATTGGATCAGGAAGCTAGGAGAGCTTGGGTATAATCGAAGCGCCAAGAAATGCAAGGAGAAATTCGAGAACGTGTACAAGTATCACAAGCGCACCAAGGACGGTCGGACCGGCAAGCACGAGAAGAAGACCTACCGCTTCTTCGACCAGCTGGAGGCCCTCGAGAACCAGTCCCCTTCTCCTTCCGTCCCTCCTCCGCCGCCTCAGATGGCCGCTGCCGCTGCCACGGGCACCGCTGGCCCGCCCTTCACTGTTACATCGGTCACGACCCATCACCACATCGCCGTGCCGCAATTCAATGTGGCACCGCCCGCTGGGATCGTTACTACTGCGGCGGTTCCTTCTTTGGCCACAAATGTTGCTGTGAACCCGGCGCGTGGCAGCGGGGTTGCATCGTCCACGCTCCCTAACATGCCCGGGGATTTGGTCATCTCGGATGCTTCCGTGCCCTCGTCTTCCTCCACTTCGTCCGATGAGGGATTGGGGGCCCATCGCGGCGAGGGACGAAGCGGAAGTGGAGGGGCTTCTTTGAGCGGCTGACGAAGGAGGTGATGGACAGGCAGGAGGCGATGCAGAAGAAGTTCCTGGAGGTGATCGAGAAGCGCGAGCACGAGAGGATGACCCGGGAGGAGGCCTGGAGGTTGCAAGAGATGGCCAGGATCAGCCGGGAGCACGAGATCCTCGCGCAGGAGCGGTCTGCGGCGGCAGCTAAGGATGCGGCCGTGATGGCGTTCTTGCAGAAGATCGCCGAGCAACAATTCCCAGGCCAGGCGCAAGCTAATCCTTCGCCAGCTCCACTGCAGCCACAGCCGCCAGTGAGGCAGGTGCCGAACCTGTCATCACCGCAGCCTGTATCTGCCCCGGCTACGACATCAGGAGAAATCGTCAGGTACTCCCAGGCACAGTCGCCGGTGGTGACCATGGAAATCCATCGAAGCGCGAATAATGGGGACAACCAAGCCCCGCCGAGCTCCTCGAGGTGGCCGAAGGTGGAAGTGGAGGCGCTGATCAAGCTGCGGACCAACCTCGACGCCAAGTACCAGGAGAACGGGCCGAAGGGGCCGTTGTGGGAGGAGATCTCGGCGGCCATGAGGAAGCTCGGGTACAACCGGAGCTCGAAGCGGTGCAAGGAGAAGTGGGAGAACATCAACAAGTACTTCAAGAAGGTGAAGGAGTCCAACAAGCAAAGGCCCGAGGACTCCAAGACCTGCCCCTACTTCCACCAGCTGGAGGCCCTCTACAAGGAGAAGAGCCACAAGTTCGAGGCGCTGGCCAACCAATTGCCGAAGCCCGAGAGCTCAATGGCGCCACTGATGGTGACGCCGGAGCAGCAATGGCCGCCTCCCGCGGCAGAGCGGCGGATGGTGGACTCGGCAGCGGAGGACATGGACAGCGACCGCAACCCGGAGGAGGAAGAGGGCGAGGAGGAGGAGGAGGAGGAGGGCGACTACGAGGTCGTGGCGAACAAGCCGCCTTCGGCGGGTGCCAATAGTGAGGACACACACGATTGTTAGCAATACCGCGCCTTTCAAGTCACTTCATGGGTTAGGCTGGAGACTTAGGGCGGGCAGACGGGCGGGCCGGACCATCGCGGCGGCAACGGCGGCGACGGATCAAGGTGAAAGGGAGGATGAATTTACACGCCAAATCACATGGGGGCTGGGGATGGGGGTTTGTAGCATATGGTCAAGTGGGTTTTACATCTTTTTCTATTTGTTTGATTTTATAATGATTAATTTATTTTGTACCCAAGTAATAAAAACAAATTATGGGAGAAAAAGTGAGGTGTCTAGGTTCTTCACAAGGGATCAATAAATAAAACATTAGAGGGAGGGAGGGAAGGAGATATTTTTCAGTTGATGTTCACAAATATTCATGTTGAGTGGTATATCTAAACGAATACAAAGGTTCGCTCTAGTTTCTCTTTTGTTTCTCCTATGTTGCTAGTTAGAAATCAGGTATTGTGGATCCACTGTCCTCCACCAGTTGGAAAAGATAGGAAACCCTTTTGAATAATAACCTAAATTTTTAAAAACAAGAGACTAGAAATGATCTTCTTTTATTTGGTTTAATTATAATTTTAAGACCGTTTATCTTATATGAATCGATATCGGCTTGATAACGACAATAACATCGGTTTCATATTGTTTAGTTACGTTGTGAATAAGAAATTCCATTGGCATGTAGTTTTCTCCGACTATGTGAGTGTTGAACTAGTAAAAGTTTTGCGTGAGAATGGAAGAATGGTATTCTGCAATTCACTAAATGCTCATTTTATCACACCCTCAATTAGCAGACATTGCAATCATCGGGATTTGTCCCAGTAGTCACCTTTTTCACATGAGGAAGGAGAGATGGGATGTTTGAATACCTTCTTAGGAGGTTAGGGTGAGGATGATTTAGTTTTAGGTGTGGGTTTGACTCCTACGTTTTGCAAAGAGGCAATGCAAAAATTTGAGAGTGAAAATTATAATAGGAGTAAAATAGAACTGAAAAAAAAAAAAAAACTAGCGGACATTGCGGAATAATGGTGTAAGAAATAACGCTTTCGGTTATTTGCCTCGTGATTATATTTGGATTTGTTTGATTACCGTCAATTTTGGATTGAATTGGGGTATCCATTGGGGTTGGATTGCACTGTAAATGATTTGTTTGGCAACATCTTGTCGACGAAGTCAGATCAAGCAAGTAATTTGATGAACAGATTTCTTGTTCAAATTTGGACTTCCGGGGTAATTTTTTTTTTTTTTGGCTAAATGGAAGTGAAAGTCATACGTAGATCTAATCTTGTGTTAGAAAACCCTCTCTTTTTTTAATCGGGTATGAATACACATGGTTGTTATTTAAGACGAGCATTTGATTTAATTATCTTGGATTTTAGATTCGTAAAGGATTTTGAGGGAACTTTTTAATTTTTAGAGGTCATCCGATTGGATAATTAAGATTTAAAAGGATAGAATTTCCTATCTTATTAAGTTATTTCTTTTTTTAATGCAGCTTGGGAATTCTTTAGAGTTATTTAAAGGTAATTTTTTGGTTCTCTTTCAAAAAAGTTTTACCTTCGTGGATATGGACGTACAGGCGGACAACTATTCTCTGATGGCTGCGCTTTCACCGTGCATGCCGAGAGTATTTTAGGCGGAAAGCCAATTCGGTTTCGTTCATTGAAAAATCAACATACGTTAAGGTGGATTTGGAATCCTTATTTAGCCAAATCATATCCATGTGTCGACACTAGAAAAGTATCCCGATCACTGGACCATCTAGCCGGTGAAATGAATTCGATTGACAAGAGCCTTGATGCTAGTTGGAGGGTGTCGACAAGAGCATCGTATGCCATTTTGATTGACTGGAACACACTGGCGGGGCATGTAACTGGTTGTAGATAAATGTTATTAAATAGTAGGAGCCACATATGGTTAAGGACTAGACAGTGTCGGTTCCCAATTTGTGGAACTAGGAACTTGCCTACTTGGTCCGATTCTAGGGTCAATCCCGAAATCAGTGATTTTTTCTTTCTTTCTTTTTTTTGTTTCTTCTACTCCCTATAAGTGGGAGTTTTCCCAACATTAAAAGAAAAAAATTTCCTAATTAAGGTTTGCTTCACAATGAAAATTAAAAAATTAAAAAATCTTGGACGGTTTGTCGGTTTGGTCTGGTTCCTTAAGTGGCACTGGGAACTGGTCCCTTCGAGAATCATCAGAATTGACTAGTTCGATTCAGTCGGGTCCGATGCACATGCCTACATATGGTATATGTGGCCATTTATAGATGACCATCAGTTGTGGACCATAAATAATTTGAGTGTATTCTTTGTAAAGGTCGGTCCAATCAATCAAAGAACAAGAGCGGTTCCTCTCAACATTGTCCGACAAAATTTATATTATCAGTGCAATTCTCATAGCTGGCAACGATAATTTCCAATGTTTGTACTTTTAAATTTCTCGCCACCTACTTTTCCGTTCAATTATTAACAGAAGACCGTTCACGCCTCATTCGATCGAACAAATTTTTTCCCCCTGGCATATTTCCAATGTTCGTACTTCTAAATTTCTCACAATCTACTTTTCCGTTCGATAATCAACAAAAGACCATTCGCACCTTATTCGATCGGCCTAATTATTTGGCTCGGCATATTTCACTCTTCCAGCGAAACACGATGACAAGATGCATTTAGGCGACGGGCCTTTTTCCCATCAATGTTGGGCATCGTCCTTTCATGTCATTAGGGTTCAATGTTAAAAGCTCTCAGGACTCGAGTTGGGTTTTCGTCCCAGAAACTGTCGGATGCTGCGGCCGACAGGACAGCGAAATCAAAGCTTAACGGACTTTTTGCAGTCGCAGACGAGAGAGAGAGAGAAAGAGAGAGAGAGAGAGAGAGAGAGAGCATCGCCGCATGTGGACATCAGGGGAAGGCCCCGAGGAGGAATCTATTCTCCCCAGGATAGGGGCTCGCTTCCGATATTTCGAGAGGAAAAAAATTTACTCGCGTCGATCTACGTGCGCACGTCATTTCAATTCCTCGATGGGTTCGCATTGATGTCAGTGCAGAGCTCTAGTTCCGCCCCAAAACAGCACTGATTCCAGGGGACCCTTCGTTTCCTCCGACCGTTTTTCTTCGACAGGTCCGACGTGATCTCCAGGCGGGAGATCCCTCCCCACGTGAACACATGCTGTTAGGGATTTGTAAAATTTTGTCCGCATCATCGGATTACGAAACGATCTATAAGGAGAGAAGTGGTATTTTTCTAAATCATTTTTGGCCTGGATGATGTCTGTGAATCGAGTCTCGAGAATTCGGCCATTCCCAGCGAACTTAGCTCGCTTGAATCAATGGTCGTGGGGTGCTCTAAGGTATTTGCATATGGGACACTAGATGACTTCACCATCGTTCGTTTTTGGGTGGCCCTAGAGCATTGTACTTGGTAAGATCACAAACTGAAGCTCCCTCGCAGCTTCTTCTCCGCAAGTGCTTCCTTGTCGTGTATTAGTTCTTGAGAATTCGTTTCAGAAATAAATTCAGATAGTTTGGTAACATTTTACCTGCTAATTCGGTCCCTTCTTCGGCAATTCCTTCTTTACTTACTTCAACATCTGTACTGAGCCTTCTAGTGTTGTCCATTCTGCTCGGGATTTTTTTGGCATTGGGGTTTGCTACTCCAGTGACGTGTGACTTAACCACAACCTACAAGTTAGGTTTAGATTTCACAAAAAAAGGCATGTACCTATTTTATGTTATTTTTTGGTCTTAAAGGCCTTCCTTCTGCCTTTCTTGCTATCTTATCTAATTTCCCTTTCCTTGGTTTCGGAATCCGAAACAATTTTGCCCCAAACTCTTGGTCCCCATCAATTAGGTATAGGAGGGATAGGTCTGGCCATTATTTCCTACTTTTAATCGAGGAGCTGCTATACTTTTAGGCATCATGAAACACCCAGCAAGTCCCAAAATCCGGCCTTTGGCCTATGTAAGTAGCCTTATCCTAAAGCAGTTCGTATGGTAGCAATTGAGAGTTGAACACGTGCACTTCGATTGCCAAACCGACGCCTTGACCCTGAAACGTTCAGATCTATCCCTCGCTAGATAGCGGTATGCTTTCAAACCTAGATCTATGCATACGAGACTGATTAAGAGAAAAAGATGTGCAGAGGACATATGGGTATTGATTCTACATCTTGGCCAATGAATCCACTTAAGTCAACCGCGTGTATCAACACATGGAGACTTCGAGATTGGGAAGAAGGGCTTTTATTACGAGGTGGGTTATGGGTTAGGGGCATGCCCTACCATTCTGGTTCGCTTTGATGAGAATCTACAATGCTGTTGTCCACTAAAGAGAAAGTGGCCCCCCAAAAAGAACACGCAGAGCAAAGGGTAAGGCTCAATTTCTGTGGTTAAGGAACTTGCCCTTGTGCACATGGTTACAACCAGATACACCACCCACCGCCCTAAATATCTCCTTTCATCACCTGTTTACCGGGCGACACGGGTCTCTCTCTGCTCTAAAATTTACACATTTTCTTTCGTCCTAAACTGGGGATTAGAAATGATCGAGAAAACCGAATATCAAGATGTCGGAGTTGGTATCTTTGGAAGCCACGGACTAGTCAAAGCGGCTTAGGAACTGTTCTCGTGGGGTCAACGCAATTCGAACTCGTAAAGAAAAGCACGTCGACCAGAATTCGCACGAAATGGTTGACATCGTTGGGGTTTATGTTCATAAGAAGAAACCCTCGATTAATTGCTGCGGTCAAAAGGTCGTTGTTTTCGCCGGTAGTTTGGTGCGCATGCATATGACTTTTTCGACTTCATTTGAATCTTTGCTTCTTGGTGTCGTGGTACTTGTGTTCGTACCTTGGCCCATATGTAATAAATATATAACTTGAAGAAAACAAAAAAAGTGGAGAGATATAGAAAAAATGACATAAATGATCTCTAAACTTTAGTTTAATGTGCAATACCGTTTTTGAACTTTTAATTTTTTCAATGCGGCCCCAAGCTTTTTAAATATTTTCATATAGTTAAGAAATTACATAAGGCATTTACCGAAAATTCATAGATCAAATTGAATAGATTAAGAGTTTTGGGACAACATTGAACATTGGATCCAAGTTCCCAATCAAATTTCACAAATTAAAAATTCAAAGACTGTTTTGCATATTAAGTAAAAATTCAAAGGCCATTTGGGTTATACTTTTCCAAAGTCATAATTCATTAAAGTAAGTGAATTTTATCTATGTGGGCAAAATCGATGTGGTGGGTAGGCGTGCGAACCGCCCGAAACGAAATTGGGAATGAGATATTTTACCCTAAAAATGATTCGTGATGATCAGCACTCCCACGTAATGCTCTTAGCTACAGAACACGTCGTGGTCCATTCATTCATTCAATAATTGATGATGAGATGTGAATGTTACCACCTGAAGTCAAACACGCCGCACGGCGATTGGCCCTGGAGATGCCAACAAACGTGGGCTTTTCCACATGCCCCCTCATGTGGATTCAAACGAAGCTGCGTCTACCTAAGACTTTTCAGGCATGTTTCGAGGGGGAAGTAAATGTCGCGGGCGGACGGATGGACCACTCGTCGTGCCCTAGGAGAGACGAAGCTCTGGAAACGAGGAGGTATGAATTATTGCAGCGCGGGTAAATGAAGACGTTGATTTATGGAGTCGTTACTATAATTATTGAGGAATCGCTTTTCTGGTGGGCACACCTTGATCGGCGTAGTGAGCTAAAGGTACTCTCATCATTGAGGCTGCAGTCGATTTAGTTATGAGTAATTGGAAGGAAAGAAAACGGGAGGACGAAATCGTGCCAAGTTTGGGATTAGCTTGACCGATGGAACGATTCATGAATGTGGTAGGTAACTTAGGAGAGATCATCAGGGGAGTGTGTTGTGACGTAGCAAACTTCACCCGAAGCATCAAGTTTAATGGATCTATGTGAAATGCACATGGACCCATCAAGTCGGACAATGTGAATGCAATTTACCAAGTACAATGCATATTTAGAGATTGGTAGAGGTGGAGAAAATGGGTTTTGGATATGAGCTTTGACGGGTGAAGTGCCAAAGTGCGATGATAATGAACAATTATTTCAAATGCACATTCTTGTTGTGCACAATTGTATGGTATAATTTCACAATCATGAATTTCGGGTTAGGTTTGTGTGACATAACTTCATATAGGCAAGTCATGAGAACATTGCTTCTTGTGGTAAAATGGATGATTTGCCTTTAGCGGGAGTCATGACATAGACCGTATTACTGTTGTGATTGATATTGGATACACAACATACGAGTAGTTATACTTTTAACAAGTAATTAATTATTCGGTGTTCACATCAAAATTTATAGATGTAGGATGTGCATAAAAAAGGTTACATGATCTGTGCTTTTAATACTTATCTTTACTAGTTTATGGGATTAATAGAAATTGTATGCAAGAAGTAATCTAGAAAGGTGCTGGTCGTATAGATGCATACGGATAGGTACATTTATATCATTCATGCACTCCACAAAAATTCACAATTAGTGGTGATAAAGAAATTTCATTGAAAAGGACAAAAGAAAAGGAAGAGCTTTCACCTTCTCTATCTGTCACGGGCAACATTTTCTTTTTTATGTTGTCTTTTATTTATTTATACTAGTATATAAAGCAAAAGAACCTCCTACCTTAAAGGGTTTTCAATCCTTTTTCTCTTTCCCAAAGTAACTTCGACAAGTTATTCCCTAAATATTATATCAATGGACAAATGTGTAAGTTAATAAATTAATTTATCTTTCACGTACTTCAATATTGAAAATTATATCTCTCGGGTCTTCTAAAGTCTCATAAAAAAAAAAAAAAAAAACCTCAAATCCGGGTGTAATTAATCTATGTGGATATTCTCACCAAATCGTATCGGAAATTTTATTTCCGATCAATTGATAATTCAAATGTTTTGTATTAAGGCCATTTTGCAGAAGATATTGCAAGTCAATGTTTTGCATCCACCCAATGTGGGCAATTGGGATTTTTTATTGGTTCACTACTAGTTTGAAAAATAACATACCATTCGCCGTCGGATGGTTGACCGACGACAGAATTGGATTAAGAAATTATATCTAAACGCACATGCCACTCATCTAGGAGCGTGTGTAAAAATATGCTTTTATAAAATAAAAAAACAATTTTTGAATTTTTCCCCTCTCTAGATCCTCCATCAAAGCCCAGTTCCTCAGGATAAACTTTTGGATTCCAGGGGCTTAGCCCAACCTCTTGAATTCGGCTTGTTTTTTCGTCCTACCTGGACTAATGAAATTTCCAAAAGCTTAGCCAGGTATTATCCAATCCAGCCCAACCCAACCAACCGCTCCAATTTCTGTAACATGGGACTTTCGGAGATATCGAGTCATTCCGCATTGCTTGATTTACAAAGGCTCGTCGGATCATGGGTCCCATGTAGGGGTGTCCATGGTACGATTTGGGTTACATGATACCTTAATCGAATGAATCGTTTGGAATAGGGGTGTCAATGGGCTGGGTCAGGTCTTGATGTTACCCAACCCGACCCAAACAAGAAGGCTCGCGTGCTCTGGCCCGACCTGACCCGACCCGAAAGGCATGAAACATGAAGAAGGGAAAACGGGTCGAGTTGGGTTTCGGGCCAGCAGGTCAAATCCAGTTATACGTATGCCATTAAATCAAAAACTCATAACACTCTCCATCATCCAACATCTAAAACACAATAAAATATGAAAGTCCAGCGTACATAATAAGCATAAACAACCAAGTGGACAAAGCACGTTATTTAATTGCCTCATTTTCATTTTCATTACAGTTTTCTTTTCAAATTTCAAAGGAAAAAAAGGTCCATCCACCGAGTAAATGCGTTCTCCATTTATTGTTCTTCCCCTATTTTCTCTTCTGTCGGTTTTTTTCTCTCTCGAATCAAAGAGCTTTGGCGAAGGTGGAGAAAACGTGTCGGCGGTTCGTTGGCTGCGGGGCTTCTCTCTAGCTCTCCGCCCTCGCTCTCACTCGCCCTCTCTTTTTCCAACCCTCGGTCCCTTTCTCTCTGCCCTCTCCCTCGGATCCCTTTCTCTCCGCCCTCTCCGTGTTCAAGAGACGGGTTTGAGTGAGAGTTTATTTATTTGTTCATGAGCTGAACAATGTTCTGAGCCTAATCCGACCCAAAATATAGTTGTTTACTTATTTTATAATTGTGATCCGAACATTATTAAGATTCGAGACATGTATCATATTTGTTTCGTGTTCGGATCGTGTTTGAGTCGGGTCGAGTTAAGTTTCTGGACACCTCTAGTCTGGAATGTGTGCATGTTGTGATCCGAAATGAATATGACCTGTACTAAAACAAAAGGCTCAGTTCCATTCGACTCGGGCCTGGCTCTTTTTCCCTTTTCGGCTTCTTCTTCTTACGTCACACCCACCCTCTGTCGTAGCAACAGCTCCAGAAGGATGGATCTCGAGAACCTATGAGCGCACAAGCTTTGCAACGTTGTTGATGTTCAACGGTGACAAGGCTTCTCCGTTCTGGAGATGATGAGGCTCCACTGCCGTCCAGACCTCGACATGCAGAATTGACAATAAATGAGAAAAACAACACGCTCTATTTCTGCTTTATTTCTGCTTATATTACTTTTTTTGTTTTTTGTCTATCCTACACTAACTCTCAACTCATTCTCAGACTTTGTCATACTTTATTGCAAGATGTGAGAGTCGAAACCCACATCTGAAGCTAAATTGTCCGCACCTCAATCCTCTTGAAAATGTGAAAATTTGAACCCCCCACCTCCCCGTTTCCATATGAAAAATGTGGCCACTAGAATTTACTCAAATGGTTGCTTATATCAATTATGATCCGCAACATCACATTATATTTGAGCATCTTGAGCTTCTCTCTTTCATAGACCCTCGACGAAACTCTGTTGATGACCCAAAGGTCCGCTAGGTTAGGTTTTTTGCCCCTTAGCCCAACCACTCCTGATCGAGCCCTCCTGACCCAAGCCCCATTAGCCTTCTCGCTCGCCGCCTCCCCCTCCTCGTACTCGAGGAAAGCTCATGGTTGTGGCAAGGGGCGACAACGAGCTCAACGATGACGTGGCCATGTTCCCTAGCTGGGCCAGGAAGGGGAGGGTGATGGCAAGCAGTGTGCCAGTGAGCAGGCTAATTACTGCTGTCACGATACCTCTTGATGTTATTGATATGTAAGTTGCCTGTCATGAATTCGCGAAATATTGCGTTCTATTTTCTAGAACTGTTGATGTGACAGAGAGTGCAAAGTGAAGAAGAGAAAAAGTAAAAACAAAAGAAAAGAAGAGAGGAAATCTAAAACCTGACTCGAATCAAATCGAACCATTAAACTACCCAAATTCCTCTACTTAGTTAACTATCGAAAGCATGCATGATCCTAGACGTTTAATTTTCGCAACTAAAACCTAAATTTCTCCTAAAATCGACCTACTTGAGTCCAACGATCAACATTTTGTTATAGAAATATGCTGCGCGGATCGCTGAGAGGGCGAGCCACGCTTGATTTTGCCAATGTCGGAATACCGACATTGCCAAGACTCAAATCGACTTAAAAAGTTAAACAGTGTATCTCAATCGAGTCAAAGGTAATCCACATCCAGATTTCCAAAGGTTCTTATCCTATCGACATCCACTAGTCCCTAATGGGACTCTCGAAGATAGAAATTATGGATACAATAACAGAGGTTTTGGATCTGATAGGACATTAGAAGGCTGTCAACTTGACCTAACTTCCTTGAAAACGAGCACGTGCTTTAAATGCAAACGCGAGTGCTCCATGGGACAAATATCGACTGTTCCCACAAAAAAGAAAATAGCTCCACCACCTTATCCTTTTCCTTGGATAATAACAAGGGTTTGATTCTTGATATGCCATACGTGTCGCCCAAAACAAGAGATCTTCGTTCGAATTTGTAAGGCTCGTTCAAATGACTTGCTCATTGAACAAATTGGGTGACGAATTTTAGAGTGAGAAGTACCTTGTTAACACACGTTTTTCACCGAGGAGTTGAGTAGGGACAAGGAGCAACTCGATAGAAAAGGTTAGCCTGCAGGTCGATCGATATTCAAGTAGAACACGAGAAGTCCCAACACTTGTGTAAAGAGGGTGTACACGAAACTTGTTAACAGAGTAATTAAGTTCTATCATTTTTAATACAAGTTAGCGTCTTTCGATACATCGATCGATTCCCATTTCTTACATGGTCTTTTTTTCTTGAAGGAAGGCTCGAGAAGAGGGGAAAAGTCAAGTAGGAAAAGAAACGTGCTAATCTAAGCACTGGCCTAATGTTTTGAATCTATCCGTTATGCCAATCTCTTTGGTGAAGAAGAAGATTCGTGCTCGTGCATGTTGGAAAACATGTGCTACTATTTGAACCTCTCCGCTATCGTTTTCGTTGTATTATTCGGCACCTTCTCTCATGCTCTATTAAAGCACATGCTCTATTCCGAAGTGCAAACGTCTGTTCATCGTGACAGCAAATTGCTGCCCAAATTCATTTTGGAAACACTACCACCTTCGGAAATCGACCGTCAACTTGGGTGGTGGTTGTAGCCATCGGGTCACATTCATATTGTAGCATACATTTCTTTTGTTTCTTTCAGCTTCCATGTTGAACACTATCTTCACTAGACCCTGCTCTCTAAAGGGCACACACGTCAATCAAGCAATTCCATTTCGAGAGGGAATTATCCTGACTTTCCGTGTGCTATTCGATTGAGAACGAATGGACTCCCCACGCCATCGACATATCAATGTTCATTTTCTTATGAACATAGTACATGCATACATGGACATAACTTTACATGTAAAAAGCACGCAAAGAAAACCTTGATCTCATCGAAATATCGAGCCCCACCCTCCCTCTTCTCCGATCATCCTCCAAGCTTGGTGGCTCCACAGCCACCGTCCACCACCTTCTCTGGCCCTTGATCCCGTCACCACCCGTTGCGTCAACCATCTCTCTCTCTCTAATGTCAAGTATGTATATGTAGAATGTCATTTGGAGCTTCAATATACTTTTCAGTTAACGTTCACTTCTCACACGAGTCTAAAGCAACTTCAAAAGGAGCCTCTCTCAATGTCTTAAACGCCAACACAGTTTCAGACATGCTTTTCCTTTCCTTTCCTTTTCTTTTCTTTTCTTGGTACTGCATCTGAGATGGCAATGCACTGTTTCTTTATGAGCCCACGTGCCTTTCAACGCCTAAATAATGATGTCAATCATTGCCGCTCGCTCGAACTTACCCCGATGTCATGATGAAATTTATCAGGCCCCTGGAATTCCTTTTAATAATGTTGCTGTATCGCAAGAGGATAACTTCGGTTTGCCTCATGCATCGGTGATGTTTAAAACTCTTGAACTTCAGATGTTGGACTGACCGAAACTCTTCAACGAAGTGTTTTCAATTTCGATATATATATTTGCATGGCATGAAATGCCCGATTAGGATCATATGTATAAGTAGAAATGTGATAATTCGGTTCGATTCAGTTCAGTTTTGACTTATATGTATAGTATAGGCATTATATATAAGTAATTTCATTGACATGAAATGGAAGGCATTAGTCTTCGTATGTTGTAGGTACCCGTCGTTTCAAGCTCGATTTGTTGATGACAGGATAAATTGAAGAAATATACACATGGACACCTCATCGAATTGTTTGTAGAACCAACGATATGGTTTTCCAATGGTTAACCCGTCCCTATGGATTTGGCCAACTAATGAATTACCTTGTACTCGATGGGATGTGTTGTGCCTTGATAACCGTTAGCTAAGCCCCAACGTTCAAATGCCTTACCCCTTTCTTGATTGGCCCACCCCCCCAGTGCTTTAGGCCTTTTGTTTAAGAACTCTTGAATATTATAATACCAGATGTCAAGGCCATTGCCATTTGTCATGATATGACCACCACCCGTCGATCAACATCCAATGGCATGGATCACTTTCACCTATAAATTAAGATTCAACAGTTCGGGCAAGTTTCTTCCCCAATCTTTCCGTACTCACATATACACTTTTCTCTTGCTAACTTCAGCATCGAAGACTCAATCCTGGTCAAATGCACAAACGCCCAAACCCCGGATCCGTTGGTGTAGGTCCTATCGAGGTGGAAGCTTTGATAAATTCCATTAAGACCCAATCGTGCATCAAAAAATCTAATTTTTAACCAATATATATATGTGCACTAGCTATATTCAACTTGAATAAGTTAGATAATGATTTTGAATGCATAGACCACTCGCACTTTTACTCAATAATCATATGTATTCAATTGATATTTTGAATCAAAACAAAACTTTTACCAATTGTTCGGTAGTTCTTCATGTGTTGTTAACAAACAAAACTTGAAACTTTCAAGACAAGCCTATCGAGCCATAACTAGTAGAAATGCAAATTTGTTTAAAAATTTTTGAAAAATACTCAATCTTATGTGACATGCAGCTAAAAAATTGTTTTATGGAAATCTGAAAAGCTTAATTCATAGGAAATTACTACTTAGTCAATTTTGCTGAACTCTCTTTTGTCTTTTCCCCTTTTATGGTGCGGGACCTTTCTTCGCACAATTGCTTGGTAACAGGGCACAGGAGTTGGGAAGCTAGTTAAAAAAAAAAAAAAAACAGAGTTTAATTTATAGAAATTACTACTCAGTCAATTTTTGTGGACTCTCTTGTCTTTTCCTCTTTTATCGTGCGGGACCTTTCTAAAATCCGGTTCTCTGGCCCAATTTCCCTTTCCCTTTCCCTCCTCGGATCTTTTGCTAATCTTTCTTTTTAACTTTTTGACCAAGTAAGGTCTTGCGGCCCACCGTCGCCATGTCAATCCACGACTGTCTATGTAAAGACGAACAAGATAATTTCTTGTAAAATCAATCTCATCCTCGCATTACTAATGCAATTTATCCATAGAGATTGTGCTATATAATGCGGGTCATACATGTGATGTGCTGAGTTTAGTGCGGTGAAAACAATAGCGACACAATTCTTTCAGTTTATTCTAAGGGTCATTTGCTTTTTGAAAAAATATTTTTCGAAGTTTAGTTCACTTAGGAAAATGAGTCAACAAAAAATATTTTCTTAATTAATGAAAAATTTATACTTAAATTCGAAAAAATGATTTCTTCTTTCAAAAATTAAAAACGTTTTCTAAAATATGACTAGATATCCGTATTTGAATTTGAAACTTTATGCTTAAACATAAAAACCCTAAAGCTGGTTCTGGGTCTTTAGTGTTCAAGACCAATTTTATGGCGATTGTGCCCAAGTCTATCGAGGTCGAGCCCGAGTTGCCAACACCTAAACACGGGTCCATCGAGGCCAACCCCGAGTTGCCAAACGTTGCTGCTCATGCCCAATGCTTCCGCACCCAAGCCCTGGGTCCATAAAGGTGGTGCTCGGTGCCCCGATGCTCTAACTCTATTTCCTTGCACTAAGGCTTGGGTCTACAAAAGCCGTGCGCAAGTGCTCGGTGCTCAAGCTTCGATCCTTAGTAAATAAAATGTTCATTCTTATAAATATATTTTTGAAGAAAATCAAATTTTCTTTTCTTTTATTTCTTTTTTCTTTTTCCTTCTTCATAGGCCGATCATCGGTCACAAGGGAAGGATGAGCTCGCTGTTTTGGCTAGACTCAAGCTCGCCATTTTTGCAAGGTCAAGGCCTTATCGGCTTGTGGCGAGATTGAAGCTTGTCAATCTCAAGCGAATTTCAATAAAATATAAAAGGATTTAGAATTCAATTGATATATTTAAAATATTTAGAATTGAATTAATAAAAATATTATAATTTTAGAATTTTTTTTTTAACAATTTTCCCGTGAAAACAACAGCCACAACTCTTTCGATTATTCTAAGAATCACTAGTACGGCGTGACATCCGGGTAGAGACTAAGATATGATATTATTATTTAGTAATATCTCAATTCCTGACAATTCATTATGGACATGTCCTGGGCACAGCCAAAAAGGCTCCATTATTCTAAGGGCCAAAAAAAGCGAAAGACACATCGTATTTTGGAGGATCTCAAAAGCAAGGTGGGGGGCCTCCTAAAATGCCCCCTGCATCAGTTGAAAGAAGAGTCACCACGTTCCACTCAAGCTCCCCAAACTTTTTGCCAAGAACAAAAGGGGTGGAGCGATCTGTTAAGTGATGTTATAGTCTGTAAGCGAGCATTTCCACAAATGGCTCATATCCAACGACCAATGATAGACGGACCATCACTTAATAAACCAATACGGACCATCACTTAATAAACCAATTCTGTAGACAAGTTTTAGTAAAACTTAGATCTTCACAAAAGGATCTGATACTATCCCGACACGATGCGTCACTGGCAACCCCATGTCTTGTTCTTTCAAAACTTTAGTTCGGAATGATGGGAAATTGGTACGGGGTGTTTCCAGGATGAGTGCACATGCATTTGCTATGTGAATATCCACTCATCCATCCAGTGGTTTCTTTAGGCACACCGAAAGTGACGGGATGGTTAAACAGTCGGATAGTTATAGTATCAAAATATCTCCACTTCTAAAATTTTTCACTTTTCTTCATTTGCCGAGAGCTCAAGGGCAAACCACAAGAAAAGGGTATTTTCTTAAGGTCTGATCCCCAATTATGGATGGATAATTGTCACGAAAGGTGCACCTGATGCACTTCAAATCAATGGCAATTCCGATGGTGGCACGCGTGAGTTAGTGCTCATGACAATAGGATAATCATCGAGGGCTGACAACTTGCTCTTTTGGACGGGATTAGCATAAAAGAGATACAAAAGTCTACCATAAAGCAAAAGGGTTATGTTAGAGATATTTAAAATATTCTTCTTGAATTTTCATCTTCCCTCATGAGGGTAAATATACTCAGGAGATTCTCTATATCTTCCTTTAGCTATGTATCTCTAATTCATTTATTAACTTATATAAATGGGCTCATGTAATCCCTATTATAGTTAGGTGATCTGAAGCACTCATTAGCGGCGAGCATGGTTTCAAGGTTCCCGAAACCAAAGAGCCAAATTAGTGGGAACCTATCCAGGTTCAGGTTTAAAGTATGTAGGGTAGGTTTCAGGTTCCAAATATTAAGTAACCTGTTTTGACAAGTAGATTTCAGATTTTAGGCAAGTGGATCCTAAAATAAGTTTTTGTGCTTTTCTTGTTCTATATCTTCGCACAATCCTGTAGTATTCCATAGCGTTCAATGATGATTATATAATTTGGAACCATTAGTCTGAACTTCCATTTTATTATTAAGACTTTTACTTTATTAATATTTCACATCCTTCATGTGTCTAAATATAAACTGGCGTCAGTGGATTATAACTGTAAATCGTGGTCATTAAAATAATAATTCATTACAATCGTTCAATTAAAAATATAGGTGAAATCTAAGTAGAACCTTGAAATCGACCCTAAAATTTATAATAGGGAAAGTTTTAGGTTCTAAAGTATACAAAGTAGGTTTCAAGTTCAAAAAAATAATGTACCTCTTTCAATGGGTAGATTTTAGGTAGAATCGATACCCCTAATACTCATCTTGTATGTTTTTCTTTTCTAGTACAATAAATTTTTGATTTTTTTGGTTAATTTTTCCTGTGCTCTCCATTAGATACTCAACGCAATATGCAAAAATTACACATAATTGTCTTTTATGCATATTTCTTATATGTTTAATTATCATTCGACTCCTTTTAATCTCTCTCTTTTATTGAGTCTCTAACCTGCTTACTACAATAATTACCCTTTTCTTCACCTTGTTACCGGATTTGACCACAAACGGTTTTATTAGAGGTAAGGACACATATTGGGAGCCCGATAAAAGTCCATATTCAGATGATCCGGGACACCTAATTAACGTTTCTTCTCATCACTTGGTCAAATGGCATATGGCGAATGGAGATCACTAAGTGAAGTATAAGAATAGTAGGGTAGATAAAGATCAAAGTGCGAAATTATTGAATAAAATGGCTTGAGAAATTGGATCGAGGCTATACTCTCCACCATGTCACGAGATTAAAACTAAGGAGTTTGAGTTTTAAGAATAAATAGGTGCGTACTTAACTTCACGCAAAATCAAATTAAGTCGAGAGGTGTATAGTTGATTCATTCCAAACTTTAAACCCTTTTATATGGTTTTCCTTTCTTAGGTGCCTTAAGCTCTACGATACATTATATGTTCTCGTAACGATGTCTAAAAGTTTAAACTTTGAATTAGTAACTAAGCACAAAGCATACGAGGTTATCGCCTTGCTTTTGGAGCTCGTTGGTCAATAAGCGGCTTCCATCTCCTCTTTGGGGAGGTGGGTCTGGTTTTCCATTTGCTTTTTGATTCTTTTAATGTGCGTATGCCATATTCATTAGATTCTCACTAATTGGTTAATCATTTAGTGCTTCCTTTTTGCACATGCTTCAGCCTCAGTGTCTTCTGCCTTGAACACGACGTTGGTGAGTAAAGGCGTGCGCAAAGGAAGCGTTTCAGCGATGACCCTCCACAACCTCTTTAGTCTTTAATGGAACTTTAAGACATTAACATGATAATGCTCAAAAGATGTCTATCATCACTTTAATCTTAACCAATCATTTGTTTATCTTGATAAATTTCAAAGCCCAAGAGCTTATAAGCTAGTTGGTGAATTAGCCCTATAGACCCCCTAATGTGCATCCAAAGTTATCCAAGATCTGTAAGGTATCATTTATACACGGGTCCTATGTAGCCAATTAAGTGTAAAATTCAAGCTTTACTGTTTAATTTGAAGCTCTTAAGAACATGTCTCAATGTGTAATTTGAATTCATATGCTATTTAGTTCACTGTAAAATCTTAAGATGCTTGTAGTTTTTTACAATAATCTTGATAGCAATC
This sequence comes from Corymbia calophylla, assembly GCA_014182845.1. NCBI lineage: Eukaryota > Viridiplantae > Streptophyta > Magnoliopsida > Myrtales > Myrtaceae > Corymbia > Corymbia calophylla. The sequence continues at coordinate 22,752,423 of CM024698.1, read as the reverse complement.
AAACAAAAACTTATTATGCGTAAGTCTATTTAGTTCAGGAGTATTGATATCTTGTAATAATTACAAAACCAATTCAAAGCATGAGCATCTACTAGTCCTTATCATATAACAAAGACAATCAAATTGTGCATACAAATTTTCAAATTGAAAGATCTTTTGGGATGTATGTGAGATAATTTTGGAAAAGACTACTAGGTGGATTCATACATCATGCTTGTCGAAGAATTAGTTGGCAACTAGTGGGGTTTACCCCGGTGGTTACCTTCATTATATGGGAAGAGAGAAGTGGAGGTTCAAATCTCCATCTTCTCAGGGGGTTTTGGGTGGGGACGATTTAGCTTTAAGTGTGGGTTTCAACTCTCACGTCTTACAAGGAAGCATGGCAAAAATATAAGAGTAAGAGTTAGAATAGTAATAGAGTATCACCGACCAAAAAATAAAAGAATGAATTGGCGACTCATATCTTGAGAGAGCAGATTAAGATTGTGTTCCCTCTCCTCCAACTAATTGTATTGTTTTTTAAGAAAATAATTGAAGAGACAAAATCTGCTGATGTCAAAGAGACATGTGATGGCTCTTGATCATCTTATTTGGGCATGTGTATGTTTCATTTGGGAAGAGAAGGAAACATATATATGACTTTAACACGAGAAAGAATGGGTTGTTCCTGTCTTTGCGAATTGATTTTCTTCCACAATCAATCAGGCACGAGTCAGTATTGCGGGATATGCTCAGACTACTGGCCAGTTCAGACCGATAACATATTGAGAATCTGTGGAGCCCGACACGACCTGTTCAATGAGTCTCTACCCCGAATAATCGTCCCCCCCACCGCATCAAGCACTGACCCTAGTGCTGCGGCTTTGCCAATCCAAGATGCAAGACAAGGACACCTTACATCCCCAAATGCTCCTACTATTCAAGACAGACCTTTCACGTTGTCCCAGATTTTCATGTTTCGACGGGAGCAGAACCAAACGTATTAAGTTCGAATTCTCTCTCTCTCTCTCTATGTATATAAATGGCCGTTCATTTCACTCTACTTACAGTCATTGCACATGTACAGATATCCCTTGGCTTCTTCAGAACTGTGAGAATAATGGGGAGCCAAAAGCCTTATGTTGCGATGGTGTCTGTCCAGTGTGTCTATGCAGGCATGGCCTTGTTCTCCAAGGCGGCCATTGCCAAGGGCATGAACCCTTTCGTCTTCGTCGTGTACCGGCAAGCCCTCGCCTTCCTCGCTCTCTCTCCCTTCGCCTTCTTCCTCGAAAGGTCTCTCTTCTTAATTGAGCAGTTTTTGCTTCATTTCGTCTAAAATCGTCTCTCTCTATTTCGTTACCACCATGTCACACACATCAGGAAAATGAGGTTTTTCTTATCATCTAATCTAATCGAAATTACAGGAAGGAGTCGGCAACTCTCACGTATGGCTTACTCTTCAAGATCTTCTTGGTCTCCTTCTTCGGGTATCCATGCATACTAATAAGTTCCAAGGCTTTTCTAGCTCTCGCTTTGAACTTGGATGCCAGAGCTTTCATGATTATGAATCTGTCTAGTTTATGAGCATCAACGTCATACGTTATTTAATTTTCATGTCGAAATTTCAGGCTGACACTAAGTTTAAACCTCTACTGCGTGGCAATCAACTACACATCCGCAACTTTTGCGGCTGCCACCACCAACACCATTCCAGCCATTACTTTTATCATGGCTGTGGTCTTAAGGTAATTTCTTTCTCTTGCGTAAAAAAGAAGAAAGTGGAAAATTAA